>OU426954.1:13750000-15000000 GCA_911387765.1 Pyrgus malvae | reverse complement strand
ATTTTGACCGAGGAATATTAAATAAAAGAAATAAAAACGTATTGCCGATTTGGAGGCTACTTTATTACTTGTTACTTACACAATCTCTCACATGGTGGGCTCATCCGGTGATCCCGTAATGCTGAGCTGTTACAAATACTCAGAATGATACATGATACGTACTAAGGTTGTCTATTCTAATTAATCTAGGGCTGTAGGTTGAGAGGTATCCATAACTCCTCCCACCTTAAGAGGAAAATTATCGGCAGGTTCGATTTTAGAATCATTCCGATAATTTTTCTTACACATAAAACATTTTGGCGATTTTAGCCAAATTATATAAACCAAAAATAAAACTAAACTGGAAATTACTAAACCTAATGTTACGTATCCTAGATTTTCACTGAAGCTAAAGTCATTTCGTTTATTTAAAACACTTTCGATCACTTCACTATGCTTTAAAGAAAAGGCCATATATTTCACTTCGTCTAAATTAATACCTTTCATATTCACTACACTTCCTTTTGATGGAGTAGCATTTACGTACAACTGGGGCAGTGAGATAATGGGAATTTCTTCTACAGTTTCTGATTCTACAATTATACTTCGACGGAGGTGAATTCCATGGATTTCCAGGTCACAAGGCTCATCCATCGTTATCAGGTAAGTGCCAAAAACAAGCTGTTTACCGATCTCTTCACCGCATTGCTTAGTAAGTGTCGTTCGCAATCTACTATATAGGAGCCAGCTGCCTTCGTTGACTTCCTGAGCTCTAACTTCCTCGATTTGAATTTCACGCTGATCGCAACGTGTATGATCGTTGTCGAATTTCATCAGCTGCTCTATACAGGTAAGTTCATAGTATAAGGCTTGATTGTCTATTGTGCAGAGGTATTTATCGCCAGCAGACAGCGGTTGACAGGGTTTTACAAGAGGTAAGTATTTTATTCCTTTCGCCAGAAGGTAAGGATATTTGGGGATTATAGTTAAGGTTTTGTTTTCAGATTCGTGGAAAATCGGTAAGGAATAAATCTTAAAATAATTATACGATGACTTATCGGTAAGTGGAATTTCCATTATAAAAGTTATCTGATTATCTTTAATAAAAGATTTTACACAAACAGTCTCCTCAATTTTTAACAAATTTTCATCTAATGGTGGATATATTAAACTCCCATAGTTGGAAATCAATTTTAAGTGATACAATAATTCTGTAGAGTTTACAATTGATTGATGTAAAATTGAGACTTTACTTAATACTAATGCTGTTTCAATTTCACTTAGCCTAGCAAAGATAGTACGAAAACTACTTGTAAATATCGAAAATAATCCTGTGAGGTAAGTTAAGAAAATCCAATCGTTTTGTTTAGTACTTAAATCTTTCAAAAGCAGTTCAATCTTTGTTAGGCGATTATGAAGATTTACAGTATTCTGACTTATCGTTTCAGTTACATTTACAAAACTGTCAAACATCTTGGAGACTATTAATAATTTTTTTGAAATAATAATTTGATTATGATTAAGCTCAGTAATCAGTTTATCATATCTAATGGCATCATCGTGATCTAAGTTACCAGTTATCAATTTTATAACAGAACCCAATGGATTTATAAGTCCTCTTTTAAAACGTTTCTGCGGGACAAGTTGTCGGTATTTTTCAATAGTCATATCGCGCATAAATTCCGTATGTATTTTCATATCCGTTAACTCTTGAGAATACGATGCGTTCCAATCAATAAGTGTACACATTTTTTGGTAGTTCGATGACACGTGATTTAAATCATTATAAATCTGTTCTAAACTTACGAGTTTTATTATGGTCCAATGACCAGTTTGAATATGTGCTTCACCTTTCTTTACCGGAAATATTCCAGGGTTTCCTTCAAGGTTTTGCAGATGAAGGGCCAGCGCGGGCATCGCTATCAGTAGGGCACCACACCACCTGTGGAGGGCGTTTGACATTCTTAATAGGAGTTTTAGAAATTCTTTCTCCTATTTGTATAGGTAAAACATTTCTTTCAGCTTGACCTACAACTTTTGCCTTTACGTATCTTGGTTTATCTTTACTTTTACGCTTATTAACATCTTTTGCAAAAATACTCTCACCTTCGTCAAACCTAACAACTTCACCACCTTTCCTTTGCCTATGCTTTTCTTTAATCGCTACCATTTTGTCTGCTAGATGCTTATATACTGTTTTTATTCGTTTAGCATGATCTTTAATAATTTTCTGAAAATATTGCTTCTCTAACTCTATACTATACGGATTACTGGTATCGGTATGTCCGAAAACAACTTCGAATGGAGTAAGTTCCGTAACAGAATGAATCGTATGGTTATAAGCCATGACTGCATAAATCATTGTGGATGCCGCATCGGTACATCGTTTTTCGTAATTTGCCAATCTATAAATTTCAATTAAAGTAGAGTGAAATCGCTCTATCAGACCCATGGAATTGGGATTGTTAGGTGTACCAATATGAAGTTCTACTTTATGTAAGCTCAAAAATTCTTTCATTAATTGATTATTGAATTCAGTACCTGGATCAGAGCTTATCTTTCTAGGAATACCATAGTAAGAAAAATATTTCATCAAGCCACGGACGACTTCTGGAGTAGATTTGTTAGGAATTTCAATAGCCTGTCCTAGTTTGCTAAATGCGTCTATAAGAGTTAGATAAGTTTTACCTTCGATACTAAAAAGATCTATAAATATTTCCTGAAATGGAGCATTTTGAGTTTGTGTCAGTTGTAAAACAGGTTTGATAGGTCTTTGATCGTACTTCATTTTACGGCATGCCTCGCAACTATTTATAATTGCTGTTACTGTTTCCTGCATTTTATCCCAATAATAATTTCTACGAATCCTAACTAACGTCTCTTTAATGCCACGATGACATGTCTTTCCTTCGTGGTATCTAATTATTATATCTCTTTGCTCTTCTTCATTATTAACATATATTACTCGCTCAGTACATTCGTAAACATTAATGCCTTCCTTAATTTGTTGAGTTATTACATTACTAAATAATTTGCGATGTTCTTTTTCATTAAAATAAATAAAATATTTAATTTTTGGTTTTATATATTGTATTAAAAATTCCTTTATCAACTCTAGGTTATCTGTTGGTAAGTAAACCTCTAGTATTTTCTGTTTTTCACGGGAGAGATCCTTGACTTGCATCTTATTTTTAAGCCATGAGAAAACTAAAATTTGATTTGGCTTAGTGTCTATGGCTTCATGTAAAATAGGCATTCCTGTAGAGCTATTTAAAGCTGAATGAACTGTATCTGATTTACTGGATTCGGATGGTAGCACTGCATGTTCATTAATGTTTTCATCTACGAATTCTATGCTACTGATGCTGGCTGTCCTACTTGGATCTGATATAGTTATTGTAGTTGAGTCACTGTCTGTCATGTCTTTAGATCCGGATTTCTCTGTAACTACACTATTTATATAATTTTCGTCAACATTAACTACAAGTGATTGATTATCGTCATCTTCGCCTAAGGCATTTATTTTGATTCTAGAAAAGGCGTCGGCGTTGGTGTTCTGTTTGCCATTTTTATAAATTAATTCAAAGTCATAGTCTTGTAAGCGAAGTCTCCAGCGCGTCAGTTTACTACTAGGGTCCTTCAGAGAACGAAGCCATACTAAGGGTCGATGATCAGTATATATATAAAATTTTCTACCATACAAGTACGGTCGAAAATGTTTCACTGCCCATATAATAGCAAGCAATTCGCGTTCGATAGTACTATAACGGGACTCGGTATCGCTAAGGGTGCGACTAGCATACGCAACAGGTCTATCACTGCCAATGGTTCCTTGCGACAAAACTGCACCCAGAGCTACGTTCGACGCGTCTGTTGTAAGTATAAAAGGTTTGTCATAATCGGGATATTGTAATAAAGGGGCATGTGTCAAAAGTTCCTTGCATTTGTTAAATGCGTCAATGTATTTTTGGTCTATCAAAATTTTGTTACGCTTTTTTAAACATGATGTTAATGGTTGGGTAATTTTTGCAAAGTCTTTAATAAAACGCCTATAGTAACCTACTAGCCCAAGGAAACTTTTAATTTCAGTGGTCGTTTTTGGTATAGGGTAGTTTAGCACGGCTGTAATTTTATCATCGTTAGGTTTAAGTCCTTCTTTGGTAATTTTGTGTCCAAGGTATAATACTTCTTTACGTAAAAACTCTGATTTGTCCAGTTGAACTTTCATGTTAGTGGCTCTTAGTCTGTCAAAAACAGTCCTTAAATTTTGGATCATATTATCAAGGCTATTTCCATATACAATAATGTCGTCTAAATATACCATACAGTGAAGTCCTTGTAATCCACGCAAAACGTTATCCATTGTCCTCTGGAATGTGGCTGGGGCTGTTTTTAACCCAAACGGCATTCTAAGGAATTCGAAATGTCCATTTTGTGTGGAAAAAGCTGTCTTTTGTCTGTCATTCTCGTCTAACTCTATTTGATGATACCCGCTTGCTAAATCAAGCGTAGTATAGTATGTACTTTTTCCTAATTTGTCGAAAAGGTCATGAATATTCGGTAGTGGGTACTTGTCGTCAATTGTAATTTCGTTAAGTCGTCTAAAGTCAATTACCATTCTATATTTTCTTTCACCAGATGCGTCCATTTTTTTTGGCACTAGGTGAACTGGAGCATTCCAGGGAGAGTGAGACTCTTGAATAACATTGTCTTTTAATAATTGGTCAACTTGTCGATTAATTTCGTTTTGGACAAACGGAGCTTGTCTATAAGGTTTTACATAAATAGGGTCATCGTTTTTAGTTCTTATACGATGTTTTACAGAATTAGTAAATGTCAATGGAATCTGGTCACAATAAAATATGTCTTTGTACTCTTTGCACAGTCTATAAATTTTCTCACGTTCTTCTTCGTTTGTATGGTCAAGTCTGAGTTTACTTAAATTATTATCTAGTAATATGTCCGTTTGTAAGTCAGTATTATTATCAGTAAAATTTACAATACACTCATTGTCTTCATACATGGTTACGGCAAATGGGCATTTAATATTAAGTCTCTTTTGACTGTCAGAACTATTCTGAATTACTGTATAAGCATATCCATTCACACAGTTTACTATAGCGCTAGGCATACGCAGACCATTCTCAAACTCCCGGTATTCAAGTATGGCCTCACCCGAATACTGATCGACAGGTAATTTTACTCGAAATTCTGTTCGTGATGGTATATCAACTATATAATTTAGATTATTATTTATTATCGGTATACAAGTAGAACTAGTAGTTAATATTTGGTTCTTTAAATCAATTACTGCGCCTAATTGTTGTAAAAGGTCATTACCAATAAGGCCGTCATATCGTGCATCAACGTCATAAATATAAAATGTATGCCATATATCTGTCGCAAAAGTGGGTAAAAGGGGAATATCGATCACTTTATCGTGTCTACTGGATGCATGGGTGCTTACTACTACAAAATTTTCATTTATAATATAGTCATTAAAATATTCATAAGCTTTTCTAGGACTTATAAAAGATCTCATGCTGCCAGTATCAATCATCATTTTTGCGTCTATTTCTTCTAAATAAATGTAGGGAAGTTTTAGATTAGGATCACAATTTAATTCTAGGATTTCTTGTCTTTGATCGAGGCTTTCTCCTGAAAATCCTGATCAAAATTTGCTGATTCTGATTCATCATAAGGTACGTTGTAATTATCCGTGTCGTTAAAGTCGTTCGAATAGTCACAGTCATTTGATGTCATGTAATTGTAATTTTCGTCATAACATTCATATTCGTACGGACTGCATTCATAATCATAACCGTTCACACTGAGTTCATTTAATGTAAAACCTTGTGGCTTAGGTTTCGATGGAGCCGTACGCATTGACACATCTTGGTTTTGGGCACTAAAATGGTTATTTGATTGAATTTGTTGTAGTGGTGGTTTGTAACCGAATTGTTGCGGTGGTTTATATCCGAACTGTAAGGGTGGTTTATAGCCGAATTGCTGGGGTGGTTTATATCCAAACTGCAAGGGTGGTCTATAACCAAACTGTTGAGGTGGCCTATAGCCAACCGGTTGAGGCGGTCTAAAGCCAAACTGCTGTAGTGGTCTATAACCAAACTGTTGGATTGGTATCCCCGTTTGTGGACGATACCCAAATACCGGTCTGGACATTTGACCTTGGCCCATAACTCGAGGTATCCATTTTTGTTCATTTTGGGGGTTAATAAAATTAAATTTAGAATGAAAAGGCAACAAAGGTTTATTCACATTCGGATTGTTCATCGATAACCTTGAACCCGATCCCGAAATTTGGTTACTACCATGGATACGATTGCGCGCATTATATTGCTCTACAAAATTAACTTCCTCAAGGACAATACTTAAGGCTTCCTCCAGAGTTGAGGGCGATTTAAGCCTAACGATACGCACCATACTTTCAGGAAGGTTATATAAAAATACATTTAATGCCGTATTGTTGTAAATAACCAATTTAGCACGTTTTATTTCTTCCTTATCGATTGTATTCACTTTTGAAATTAATAACGAACGAACACTTTGAATTCTGTTACAAAATTCTAAAAAACTTTCACCGTTTTTTATTTTCAAGGATTCTAACTCTATATTAATACACGCTTCACTACGCGGATCTCCAAAATGTTGTATTAGTAATTGTTTTAACGCGGACCATGTCACAATATCTTCGCGTTCCGATAAAAGCGCAGCTGCATCCTCTCTAAGTCTACTCGTAATAGCATTAAAAACGTAAAGATTTTGTTCTACACTCCCTTTAAATCGATCAACCACATATTGAGATTTTCGCAAATAAAGGTTTAACTGTCTTTTATCACCATTATACAACGGAATTAAGTCGATAATTTCTTTTGGTATTGATTCGATTGTTGTAGTAGTCATGGTTATAGAGTAGTAAACTATTTAGAGGAAGCAACTCACTTTAATTAAAATCTAACACAATTTATTTTACACACACATATAAAACAATAAAATGCACAAATAAAGCACAACAATATTGGGGAATAATGTATAAATTTGTATAAAAATATTTTTTGTAAAAGTAATGTAAAAGATTTAATTAAATGTAAAAGGACAAACAAAAAATGTATAATTAAGTATATTACAATTATCACTGAGTTTTAAATGATTATTGTATGTCATTAATCTATAATTTTACAATTTAATTCAGTATCAATTGCGATATTTAAATTACGTCTCTATCATTTCATACTCGCTGGTAAATAATTTCTAAGAATTAAATAGAGATAAGACCGTAGAATTCCATACAGACTTGTCTAACTAAGATATTGTTACACGAGCAAGGTTTGATCTCAATTATAACATTTAAAATTAATGAATTATACGGGAGGAATTTAAGGAAAGAAGGGACTGGCGAAAATTTTTACTCACCAACCGCTTGTTACTCCCATACTCGATGATTTTCACACTCCACAACACAAAAGAATATTTATTTGGTTCGTCGGATTTTCTCTAGTTTCGTAGTTTTGAAGCCTTATTTTTCTGGACGAATTTTGACGTCGGAAAAATGCGCTAACTACGGCTTTTTATGAGAAAATCCTGCCGGCTGCGCCACTTTTGGTTTGAGCGTATAAATATAAACTTAGTCTCAGGATTTTGACCGAGGAATATTAAATAAAAGAAATAAAAACGTATTGCCGATTTGGAGGCTACTTTATTACTTGTTACTTACACAATCTCTCACATGGTGGGCTCATCCGGTGATCCCGTAATGCTGAGCTGTTACAAATACTCAGAATGATACATGATACGTACTAAGGTTGTCTATTCTAATTAATCTAGGGCTGTAGGTTGAGAGGTATCCATAACTAGGTAAATCCCTATGAACATAACATTTTAACAAATAATAAACAAAATCGCTTGTACTTTCTCGGTGATAAAAAAATCGGTGGGCTTTATTTCCTTTAGGGCTTTTAATAAATCACAAAATCTTCTAACTTTTATAAAATTATTTTAATTTAAATATGTTAGCAAATATTTGAAAAGAACTGGATCGCGATGGCTAGGAATAGAAAGTGATGGCGCAGACAAAAGGCGACTTATACCTAGCGAAGGGTCGTAAAAATATGATAACGTTAAATATGATTTATAATATATATAAATTAGGAACTTGTTTGTTATTAAATCAGCCTTATTTAGAGATCAATTAGAAATTATAGAATGAGGCCCGGGCCTTGTAAGCAACAATGCGCATGGGCCTTTTAAGCTTCAGGGCAGGTTTTGAACATAACCACAAAAAATATATAAATATAGACATGAAAATATATATTTACTCTCCATCGAACAATCAGATAATTTGTGATCACTCTCAAGCAAGAAAAACACAGGCAAAGTCAAGGAAATCGGTAATAACTACGATTGATTTCGTCAAAAAATTATAGCAGCGCAGCCGCAACCGCTCGTTCAGACTTTATGGACGCTACTGGCAAAATGGCGGCGCGCAGGAACCAATGCGACGTTGCCAGCGCGTTGTATGTTCTATGTATGCGTAAAGTTATGAATGTGTAAGAAAACGGCAACTATTATTTTTAAATATTGGGCCTTCTTTCCACCCGGGCCTTTCAGCCCTGACCTACCTTAGTGGCAAAAAAATACATGCGCGTTTCCGTGCTTCGGAGGGCACGTTAAGTCGTCGGTCCCGGTTGTTGTCGATAGATAACAGTCGTTAAACCTAGCCGGAGGCCTTATGGGCGGTTTGAAAACATCCGACAGCGAGTTGGCCACTAACGCGCATCTCCACCAACCCGCATTGGAGCAGCGTGGTGGAGTAAGCTCCAGGCCTCCCCAATAATGGGGGGAGACCCGTGCCCAGCAGTGGGACGCAAAAAGGGTTGCAACCAAGCCCAAGCCTATTATAATACTGTGCAGGCACGGCGAGAGGCGCGGCGCGCGCGGTGGAGAGCGGGCGGCGCGCATGCGCGGCGGCGGCGTGCGCGGCGTGCCCGCGCCAGTACGCGTCGCGCGCCAAGCTGCTGCAGCACGTCCGCGCCGCGCACCCCGCGCTCGTGAGTCTCGCCCATCGACCTATAATGACAGCCATGCAAGTCCAAGTCGTTTGATCAAATCTATATATGAAAATTGCCATTGGATTATTCATTAAATAAAGTTTACCACACATTAATGCCAATTTGATCAAACCGTTTGAACCATCGATCATATATACTAGTCTGCTTGAACCAATCAGTTTGATCATATCACTTGAAATTGAAAATGTATAGCTGCTATAACAAAAAGGAGGGGGCGAAAGCGATCGTACAACAAAATAAATCGTGTCAATTCTATCACGCTAAGCGTTTGCAGCCTAGTTATCTGTGCGCTTAGTGCCATTTCTGACCAGCGTATTTTACGCTAGTAAATTTTGTTTTCAAAAGCGCGTGTAGGCGCGAACTGGCGAGTTTTATTTTCGATCCAAAAAGCAGCCCGCGTGTAAGCGCGTTTGCCCCTATGGTCGCAAATACACAGAAAAGCGGAGCGGTTTCAAACACGCTAGTTTAAAATTGCTCCGAAGGCCTGCTTTGTGCGCATCTATCGAAAACTTCGTAAATTTTCGGTTATGATTTTCGGGCAAAACTAAATAAATCTTAGCAATATTATTCATTAGCTTTCTGCCCGCGTGGGCTACAAGTTTTTCATGAAAATGTGAAAGTAAGACAAAGTAACAAACACACTTAGGTACTTTTATAATATTAATATGGTACTCAGTAGCTTCATGTCATACTGAATACGAAAAATGATTTGGAAAATGTTTGAATATACGGACGAATACTGAAGGATATTACCTACATAGTAAGCCCTCTGTACTGACATACCCTCTCCGCCATGTGTCTCTCACTACTTTGCCTAATGGCTCGCTGCGAAGGGTAGGTCGGGTACGTGCGTATTCTCAAGGTCCCCTCTATCTGTGTTCGAAATATCGTTATAATTGGTTCAGTAGTTTAAGCGGGAAAGCGTAGCATACAGACAGACAGAATTACTTTCTTATTTATAATATTAGTAGGGATTTGAAACGTTTGCATCTAGCAGTTTTTTTAAGTTATTTAAAACGCGACTTCGTTCGCGTGGACTGATGTTATTATAGCCTATAGCCTTCCCCTATAAATGGACTATTAAGCACAAAAATAATTTTTCATATCACATGTAATGAAACAAAGAGTTTTGATTTCTGTTTTGCCAGTCGAAACAAAACAATTTCAAACCAATGCGAATATGTCAGTCAGAAACAACGTTGTTTCTGCCCTAGGGGAGAAACAACGTTGTTTCTACCCGGCACCTACATTTGTTTATTATTTACGTCTTTATTTCAAGTCTGTCAGAATCGCATTGACAACTGTCGTCAAATCGTTGTCAAAAGATATTACTGCGCTATTTGTCTGAAATAGTCTTACTTTGACTGGCTACAGAAATCAAAACTCGTTTTTCATTACATGTGATATGAAAAATACAGTGTGTGGCTCGGGATGAAACAAAGACGATTGCAGACCAGATCAACTCTCGCCCTCGTCAGAAATGGTCTTGTTTCACCCCGAGCCACACACTGTATTTTTCATATCACATGTAATGAAACAACGAGTTTTGATTTCTGTAGCCAGTCAAAGACTATTTCAGACAAATAGCGCAATTCAATTCGAGCCAGTAGTTCCTGAGATTAGCGCGTTCAAACAAACAAACTCTTCAGCTTTATGTATTAGTATAGAAGTATAGATGTAGTCACCATTCCAATTATGCGCCAACCAATTTAGTTGTCGGTATCTTTACAGTACTAAATATTTTATGAATTGTAATGTGCATGCTACCTAAAAACTATTTGTTTTAGCTGAACATTGAACTGATTCGTTTATCCATTTAAATTATTATTAAGTATTTAAATAATTGCTAACTGTTTAAATGATTATTACAGGTTCCTGTTCTGAAAATGGATGCAACAGCTGATCCCAAAACTTAGATTCCTGAACAAGTATGTTCACAAGATCTGATTCGCGTACAAATATTGAATGTACATATAGTAACTGAATATAACTATTATTAACTCATTTGAAGTTTTTATTCGGAAATAGTTTTTCAAAATAAAATCGTGATGAAACTTGAACTATCCCTTAGTCGAAGCTTTTGTAAACATTTTGTGTTTTAATACCATAATGTAAAAATGGATGGATCTTAGTGTAGAACTGATAACTTATTGATGAAAATTGCATCGTGATAGTAAGAGAATCAATCTGATTTATGTAAATTATTTATATCCCTTTGAGTAGAAAAGAGATTATGAACTATAAAAGGCTATCTAGATAAATAAATTCATCCGTTTAGGAGTTACGATGTCACAAACAGACGCCCAGATATACTGACACGTCAAACAACACTTTTGTGTCGGGTTAACAAAAAGTTCCTGCAAAGGGCGGAAAAATAAACAATAAATAGTATTGAGAAAAATACAACTCTTTGGTAGATACTTTATTGGAATGTTCCTTAAATAAATTTACAAAAAATATATATACGAATAATCGTGCAGAATTTACTGCAGATTGTGGAAAATATAATCCAATTTCAAAAACTATGGCGGTAAACAGTAACACTTTGGTTATCAATACACAAATGTAAAGCTTAATAATGATTTAAAGTACAATAGGTGAAAGTACACTTAAGTGGTGGGAAGTACTTATTTTAGACAAATTCGTTACAAAACAACTACACTAATGTAAACTATAATTAAGGTAAAACGATATAAATATGCAAAGCCTAAAATTAATTAATCAAAATCATTGACAGCTTCCAGTAATCACATTAATTATTACCATCAATTCCAGTCTATGCGAAACAATTTGTCTGAGAAATAAATTTCTTACGAAACATGTATAAACACGCAGCATTTGTTGAAACTTTATAATCATATAATTAAATACATAAGGGAGAGCCACGATTATTGCTTTTCCAATTTTAGTGATATTTTTAATGTAACTTCCGACCCTTATCAAAATATGTATACTTATGACTCATTATAAATTGTTCGAATTTCTAGAAATAATATATTAGTTTTAAGTAAAAATTCTTGGGAGATATATATTTCAATTGTGTAGATTAGAGCAAAACAAACATCGGTACATGACTGTTTTACCTGTAGCAATGTAAAGCCGAAGTATTGATTTCAGAAATTAATTTAGATATAGCTGGTTGGACATTAATGTCACTATTCATGGACCTACGATAATATTTTGATATGATATATGTAATACTTCTTTCTGCGCGCCTACCAGTTTGCGATGAATATAATTTTATAACAATGCGGAACCAGTGGGACGGACTAAATACTAGTGTAATTAATACGCACCATATCACTACAGATATAATAAAATGTATAAAAAAGCCGGGCTGAATATATTTTATGTGCATTGTCACAATGTAAATACCAACATGTTAATAAAAAAGATGTGATTGGTATTTTTAATACATTTTACAGCTCTAATAAAATGAGGCCATTTATCTTGTATTTTTTAGTGAATAAAAAAATATTACAAACAAAATCAGTCCAAATGTGTCATTTACTGGTTCGAAATGTCTTAATAAAACATTAAAGATTCACGAACTTTATTACAGGTAGTGTACTTATTTATTGAATACAATAATATTATAATACATTTTCATTACACAAATCGCACCATTTATGGTGATAACTAGATCTATTACATAAAAAGAGAAAATAACAAGGTTTTACACGAACTGCACACTCTTCATACAAAATTTAAATTATAAATAAATAATAAAGTAAGAACATTATACTCAAAACCTCACAAAAATATAAATATATATGTAATAAATACATATATAACAAAAAATTTAATTACACCAAAAATATTAAATTACAAAAAATAAACCTCAAGCTACATCGAAAATTGAGGTTGATTCTTTTAAAGGCGTTTAAACTAATAAAGCTTTCATTTTACGATAGTAAATACCTCATAATGAGATTCGACGAAACTAAAGACTATATTCAATAGGTTTCTGATGTATATGTAGTACTTATTTTCAAATTTGATTATAAATGTCATACGAGATCATGCGTCATTCATTACTATAGAAATTATAAAAGACACCACAGATGACTCGTACCAAAGTAGTAATAGAATTGACAGAATTGAGCTACATCTTACGCAATGATCGGTTTATTGTGGACACAAAAGTGATATATTTTGTGCTAATGCATTTTATTCTTATTGTAATAATATTTGGCAGGTTTCAAGTCTGTTAAAATACAATTAAAACTACAAGTTTATAAGAAATAACTTAATCTAAAGCAGATAGTCAAAGGTAAAGTGGATGTATACTAAACTTGATATTCATTAAACACTTTTTTATAACAATGCCATTGTATTAGTGCGTACTTAACGAGCATATAAAAGTAATCAATGCAATCAAAAATAAAATAAAAATATTTCTAGTTGTTATGTAACATCAACATGTATACAACCACCCAGCTTTGCTGCACATCTTAATTTAATTGGTGTTCACCTTACAGTTTTATAATAGCTACCACTAACTATTATATTATTATTTCTAAGTACTAAACAGCTAGAACGGTCAGCGTAGATATCAAGGTATTGATATTTTAACAATATCATGAGTTGATATTTGTCATTATGTAACTTTGGATAATTTCAAAACTATTACAGAACTGTAAATACGTATTCATTTTTATAAGCTTCTACAAAATACCTAGGGAGTTCTTTAAAACGTTTAACTACTTAGCTTTATGCTCCACTTTTATACATAATCCTACATATTTGGATACCTAGTGCATTAAAGTAACGAAAATAAATTAACTGATTGTTCGTTATCAATTTACACAAAACTTTGTCACTTGCAATAGTCAACGTAACCAAGACAGTTGGGTGCAAAGCGATAAACAGAACAAAGCGCTCAAACGTATTACTTCAACGAAACAGCAACTTTATAGACTATTTAAACATCCGTGCCCGTCAGGCCGTAACAAAATATTTAGATCAACGTCATTGTGTACATAATTTGTACGCAAAAACAACAGCTTCTCGAGAAGCACGGAAAAGGCACAAAATTCATAAGATACAGAGCAAAACCCACAACTTCTATAATAATATAATTTCATAAGAACTTTATTTACTACTCCATGGAGTATAACACTACTAACATTTTTATTTTACAGTTATAAGAATAATCCTCATAAATCAGTTCCTTTATATCTTTGACCCAGACCGAAAGTAAATGTATTACTGAATTACAGAACAGAAACCAGTATTTCAATTTTTTTATTTCAAATTTTATAGGCAAAGTGCTACATTTTATTTTCTATTATATTATTATTATATTAAATTATTGTTGATCTAGTAGTCAAATATATGTCTAACATTTCAAGACGCTGATACAGTTTTAACTGGGATTTATTTTATTAATATTAAAAACTGCAGACAATACACTAATTCAAATAACACTTATTGAAAAAGTGGTTTAAGTAACTTCTATTAAAGCACTGGTTGGCATCTATCATTACATTCGTTTTTTTAAAATCATCTGTAACTTGTTTAAGGATGAAGGGTTTCATAAGTTATTTCGGAGGAATATAGGCGCGCCCTTTACCACATACGTTTTGTCGCGTTCACACGAATTATGAGAAAAGTCGAATGGTTTTTCCACTTTTGCTACATGGGCTCTACCAGATTTTATATTCTTTATCACATAGGCCGAATAGTAACCATATTCGTTGTAATTGAAAGATGACCACAGAAACTATTTTTAGTTTATTCGTATACGTAAATGTAATCAAAAATTATTTAAAAAACATGCAGAATTTGTAACAGAATAGACAGGCATAAATTTACGTCAATTGTTTGCTAGTTACTATATACCCCTATTTGATGAAACGTTTTGTTTAAGTTATTCACTGTTTTATTTTAATTTGACGCCGCTGACGCGCATAAATTGACGTATTCCAAAGCAAGATAAAACACTGTATAATTAAAACAAGCGTATACAACGTTTATTAGTAAGGGAGATAGTCTGCAGCTGGGGTTTGCAGCGTGATGGAACTGGGACAGTTGAGTGGAGTCAGATGGCGAATGATGTAGAGAGGCCCATATAAGAAATTTTGCCGATTTCGCTGATTTACCTGATTTTACTATTTCTATAAGGCTATTTTCACAGCAATACACACCTTTTTTCAATCCGTTTAGGTATCAATATGATCCGGAAATATGTAATATTCTATACCTATTATAGCAAGATTCACAAAACTGTCACCGTCTTTAGATTTATTAAGCTAAACAAAGTAATAAAAATAAAAAACCGGCTAATGTATTAGACTATTGTTGAATGATCAGGATCAATCATATTGTGCAATAAAACTTATAGAAATACTATATTTTAACTGTAAATCTTATGTGTAAATTCAGGTAAAATAGCGAAATCGGTAAAATTTCGTATACGGCCTCTTAAGGCTGGTGGAGAGTGATGGGCATGGCGTTCACTGGCGGTCGACGGTGCGCTTGAGCCACTGCGTGAAGTGGCGCAGCTGCCACACGGCGCGCGCCGACTCCTCGCGCAGGCGCGCGTTGTGCCGCCGCAGGCGACGCACCTGCAAATTTGTTACGGAGTTTTTGGCGGGAACTCGGAAAAGACACTAAATTCTTTTGTTTTATTTTCCTTTTCTTGGTGTTTTTTTTTGAGATGTATTGGGTTTTTTATACACATGATTACGATACATTTGATTACACGCTTGAATATCTGACTGACTTGACTGACAGACTACTGACTAATTGGACGTAGTTACACGAAAAGGATCCAATCCACATCGTCATTTTCGAGATATTGACATTTGAAGTTTATGACGTATTTCTTCATAGGTATTCATTATAAAATAGTTTGTCAGTATTTTGTTAACGCGTATTATTATTATTTTTTTTATTGCTTATAGTCCAATCATACACAATATTGTATTTTAGGAGATATTTGTAAAAATATGCATTTGGATCCTTTTCGCTAAATAACAGTTTATATTGTGCACGGTCAAGATTTATTTCACTAAAAAGACCCATGTAAAAAAATATTTAATAATTAAAATTTTTTTTCAATAAAATGTCAATTTATTATTATTATAACCTTAATTTTATAAAAAAAACGATCAAACATTCTACACGCCATTCTGAAAATTTAAATAAAAAATAGAAAAAGCACTTTTATGCAACAATATAAATCTTCATATACCTAGTCTGTTTCTTTTAAATTGACTTAAAATTAAAAATAATTGCGTTTATTATTCGAAAATTAATCGCATTTCGATAAATTTGAACAATCGGCAGTACCAGTATGCACTCTCTCCTACTTGCAAAACACAAAACATATGAATTATTTGAAGAATTATTGAAGTGTATCTACCTAACCAATGCATTTCTTCTATCTGTTTTGCAAAGCTTCTATTCCGGATTTAAAAAATGATTCTTTTAGGTCTGCAAAATACTGGTTCACTGCGGCTTCAACCACTTCATTTGATGAAAATCACTGGCCACCACAGTGTTTTTTTAAATTGGGAAACAGATGAAAGTCAGATGGTGTCAAATCAGCAAGCCGGATGGGGTAGCAGTTCAAAACCACAGTCACGAATTTGAACCATGCTTTTAACAGAAGTGTGAACGCATGCGTTATCCTGATGAAACAACACTTTCTTTCGCAGTAATCCCGGACGTTTTTCTTTAGTTTCTTCACGCAAACGACACAATAGGGTGAACTAGTAAGCAGAGTTTATTGTTTGCCCTTTGAAAGAGAGTCCACCATTATGACTCCACAAGAATCCCAAAGAACCGATGCCAGCCGATAAAATTGCTTTTGCTTTTTCTTTGGGGTTGGTTCATCAGATTTTTTCCACTGCTTGGACTTTAGTTGGACTTGGGCGTATAGTGATGGACCCAGGTTTCGTCCATAGTAACAAAACGATCCAAAAAGTCCTGCGGATCAGCCTCAAACATCTCCAAACAGTTGCGAGAAATTGTTAAATTAATTCGTTTTTGTTCAACTGAAAGCAGTCTAGGGACCCACCCGGCTGATACCTTAGAAAGACAGAGTTCATTGATAATGATGTTTTGTGTTCGCTCATACGAAATGCCTATAGCGTCTGTAATCTCCCTTATAGTTAATCTTCGGTTTTCCAATATGAGATCACACACTTTGTGGATGTTTTCTTCCGTCATAGCGTAGACGTGGTAGGCCAGCCGGAGCGAAGGTTATCTTCAATGCTCTCTCGTCCACGTTTAAATTCTGCCACACATTTTTTATAGTGGTATATGATGGCCCAAATTACCCTAATGTTTTTGTTATATCATAGATTTCGTTCGGTGTTAATCCCTTTATAAATAGATATTTGATCACCGCACGTTGTTCAATTATGTCCATTTTCAAAAAACTGATTATAAGGTCTGTTTAGCACAGTCCCTGTAGCTTCGGGATTAATAATAGAGCTACGGTATCCCCTGCCTGATCGTAAGAGGCGACTAAAAGGGGCTAACGTCGCTGCGGGCGGTGAGCGGGAGCTCGACCCGTCCAGCCAGCAGCCCCGGGAAGGACGGCGGTGTGTGCGTGGCTGCATACCGCCGTAAGCATCGGAGAGTGCAGGAGAGCACATCTGCTCTTCAGAGGATGGGCCCGTTCTGGGGCGCTGCGCGTGGAGGACACCGGTGCATTCCACTGGAGATCCCGGATTCGTCCCCAACCCAAGTGCAGAGGTATGCCACCGAGGGGGTTTTAGTGCGGTAACAAATGCCACATAACCCTGTAACACATCTCCCAAGGTGCCGGATACATTTTGAAGGTTCCCCCCCGAGACCAAAAAAAGGTTTCTTTAGCACGCTATAACTTAAAAACCACAAATACTACTGCTTCAAAATTTTGTACTGTGAAAATTGAATAATGAGGGTAGTATTGTAAAAATAAAATAAACGTTTATATGTCAGGCTGCGAACTTTTCGATCGTCTCTCGTATTTTTAGCTTATAAAGTAAGAGATAAAAAGAGAAGTCACTTTATGCTAATGATCCTCTCTAACGCGGGTACAACCGCGGGGCACAGCTAGTTTTGAATAAAATATAATCAGTAAGTAAACACCAACAACTATAGATGGTTGTCGTTGACAGATTTATTAGAATAATACGTAAAAATGTATTTATTGAAAACGATCCAAGCTTTCTGGATAGTATTATTTATTTAATTATAATGTACCTAAGCAATTCAGCAAAAAGTCCCAAGCAGAGTGGATCGTTTTCGCGAATTTATTGTAGTGTAGGTGATGTTGGTATTAAAATTACGCAAAAAGGATCCAACCTCTTTGGTTCGTTTTACTGATTTAGTTTCTAATACTTGGTAAGAACCACGACAGTTGGATCGTTTTTGGTGAATAAATATACATGAGCTGCTATACATGTGGGTTGGTTCCGATGTTCAAATTCAATGGAAAACAGCTATTTTGACGTGGGTCTTTTTTACTGACCGATAATATCGATATTAAGCATCAGTTTGGTACACTTAAGTCATTTTTGACAATATTGTGGATTGGATCGTTTTCGTGTAACTACGTCCAATTGATGAATATTTTTTAGTTAAAAAGTGTTAAAATTTATGCTTCACGTTGGCAATACGTACAGACTTTGTCATGCCATTATTGACCTAAATAAAATAATTGTGTGTTACGTCAGGCTGCTTTTTCAAGAGGGAATGTTGCCGCAAGGAGCTCTCCTCATAATAATAAATACAGTTTCAAAAAGTAAAATACATGCTTTTGATGCACAATAATGCACATCAAACTAAAAAAGTGAAAAATAATCCTTAATATAAAGTGTGTGTAATATATAAGTGTGTTTTTTAAACTACATTTATATTTAATTTTTTTGGTTTAATTTTTTGTTAAAAATATTATTTTTTCAAGTTCTCGGCATTAGATAAACTCATGAAATTATTCTGTTGCCACCGAATCTTGATAAATATCCAAAGTTTGAATTAAATCGCGTCAGTTGAAAGTGGGTCAAAATCGAGTCCAAAGGAGAGTTACAAACAAGCTCACAGTTACAAGTTAGAAACAAGCTCACAATTACAAACAAACATATAGGTGAACCTAATATAAGCGTCTTAAAAAAGAGCACTAGTGGAACGTTCAAGTAGTACCAGCATTAATTATACGTATGCTCACCTCCTCCTCGAGCTGGTGCTGGTGGCGCTGCGAGGTGGCGGCCTCGCTCTCCAGCGTGGCGACGCGCGCCGCCAGCCCGCAGCCGCAGTTGGCGCCGCCCGCACCCCCCGCGCCGCTCGCGCCCGTGCCCGCGCTCGCCGGGGTCGCGCCCGACGGACTCGCCGCGTCGCTCGTCTGTACGGATATAATAAACAGAACTGTTACTGTACATCGTACAAATTTTGGTAGCTGTGAAGAAACACCTAAGCCTTTAAAAAGAGCACAGTTATAATACAATACAAGAAAATGAAATAGTAAAAAGAATACTAACTAATGTAACACATCACACTCATCACCACTAGTCACTAGGATACCTTTGTAGTGGATCCCATGGACACAAAGACAAGGGCACAAACATTCAAAATAGGAAAAGCATCGTTATCTGTCATTTACAATGTTCGTAGTTGGAAATGCAATCTAGGACCTTTTACAAATCACAAAGACGCAGTGACAAGTAATCTCATTAATCAATTTCTTGCAGAACTGGCTTAGAGCATCAAAGTTACTGACTTCAGTAGAGGCGGCTTAGCGCCACGCTTCGATACATAATTTTTGTGCCAAAACTGGTGCTGGGGGAAGAACACACAAATTTTAATTTTGTCACACATTCACAAATATTCTTTCATCGCTACAGACGCATATATTTCTAAATATATAAATTTCAATTAACAACATCACTTTCTATGCACTGACACCGACACACATACACACACAGTAGTTGTATATCTAGAAGGCACATTGTACATGCACGTTAGGACGAGGGGTTCGTCCGTAAAAGCCACTCGTCTCTGACGGGTGTCATACCTTGATGCTCTAAGAGAACAGCAGATAAAACCATCTATCTTTCGGATACCTATAAGATCTTACCATTTGAATAGAAAAGTGAGAATTCATCTGCAGATGCCTTTTCATAAACTGTATCAATAAATTATTTAACTATTGCAATAATATTAACTTATAGTAAATACAAGCAATTTGAGAAAAAAAACCATTAACTATTTGAACTAGCTATACTTACTAAGACATCAGACCATGAATCATGAACTGGTTCACTGGCTAAGGGTTCTAAGGGAGGTTCAGCATTCTCTATGGACGGATATTGATGTTCCTCGCAAATCTAAAAGAGTAAATTTCGAACAATGGATGAATAAATTTTATTAATTACATAGACAGGAAAATATTCATGTAGCTTCTTGTTTGAATACAAGCAAACCTAACCTGGTGTTATTACAAAAAAATAAAAATGTTGAACACGCGTCAAAATTTTTTTTTATAACAAATTTGTGTCTTACCAATGTTTAGAGTTAGACATGGCTTAAGTACTGTTTATATTTAAACTCAAGTAAACGCTTGTCTAAGCTTTGTTTAGCGAGACAGTAGCAGTGACATTTCGAACAACAATGGATCCAATGGATTTATTTGCTGATATTGATTTTATAAAACCTTTCCTGATATTGATTTTATAAAATCATATTAAATTTTGATGATCTTCTGGATCGAAAGAAAACTAAGCCTAGCTTTAAATATTTTTCGTAATACACTGTCAATGTTTCAATTCATAAAATGATGTGGCATCTCTATGACTACAGAGCCACCTGTTTATTTTCTCTAGCTTTATAAAAACTTTACTACAATAATCTAACTATGAATTCTAATACAATATACAAGTCTAGCAAAAGAAGCCTTTACAAATACTTCAGACAAATTGAACGAAAACTTTAGACTAGTTGACACACAATGTAAAAAACTATTGTATTAACCATTATCTCATAAACATGTCCCCATTGATGTTTACATAAGTATTATGGTTTCTATAATAATTCGAGCTACAGCAATCTGCCTCTTTTTACTATTAACTCTCAAAAGAAACGGAAAAATATTTAAGCATTAAAATCAACCATCGAAAAGATTTCAAAAATTGATGGACCCGAAAGTCAAGCGATGACCAAGCGTTAAGTCTCCGACTCTGAGATACCAGGTTCAAATCCCCGGCTCGCACCTCTGACACTAGTATATTGTGTGGCAAGGGGTGAAACAAGACGATTTCTGACGAGGGCGATCGCCCTGGTCTGAAATCGTGTTTCATCCCGTGCCACACACTGTATTTTTTATATCACATGTAATGAAACAACGAGTTTTGATTTCTGTAGCAAGTCGAAGTAAGACTATTTCAGACAAATAGCGCAGTAATATCTTTTGACAATGATTTGACGACAGTTGTCAATGCGATTCTGACAGACTTAAAAAAAAGACGTAAATAATAAATAAATGAAGGTGCCTGGTCAGTCAGAAACAACGTTGTTTCTGCCCTAGGTGAGAAACAACGTTGTTTCTGACTGACACATTCGCATTGGTTTGAAATTGTCTTATTTCGACTGGCAAAACAGAGATCAAAACTCGCTGTTTCAATGCATGTGATATGAAAAAGAAATTTTTAATGTGTGCATTTTGTTGCTTCTCCACGTGATGGAAAATATTGTGGTTTGATTACGATGTTTTCCATCGCCGTGCATGCCACAGAGAAAATCATAATTTCTTGAAGGTATGATGTCCAATTGTCTACCAATCCGCACTTGGCCAGCATTGTGGACTACGGCCTAATTTTCTCTTACCAAAATGTCATTTTGTTGCTGTCAAATAACTGTCTGGGGAGACAAAGTTATGAAATGGAGGTTTGGTAGGAAGTTAAGAGACATAAATATTGTGCTCTTGTTGGCAGGAAGTTGAAAGATTCACGATCATTTTCGTTTTCTATTTTCATTTACATGATGCATTTTTGAGTAATATCAGATAAAGTCGATGGTATTTTGTACCATATACGTTGCTTAGAGTGCAATAAAATAACAGTGCGAGTACATGTTTTTTCAGCTTGCTTTCAAAATTCCATGGACTAGTCCAATCAATAAAGGAGTTGTAGAATGCATGAGAGGGGACCTAAGCGATTTCTTCTGAAACTTGTTCAGGGTACTTAGGAAGTTAACATACTAAAAGTCCTGACGTCTCGGAGGTGAGCCGGAGTGGGGGGGGGGGGGGGGGGGGGGGGAAAGGTACCACTTTTGGGTTTTTTGCTAATATCTCAGAATCGGTGCGTTATAGAATAAAACATTCTTCTAGTAAATTAAAGCTCATAAAATTATCTAAAACTTTGGTCATATTCACTTTTGCCGTATTCCTAACCGTTTTCGAGCCACACGCTCCGGAAAAGTTAATACTGAGTGTTGAGCCCGCCAATTATACAAACGTTGAAATCAACGTTATCAAATACAAATTGATTGAATGTCCCTGACTTGAATTTTGGTTTAGCACAGTGGATTGCAGAGATTTCCCACTTTTGTGCTTCGTGATACAATGCACAGAAGCCCGAACTGAGCAAGAAGGTAAATCAAGTGCTTCGAAGCGTACTTTCTGTACAGAAACAGAGGCTTCACAATGGGGCGATAAGAAGCTCTTTGGTCTGATAATCGCAGAAATGGCGTTTCCCAGTGCCACACATTTTCTCTTCGTTTCTTCTACTCTCTTCTTCTCTTCGCCAATAGAAGGCCCTCAATACTACGTCCTTACTAATCATATCGCGAGACGGCCAGACGATTTCCAGCCTTGCAAACAAGCTGGATTTCAAATAGGTTACAGTACAATATAACCATACATACGATGCGACAGGTTATACAAAAGACCGAGGAGTATAACCTGCCGCTATTTTCCGTATGTGGACTATGAGGAAGCTTTCGATTCTATCGAGACCTCTATGGTGCTAGAGTATCTCAAATGGTGTCAAATTGACTACAGGTAGGTACATCGAGGTGTTGAAGTGTTTATACAAAGCCGCACTCATGACCGTCCCGAATCCACGATGGAAGCAGTGAACCTATTCCACTGCAGCGCGGAGTACGATAAGAGGATGTTATATCCCGGAAACTGTTTACCACTGCACTGGATGATGTGTTTAAGCAGATGGAGTGGATAGAGCTAGGTATTAACATCAATAGCGAAAACCTCACACACCTTCGATTTTCGCAGTCAATTATGCAGCAATATCACCGATGATATAGTCATCTTGGCGGAGTCCCTAAAAAAACTTAGCACTATGCTAGGTGACCTCCGGTGAGTCTTAAGATGAACACGGACAAGACTAAGATTACTACTAATTGCCATGTCACACCCGTACCGGTCGTTGTTGATGGCGCTGCTCTCGAAGTTGTCGACGATCTATCTGGGACAAGCGATCCCTATGAGTGAGTCTAACTTTGAGAGAGAAGTAACTCGTAGAATCCAACTTGTTTGGGCAGCCTTCGGGAAATTACAAAGTGTGTGTGTTGCCATTGAGGCGGGACATGGTCTTTTACAATTAGCCTCTCCCAGAAGCTCAAGGTCGATCAAAGAGCTCAGAGAGAGAGAGCTAAGCTTAGTATTTCTTTACGCGATAGAATCCATAACGATGAAGTCCGTCGACGAACGAGGGTTACCGACATAGCTCTCAAAATCTGCAAGCTGATATGGCAATGGGCGGAGGACTGACAACCGATGGGTCTCGGTAAAAGGAGCACAGTTAGCCCTCCAACCAGGTAGACTGACGACCTGAAGAAGATAGGGGGAAACCGCTGGATTCTTCGAACATAGACGGAGCAAACAGAATGGGAAATCCCCAGCGGGCAAAGCGAGAATTCCCCGCGTCATTCATCGCCCGCAACGCCAGCCACGTTGCCAGACTATTATATATGCATATTATATTAATATGCATATGCAGATTGCTAGCTGGTTTTGTTTTGTTATTTATTGCTAGATGAGTAATTATATCTATATTTGCTTTCGCGGGCCTTCGAGGCGCGAGGCCCTTTGGACCGCGAGGCCGTAGGCGGTGGCCCACGTCGCCCACGCCTTACGCCGCCTCTGCTAATAGTGGCGATCCTTGGAAGATCTATGTCCAACAGTGGACTTTATACGGCTAAAATTATGATGACGATGATGAAATTGATAGTTAAGCTAATTTTAATGTCAGGCTCTGCCCATCATCACACTTCACACTGATTAATTGCGAATGTTTGTGAGTGCGTTTGTATGTTTGTTACCTCTTTACGCTCAAACGGCTGGACAAATCTTGATAAAATTTGGTATGGAGGTAGCTGACATCCTGGATTAACACATAGGCTACATTATATCCCGAATTAATGTTCGCGATATAATCAAATTCCACGCAGGCCAAGCCGCGGGTGGATGTCTAGTGCTGAATAACTATTATTTTGTTTTATCTGGAGCGTGTGGCGCGGAAACGGTTGCGAAACTGGAAAAGTGTGCAAAACCAAATTTGTAGCAAAATTTATTAGCTTTAATTTAGTAGAAGAACGTTTTTTCCTATGACGCACCGTTTTTGAGATATTAGCGAAAAACCCAAAAGTGGTACCTTCCCCCCCCCCCCTATCCACTCCAGCTCACCTCCGAGACGTCAGGACTTTTAGTATGTTTACTTCCTAAGTACCCTGAACAAGTTTCAGAAGAAATTGCTTAGGTCCCCTCTCATGCACTCTACACCCCCTTTTAGGTCATTCATTGACTGAACTACACATTTTAGTAAGGTAGTGATAACTTTACTTCAATATCTGACTGAATTTACTGACTTTTGGCGGGAAGTCTGAAAGGACATGACTGTTGTGCTCTTGTTTTATTTCTATTTTCTTGGTGTATTTTTGAGTTACATCAGATAAAGTCGATGGCATTTAGTTCGATATAGGTTAATGACAGTGCAAGAGTGTTGTGAAATAAAATAACATGTTTTTTCGGTTTGTCTCCAAAACTCCATCTGACACATTCTGGTAAATTACTCATCGCTTTACTTGGAAGTTGGAACATCTGACTGACTAGACTTATTTTTTTTTTATGACTACTAAGTGATGCAAAAATTATACATACTTGACACTGGCAATATGCACAGAGTTTGCGATGCCATTATCGAAAAAAAAAAGTAATGAAACCTACATGTTAGAGGTGATAAATGTAGTGAATGTGTCACCTGCAGCATGGCTCTGGTGGCGGTGTGGACCAGCGTGGCCCAGTCGAGCGCGGAGGCGTCGGGCAGCGGCAGCGGCGGCGCGCGGCCGGCCGGCGCGGAGGCGGCCGCGGGCGCCGCGCTGGCCGCGCCGCTCGACACCGCCGTCGAAGTGCTGCTGGGCCGCCCGCCCTCGCCCAGCTCGGCGTCCATTAGACGCATTAGTTCCTCCTGTAGGGGTATATGTTATGCTGTTACTTCAAACTTATAATAATTTGTCTGTTCTCTATCTGAAACGCTTTAGAAAATAAACTCATAGGTGCTTACGAGTTGTTTATGTATTTTTAATTAGAATGGAATTAAATATTTAAAAAAGACTAAAATTATACTAATATTAATATATAATACGTGCATAACGTAGCCAAAAAAAGTAAGAGACCACGACATCAGATTTGACTGATCAAATCTGGGCAGAACTGATCTAATTATGATCAGAAGATAGGATGTAGACCGCAGTGTTACCGTGCGGATTGGCGGACTTTATATTGGTACAGGTGTAAAATAAAGTCTTAATCATTAAAATAATCCGCTGAAGGACATAGTTCTTTTATTTTATGAATGCGAGTATCCTGCTGTTAATTATGATTAAGTTTCAATGCAAGTAAATATGTAATAAAGTTCAAGAAACTTACAGTGAGCGAAGATGTATTAGCGGAGGCCCTATGTCGTGATCGTCGCCGCAGAGCTTCGCCGCCCGGCGACGTCTGCGGTGACCGTCGCGCACTGCGACCTGAACCACCTAGAAATTCATAATTCTTCAATTATTTAGTGTGCATCATAATATTAAAGAACAGTACAAAATGGATCATCTCTTTTTCCGGTTACAAGTAATTTTGTAGTTTAGCTTAACAGACTTCAAAGATTTAATCTTTAGGAGACAAATAGTTCATCGTAATGGTTTCGTGATTCCTTTATTTGTGCTATTCAATGATGACCCTTGCCGCCGCACTGTTTGTTGGCGACAAAGGCACTTTTATACCGTGAACAAGCATGAGTACATGTGTACAGGAGGGCTACGCGTAAAATCGATAATCGATATATGGTGAGTTTTTGAGCACATTTTTGAGCCTACCGGTGCCGTATCCGGAGCTGTCGGAGCGCGGCGGGGAGGCGCGGCGGCGGCCCGGCTGCTGCGCGTCGGCCGCGCCCTCGCCGCCGCACTGGCACCGCTTGTTGGCGTTGGACGGCGGCGGGAATGTTACTGTCACCTGCCAAACAGAAATAAGGGTCAAGGGCTGGTAAAACGGTCTAATAGGGTCTTGGACACTATGCACAAAAAAAATACAATGCATACCTTAAAAAGATGGTATACTAAACCATGGTTAAAAAGCAGGATAATTATACTTAAAATTTTGTCAATTGACTATAAACAAGTTGTGACGTCACTAATCATTTTCTCATATAAAATGTATAAGGACGTCACGTTTTGACAGCTCAATTCATTTGGTAGTACAAGACCGGATTAATTTAAGAACGAGCGAGTCGACGATGTGGTCGTGCGGCAGAGCGCACACGGCGGCGCGGCACACTTCAACAGCCGGGCACCACTCTTGAGTGGACGAGCGCTTGCACGCGGAAACTTGATTGAATGATTTTTGCGATGTGTTGCACCATGATTACCGCATTGATGGTCAGTACTCGGTGCTCACAGTGACGGGGTCGTAGGTTTTGAGGAGGTCGCCGAGTCGCCGCTCTTCATGCTCGCTCTGGCCGCCGTAACGCCCCTTTCCACTGCGATCATTAATGCCGACCCACACTTAACGAGAAACCTTTAATAATCTTTAGATAGTAAATCGTTGCAATTAATCGTTCGTCGGCGGGTAGTAGCAAATTTCATTAGATACAGCGTTCGTCGGCGGTTGTGATTGCTAAGTTCGGCAGTTCGTCTCGGTCCCCGCTTGTATTCGGATGTGCGTATCAAGCAAAGTGCGCTTTATGCAATAATATGTATGCGCCTCGACTTTTTTTCACTAAGCACATAATTAGGTCCAACAACGCAAACGCGTCATCATCATTTTCCATCGTGGATGACATGTTTATTGTATGAACTTCTGGGGAAAACTGATGATCGACGTAGATATCGGTGGCTGTGGAGGCACCAGGGGCGTTCGATTTATCTGTACAGTCTAAAATCGAACGATTTCTCTTTACGTGTGGGGCTGGCATATCCCATCCTCCAGCGAGCAATGATGGTAGGTACTGACAGTGACGGGGTCGGAGGTCTTAAGCAGGTCGACGAGGTGGTCATACGGCAGAGCGCACACGGCGGCGCGGCACACTTCTAACAGCCGAGCACCGCTCTTGATGAAAGATGCCAACTGCGATGAACAGTAGGTACTCACAGTGACGGGGTCGGAGGTCTTGAGCAGGTCGACGAGGTGGTCATGCGGCAGAGCGCACACGGCGGCGCGGCACACTTCTAACAGCCGCGCACCGCTCTTGATGCCCGCTCTGGCCGCCGCTCCCCCACCTTCCACTGCGATAACCAGCCCATCCGCTTGCACGTGGAAACCTGCGTAAACAAGATACAATCGGCATGATGACAGTATTCTAATATTCGGTGTATAAACAGTATAAACAAAAAAAAATACATTAAAACGGTTCCAAAATTAAAATAATTAAAGTAAGATTTCCATTTAAATGAAAACATAAAATACTGCATTGGGGTATGACTTCACGCCTACGTAGATATTGCGGTAATTATGAAAAAAACTAAGCATTAGGTACGAGGAATGACGACACATTATGCGTGAAAATGTCATGGCGAGTTTTCACGCATAATTAAAGTAGACACATCTTTTCAGTAAACACTATTTTAGAGAGAACTTGACTTTTTGGTATCAGGGTGAGCGGTCACCGTCGACTGAAATTTGCAACACCAGAGGAGTCACCTATGCGTTGCCAGTTGTATTTCAAGGTCTCTTTTAAGGCCCCATGTAAGAATAACTCAGAACACTCAGCTACATTGGCTAGCCTGTATTCAAATACAGTTTACTAAGCATCTAAAAAAATTAAGAATACTGACCCAGTTGCGATCCGAGGCAGCGCAACGTTGGCCAGCCTCCTCAGCACGGCGTCCGCCGAGCCCCCCGCACTCCCCGTCCTTCGAACACTCTCCCGCGGTGGTAGTATACGCGCGTCCATTCGCCGCTCGTCAGTCTCGTCACCCAGCCTAGTAATTAACTAAGAACACTGACGCAGTTGCGATGCGAGGCAGTGAAACGTTGGCCAGCCTCCTCAGCACGGCGTCCGAGCCCTCCGCTCCCCGCGGTGTTATTACACGCGAGTCCATTCGCCGCTCGTCACTCAACCTACTAATTAACTAAGAACACTGACCCAGTTGCGAGGCAGCGCCGCGCTCTAGTGTGATCTCCGAGAGCGCGTGCGCATGAGGCGGGGCCACGCTGGCCAGCCTCCTCAGCACGGCGTCCGAGCCTCCCGTACCTCCCCCTCCCCGCAGCCGCACGCTCTCCCCGCGGTGGTAGTACACGCGCGTCCACTCGCCGCTTACCACCCAGCCTGATTTTAACAGTACATACAAAATAGTTTTAATTTTTTATTTATTCTTAAATCTAAGCGTTTGAGAGAATAAGCCTAGTAGTATGAAAACGAAAAATGATTTATTGATATTGAATTGTATAAAAATAAAATTAAAAGTTAATCTATATAGCAATAATATACCAATGTATATCCACTTACCAAGTAATGTGTTTGTTGGCATTACTAAAACTATCTGTCGCGTACTATCTTCGACAATGACTATAGTGTCTGCAGATATTCCCATCAGACATTCTAACAGTATACCACCAGCACCCTCGTCTTGAACTTGGACCTAAAATAATGATATATTGCAATATACTTTACTTATAAACTTTCAGTTATTTCAATGTGTCTAATTATGAAATTGTTGAATTATTCTATTCGATACATAATAATGTGTTATTTACGAACTTAGCATTCTTTTCCTACTTACATGAAAACATAGAGCACCACCAACCAATACATCATTCGTGCAATTCTCCATTCGCGGGACTGGGGCATTACTATTTGAGTTATTGCTACTCTTCATTAAAAACGATGAAAATATTGCTGAAAACATAATCATACATTATTAACATAATATTGAGCAAGCACTAAAACATTGTTTTATAGTTTGGCAGTTTTTTTTCCAAGGTCCAAGATCAAACCATAGGCTTAGGCTTGATTTTACTTACAGAATTTTTGACCAGACTCTACAGTGGTAGCAGTCACATAATTCTTAGCTAAATCTTTCAGGTACTCTTGTCGAGTGCGCGTTGCCATTGTACTAAACTTTGGTGATTGAATTGCTGCGTTTTCCCCATTTATAACCTGCAATAAAAGGGAATGCATAAAATTAGCTTCTGGAAATACTTTTCTATTAAGTCTTAGAATGTTATGAGAACTTGCCTTGCTTAAAAGTAAATCGGTGAAAACTTCACCCTTAGGGTAGACAGCACTCTCTTTTATTGGCGGTCCAAATAAAGGCACTTCTTTAGCACGACTCACTGCTATACTATAATGAGTATTATCTGTACACGGATCTATTACCCTTACAACCACGAAAACATGTTGAAATTGAGATCGTATGTTACGTGGTGTGAAGGGAGCGGCACCGGGTTCTTGGAAGACGATTGTTACAATGTCATTGCCTATGTGTCGTTTTCTTAACAGCTGCTGTCTATTGTTTGGCGTATACGGAAGCATTGTTGAAACGTGAAACATTATTTCGCAGCCTTGATAAGTGGTATACACGGAGTAAAGTCCAGTAGAATCAGTTCGATTATCGAGGCCTGCCTTATATTTATCAAAATCTTTTAATCTGACTGTTTGGCCAAGCATTTGCAGGAACTCTACAAAGGCGGGGCCGGCCTCCTGGTTGTTGTACATCTCCTCCTCAGTTGACTGTCCACTCTTGCAATACATGACGCCCACTTTGTAGTGTCTAGTGACGCATTGCTCGTCAAGGCGTAGCAATTGTTCTTCTGCACCGTTATTTGTAACTCCAAGTCTGAAACGTAGAAACAATTATGTTTTAATGTAAATCTGAGCTAAGCAAACAATTGGTTAACAAATTTGAAATTTTCAATTTACCGTAGGCAACTCAGCTGCAATTCGGGTGCTACGTATTCTATAACTTCCTTAGTATTGTAAGTTGCACTGTTGCTGGGTTTAGTGGTGGGAAGAGCATCTTCTAGCACGGATCCCCTGAGGGTGAGTAGCTCGGAGGTTCGGACGATCAGTCGATACTGCCAGGCCAGTTGCGAAAAAGGCCCGGAAGCATCGCTGCCGCCGCGCCGTAACTCAACACGCTCCTTCTTAATTGAAATAGCAACTGGGCCAAGATTCTCGTCCATTCCAAACCAGTTCTGATGAGCTACAATAAAGTTTTTAAGTTTCAGATGTAAAGTACGAAACGAATTCTGGAAATCATAATAAATTATCGACTGCAACGTCCGCTAAGAGCGGTTTCAAACTAGCGAATTTATCTGCAAGTGTACGGTCGTTTCGGCAAACGTATACGCGATACGCGCGCTACTTTTTGCACCTGAAAATGTCAAATTTCGATGTTCCGCGCGTACACGCGCTTCCAAAAAAAATTACGAACGTAAATTATGCTGGTCTGAAACCGCTCTCTATGTAGGCTTGAATATAATACGGCTTAGTGGCCTGGGATATAAAATTACATTTTCCATTCCCAGATGGCTGAAGTTCGAAGCTCGCATAGAACGCATTAGAATTAAGTAATTCTGTAATATTTTATAGTTTGGATATAAAAAAATAAATAAATAATTAAATTAATAAATAATTAAGTATAATTATGTTAAGTTGCACTGGATACTTAATTCAGATAATTCTATTAATGGTAAAGTTGAAACTTACGCTGCGTATAAAAGTAATTTCTGTAATATAAGGCACCAGAATCTTGACTCTCGACGGGTAATGGTGTAAGGGACTTGGCAAACGGGCAGCCATGCCGCCAATGCGTTTGTCCTTGTGGAAACTCTAGCACCGAAAAACCGTAGGCCGCTCGGGGACGGTGCCATCCCCCAGATTGACCCGGAATAGCACCCCGCGCTGTACGGGAACATAGTGAAACGCAGCGTTCTTCTTCCCCTGTAGTTTAAAATATTAGTTTAGTGTGCGTCGGTATAGTAAGGTACATTTTTGTTAGTGGTAGAACTATTATGGTTCGCCCGCGGAAGTTCTATTGTGTTTCGGTGAAAAGGTGCATTTGCCGGCCACACTTACATGAGGCAACCACCAGCCTCCGGAGTAGCAGCGCAACTGCATACGACCTCAGACAAGACTTAACTATGCTTGCTTGAGGTTGTATGTAGATGTCCATGGGCTGCAGCGACCACTTAACTGCATGCTCGTCTGCTACTCCATTCAAATAAAAAATAAAAAAAGTAAAAGAAATATATTTCCTTTGATTGCTAAGCGATACGTACATTATGATTGTCTTAATGCTGGTCACCGAGAAATTTATCGCGGCGAATAATCGCAAGAAAATTCGCACAACTAAATCATACCTACGTACTATCACATTTGCAGCTGCTACCCGAAGCGTAGCATGCTTTGTAAATTTCTTGTCTTAATTTAGGTATGTTATGAATACTAATGCATGTTTAGATATATGTAACTTCTAAAGCTACTCTGTAAGAAAGTTAGCTAATGTATACCCCATATTTTAAAACAGGGCTGAAGTTTTTCTCCGTCTGCTCTTTTCTTCAGCTCAGCATTGCCTAAGCGCACCCAGAGCAGACAGAACAAAAAATAACGTTCACTAAGAGTTTGTAAAGGAACTGTACAGTGAATAAAGAATATTTCATTTCATTAAAACAAATTCAAGTAAATAAAATTGTTTAACCTTACAAAACCTTCACAAGCTAGCATTAGCTAGCACTTCAGTTGCTAATGTAAAAATGTCAAGTATTTATATCATAATGTGACATGTTTAAAAAAAAATATTATTATACAGGTAGCTATGCGGTTTAAGCCAGACTTGGCATGAAAACAAAATCTAATTATAATTAGTCTGACCTACTATAATCTGTACATCTTAGCTCCAGGATTTTGACAGATTGCTAAAGGGATGTGACACGTTGACTGTTACGAGTATCACTGCTATACTGATTGCAGGGATCAGTATCAGGATAACTATACAGATTTTTACATTGTTTTTTTTTTGTAATTAATAATTACAAATAAAACAGAAAAAAGTACGTACATTTTTTACTTGAAATAAATAATAAGAAGGTTAATAAATTATAAATAACGCCTCACACTCATACCTTATAGTAGGATAGCCTGTATCATCGTGCCATGGAAACGCACAAAGGCACGAACACAAACACAAAAAACGGAGGAAGACGACAGCCAGTGAATGCCGTGAATTCATTGTGCGGTTGCACGGCTACTTCGAACTCGAATCTTAAAATGGTGGACCCTAGACTAGGTGGACCCATGTTACCAAAAATGGTAAGTATGTCATCGTGTGTCCGACGTCAGAATAAGCATGAGCACAGTGACGTTAAAAGTATGAAAAAAGTAGCGCACCCCTTGATCACAATAACGAAGAAGTTGAAAAAAAACCAGCTAAGTAATCCTAATAAAAACGAAGGAAGACGAAACAAATCGTTGACATTACTGATTTTCAAGCTGCTGCAATCAACCAAGTTCACGGATATTATTCGAGAAATGAGTACCTAATTAATTGTTCCAAGGCGGAAGGAAGGACTCAGCTAGCAAAAAAAAAAATGTAACAAGAGGAACATTTTAATTGTACGACTTGACATAGTATTAAAAAGATGTGATTTTTTTAAGAAAAGTAAAAACAATTGAAAATTGGACAAAGTAGAATTTTTGGATGAGACATGGTTAAACATCTGCTAAAATTCTGGAACTACATATTATGTACAGACTATAGCAATGAATTGCGGAAAGAATTATGAGAATGCTATAAGGAAAGCTGTTAAGTTAAAGGACTTATAATCATTGTTTTGATATTAAATTGTCTGTATGTATTAGAAAAATAAATTAAGATTAAGTAATCATGACCAAATATATTGATTTAATAAAATGTTTATGACTTCTAATTAATACTTAGACTTTTTCCTAGTGAGCTTATAAATTGACAAGTCATTCCAAATATGTGAGTCAAGTATGATGCCACAGACAGAGGATTGTTGATTGTGAACGAGTGAACAGAGCTATAGAATAAACCAGTTTTGTGACTCACTGATAAGGAATGCAACAAGACAATCTCAAATACCAATGAGAAATTAGAAAAAGCCTTTTGTTTTACTCACATGCTTACAGATATGCAACACCAGAACAATACACTTGCTAATATGTCTGGTTACAGTTCATTTAACAGGATTAATTATGCAAACAAAACTTGTTGTTTTATGCTGGTTGGATTTTCTTAAAGGTCAGGGACTAAATTGAACAGAACTGATTCATAACAAAACCAGGGAAAAGCGAGAATTCTAAGAACAGCATTCACGAAATACTTTTTCTTAATAATCAAAAGGTCTGATCTTAATAATAAATGACTAGTTATTATTAGCATAATAAACAAAATGCTATGCAACATAAAGATTTTAGTTATGAACAGCCACAATTTATTACTAAGCAATTTGTTACCATTCATTATGAATGCATGACTGATTATGTTAAATCCAATCACTACATTCATGAGTACTCACTACACCAATCATCATTAAAAGGAAAGTATATGAAAATGTCATTAAACTATGCTACAAGAACAATCAATAACCTTATCTTGTCATCTTGTCAGTATTGATGGATCTGTGCATTAAAACAGAATTAGAACTTTAAACCATTTTACCAATATTATGTGCAATAATCATGTTTAAATATTAAAACAACAAAAGAGGGTAAATGCTAGGTAGCATGCTTAAGAGTAATACATCTAACACAATAGGAAAATTGTGAAATGGTGTTCAGTGTGTCACCTTGTTCCCATGGGTGACATGATGTGTAATAATTTACAAGAGCTATATATGGATTGATTGGTATATGCTGCAAACTTTAGACATTTTTCTTTTATCTTTTAAAATGATGTCATCAAGAAAAAATATTAATTTGCAATAAAGTAGTTTCCTTGTTATTACATGTTGAATGTTGAATAAAAACATATTTAACCCCTCTTGAGTTATATTAGTTAATGAGTTAAGGTTTATTATTGTACTTGCTTAATGTATTTTTCATTTACACATAAATATTACATATAAAACACTTCCATTAGTTATTGAGTACTCATTCCGTAATGACTGACTGACAGACAATGTACAGCCAAAACTACCCCACTGAAATAGTGGGAATGTAAGCACTGAGAGAGGATTTTTGGAAATTTTTACCCCAATGGGTAAATAAAGGTGTTAGGTGTAAAAGTTTTTATTCCTTTAATGAAACCATGATGTTATAGAGCCTATATCATTCCCCAATAAATGGATTATTCAACACAAAAATAATATTTCAATTTGAACCAGTAGTTCCTGAGATAAGCATGTTCAAACAAACTCTTCAGCTTTATATATTAGTATGTATAGTATAGACTTATAATAAATATAATTTTTTACACATTTTTAATTAGGAAATCAACTGCTTTAATCACATACAGGGTTTATTATGGTAAGGCAAATGCATTAAATTAACATGTTAAGTGTTATACAAATAAAAAATAATAACTTTCTTACCTCCCAACTCATTCCTAAAAAATGGGCAGCTCTCAAGAAGATCATTTGATCTGCCATCCCCTGTGTCTGGAATTGCATCTTCCCCTGGTGGCAAGCCTCTTGTAGCCAAAAGGGAAGCTGCAGAAGCCCCTGTTGTAGTATTCCTGCGTCTACTTAGTAATGCACCACGGCTTTCAGCTGCATAGCTCAAGTTGGCCATAAGAGACTGGCAGTCATAATGTGCAAACTGTTTCCTCTTAGTTCCATCTGGAATAGGTGGAATTGGACTGTCTTCAATTGCTTGACGTGATATTACGGGTCCTGCGCCTCCCCATAACTTATTTAATTTGAGGCGCGGCTTGGGGCTGATACTGGCTCGTGGGGTGGGGCCATCTGCATGGTCGCCAGTCAGTACATCCGGCAGGCGCTCGGCAGCCCGGCTCAGTCCTGAGGGCTTATCGGTAACACTACCGTAGTTATGAACCATGGCAGGAAGTCTATCACTTGCCCCGCCGATCACATCAATAGAACCGTGGCTGCCATATTCTCTTCTTAGTCCGTTGGTGGACGTATGTTCTGTGTATATTAAGTCAAGACTTGAGTTGCTGCGATACATAACATCCCTCGCTTCCTTCCTTCTTGGATGATCTGGAGCGTACATGGCATTATTTTGGACTTTTACCGACTCTTTTGCTTAATATCTAAAGACGCAAAAATGTATGTATAAATGTAAATTATCTTGTTTTAAGATAATGTCCGTTATGGTGTAGTAGATAAATCACCGCGAAAATATTTTTGAGGTAAAATCACTTGCACTTATTTTACCATAATTACAGTTAGCTGGATTAAAACACCACTTTGACAAAATACTCATTACAAGTATTACAACCCTTTACCGTAATGAACATTAACTGCATAAACAGGAAAAGTTTATTTGAAGTATATCACTCATAACATTCATTTTTATTTCGATGTATCAATAGGCACATTAGCGAAAAAATTATTGCAAAGCTGCAAACAATTTCTAACATTCTAAAATTTTAGGAATGAAAGATAGAAGAGACAAGAAGACAGCAGAATGAAAGACAGATGATAGTAAGCCACAGATTAAAGTTTATTGCAGATAATAAATCTTTAATGGAAGTTATGTAGAGAACGCACTGTGTTAATTTAGGCGACTTAAAACCGCGCAAAAATAAAATAGTTTATAGTTGATTGCTCGTGTTCTAACTTTGAACAGCAATTTGTGTCAAGAAAAAAGCGGTTTGCACTCCGGTAGTGCCGGCAGAAGTGAAAACTTGAACATTAAAGTTGTGCATTTTTGATATTTTTGAATAGTTAGGGAATAATTTCGCACGAATTGCTTTTATTATCAGTATTATTTTTCATCTAGTATTTTCAGTAGGTTTTCATTTAGTATTTTTATAAAGTACTCACTCATTTTCTTTCAATATTTCTTCGTCACTTTTTTCATTAATAGATGCACTTTGTTCAATGTCCATATTTTAAATACTTGATATAAACGTTATGACTCCAGTACACGTTGGCCGAACGCGCTCGGCGAGTGCACTCGGCAGATTTTCGTGGTACCTGTTCACACGTTGGCGTGTTTCATTCTGCGTTGGTCCACAGAACACCTATAATCCTGGGTTGGTCTATAGATAAAGATGGACGTCTCAGGACGATTACCTAACAAAATATAGGCATATAATCTACCATCCGTGCGAAGCCGGGGCAAGTCTCTTTATTATGAATGAATTCATAAAATCAAAGCATATCGGTACCTAACATAAAATTATTACTCTGAAATCGCAACTCGCAACGTAATATAATGTTATATTACTTTTAATGTTACCTACATTACAATGTTAGGTAAGTTACTTACTTACTTTGGTAAGTAACTTCCTTTGGTTTTATTTTTATGTTGCTCATACTTGTGGTTCTATATACTTAATGGATTTATTCTGATAAAAATCAATAAACCGAAATATTTCCTTCATTACTCGATGACGCCGCCATATTCGTAAAACAATAGTTGAAGAACTAAGTTCGACACTACAGTCTATTCCGATGCGTACCAATGAAATGAGCACTCGGCCAACGTGTGATTTCAGTTTGTGGCTTGCGCCAACTTCCTTTGAATTGTGCTCGAAAAACCTACAATAATCGGATCGTCGGCGAACGTTTGCCGCAAACGCCAAATACACACAAAACGGCCCAGTACACGTTTGCTGAACGCACTCGCCGAACGCGTTGGGCATACGTGTACTGGAGTCATTAGACTAAGATATGATTTAAACGAATTTTACAAATATAGACAGTCGAGCCGTCATCAGCTGTCACCCCTCCGCCTTACGAGTTTTCGATCAGAGGGCTGATTTTGTTTGTAAGTCTGATAGAAATTATTTCATTTACTTTGATTGAAATAATTTCTTTTAGAATAACGAAATCAGCCCACTATTGACTGATTTTTAATTCTGAAAGAAATTATTTCAATCAAAGTAATTGAAATAATTTCAGAATTACAAAATCAGGCCACGGGCAGGCCACGTGTCCTGACGCGAGTTTAACATTTTTTACCAATACCAAAAAAAGTGCACAACGCCACTAAAGAAGTTTTAAAAAAAAGTGTGATTAGGATTTATTGTAGATTTTTAAAAAGCATTTAAAAGTTAATATTATTATTTATTTAGCACATAAACTTAACAGAATGTTATAATAAAAGAAGCATATAATAACATCTTCATTGCTACGTAGGATGCTCGCGCAGTTATGGTCCGTAAGCCAGGCGCAAATTTCGTCAATTATTTCCTCCCGCCCGGGCGCCCGACTGATATCTCGTAAAATGATTCAGAGTAGGTAGTACTATGAAGCGTTGTGAACGTTAGCTGCGGCTCCGAGGGTGGGTTGAGGAGTAGTAGCCGACCAAAGGTGTGAGAATTTTTTATTCAATCATTTCTTCCCGATTGAAAATGTATCAAATTTGTCGCGGGCCCACGGACCATTATATTTAATTAATCTGAATCTACGTCTTCTTTTTCTTTGCTTTCAGTAAGTTGGTCATCCAGCACTGGTTTTGTATCCTAAAACAGAATATTTACTTTAATTATTCCACAGACAAAGATTTTGTTTTGAAACTAGTTTATAATGACGTAGTTGATCACAGCTTGCTAACTCCGTATCATCACTACATTATAAATCAAAGTCGTTCGCCGTGTTGAGACTTTCTGTTCATGATAAACTTAAAAACTATTGAATTAATTATTTTCATGCGGTTTTCGCAGACAGACTGACCAAGGAAGGTCATTATTATTATGTCATTAGTATTATTAGAGAAAAAGCCCTTTCGATCTTAGTTAACCTTCAGTTTTATGTTAGTTTCTAATAGTTCATGAAAGTATTAACCGCCTTATCGGCCATTGCTTTCTCGACGTCCACTTCAATCTGCTGCGCCTCTTCAGGCGCGACAAGTTGCGCACGAAGGCTATCAATCGCCAATCTCACCACGCATTCCAGCTCTTCGGCTGGTGCTTGCACTCCGCAGTCTGATAGCAAAAAATAGAAAGGAATGAATAGTTTTAAACTTGGTTCATTACTTAATAGAGATCTAGAATAGAGAATCTGAACCATTATTACAAAATTTTTGTAATTATGTGAATTTAACCTACAAGAACTTTAAAATGCTTTACAATGCCCTCATTTCGCTGTGTCTATTAAAGGGTAGACTCGACTCGACATAGTTACTCTACCTTAACGGGCATGATGACAGATTTTTAAATACCTTTCTTTATTGTAGGTACAAGTCTCCTAGTTTCGAAACAAAGGTATTTTCTGCTATGTAATTTGAATTAAGCGCAAAAACGCTCGTAGGTGTCATGGCGTCGGCTTGCTCGTCAAACTTCAAGCAACACGATGACATTAACTGAGACGTGACGTCATTCCTTTTGATTGGCGTTTCAGATAACATGGCCGATTGCTGTATATATACTTTTATTTTATTGAAAATCTTATTAATCTTAATGTTTATTTTAAAATGGGATCATATTTTAGAACTTTTTTAGCATATATTTTTCTAAAAAACCGTTTATTCTCTGATTCTTTAATAGTGTCATCATGCCTGTGCGGTACTGTGACCGTTTCTTTTCACGTTTTTACTATAAGAATAACCATTTATCATATATAGTAGATCATATGGATGAATAAATATTATCAAGCCGTAAAACAAAGTTAAAATGAGTTATACTGATACCTTTTATATCCTCGACAACTGTAAAAACATCTATAAGATTGATTGCATCCTCTGTTAGCGGATGCTGTTCATCCACTAACGAGTTCACTAAGGACGCCAATGTTTCATCAGTTTCTGTAAAGAAGAAATATTTTAAAGTACGTAAATAAATATTTGCTTTGGTTGCAGATCTCCAGGGCCGGATTTAGAGGTGTGGAGGGCTTGGGGCAACAAAGGAGTGGTGGACAATTCTTTTCAGTCGAATTTTGCAATAAATAATTTCTAGAATTCAGAGGAGGAAAAACGTATCAAAATTTTTTTTAAACCCAAACAAATTTAAGCTACTGTAAATTACGTTGCATGCCGCGACAAAGGGTAAGTAGATTAAAATACGCAGGCACACAGAGTGTTGAGATTGTTTTGCCCGCCGCACGACCCGACAGCGAATGTTGTGAAAAAAAATAATTGTTGATCAAATATTTGGTAATTAATTGAATCAGGCGTTACTTTGCGGAAATGCATTTCAAGATAATGTAAATAACGGAGTGAACAAATATAGACTGATGGTTTTTGGTAATATTTAATGTAATAATGTTTGTACAAAGCATTGTAAAACGCGACAAAATATGAAAGGAAAAGTTGTAAGTGTGTTGTACTTAGTCAGATTTTTTTTCGAAGTTTTATTGTGGGGCCCCTTTTTTTTTGGACGCCCGAGGCTGTAGCCCCGGTTGCCTTCCCCTAAATCCGGCCCTGCAGATCTGGAATAACTTACATGTCTACAATCTATATTAGGAAAGGTAAACGAAGCATAGGCTTTGAAAGTAGCGTAACCTCTTTGGTTACGAGACGCCTTGAGATGAAATAACGGCCACATTGCATGACAGCGCGATAAAGTCGACGAATACGCTGTGAGCGAATATGAAGTGCATAGTGTAAACAAAAGACGGCCTTATAGCTGATAGCAATTATATTTCTGCCAGAGTGCCTTAGGGTAGAGAAAGGGGGCAGTTTCAGACCAGCGTAGCATAGCGTATCACACGAGCGTAAAAGCTCGTTTTACAAGGCGAAAATCTACAAGTCTAAATGTTGTAGCGCTTATAAGTTCAACAAGCTCAGCCGCGACATATGCCTACACCGTTTCGAGGGAAATCGCTGAAATATGTTTTTTTAGCACTTAACGAATACATGCTGGTCTGAAACCGCTTTAAGTGCAGGGCATTGGTGCCCAAGAGTATACCAAGTTCAGTAGAAGGAGCAGCGTGCAACAACGCTGCGAGAGCCGGCCCCAAGCGACGATGCAGCGGCTCTTGAGAGCCGGACACGTCCTTCAGAGCCTCCTCTAGGGATTCCATCACTTTATGCGACCCCGCGTCTGCACCCTCCATTGCTTCTACCTATATCAAAGTGTCAAGGGAGAGGTTTAGAGAGTATATTAAGTATTAAAGACTATGGAAACGTTTACAAAACCCACACAAATGCACTTTTATGTAGCGACGGTTAGCGACGTTAACTTCACCTTTAAAGAACGTGAGTTTGTGCGTGCATGTGTGCTTTACAGACAATACATACAGGTCATACCATACCAGTACACAGTGGTGGATATAGTTACCAAGCGATATTTTAATCACCTTGAAACATTGTTGGCCACAGCGCGCGACTTTTGCGGATAGCACCGGATGTGCTTTGAAAGAACGCATCCAGGTGGTGTGTGGATACAGAAATTAGTTACGATTCGCATAATCTGAGGTTTGTCAAGTCTGAACCCGAATGGTTTTGATTTGAACCTCCTACCCCCCCGTGGATCTCCTAGTGTACCATACAGGAGTCGACCTACATCTCTAGTTGCAGCTATAAAATCACTTGAGATTTTCCTGTCGCGAACTAATAATTCGTATGTAATTAATTAATCAGGTGATTTCTACTATACCTATACCTATCTACCATATATTTGAAACATTAGTACAAACTTACATGTTGTCTAATAAGACGGTCGGCTAGAGCAGCGAGTGCGTCAAACGCTCTTGTTTGCTTTTTGTACAAGCTAGGATCCCCACCGTACTTTAGTAGCCATTTGCGAACTAATGAGTCCACCACTTCAAAACGAGATTTGGCTCTGGAACATTTCATAAACATTATGCTTAATTGCTTAAAACATTGACATGATAAAAAATTGAATTTATTTTACACTCCCCTATGACGCTATGTTGGCATAACGTCCCATATACTAAGAAGCAATGTTACATAGCAGTTCCTCTCAGACTTTCTGCCAAGATAAATAATAGGTAAATAAAGCATAACACTATTATAGAAGAGTCATGGGAGAATGGTTTTAATGTATCTAGTTGACGTCCTGTGACGGCAGCAGTGGACAAGAGGCCTAAATATTTACCCAGATATAACTTCAGGTAGCTCTGCAGTGAGGTCCCTCAATAGCTGATCGGCGTCATCACGCGTAACGCGCATTGCATCCAAGCAGTCGTACAGAAGCTTCATTACGTTTATATCGTACACTAGTTTCACCTTTGATCCCAACGGAGTGCTTTGTAAAAATGTGAATGTACATATTAGCAATTGTGGTATTTGGGCAAAAAGTTAACCAAAAAATTCTAAAGTATAAACAAAAATCAATTGCCACATAATTGCCACAGTAGTTATAATGAAATGTCACTTGACGCTTCTCTACTAATAAGGTTTTTTTGTTATACAAGACAAGGTTTTAAAAAATCGAAAGACAGACAGGGGAGAATCATAGAACCACTTTTCTTCATAATAGGAAACAAGCAATGCTTTAAAAATACCCTACTCCATCCACCCATACTGCCACCTATTCATTCATCCATACTTACATTGATGGGCTAAAAAGAAAAAAAGCTAATTGCATCAAGCCAAAGCGAGAGACTGGTCATTCATAAAACCATATAATTTTGTACACACATTGGAAAATATTTCTTCTTAAGTTGCTTTGGAGGTTGAGGCAAGGAAAACAAGTAGATCTGTGACTGATCGGATTCGGGAAGAGATGCCACTGACGGTGCCGATATATGCGACAGCGGCTTTAGGCGTAGACTTTGTATTTCCTCTTGAAGCGCCTGATTAAATACATAAAACATTAATGTATTGTAAAGTGATTAAAATTTGTTGAAACCCTGTAATTGTGGAAACACATAATTTGAAGACCTTTTTATTGTAATAATGCTTTATCATACTGTTACTTATGGTGGGTGTTCTAAACAAATAAAATAAATCAGTTATTTAATTAGTGAAATAGTTACTGGAGAAGCCAAGGAGATTACAGATGTCAGTAAATTACGAAGCGCGCATGGCCCAGCGGTTAGCGTAGAACGCAAACGATCTATGCAACTAAGCCAAACAGGCGCGGTCGGGTGTGAGATGGGTGACCGCTAGTGGCCAAAAATTTCATGCGCGTCTCCATGCTTCAGAGGGCACGTTAAGCCGTCAGACCCGGTTGTTGTCGATAGATAACAGTCGTTAAACCTTGTCGGAGGCCTTATGGGCGGTTTGAAAACATCCCGACAGCGGGATGGCCACTAATCCGCATCTCCACCAACCCGCATTGGAGCAGCGTGGTGGAGTAAGCTCCAGTCCTCCCCAATAATGGGGAGAGACCCGTGCCCAGCAGACAGCAATGCAAGACAATATACATCTTGTCAGCTCTTTGTATGAATGTGGGCATTTATGTTATTTAATTTTATTGCGAAATAAAGTTGACGATTTTGTTAAATGCAATATGTGCCGAACACTGCCAATTATTAAATTACATTGTATGCTTTTTAGTCCAACCGATTTCAAAATTTACCTTTATTTGTTGTTCTTGCTGGGCCCTTACAATGCGCAGACGCACTACATCCCTTTGATACTGTTCCGGCTCGTATGAACCTACCATTTTGGATGGGTCCTTTGGTAACTGTGTAGACAAAAAATAGAGAAATCAGGAAAAATGCATGGTTTTCTAAAAATTCTCAGCAAGTCAAAAATAAAATAGGAAAGCGTTACGTTCAATTCGGGTAACTTTGAACATTTTTCACACTATTTTTATTATTAAAACTGATTTCAATTTATGATACCTTTATTTTATTGAATGAATAGTGTCCTTTTGAGTTGGTTTTTGTTTCTAACAAAATAAATGTACGGAAGAAACAACAGAACTACCCATAATTTCCCCTAAAACTCGAATTTTCATTTATCATGAATTTTGGGTAACTTTGAATAATTTTTTTAGAATGTAAAAATCTTAATATTTTAAGGTTTACGTAAAATAAAAAGAAGGTATTATTAAATTTAAAAACCTAATCTATAAAAATTACATCTACACTGACGTACAAAAGTAACAAATAGCTTGGTTTTGCCATATGAATCAAAGTGGACTAGTTTACGATTCCAAATCAGAGCTCAAAAACTTCCAGCAAATTCACCACGGTAAAGACGGGAATTTTCAGAATTATGGCATTAACAGTTTGTTTTTTTAATTTTCATTTGGTACAAAAACATTTTGGCAATTCATTATATCCAGTTATTACATGAAATATCAAAAAGTTTCGATTTAATAAATTGTTAAATCTTTTTTCCAACTTTGTTCAAAGTTAAAAGTCAATTTAAAGTTACCCAAAATGACTGTATTTTTGTTTTATACATACATACCTTTTGTGGCAAAACATCAGCTTGTAAGGCGGCAGCGAGACGAAGTCTATCAGAATATCGATCTAATACGCTGAGGTACTTCTTCTCTAGCTCACTATGGCGTTCCTGGGCAATAAACATTTCAATTATGTTTGAAAAATTGTTGCGAATTTTTTTACACAATCTTTATTAAACGAAGATTGATCGTTATATAGTGTCGTTCGACTGTATCACGTTGGCTCACAGCTCAGAATGCGTGTTTTTGACGCGCTTTGTGTTGTGAGCACGCAGATCGCGTCGTCTGCTGCGAGTGTTCTGTTTATTTAGCTGCCTGTATTTCAACATTGAAGACGGAGACAGGACGCATAGTTCACGCCTTTCCTTTATAAGACCGAGGGTATATTCAGAGATCACTTGAGGTTCACTACTGGAGGGGGTCTTAAAGAACTTTGACCCTGCCTCATGGACGGTATATACTATCCTGGTGTTAATTTCGTCCACAGATACGCATTCTTTTAGGCCCGCGAAGCGATTTTGCAACTCCAGCTGAAAGTTCTTGGAGCCCTGGATTTGGACAGGTGTTGGAGAGTAGACTAGATCAGCCGTGACCGTTCCAGCTTGATGTTGATATTTAATGTGCCTCTTACCATTCGGTGATCGCTACCGGTTTTTGGCCTGTTTATCACGGAAACATAATTAAATATGTGCCGTTTGTCTGCTAAAATGAAGTCTATCTCACTTTTTGTGGAACCATTAGGACTTATCCAAGTCCACTTGCGCTATGGCTTCTTCTCGAAGAAAGAGTTCATCATGAAAAAGTTCTCCTTCTCCAAGAAGTTAGCGAGCAAGCGGCCTCGTTGGTTCCATTGCCCAAGCCCAAAGAGCCCTACTTTCTGCTCGTCGCCGTCTCGCGTGCGGTGAAAACCATCGTGAAATGAGTCATTGAGGGATACCTCAATGTATGATAATATATACCATACTCTTCTGACGTCCTCACAAATAGCCTCGACCTCATCGTCTGGGTGTGTCGCGGTCGGCGCATAGACCTGTATGGCCTTCAGCGAGTACCGTTTAGATATTATGAGTATAAGATACGCTACTCTTGCTGACACACTTTCGACTTGCGTCAAGTTGTTGACGAGAGACCTGTGAACGAGAAACCCGACACCAACTCGGGACAGATGTTCGCCCTCCCGGTGATACAAGTTGCCAGATTTGAGGATTACCGTGTCCTACCCCTGTCTTCGGATTTCTGATAATCCTATGACGCTCCAATTTAACTTGTCTATTTCTTCTTCCAGCTCGTGTATCTTCTCGTCGGTTCGGAGTATCCGAGGTCGTCTTGGTTTACGACAGCCGGATTTCTACCGGAGATTCCTAGCACCCCCTGCCGTAACCGTGGCCACTGTCATAGCCAGGAATAGCGGGACCGCCGGGGACTGGGGGCCGAGGTATATGTGTACTTGCCATAGAGGGCATTTGCCTTAGTCACCGCGCTTGGCACTACGTGTTGGTGACCGCAGTATATGGTAAGTTGCTCAGGAAGACTCAGCTGCCCATCTCCTGGTATTTGTCCCTCGGTTGCCTCTAGTCGTCGTCGGTCGTACCTCCCGTGGGAAGAATGGGAGTAGAGCTATTCTAACGCCTGGCACCACACGACAGACACGGCTTAGTCGTCCAAGGAAGACAAATTGCGTTAGCAATTGTCCCATTTGAGCGTGAAGTGACTCCTCCTATTTAAGGTCGTCGGTCGTACCTCCCGTGGGAAGAATGGGAGTAGTGCTATTCTAACGCCGGGCACCACACGCCAGACACAGCTTAGTCGTCCAAGGAAGACAAATTGCGTTAGCAATTCTCCCATTTGAACGTGAAGTGACTCCTCCTATTTAAGGTCGTCGGTCGTACCTCCCGTGGGAAGAATGGGAGTAGTGCTATTCTAACACCGGGCACCACACGACAGACACGGCTTAGTCGTCCAAGAAAGACAAATTGCGTTAGCAATTCTCCCATTTGAGCGTGAAGTGACTCCTCCTATTTAAGTCGTGTAAAGATATATATTTGTCACTTACTCGCCAGTCTCTAAGCTGGTTTAGTAGTTGCGGCAGTGCGTTTTGTGCGGCAGCGAACTTGTGTCTGCGTGCCATTTGCCGCAAAAGGTCATCTAGAGTCTTGTCGGCCTTCCGCGGTTTACCCAGCTTGCGAGTTAGTACATCTCTCATCTGTTCCCGAAGCTCCTGGGCTCTAGCTTCCATCGCTTTGAGGTCTACGTTCATACGGAACAAATGCGTGCGATTCACTCTAAAATTGAAGGTTTAAAACACCAAGCAAAAAATGAATTAAAAAATGGATTGCCGAAACTTAAAGATAAATATAGAATATATATTTTTTTAACAATAATTTTATTACTGTTATTGTCATACGATTCAATATCAGAAAAAGTTGTACTTTTGTCTTTGCTTTTGTTGTTTAATCTCGTCTTGTATCTCAAGCACTCGTCGACGTAGTTTGGTTAACATCTTTTCAGGGAACACCACGGTCTGGGACAACCCTTCAGGGCCGGTGCATCCACGAATCGCTGATGCTCTAATTTGGTCGTATCGAAGTGTTACCACTTGATCCACTTCATTCATGCAACTTTGTTTTTCCATCTATAAAATTATTGAAAGCGTCACAAATAAATATAACTTTGCGTAATGTTTATAAGCAAAATTATTGTTATTTACCATAAATTCCCTTAGTTCGTTTTTCCTTTGTTCCAGCTGTACCGAAAACTTGCGTTTTACTTTATTATGTGCCTCGATGTCTTTACGTAAGAGATCAACGAGATGATCTTTTTCTAGCATTTCTTGTTCATGCTTATGTCTGTTCAAGTAAGGAATATTATCAATAAATAAGAAATGAAAATTTATAAATTGTTTAGAATATGCTTTAATTTTAAGGAAATCCCTATGTATGACTTGTTCGACCACTAAAATAGCAGTGCTTATCATCATACTTAAAATGTTTATATACATAAAAAATCGTTACAACTACGAGTAGAAATACTCACCTAGTATTTCTTAGATCGTAAGTCTTATTATAAATGTCGACATCACATCCTTCGGGACAAATATTCGGGTCCAACCGAATAGGCCCAATGTCGCGGCTGTCCAAACTTCCTTCATCTTCTTCTTCACTACTTGAAGATGATGATTCGGATTCTGATGATTCTAGAAAATAATCGTCTATTTAGACAACGTAAACTTTTAATTTTTATGCTGGTGAATATTTAAATAACATGTTTTTATTAAATCTTGTGTAATTAGTTTGAGAATTTTAAATAACTCTTAAAACCTGCTGCACTTAAATTTTATAAAAGCCTCTAATGCAGAAGGATCAGTTATTATCGAATTTAATAGAGTAGCAGACGACTAAGCAGCCCACACTGTGTCAGGTGGTCAGCGCAGTGCAAGGACATTTACACACAACCCCAGGCATATCACAATCTTGACTGAGGTCGTAACTTAAATAAGTCTGGTAGGCATTTATTTGTACAGCCGGGCACCCTAATATTTTCGTTTTCCTGTCTTACCGTCTTCATCTCGGTCTCGAGGTGGGCGATACTTCTTTTTAAATATCCTGCGTAAAAAATCGGCAAATTTATTATCTTGAACCAGTCGTTTGAACTGCCTTTGGAGATCTTGACACGCCGCGTCCAATTCATCCTTCTCATTCTGGTATTCCACAATTCTATGTTCACAATCCGTAATCTGATCTTGCACTCCACGAACCTTGTATTGAAATAAATATTCGTCCTTTAAAATGTGTAAGCTAATTAGGGAATATTGTAAGGATGACGGAAACCCGATGGCGCAGAAAGATGGTCGAATGGCGGTCCCGTTTTGGCAAAAGGAGGTCTGCTCCTCCCTGCTCACACAAGGTGTATTGATGCACTGAAGGAGACAGGAATGCTACTGGATTCAGAGGGCGTAGAAACGGATGGAGTTGCAAACTTTAGGAGAGTTTTTGTCAGAACTGGACTTCTGAGGAAAAAGTATCCAATATATAACCATCGGGTTGAGATAGGTTTACGTGACTGAACTGGAACATGTTGCTTTTAAAAATATATTTCATACCTGCATTAATTTTGCATAAACTCTTTCTGCAAGTCGATCCTCGTGGGCTTCAAAACGGTTCAAGACATTCATTTCTCTATGAAGCTGGTATAAATGTAGTTCCAGTAACTGATTTTTTTCCTGTGAAAAAAACCAAACTTAGTTTGTTAACTTCTGTACAACCATGATCAAGATTTATCAGTTTAAATCTTTACTAATATAAACCTGAAAGGCTTACAGCTAATATAAAACTATTGGTTAAAATGGTTAAATCTTTTTTGTTGGACAATCCTTTTATCGAAGAAGGTTTTTGGGCTATATAACATTACGCTATAACGCGGGTAAGACCGCGGTTCACATATATGTAGTATAATTATAAGACTAGACTAAACTTTCATAATAGTATTTACCTGAACTCTGATGCGTTCTCGTTGCAGTTGCCTCAGACGTGAGTCGAACTTTTGGACTGAGACCTCAGCGTCCGCAAGCAACATGTCTTGTTCATAAAGATGCCTAAGGAACAGGAAATTATATGGAGTTATATAGTAAACTTATAACCTCTTTCAGCAACCATAGTAATATGCTATTTTAATATAATAATGACAGTAATAATAAATATCTATATACCTTTCAATTCTTCGTTCTCTAATTTCTATCTCGATAGCTGAAGACTCCTGATCAGGTTTATTTTTGAGCAGATCCCAAGAGGCGGCAAGTGGACGGGTCTCTGCATACAATTATCAAAAAATAAATTAGATGTAAACAAATGAAAACATGAAACAAAAGTAGTGTAGCCGAGTGGTAAATATATAGAGTGTAACAAACTGATCCCCTTTTTTGTTATGAGCGTATTTATTGCTGTTCTACGGTAAGGGAAAATATTATGGTCTTTCATTACGATGTTTTGCAATAATTTTCATGATGGACATGAATAAAGTAAGTAATAACATGTAGTGTATAACACTACACGGCGCATTTCATTCATTTCATTTGCTTCCCGTGGGAATGAGATATTTTCCCGTGGTAAAAAGTAGCCTATGTCTTTTCTCAAGGTCCTTTCTATTTTTATGCCAAATTTCATCAAAATCGGTTCAGTGGTTTAAGCGTGAAAGAGTAGCAGACAGACAGACAGAGTTACTTTCAAATTTATAATATTAGTATGGATTTAAACGCATATCATGATATATATGTAAAGATATATGTAACAGAAACCTGCCGTAAGATCGTTGCTGCGCTGCAATCACTTGGTCGTCTTAAAAAAAATTGCCTCTTAAGACAAAGCTTATGCTTATCCAGACACTTGTGCTACCCATAATTGATTATGGTGATGTATGTTATCCGGACCTAACAGAAGAACATCTCAATAAACTAGAACGCCTACTTAATAATTGTATCCGTTACATCTTCGGCCTTCGCAAGTTCGACCACATCTCTCAATACCGACAACAGCTAAAATGGCTGCCTATTCGTCAGAGGCGTAATTCTAGAATACTATTCTTACTATACTCTATTCTAAATGATCCATCCTCCCCATCCTACCTCAAAGAGAAATTTCATTATCGTGGCACTGTCCTGAATAGAGTACTTCGTTCTTCTGAAAATTTATTCATGGATATTCCATCTGTCAACACCTGTTTCTATTAGAAATCTTTTACATTTCAGGCTACATCACTCTGGAACGCTCTGCCAGCAGACATCAGAAAAGCCCCCCCAACTTAACATATTTTCAAGAAAATGCTCCGAGAGCTTTATTTAAAGTCAGTCGATATAGTCTAAGATATTCATCGTTCCTACAACGCTAATATTAATGTATTTATATGTACATGTTATTGTATATATTATTTATATATATTTATTATATTTATGTATGTTTTATATATTTATGTACATTATGTAAATGTGTGTATATTATATTATATGTTTGTAGATGTAAGTAGTTCATTTTAATTTTATTTAAAATTGTGTCAGCTTCTCTCACTCAGTACTCTTTCTACCTACCTACAAATTCTCACCATCACCATGGGTTGACTGGGAGAGAATGCCAATAGGCATTAAGTCCGCTCATTGTTAGCCTAGTTTTTAGGTAAACAATTAAAGAATAAAATAAATAAATAAATATCATATCAATCAATCTGTATTTGGCCAGATCTGGCCTAAATATCCCTCATTTTCGTGAGGAGACCCGTACTCAACAATGACGATGGGTTGTTCAAAAAATTAAAAGTAGAGACTTTTAATTCTTAATAGATACTATGTACTATATTAATCACCTGTTATTGGCACAAATCGAGCGACCCGCGGCTGTATAACACGAGGTTGTGGAAGCATGGTAGACTTTCGACGTTCTTGCGATTTCTTGGCAATGGTTGATCTAGGTGCAGTTTGCGCAACTATGGGCTTTATCTAAAACATCGTTTAATAAAAAATAACGCTTCACAGTCATAGCCCCACAGTAGGGTAGATATACCCTGTGTCGTGGGTACCATGGACACACACAAAGATAAAAACACAAACACCCAGACCGAGAACAGAAATTTAAACTCATCATTTAAATTTCTGTTTCGCCGGGAATCGAACCCGGGACCCTTCGATTGGCAGTCCGGCATGGTAACCATTGCGCCACGCAGATCATCCTAGGTAAAAATGGACATTTACAAATCTGATTTTTATACACCTTTAAAATATTAGGTTAAGTTTAACCTGTAAGTACTGTTGGATAAAGGGTGGGATCTCCGGTTCGATATGACCAAAAATGGTGGTGGAATAAAGGGTGGAAAGGAGGTTGGTCCCCCGTTGCGGATGCAGGAATTGTGGACTGTAAGTTGCGTGTCGAATTAAAGGTGGAAAACGAGAAGGATTGATAAAGGGAGCAAACGCACTAACCTGGGGCTGGAGCAGATGGTATGCTCGTGTACTGATGAAGCCTCGATCAATCTTCTCTTGCCCGGGAACTGGTGTTGTCCTTCACAATACACTATAGGTGCCTTTCACAATACACTTTGAGTCAGTTAAATCACAAACTATTGCGCGACAGCGGTGATGGCGGCGATGCGGCGAGTCTGACCACGTGTGAGGTGGTTTGCGGTGCGGTTATCACGAGAGCACTTGCGCACGGCGGCACGGCGGACGAAGCCAGACTGATTAATAGATCTTCCTGATCCATATACATTTGCTCAGGTGCGAACGATGCCGATACTATACAATAGTGCGCTTGCGGGAAAGAGAGGGAGGATGAAGGTGAAATGACTTAATTGGCGCGAACAAGTACAATGCGATCAAACTAAGAATAGGAATGAAAATGACCTATAACTGAAATGTGTTACCTGAAAAGTCATTTTGCAAAAAAGATTCTAAATATTTAACTTTATGTTTTACTTCTAGAATTAATAAAACATATAAACATGAAAATAGATACACCTTTTTTTCTTTCCTAACAGTGGCTATGACGTCACAAAATGGCGGTAAGTCAATCCTAAGTATTCTTAGTTTGATCACATTAGTATAACTGCAATACCGTTGGAATTGAAAAATATTTAAGTATGATGGTCTATACGAGCTTCCAAGCACACATTTTGCGAAAACCAAAAGACATATCGAGGTGGACTTTTTGGATTTTGAACTTAGAGAACAGTTCTAAGCCATCACCCGTATCTGAAAAACTACTAAGTATTCATAATTCAGTTGTTTTTCAGATACGGGTTCGGGTATCCGCATTTCTGAAAGGGACGAGTATTATATATGTAGATAACTAGGTAAGTATTTCCTTTCCTATAAAAATGAGTTTTTTTAAATTACTAACAAATTTACACAATGCATGTTTCTTATGGGGAAGGGCTTTTGCATAAAAAAGTATACACCATCATATTTACGGTGTGGATTGTTGGAAATTAATAATACTTATGCATTATTTTAAACCTTTACTATTATACTAACTTCAAGGTTCTTCTCTGGGAATTCAAGATCATCGTCAATGTGCGGCACAGGCGGCGGAAGTTTGGCCATCTTCTGCGGTATTTCTACACGAATTTCCGCCAGCCGCTCGCCAATGTGCTTCATCTGAGCCACCAGCTGGACTTTGTGTTCTCTGAGCTTTAGCACCTTCTCGTTGAATACGTGTTTATTGTCGTAGATCTGAAAATAACGCGTATCAAGTTGACAACATTAGTCTATACTAATATTTTAAAGAGGAAAGATTTGTATTTTTGTATGTTTGTAATGAATAAACTCAAAAACTACTGTTCCGATTTCAAAAATTCTTTCACCATTAGAAAGCTACATTCACCCTGAGTAACATAGGCTACTTTTTACCGCGTGAAAATGCTTCATTCCTACGTGAAAACGGGTAATAGGGTTAACGCCGTTGAAGCAACTTGCTAAACGCCTATGATTTTAATATATAGCAATGAAGCCCGGAATAGCACATAGGCTATTTTTTATCCTACGGGGACCCATTAAACGGGTACACGCGGGCGTAGCCGCTGGCGGACGGCTAGTTATAAAAAGCTTAGGTATTTTAGGGCACATGCCTTTCATACAACTGTCATATATGCATTAAACAAATGACTGATTCTTTTTTTGTTTAAATGCAAACGTAGTATTGAAGTTTATGTTGTAATAGAACCATTTTGGGTAATAAACCGATCTCACTAGTGTTTGTTTACTACTTCGGTATTATATTTCTAAGACGAGATTGTTGTTGGTTGTGCTTGAGATTCTTATGAAATTCATAATGTCTTCCTTTTTCATAGTCTTCTCTTTTCTCTTTGTTTGTCCCTTCTGTCCTCATTCATCCCTTTTCGCGCTTTTACATAAAATGTCTGACCTAAGTTTAAAGCTATCATAAGGTTTACCTCTTTCCTGGTAAGGCATACTCGTAATTGAGTATTGTGTCCAGGGGGAGCTACGTAGTCAGGTTGCGTCTTGAGCAAGCGGTTACCAATCGTGGCTTCGGCCTCTTTCAATGCTTCTGCGGCACCGGGTGGCAATGCGTTTGGGTCTGGTTTACGCGATAAATGTTCTTGCCACTGAAAAAAAGATTAAATTATACCTATTGTGCAGTCACGGAAATGTAACTATACAACAAACTTAAAATAATTGAATATCGCTTCACACATGTATAATATCTTGCTTGAGTGACATGGTCACACACCGACAGACAGGACTCAAGCACCCAGACCAGGAAATGACATAATCTAATTTCAACTTTGAATATCTCTTCATTACGAATTTAGAATGAATGGTACGCCATTTTACTAAGAGCCCGACTCGATTTCTCTGAGATCCCAACATCAGTTTTTGGCTTGGTGAAAGTTGGACCACCTCGGAAGTATATTATGTTTTCGACTTTTATAAACTTTAATTACTTCTATAAATTGCAGGTGGTGTCTATTGAGTCGTTGGTGGTAGTTCCGAAGGGCTTTCTTCAGTGGGTGAGGAGGACGCGGCGGTAACCCTAGCAGGAAGGAAGCGACGCGAGGAGGCCCGAACGATGTTTTCTTCGTCGCCGCCTTTCGAGCTGAAGATTCCTGACGCCTGTATGGATGTAAAATTATTGAAGAGGAAATGTGAATTTTTTATTAATTGAATAAAGATAATAACGTTTGACACTCATAGCCCCACAGTACGGTAGATTTACCCTGTGTTGTGGGTACCATGGAGACACACAATGATAGAAACACAACCGACCCAGATCGAGTACAGAAATTGAAACTCATTATTCAAATTTCTGTTTTGCCGGGAATCGAACCCAGGACCCTTCGATTAGCAGATCGGCATGGTAACCATTGCGTCACGTAGGTCGTTAATGATGAAAGAAGGACGGATGAGGATGAATGAAAAATCAGATGAGCATACAGGCCACGTTTTGTTAAGTGGTCGATGCAGCCCTTGAACATCTACACAGAACCTCAAGCAAGCATAGGTAAGTGTTGTATAAGGTCGTCTGCAGTTGCGCTGCTACTCCTGAGGCTGATAGTCACATCATGTAAGTCTGGCCGGCGACTGCCAGATTTACATGAGGTGACCTTACTTCTGGAACACAATAAAATTGATTCACCTTGCAGACTTGTAACACCTACAAAATAGTACCTAGTGATTATGATTGCATATACGTTATCATCGAGTAAAATCAAACCGTTCTTTTACAGCAAATTAGAAACTTTCTATGGTTGTGGGGGTAAACGCATGTTGTTACTGAGATCGTATGCAGTTGCGCTGCTACTCCGGAGGCTGGTGGTCGCCTCGTGTAAGTGTGCCGGCAACTGCACCTTTCCACCGAAACACAATATTTGGTTCACAGCAGTAGTGGGTGCAGCGGTGGTACTTCCCCGGGCGAACGATAATAGTTCTACCACCTATAATTGTATGTGCACATTGTCATGTCAAATATACCTATCAGTTATAGTTGATACCTCAAACAGGATTGAAGATCTTATAACATTCGAAACCCGTCTTAATACGTAGTAGCTTCTAAAACTTAAGACTCTGCATTTAATTTACTATCTACGATGTTTCTACAGAACATGAACGTTAGATAATGTTTTGTGTCGTGATACTTACGTTAGCTGTGCTTCAACTAATTCCAATAAATTAACATTTCTAAACGCAGCATGAAAAAAATTTGATTCGATTACAATATGAATCTAAGTAGCACAAAAATTTAAAACGTTATTTTTAAAAAAACAAACAAACCTTCCACGTAATGCGGCTTCTGCCATCTTCTGATAAACTTCTTGCAACTGATTTTCAAAATCTTTTGACAAATTCTTCTGTCTAAATGGTCTTATCATGATTTCTGGGTCCCTGTTTTTATAAGATTAGTCAGATATTTAAGTAACATAATATGCAAACCGTTTTAGGACGATTGATAGAGATATAAAACATAAAAAGAAGAAAAGTATAAAAGGGATGAAAGAAATAAGTAAATTAGTAACAAAATCTAGAAGCTAGATGGCACTGTACTGGTTATCACGCTTAAGATGTTACAGCATAGGTTGCACATTGCTCCCGAAATCGGTGTAACCCGCCACGATAGATGTTTCACACTAATAAGTCATCGTGAATATCTCGTCATGATCGTAGAATAGTGTCGGTTTTGAAAAAATACCGAAAATGATATTTTGCTTTATTTCGATAGCAAATAATAGGTATTATTGTAACTTGATAAAAAAAAATTGATTTTACATATAGTTTTGAAATTATGCAACTGGTATACTGACGGATTTGATTAGCGATCGTAGAACAATGGCGGGTTTGCTTGTCCGACTATCTATTACGCGCGGAACGTCCGAAACACGCCGACGGACCTACGCATTCGTCACTTTCCGTCGAACTCCTACGCGGTCGGCGTGATTTTGTTATTATGCCGTAATAATTTACGTTTTCTGAATATTATATTTTTTCATATCTGCTATTTATTGCGCAAATTGTAAATAGGATTTAAAAATGAAGTCAAGAAGGTCTGAACTTATGATAAGACTGGTAGAAGAACAATCTCAAAACGAGGAAAAAACACGATTGAAAAATTCTAACCAAGATTATTACGACAGTGATGAGGATTGCATACCAGGAACTCCAGGTAAGTAAATTAATTAGATGAAATAATTTATTTCGTTAATTTCAATAATTTGTATCAAAATATCAGAAGAGTATTTAAAAACGTCGGTTTTAATTACCCGTCACTTTTCTATGGAAGTTTATTAAACATTTATAGATTTAATTTTTTTATAAAAACATTTGATACACTAATAGTAAAGTATAATTAGTAGTTTTGTAATGTTTTTATAACAATGATTGGTATTCGTAGTGTATGTAATTATACAGCGTTTTCCTACGGACATGGCAGTGACGGACGGTCACAATCGACGATATTCTGCGCACACGGTTTTGTATTTCTGTGTCGTATGTGTACTTCCAACTTTTTTTTTCGAACTGAAATTTACATCCGCCTTTTTTCTAACACAAAAAATCTACGATTTTAATCTATTTATAATAATTTTTATGCACGAGCTAACTTCGTGTTATTAAATATATTTTCTGTAAATAAAAATAATTTTTCTCTTACTATACATAATTTTCATACCTACAACGTGTTTTAATGTTACGTTCACAGAAGACTGAAGATTTACAGTTTCACTTCACCTACACGTTATTATTTTCAGAATGCTTTTCACCATTACCACTAAGAGCGCACAATATAATTGAAAAAATGCATGAAGTTTATAAAGACGTTTTTGAAGATGACCTCATACTTGGAGGTGAAATAAGTAAAAAACCAGCAGATAAAAAAAATTTGAACATACAGTCACCGAATTCCATTCTAAAACAAGATCATTTTTTGCCAGTGGACCAGAAAGAGTCCCCATATTTACCCCCAGCAGAAAATCAGCAATGTATTGATATTGATAAATACGATGGAAGCACTTTGGTAGAAATAGACATGAGAGGGAAGCATAAAAACCACAAAAAAGTTATTAACGATGAGATGACAATGTCAGTTTGTGCTCATGTGAATTCGTTTGCGCCTGTAGAGTCTCATTATAATAGGGCAGCGTCGAAAAGACTATATTTGGATGGAAGTTTGAGCATCGCTCGCATGTTTAATTTTTACAAAGAATGGCCCGATCTTCAAAAATATTCGAACAAAGCTACAAGCCTCAGGCAATATAGGGATATTGTTAATAGTAATTTTAATTTAAGTTTCCACATTCCAAAAAAAGATACTTGCGACCAGTGCCATAGTTTTAAAAATGCATAAAATCCGTCCGAGGAGCTCAAGGAACAGTATTCTAAACATCAATTCAACAAAATTTTATCCAGAACCATAAAAAACAAAGACAAAACTGACGCACTTGATGGTCGTGTTGCTTGGGCTACGTTTGATTTCCAAAAGGTACTAACCTGTCCGCATGGGCAGATGAGTATTTTATATTATAAAAGAAAGTTGTCCTGTTATAATTTCACAATTTACGACATGGTCCAGAAACAAGGGTATTGTTATATGTGGGATGAAAGTATCGCTAAACGTGGGGCAAACGAAGTAGCCAGTTGCTTGTATGACTTCATAAAAAAATATTATTTACAAAACGGTATAAAAGAGTTTCGATTCTGGTCTGACAATTGTGCAGGCCAGAATCGAAACCGAATAGTTTTTTTATATGTATGCTCATGCAGCGAAAGAATTTGGTGTGACCATAACTCACAGGTTTCTGGAGAAGGGACACACCCAAAATGAAGGGGATTCCGTCCATAGCGTTATTGAAAGAGCCGCTGAACATAAATTAATTTACACGCCGGATGAATGGAAATTGGCTGTACGATGGGCAAAAATAACAGGGGAATCCTATGAGGTCATATATGTAAACCAGTCAATGGTTTTTAACTTTAAAGAACAACTAAAAAATAAAAATTGGGTTAAGAACACCGACAATCGTAAAGTTACATGGACAGCCATTAAAGAAGTGCATGTCGAGGAAACGCAGAGTAATAAGATTCGTTATAAGTACTCCTTAAACGATGATTATATGACGCTTGTCCTTAGAAAAGAGACTAGAAACTATAATACACCAATCTTACGCGAAGCTTACTCTAATCCGATTCCCATCAGCAACGATAAGTATAACGATCTTATTAGTCTTTGCAATTCGGGTGTAATACCTAACAAGTACCACGATTTATTCAAAAATTTAACTCATTCTGGAAAGGTTTCTAATAATGACGATGAATCTGAATAGGTAAATTTTATCGAATAAAAAACATTGTTACTACTTATTATTCATATTTTATTTAAATATATTATTAGGATTTTTTTCATGAAAATTCTGATCTCGTTGTTGATCTCTATTGATTAATTTATTGATGTCATACAATACATAGATACATAACTTTCTAGTGCTTAAGTACCGTATCATAGGTATTACTTACAAATAAGAATTATTATTAGTATCTTAATTAAATAAAAGGTACCAAGTGTTAAGACTTCATACTTTAGCTTATTTTTTTTAGTATATTAAGTAGTTATTATGTTCATAAAAGTGATTGTAAAAAAATTAAAATTTGATTTATCTAATTACTTAAGTTGATAAAATAATAAAACTTATTACATAATTAAAATTCTTTTATTTTAAAAAAAAATATTTCATATCCGTCAACATTATTTCATTATAAGTTGGTAGAACATGAACGTAAAGTAAGATCCGACATTTTATTAGAGTAGGTTTCCGAAGAAAAATGTCGGTTATGACTTTGCAACTGATAAGACTCCGAAGTATAACGAAACATGTGAATTTTCTTGAAAACTACGCAATTATTTTGTATTGTTGCTATTGTATATTAAAAACATCATTTTTTATTAGATGCATGTAAATTTCTAGCGCTGTTGATTTTAAATTAAAAGGTATATGACAAAAAAACGGTTGAAAAAACTTTAAATGGCCGCCACGTAAAATATGACTTACAGCAGATCCGTCAATGTTCTACGACCATGACGATCTTTATACCGATAGTCATATTTTGTGAGTGAGTGAGTTAGATTTTAAAAACCATTTTTCTAAGTTGCAACAAGACGAGTACCTGATAGCCTTTAAAGTGAAAGGAAACACGTCCAACTGTACGATGTTCCTCGAATACATTTTGTGCAGAGCAAGATCGGATGCTTCTAGCTGATGGGCTAGCTTGCGTCTCGTTAAGGTTTTAGCTTCATCCAACTCTCTTTCTTGGACTTGCAATGGTCGCGGGTCAAGTGTCACGTCGATTTGTTGGGAGTATGGCAGAGTTCGATTACTGTCGGAGAAAATGATACAGATATAATTAAACAGTGCTTATTGGTTCTATCAAGATAATTTTAGTTATTTTAGTATTTTACACAAAAAGAAGAAGAAGTATCACGAAAATCACGAGTAAGTGCATTGAAAAGTAAAAAAGTTTAGGTAGGTAAATTTAAGAAATTACAAGAAAGAAAGAAATTAAAAGCCAATGTAGTTGTTATTTGAGTAGGTCTATTTTTATAAAAGAAGAAAACTATAAAACAAAAAAAGCCCATTGAAATGCAATTTGAGTCGGTCTATTTTATATATAAGAAGAAACTACAAAGAAATGCTCATTGAAAAGTTTGAATATCCGATTGATGTAAGGAGTCGCTAAGATTCCTAGATCCGGGGATGCATAGGTGTATTTTAAATAAAGAAAATGGTAATAGAAAGATTCTTTATCTTACGCCTTGATCAGCTTGCTATACTCAGCTGTGAGTTCCGCTAATTGATCGCGAACTCTCTTCTTATGCGCATTCGCAATGGCCATCATCTTGTCGTACTCCTCCTTTTGCTTCAGCTCCTCGTGAGACATCAGTTCCCCATCCAGGGTACTTGGTTCTCGTACTTTCTCTACTTTCTATAAAATGTAATTGCAATGATTGAAATATAAATTTGTAGGTTTAGCGGCAACTTGAGAAACACTTATCACAATCTTCTTTATTTTCATTTTCTTGGTGTATTTTGAACTATATATCTATAAAATTGATGACATTTTGTTCGATACAGGTTGATTGTAGTGCTCAAAATGTCATTGCCTTTTCGGGTCATGTCTCCAAAATGTATCAGATAAGTTTAGAAAGTAGTCATCGCTTTATTCGGCTGACTTGACAAATTGATTACAGGCATATCACCTTCATCGTATCAACTTTGACTACTAAAATATCACATGGTTTTAGGCCCGTCAACCGTCAAACACATTCAGGATTCCCTTGCGGAATCCCCGAAATGAAATATCGATTCGGAATTTCGAACGCATTAAATCCATGCAGTTCTCTGGACCAACCACATATGTAGGTACATATTCGAAATTCTCTGTGATTCGGAATACCGTCCTATCCTAAATGTAATAGGCAAAAAATTATGTTTTCCTTGACAATGACAATATACACTTATAAACACACATCGTGTGATACTATTTAAAAAAATATTAACCTATTTTTAAATTCGATATAAATAGGTTAATATTACAATGAATAAAAATTATTAATATTTACACATAAAAAAGGAAACCTTAAAATATATATTAATTAAAATAAAGTATTAAAAGGAGTCCCTTTAGGCAAGGTTCCGAAGATACTATAGATAAGATATACTATACTATAAGATACTAAGGGGGAACGCTGCCAGTATCTTCGGAACCTTGCCTAAAGGGACTTCTTTTTAAATTATAACAAGCACGACATAAAACTACTTACAGGCAATTCTAATTCTGGTGGTATATGAGCCTTTCCTATCAAAGGCTCCGTAAAATTGATGACATATGAAAATATATTGCCATCTGCGCCGCTTGTAAATAACCGCCTGTAAATTTAATTAATTTTTAATTTATATTTTTTGTTTTTCTTGTAATATGCAGTAAGGCTTCATGTTGTGAAATATACACACTTTCCATCAGAACTGAACTCAATACAAGTGATAGCACCAGTATAACGGTCATGCATGGGCAAGTAGTAATTATCTAGAAAGTCTATGCGTGGAGTGGGCTGCGTCTGTAAATTAGAAACATAGAATAAGTATACAAATATATCTTTAATCTAATTTTCATTATAACTATATAATGGCACATTATCCCATTACCACATTACATCTCCCTAGATTCGAGTTAGTGATCAACCCGCTGTCCGTTGTTTCCGAACCACCTTGTTACTTGAGATTTGGTCCTAGCTATGATTTGGTTTTTTGATGATACTTCAATTTGCATAAGAACCTTTACGATTAATTACCTCCTCTTTAGCCAAACGTCTTCCTTTAAGCTTCTTCAAAAGTTTCTGTTGCGCCATCATCCAGGTCATGTAATGCTGCTCTGGAGTGTCTTCTTCCTCGGTTGGCATTCGGACTACTCTGATGTAACCCGTGTTTGTCCCGATAATAAGGTAACGGCGTTCACAACTGTTGAAATAATTATACATTCAAACATATTAAAAAGTACTCTTTAAGTTTTATTTTTAAAACAAACAAAGTTTCATCTTAATTAAACGAGAATTATAAATTTAACACATTATGTACCTTTGATACAATTGAAATTTATATGACAAACTATTAATTGTAGTTTCGACTAGCTAGAGAATAGCCACATAAAATTGCATGCATTTCTCCGTTTCTATTGTGTCTCTATTGTGACCGTCAGTCTTCGGAGAAGCGCAAATGTGTTCGAATCCATGCATGCGTGTTTCAGGTTGTCCATTAGTGGATCAAGGAGTCTTCGGGTTTATCCTTGACAAACCTCAAACTATACGAATCGTGATAAATTTTTAAATCCACTTGCATGCATTCAAAGCAAATGCGCATCGCACAAGTCTCAAAATGCTGCTTAGTTAAGTCAAGCTTCCCCAAATTAAAGTCAAGCCATGTGTAGATCTCCTTGAGCTGTAAACTCCACATGACTTACATGATCGTCTTCTACTTTTTTAATAAAAAGAAACAAACACGTACACAAACTGAAGCATAGTGATGTCATCGCACCAGGCGCCAGGGAAGGGGCCGTACTTGAAAATCTTGTTCTGTCCCGGCTTCACCAGCAGGAGCGCTCCGGTGCCTCTCTGCACTACCCAAATGCCTTCTTCGCAGTACTCCGCCCATGTGATTGTCGTCCCCAGCATACTTTCGCTCTCCACTAATTGAACAAATTTTTAAAACATAACAGCAAAATAAAGTTTGCTTTATTTCATATTTTGTTATCTTTTCGTAACTTTGGAATTATCTTCAGCATTAGGTTAACTATTATTATAACATTAGGTTAACTAATATTAGTTAACTATTGTATAGGAAGATCACTAAAACCTGGAACATGCAATAAGACAATGTATTGTCTGTGAAGCACACAATACACAACATACGTGCATTAAGATAAGTGTGACGTCGACTGTTGCTGAAGTGTGTATCGTCATGATGTCCAGACAACAGTTAGAAAAAAATATATTTAAATATCTAATCAATGAAAAATTCAAGTACATAAAATGTTTTAATTGAATTGAATTTTTCCTTCCAATAAATCCATCCATCCATCATCTTTTCATAGTTCGCTGTACCACATAACATATTAAAAGAGGTTAGAATGGAAATGTGGGCGGGGCAGACGCGCCAAGGATATGAGCAAACGCTCTGTTACGCTGCGAGGCAGTCAGGATTCCCCAGGTGTCGTTAAATGAAAAGTCGAATTTGTAGAGACAAAATATATGACTTTTAATCACACACGCAACTGTACAGGCACACAGTTCCCAAGTCCAAGTTGTTTATATTGTGTTGTCGTCTAAACACTACGAGGTTTAGGTGCTAACTGAATTATTATATTAAAACTGAGAATTTATAACAAAATGAAAGAGTCGAAAATGCATAGTTGTAATATTTAGTAATAATTTGTAAGTGCTGATTATTAAAATGAATAGGTTCATAACAGTTCGTATCTCTACAGAAACACGCGATCGTGCTACGATATGCGTGCTTCGGTGTGATTCGTTCATTTGAAATCGCGTGATTGTGCGACGCTAAGATTGGCTAGATTTAAAATTGCAAATATGTGCATAAGCTTTGTATTTATTTAAGTACAGATGTAATGGAGGTGAAAGGTGGGGCTTGATTGGCGACACCAGTTTTCATACGAACGGCGCATTATTGCCGTTCTACCTCTTTTAATATGTTCTGTGCGCTGGACATAGTCCTATCCTAACGTTTATCACCCCATCCGGTCCTGCGCTCTTTGAATCCAGCGGCTTCCCGCTGACTTCTTCAGGTCGTCAGTCCACCTGGTTGGATGGCGGCCTGTGCATTTTTTGCCGAGACGTGATCGCCATTCGAGGACTATACTTACTGTATAGAATACATAAACGTACCTTACTGTGAAAAGTTCAGTTCAGTTTGTAGTTCAATTTATAGTTATACATATTACAATATATATTAAGACTATTAATAAACTAACCCGTAAGATACCCAGAATCTTTTTTTTTAACTTGCAACCAGTGATTCCCTTCAGTGGTGATAATTTCTTGTACAGTGCCTCTAATTAACACGCTTTTATTTCTTGTACTTTTGGATGAATGTTTAAAACACAATTCAAAAAAAAAAGAAAATTGTACTTTTTCTCAACAAAATGGAAATTTTACTTAGTTCTATTTCTCCGACCCATTCCTCTTCTTCTTCATCATCTTTTTCTTTTTCGGCTTCTTCTTTTGCTTTCAAAGCTTCTTCATCAATACTGGCCAGGTCTTCTTCAGTAGGAAAAGGACGATTGCGCATGCTATAATTAAAAAAAGTGGATGTTTAGTGTCATATTTGTCCAAATTAATTCCTCAGACTGTTTGTTGTATTTATGATTTATTATAAGGCGTGGTTTATTTAAATAAATAAATAAAATAAAGCTTTAATTATAACAAAAATAGCAAAAAGCTTTGAACTAACTGTAATATTATTATTATTGTACTAACAAATGTTTCTTTACAAGTATTTCCTTATATGAAACGAAGTCCTGTTTGAATGTAGTAATTTCACTGTAGTCTTTGATAGGTACATCTGGTAGAACTGCTTCCATCACGAATCCCACTTGGCCACACAACAGTAGAACCCGTTCCTGTGGCAAACTTGCTCAGTGATAATAAATCGTTAAACTTAATTCTTGAATAATCCTTTTTCTCACGATGCGATATTACCATAATATATGAACTTGCATATTTTTTTATTTCAACGAGGTAGCAGAAGAGCAAGCAGACTCATGAACATCTAAACACAACCTCGAGCAAGCCTAAGGGCCTCTTTCATCACCTTCAAGTAAAGTAACAATTACGCTAATTGTCGGTAAAAGTCACCCGTAACTTCAATTTCAATTTCACGATATTCGAGTAGCACTAATCATATGATAAACTGACCCGTATCATAGCATTTACTTGCCAATTAACCTTACGTGGGACGTAACTAACCAACACTTTACTTGGACATGGTGAACGAGGCCTGATTACAATTGTTGAGTAAATATCATGAATCTGCATGAAAGAATCACCTTGATTGATTGACTAATACATAGGGTAAGGTTGCGATCATTGGACCGGCACTTTCATTGGACCGCTTCGATATTTTCGAAACGGTTCGATTTTAAAACCGTTGCTAGGCGTCGGACGCTTGGTATACGTCCCCCCGCCACACCAGCGTAGTCTCAGTTCTGCCGCGTGCTCCGTCGCGGACGCAGGTCTGTCGCTGCGTTTCGCGCGCTCAAAAATTTTTTTTCGGCTGCTGAACCAAACCATGTAAGTAGATATTCCTTAAGGATATTCATGCGTGTTGTTTAATGTTCTGTTCTTTGTTTACTATCGTTATTGATTCTTAAAATTCTTATAGAAAGGAATGTTCAAAAGTTATAGTTTAGTCGTAATATTTGACCTTGTAAAACCATACGTAGTTGCCATCATTGAACCACCTCGAAGCTCCACGATTGGACCGGTCCAATCATGGCAACTAATATAAAACCTGGATTTTAAAATTTCATTCGAGGAGATCTACCTAAATTTTTATTTTTTAATGTGAAATGAAATAATAATAAATATTTTAAATAAATTGATTTGATTTTAAATATGAGTGTGTGTTTAAAATATTATTCGAATACCTATGTCAACTTAATTTTTTTATGTGAAATAATACATTTTTAAATAAATAATAAATTTAATTTCGATTGCCATGTTTGTGTGCTGATATTATTGTAGTAGTAATAGAAAATATTTTTATTGCAGTATGTCTAAAAGAGGGCAGTATTACACGTGGAGTGAAACAAGCATGAAACTAGCATTACAGGCATTACGTTATAAGGAAGTTGGCTTAAATGAAGCAAGCAGAATTTACGGTGTACCAAAAGCTACATTAAAGAGACGACTTTGTGGCTCAAATCAAACAGCCAAAGAAGAAAAACAAATGCCAGGTTCTACAGGTGATCTCACACCTGAATTGGAAGAAAAGTTGTACCAACATATTCTAAAAATGGAAGCCTGTTTGTACGGTTTAACACCAAAAGATGTGAGATCACTTGCTTTTAAAATAGCTGAGAAAAACAATTTAAAACACAGATTTAATAAAACAAAAAAAAAATGGCTGGGAAGAAGTGGTACTATGAATTTTTAAAGCGTCATCCCAGTCTAAGTTTAAGACAACCCAGAGCTACATCTTTAAATAGAGCTACAGCATTTAACAAACAAACTGTCAAAGACTTTTTTGAAAAGTTAGATAAAGTAATGAATGAGCACGGTATACATGACCCACGATACATTTATAATGTAGATGAGACAGGCCTCTCAACAGTGCAACGAAAACCAAGAAAGATATTGGCCAAAAAAGGAAAGCATCAAGTTGGTGCTATAACAAGTGGTGAGCGTGGATTCACTACTACTGCTGTGTGTTGTGCAAGTGCAGCTGGCCATTTTGTGCCACCTCTTATAATTTTTAAACGAAAAAACGCTAAAGACGAACTTCGCGACGGTGCTCCACCTGGTTCAATCTTTGCTTTTAACCCCGATAGTGGCTACATTAATAGTGAAATATTTTTTGTTTGGTTGCAACACTTTGTAGAATGTGTAAAGCCGACCCCGGAGCAGAAAATTTTGCTGTTACTTGATGGACACACTAGTCACACAAAAAATTTGGATGCCATTAAATATGCCAAGAAAAACAATGTGTTACTGTCACTTCCTGCTCATACTTCTAATAAACTGCAGCCCCTAGATACTTCGTTTTTTAGACCGTTGAGTTGCTGTTATATAGATGAAACAGAGAAGTGGCTGCGTACAAATCCAGGAAGACGTGTTACAGTATTTCAAATTTCAATGCTTTTCGGTAAAGCCTACGCCCGTGCTGCATCTATTGCAACCGCTGAAAGTGGATTTCGAAGTACGGGCATATATCCTTTTAATAAGGATATTTTCCAGGATTATGAGTTCGTTACTTTACCTGAAGATAACGAGAACTTACCGGCTATTGAGAATGACAACATGGTTGTGGATCCTTTGTTTTCAGAGCTTAATGATGTAGATGACAATGGAATACCAAAAGATGTTACCTTGGATGATCCACTATTTTCGTGCACCAGCGTTGAATCTACTGATGTAAATACGATGCAAACAATACAGTCTGCTCCCAAAACCCCTGTTATACCAAGCCCTGATTTATCGGATAATTGCAACAGTATAAAAATTCAACCTGAAGCACCAATCATAGCAACAAAAGAAGTAAAACAATGGCAACCATTTCCAAGCACTAGCTCGGAATTTCAAATTTGTAGTGTAACTCCGACTGCAAAGAAAGTCATGCAAGAATTGAGAAAAGGAAGTCGTAAACCACAATCGGCAATAGAGTTAACTGCTTCCCCATATAAAACACAATTGGAAGAGTCAAAAGCTAAAGCATCCAAAACAAAATCTGATGCTGAAAAGAGAAAGAAAGTTGCTGCATTAAACTTTGAGAAAACAGTAAAATCTAATAGAGGTCCAGAAAAACAGATAAAGAAAGACGTGAAGAGAAAGAAGGTTCCAGCTGCGGAGTTAGAAAAATGGTTCTGCAAAATTTGTCTCCATTGTGCTATTGAAGACATGATACAATGTTTGTCATGTAAATGTTGGGTCCACGAGGAGTGTGCTTGCGTTAAAAAAGGGATCAAAAAATATATTTGCCCATCATGTACTTAATAATGGATCTCAAATGTCTGAAATTATTGAATAATTTCAGAAGTTTGAATGTTGATTTCTTTTAGATATTGAAATTTTTAATTAATGTTCGGAGAACTTTGTATATCCCTGAAGATGGGTTTAAGTTTTATGTTGTTGATATTAGTACAGAAAAAGTTTAACAAAGATTTTTTAACAATACTCAAAAATTATAAGGTTAAGTTAATTGTTGTTCAGACTAGTATTTTTAGTTTTTAAGAATTTTACATTAAGTACTTTGATATTCCTATATTTTTTCTATGAAGATTTTAGTATGTAGCATTTAAAAAAAGTGATTACATGGTATTAAATATAAGGACCAAGAAGACTGCTTTGTGAGCCAATGTTAAAATAATTAATATTGAAATAATGGTTAAAAACTTAAGTACCTCAAGTTGTTGTTTTATAATTTTTTTAAGAAACATTTAAAAAAATGTTACATACATGCAAGGTATTAAAACCAAGAAGACTGTTTCATATGCCTATATTGAAAATTTACTTAATTAGTAACATAAATGTTAAAGTAATGATTAAAATGTTCATTTATTTCAATTTTTGTAATATTATTTTGTCACCTTAAACCATGATATTTCCGAGTTCCCATCAATGGACCGGTCGACTTATTTTCCTAAGTCCAATGATAGCAACAAAGTGGTCCAATGAACGTTCCTGTGGTCCAATCAAAGAAACCTTGACAAAAATTATTTTACCCATTTATTGACTCTATTTACTATTTTAGATTTCTGAAACTTTAGGTATTTACACAGGAATACAAGAGCACTTCAGTAACTAAATCACTTTTACTCCACATAGCATACATTCGTTTTTTTAAGCATTTAAAAAAAAGTGGTCCAATTATCGCAACCTTACCCTAACCTTTTTTCTTTTTAAGGTCTTTTCGCTGTAGTAGCACTGTCAAGCGCACAATATTTAAAGAATTCAAAAGTTATGACAATAGTATTTTCAAAAATTAAAGTTACGTAAATTAAAATAAGGTAATCCTCACTTCTCCAGGTTTCCATGTCATGTATGCTATGTTGTTCGGAGTCTCAATAAAACCTAGTCTTTGCAAGCTGAAGGGTGTTCCGCGTATCAACCGGTACATGAAAATAGTAGTGTCCGCTCCGCAAGTTACCACAAGGGTGCGTTGTTCGTTCATAGTTATTTGTGTCAGGGATTTCGAATGAGGTTTTAATAGCTGGAAATAAATATGATCTGCATCAGAATTAAAAAGACACGATACGTCTAGCAAATGTGTATAAAAGTTTAAATTAATTGTAAATATTTCCATATCAGTTTGAATGACGCAACATTACTAGGTCTCTTGACATCTGTAGCAGAATAAAAAAGCAATTCATCATTTTACTGCACCCATACAACAAAGCTTGTTAGGCTGCGTTTTTAACATGCGTGCGAGGTTGCGTAGCGAGAAATATGTTTGTTAAGAACTAATAGAATCCCTTCATTTACCTTTAATCCCTTCATTTATTGAAAATGAATTCTATTAGTTCTTAACAAACACATTCTTTGCTACGCATCTTCACACATTTCTCGTGGAAAAGTTACATAAATCAAAAGTTAAAAGTTCATTTTTGTTAAACCGTTTTTTTTTGTCATTTTATCTTTATTCCTCATTTCTAACAGGCATATCACACCAAATATTTTACGCTATTTGCTAGAATAAATTTGATATACGTAACCCAATAATTTTACTTACCGATATAAGGTCCATAACATCGGCGTTGACAGAATCATCACTGTGAATAGTAAGAGCAGAATGTACGCGTATTTCGACGAGAGTTGCCTGGGATTGAAGGCGTTCGGGATGTAGCAGCAAAGTTCGCATGATTCCATCCGCAAATCCTACCATTATGATGCGCGATGTTTCATCGACCTGTGGTCAAATAGCTCTTATTATTAAAGAGCTCTCATTAAATTAGGATTCAATCCATACTTATCACTAGCATCACCTGACGTGCGGGTTACATTCCACTAACACGTCCTTTTGGCCATTACCGTGGTATAAGTATTATTTTATTTACTTGGTAGAACTTGGTAGTGGTTGGAGTCCTGAATTCAGCAGAGTATTATAATTAAAGTGGTTATTATGATGTTATTTTGATGTAATAAATAAGACACCGAAACTATGACAAAAATATTTGTATATTTTAAATCTAATAAACCTAAACGAGCAATTCTTGTATATACCTAAATATATTTTTTGAATCTGTGAAACGGCTCCAACTATTTTAATGAAATTTAGTACCCTGGTTTTGGGAGTGACTAATCGATCCAGTTAGTTTTTATTTTTAGCAATTTTAAATTATAATAAAGTATTTTCAGCGATAATCAACTTAAATTTAAACTGAAAAATACGACTCTTCCTGACATCTATTGGAGCGTATTCATAATATTGTGGCGTAGAAGGCCGTCAAAAAATGAAGAAAAAGAAATGACAATGTCGATTTGAAAGAGCACTATAAAAATTTAGGAGCATGACTCTACTTGACATATGATATTTTCATGTTTTGGTGGGTTAATACTCACATCGACCGGTGGATAAAACATACAAGTGACAGCTGTTTGAAACTGGTACCGAGCCAACAGGGTATGTGTTTGGGTATTATAAGCTTGCAAGGCGCCGTCTTCCCCCGCAGTGATGAGTATGGGATGGGTCCGCAGCGCTGCCATGGCAACCACGCTACCAGCGTGACATGTGAATACTTTACGATGGTTGCACTCTATTTTATCGATCTCTAACTCCACAGTCCAAACGCCACCGTTGCCGTCCTTGAAGTTTAAATGATAGTCGTATAAGGAACACAAAATACATATATCTTATTAGATCACCATTGTAAGAACCACTTCTATACGTTTCGTGTGACTTACAAACTTAGAAAACTGTCGTTGCATTAAAACTGAACTCTACTTAATCTCATCCTTCGAGATCTTTTTAGCGATTATCATAGCTTATCATACCAGTGTAGTTCAGGTGCCAAGAAATCGCTTGTGTGATAATATGAGACTTACTTGAGCATACCAATACATGTCTTTCTGGTGTTTCAAGGTCATTATTTGACAACCCGGTACCTGTAAGAGTGACAAGATTTAAAGTGCGATATTATGAGTCGCGTCGCGTCGCTCGATGGTGGACACCGTCGCGATGCGACCTGAAGCAAAATATTGCTTAATTATTTCGAAATATGTGGAAGTAATAGCGTAGGACAAGTGAATATATTAGTATGAACTTATCATTGTTTTATTTTAGTTGAAATACAGAAAGTGAAACAATAGGGTCTTGGACACTAATAACAAAAAAATCAAAATGCATATACCTTGAAGAGGTTGCACAAAACTATGTTTGGAAAGCAGGATAATTGATAATTTAGTATCATTCGTGATTTTTACTGCTGCTTTACCTAATTGATTAAAATTTAGTAAACGGACTTAAATTTTTATGACGTGTCAAATCATTTTCTCGTACAAAATGTATGAAGATGTCACATTTTGACAGCTCATTAAAAATATCTCAATTGATGTGGTAGTATTCCAAGATTTCCAAGACCGGATTCGACGTCACGCAATTATATTCGACGCGACGCAACGCAATCAACAACACGATGCATCGCAATTCTACGAGATACAATTCGAAGTGTCGCAACGCAACTTGACGCAACGCAACACGATGCAACTCGATGTGACATCGCAACGCAAGTCGACGTGACACATTCAAATAAAGAATCCTATTGACGTATGTGATAGTATCAGCGTAGGATGAGATACCTACGTCAGGCATTATTTCTGTAGCACATTGCATTGCGTTAATTTCACACGTTTAAGACACGTCAAGGCCTAGGTATTATATTCCGCTTACGCAGGTCTCAGCCACTGGATTGAGTTCTACGTATGGATCATCTTCAGGGGGGTCGGCCTGCTCGACGGTATCCCAGTACCAAGCGCGTACGCAACCATCCCTAGCAATCGTTGTCACTTCGTCACCAGCTGGGCTCAGCATAAATTGAATCTGGAATTTTTAATTCAACAATATACCACTTAATGGCAAATGTAAATGAAGAAAGAACGGCTTAAGAAAGCGTACATATTGTGCGCGCGTATAGGCACGATTGTCACTAGCGGTCACCCATCTCACATCCGACCGCACTCGTTTAATGCGGCAATGCGCAAAGAGTATATAATCACTACGTTTTAGCAATGCGCGCTTCTCGTAGCGGTCGTTGAATAAGCCCTTGTATAGTTTTTGAAGTCCATAAAGTAGTGCGCGTGTAAGTGCGATTATAACCATAAACGCGTAGAAATACTACTCTGGGTTGAAACCGCAGTAAATCAAAATCAAAAATATTTCATATAGGGATACAAAACATTCGCTTAATGAATGTCATTTTTTCCCGGTCATCGCCTTTAGGTGCCCGTTTGGGCTAGATGTTGTGCTGAGAGAAAACGGCGGCGGAAAAAAACTCCCAGCAGCACTCTTTTAAAAAAAACATATAATTGAGATAACAGTATGACTATAGGTCCATAATGGGCATACGTGACAGCTGATCGTATGAGACACTATAAACCCACTTCCACCTTCTCACAGATGCGAGTAATTACTAAAACTATGTATTGGGTACATTTACTTTAGAAATAGCCTTGTGTGAGAGAGATTCATTCCCACGCTCCTTTATCATTAAGATAGTGCTTAGTGTTATAGTAAGCCTTGCGGCAGAGGACTTGTTTGACTGTCTTCTTAAAAGGTTTTCAAGGCAGGGATTGAATCTTTATTGGAATTTTATTATATATCCTGACCTGATGGATATCCCAATAAGATGAGCTTTTTTTATGGAGCCGGCGTTTCGTAAATGCCAGCTTGTGGCCGTTCCTAGTTGTAACACAGGATTACGAGTATGCAAGTCCAATATGGCAGAGAATTTCTCTTTATTTTTGCGTACATACGAGTACAAACATTATATTTTCGTAGATATATTGCGAAACAAAGGTAAGAATATTTATCTCTTTAAAATTTTCTCTAAGACCTAGCACCTAAGTTAAGTAATTTACATCATTTATTCAAAGTTAAGCATGTCAAGATAAATTCTTACAACTGGAGCCTTATGGCAAGTCTTTCTTCCGCGTTGAGTAACTTCCAATTTGACGAGACCAGCTTCCCATACCAAAACGTTTCCCCATTCACATCCTGATAGTACCTGAAAATATTTTTATCGTTGCTATTATTATAAATCAACGATAATACCTATGTAATTTGCACTGAAAATGTTTATGATTTTATTGTTTTTTGACGTGACAACGTCTAATAAATTGATGAATTGATGGATGACTCATTGTACTAGTACGTTACGATCGTAGCTTGTACGGTTACATTGAGGCTTAACTTGTTTGTCGACTGTTTATAAAGTGAAGTAAAAAGTTAATGTGGTTTTCATTTAATTGTTAAAAGGTTGTCACGTCAAACTATAGTCCGTAAACCGACTTTACAGACAACCAATTATAATATAATCATACGACTGTTTGACTCGTGCCACATGTCATGACTATTAGGGTAAAAATAATGTAGTTTAAAAAACTAAAAAACACGCTTTTGTGAAAATACGAACTAAAAAGTAAAAAAATAAGAAGAAAATGTATTTTGCTGTAAAAAAAGCGTGGGGTGGTTTTTAAGATACTATTGACACCATGCACCCCACGCTTTTTTTTTACAGCAAAATACATTTTCTTCTTATTTTTTTACTTTTTAGTTCGTATTTTCACAATAGCGTGTTTTTTAGTTTTTTAAACTACATTATTTATTTTTAATTTTTTTAGTTGGATTTTTATTCTCATTTTATTGCATTGTCATCGGCCCTTGACCCCTGTGCAAATTTTCAAGTTAATCAGACGCTTAGACGTATCAAAAATATAAAACTTAATATTTGTTTCATTAAGCACCTTAGGCCACGAACTTATCAGCCGCCCCTCGTATATTTTTTTATCCTGATGATCCTAGTTAGGACTTTAATATAAAGTTATGAGATTATTGTATTGTCATCGGCCCTTGACCCCTGTGCAAATTTTCAAGTTAATCAGACTCCTAGAAGTAAGTGAAAATGAAGTTAAAAGATTCCATTACATACATACATACTTACATACATACAGGTCAAGTTAATAAAAGCGTGTTAAAAAGAAAGAGGGTCTCGCGGAAACCCTCGCCTTTACGTGTTTTTCAGCACGGATTTACCTTTTCATCGGGCATGGGATAGACGCCAAGTACGTCGCAAATTTCCGTTTTTCCGAATCTACCCAGTTCACCTTTTAATTTAAGACCGGTGAAGGTATTGGCCATTTTCCAAAACTTTATATGGGCTGCTCCTGAAATATAAACATGTTAGGTAGTAGGATATAATGAGAGATACGGGAAATATCTTTTTTAACTTTGTTTCTTTTTTAAGAATTTTTGTTAACTTAAATTATTAAATTAAAATAACGTGTTTACGACTAAAAAAAGCAACCCCTGGGCCCTGTCCCGATCAAATTTCACCAACACAAACATTTTAAAAATCTATGCTACTCGTAGTATTGTAAATGTGAAACAATGTAAATGCATTTTTTTGTTTGTTTGTCCACCTTTCACATCGCGATATTATTATGGAATAGATTCTATACATATAAAAATAAATCCCTATTTTCCTTAGTCATGCATGAACGAACACGGGACCGATTTTACTAATCCTTTTTTTGTTGTGTTCTTTATTGTTTAAATTAAGAAGCAGAAAGTAAAAAAAAAGTAAGAATACTTAACAACCATATTACATTATTTAATTTAATGTAACCTTGTGCTTTTGACAATACATATTATTATGTATAATCTTTTTAAATGTAATTTTATGACGTTTGACATAATCAATGACAAAATGCGTGCTGAAAATATCGTTAAAGACGATGTAACAAAACTGAACAAATTTTTAGCCGATGCTTCGGTATACCAATTCCAATTCAATATTCATAGTTAAAACGGTACAACGTCTGTCGGGTCAGCTAGTATGGAATAATGTTATAAATGCGAAAGTTTGTCCTTCTTTCACGTCGCAATGGAGTGATCCATTATAATGTATTTGATTATTTCTAACGCGACTAAAACCGCGGGCACAGTTTGTGTGTGTTTAACTTAAATTAAAAGAATTAACTAGTTTAGAACTAACCAGCAGTGGTAAGTTGTCCTGGACAATACGGAGAAAACATAACGGTATTCACATCAAAAGTGAAGGCACTTGTGCGTAAAAGAATCCTATGACGTTTCCAATTCCATATTGTCAGGTTGTAGTCGGGTTCTTTGCCAACCGACGCCAAAAGTTCTCCATCGGGGCTAAAACCAGAAATCCAAACATACTAATAATAATGATAATGGTTTTATTTGTTTGTGTGTGCGGTGTGCTACGAATTGACTACGAGTTTGGGACATAGAGAAATTAAACATTGTTTGGGAGTTGGAGTTTTTCCAGTTATAGTGTTGTAAAATGAAATAAATGGGCGAATAATTGTTTTTTTCCGTTTGCCTTCAAAACTAAATTAGATTCGTTCTAGTAAAGTAGACATCGCTTTACTGACTGACTTGGCGTACTGATTACTGACGACTGCTTTGACTTTGAAAATTATTATTGGTTTGAACCAAACTATAACTTGACATTGGCAAAATGTTCAAAAACTCGAGAAGTCATTCGTAAAGAAGAAGAAAACAGAGTGTTAATCGAGAAAGAAAATATGCAAATAATAAAAATTTAGGTATTTCGTTAAATAATTTACCTGAAATCTAAAATGGAATAAGCGTTAGTCGTTCCATCGCGAAGCACTGCATCAATTTCCATTTGCGGCCACGTGTACAGTAATATCAGTGGCTCTCTGTAACCTTCCTTTGCCTCTGCGATGGCAATTCGATAATTTGGGTCCTTTCTGTAAGACTGAAAATAATTTGCAGAGTCGTAATTTTTTTTACTTTAATGGAGTAGCATGCATGTACGTACATATGCAGGCCACTAGGTGTTAAGTTCACTGCAGTCCCTCAATCTACAGTCAACCTCAAGCAGGCCTAAGTCTTGCCTGAGGTCCTATGTCGTATGCAGTCGCGCAGCTATTCGAAGGCAGATAGTCGCTCATGTAAGTCTGTCCGGCAACTGCAATTTTCCTCCGAAACACTATAGAATTGCTTCATGGCAAGATTTGGTGCACTGGTGGTTTCCACGGTCGAACAGTTCTACTACATACTGAAAAAATATTACTCGTGGTTCGTGAAGTTTCGTAACTATTTATTAGCACGTTGAGTAGGCTATAGCCAAGAGCATCGATCATATTATACTATATTGATGGCCAAGAGCGGAAGATGATTAGGAAAACTTAGCGAATGTTTTTATTTGACGTAGAAAATAGGTACATACAGTAATAGTTCCAACCGAGCCACCGGTTGTACTTCTTCGGAACCACATCTGCTTGGTGTTTACGTCCATAAAGGTGATGATGCTGCCAGCAGACCAGCAAACGACGGAATCGTCGCATGCGCACAAATTAAAATACTTATGACAGTTGTACCCATAGGAATATCTTTCGACAGTTAAGGAATTTTTCCTTCTTTAAAGAATAATATTGTTAACAAAGTACGAATCATTTTATGCGGCTATCGTTGTTATCTCACTAGAAAAAAGTCACTGGTGTCTATAAAAATAAATATGAAATATAAAAAATAACGATGGATAGATAACAATGTGCGTTAAGGAATTTTAAAAGGGGAATTATAAAACGAGCGAATAAAAAAAAACTTTGCGACTGATGATGACATACAGTTTTAATAACTTGAGCGGTATGAATTAGATTACCTAAGCGAAAAAATTACTAAACTAACGACGAATATTGATAATAATAAAATCCAGAACGAGCTTACAAAAAGTGGATTGTGATTAATCCATTTCAGATATTAAAATTTTATCCGAGCGACTACATTACTAAGTGAGCGACTGGAAAAAAACCACTCTGCTTGCTTCTGTGTCTGAAAAATACCCAAAACCAAATCAGAGCACCCCACTATCCACGTGGTCTTATCTGTACTACCCCTATATAAAAAGCCGGAGGCGCGGAGGGAGAACACTCCCCGCCCGCCGTAGGAAAGCGCAGCTTTCTTACGCTGGGGCGGAGGGAGTGGTTTTCCCGCAGCGCCGGAGAAGTCACGGAGCCAGAGCTTCTTCCCACCTCCATTTTTGATGGGAAAAATCGCTGTACGCTGCGAAAATAAATTGTAGTGTGCTCAACTTGTATTTTAAGTAGTTCAAATTAATGTTTGTAAGTTGCTGTTCTGTTGATTTCTCGTCACTCGCAGACAGTAGCTCACTTAATAATTCTATAACGCAAATTGATTAATTTTGACACTTAAAAGTGTAATTTACAGTCACTCGTTTTATTGCTACCCATTTTAAAATATAGTTAGGTAGTAGTATGTTGACTCACAGCTCTGAATTCGGGTTTTACTTAAATTTCGTACAGTGCAATACAAAACAATACAAATCACATACCTAAATATTTCCAGAACGAATTAACGACAAACAGAACAAATGGAGTAAGTATTTTATTAACAATCAAATTGACTATTATCTATCTACGCTATTACACTTTCTAATGCTTTCAAAAATAAAGAATCACGGAGTCAAATTTAAATAAATACATTTAAAGTAATACTTATTCACCACCCTTCTTCTGAAGTAGTCTGATGAACCAGTAAACGTGAAGCGAGTCCCAGACACCAGTTCTTCTATAAATTATAAGGTTTGAGAAGAACAGACAGTTAAGCATTAATTTGACAACCAAATATTAAAAGGATACTCAAATTCGAACAGATCGAGGGGTATCGTTGAGTCCAGGCTGTTCACAGCGCCCGAGATGAAGTCATCGGGATCATATTCGGAGAGAATGGATTCTTCTTCAAGCTGCTCTTCTTCTAATTCTTCTGGGCCTGCTTCTTCTGCTGCAGCTTCCTCCTCTGTTTCTTCATCGTCACCTTTTTAAAAGAATTGGAGTGAAGAGTAAATGCAATGGCTCTATTATTAGTTTGTTTATGATAATAATATATATAGGTACCTTTCTCGCGTGGTGTAGGTTCTTCAGACATGCTTGTAGTGCAAACTTACGAACTCTAAAATATACTGGGCCTATACAGAATAGGTATTATAATCAAATAAAACTTTGGAATCAATCTATACTACATTTATAGTACCTTCTTCAAAATTATAATTATTGTATTCTCTAGGCCACTTGTTGTTTGTTGCTACGATACGATATAAAAATTGGTGTTTTTGTTACCAAGCAAATGTTTTAAATTTACCGCCACTGGTTTTTAAAGTCATAGACAAATTACGCACTGTGAACTTTTGCCGCGCGTTTTAAAACCGCTGCGTACGTCTAAAAAATTATGGTGAAATTAACCATAAGTATTACTCAAATAAAAACAGCGGGTTATAAATGATTTAATCTTTATGATGGCTTTAATAACGAAATTAGCTATTTTTTTATTAGAATAGACCAAAATTTCAAAACTTCATCGGACACGTTCTGGTTATAAAGTAGCTTAGCTATCGCTTTACTTGAACATCTGACTGACTAGATTGACTGATTAATGACGAATTACTAAGTTTTTCCATAACTACCGAGTAATGCAAAAATTATACTTGATGCTGGCAATATGCGCAGAGTTTATGATGCCAATATTGAAAAAATGAATTGATAATATTGAATGGCTTCAATGATTTTATCCAATGCCGTAAAGTGATTTTAAAAAATCAAGTCGTGAGTGTCAGCTGACTGTCATTGTCAACTGTCATTACTGTCAATATGTATCAGAAAATGTTTGTCATACATATGAGTTTGTTTTGTAATATTTTGTAATAAGTATATTTTTGTACTTTGTCATTGATTGTACAAAATCAGTGTTTACGGACCATGGACTTTAGACTTTTAATTTAGTGATTAAATAAAATGGCACAAACTCAAAGACAGGCTGTATTAAATTTGTACAAAACGGTACGCTTCAACTGAAACCATTTTCACTTCACTTCTTTTTAAAGTTGTAACCTAATAAAATTAAAAATTAATAACTATTTCTTTGTCTTTTAGCTTTTGTATTTAGGCAGGGATTGGCCGCAAGGATACGATTTATTTCGAAAGCGACTACATAAAGTTTTTACTAAGAACAGCAATGAAACCGATCCAAACAAGATTGATACAATGATAAAACATGGCCAATTTGTTGTAAAAGAGATTGAAGCTTTGTACAAATTAAAGAAATATCGAACTATGAAGCGCAGATATTACGACGACAGCTAAAAGTAAATATTGCTTGTTCTTGACATCCAGATAAATGAGAAATATAACATGCCCTTCTCATAAAAATTTAATAAAAAGAGTATAACCTCTTTTTCGCTGAAACAATACTTATCATTGAATAATAATCAGTGTTTCAGTAGATAAATTTTTATTCCATCTTCAGAAACAACATTATCTAAGTTTTAAGATAAGAATAATAATACAACCAATTCAATATTATATAAATTGAACTTTAGGCCCAATGTTCAAAACAATTTGGTGCTCAATTTCGAAATGGTTATTGTTAGATCTATTCTTATTTTGGAATTTATCCATTGGATATTAATTATGGGATAACTTGGTAATAAAATATTAGTGCCCCAAATAATTAAATAAATGTAATCCTGTTATTATTAATATGAAAGGCTGTTAAGTTTATTTTAATGTTTTGTAATTTATCTGTAGCTGTAGTGAACTATCAATGTATTTTTACAAGTTGTAAATAAAATTATATTTTCTGGAAAATCTAATGTTATTTATTTTAGAAATGAAACTACCAAGTTCTATGTAATTATGTATTATAGACATTCTTTATAGTTTACATAATACATTACTGTTATACTACTTAAACAATCATTCACTAAATAAACATTTATTTCTAAACAAATAGTAACATAACATTAATAATTCAGAAATTGAATTTCCTTTATGTGGCAAGTGATATGATAAATTTATCAATGAGTTTTATAGTTATATACATTTGATAATTATAACAATGATGACATTTGAAGATGAAATAAACATGTTTTTGCACTTTTCAGTCAATGGTCTCATCACATCCTATTTTTGCTCATTGTACAAATACAGATTTGTGAACTTTACTACATAAATGTAAGAAAAAATACTATATCATGTGGTGAGAACATGGTAACCCTGCATTGATTGGTGATATTAAAGATACCTAATAACCTTTCAGCAGCAAAGTTTATTTTTATTTTGTTTTAAGTATATAACCATCAATTTAATGAAAAAACGTTTTACCTCATTCAACATTTATAAGATAACAATTTTCGTTATATCAGAATTTTGTAATCAAATATACGTATATAACAGTTGAAACTAGTCACATACATACCTAACACATTTAATTTAATATAATGAATGGTATGCATATGCATATCTTTCAAAGTTTGGTTTTTATAATCCAATAGGCTCTAGTATGCATGTTACACAATACTGTTGATATAGCTTTAAAAAAAATTTACAATAGTCTTTCGATACTTAAGCGTTACGAACTTTTTTACGTAAATAATTAATTATGTTGCCTTACAATGCCTGTATATTAACTGTAAAAAAAACAATATCTATTAATAACGTTATTTGCAAACTGCATCTAGATTTCTATCTATTTCTTTTTGATTCTAGCTAAATAATTATGTGCTGCAAAATACGAAGAGTTGTTTAAACCAGGGCAAATAAAGACCGCCGCTAATTTCCGTTGGTTCGATATACAGCTGCTACTTGATTTTGTAACTTTGAACTTAACAGCGCCATGGCAAAATGTGGGTATCCACTGCGTGCAATAAACCAATACGTACAGCTTTTATATTCTGTATATATTTATCTTGTGGAAATTGTATGGCTTTCCTGTTTATTGCTTTTCATAACGGCTCTCATTTATTTTTCTCGTCTTATTTTGTATTAATTGTGTTATTTTGTTTTAATCAAGATATTAACTTTGAAGACATTTAGCAGATATAAGATGGATACAATTATTTTTATTTGCATTTCTATTTTTATTTGCATTTTGCGTTTGTCTCAATTTTTTGTTTTCTTGATTTGTCGCCATTTAAGAATAAGGGGCCCTTACCGCCCTTATGATTTATTTTATCAATTAAGTTTGTTAAAATTTCAGTGTTCAATAGTAGATATAATCCGCTGGCAATTGAGACGTACCTTTTATATAATATATTATTGTTAATTCAACAATTACTCGAAAATAGCGACTATTATACACATACGAGGCATTCTTATAAATATGATTTGTATTTATTACATATCTCAACATATGTGTTGGTATGTCTATATTGTCATTCTACTGGGCCGGCCGTTGGACTGGCACTGCCTTATTGTTGCGATTGATATTTCAACAGATTTATGAAAACTAGATCGTCTTTGCACTTCAGCTAAGCTAGCTGAAACTGATGAAGGGGAAGTTCTTGTTGAATGATAAACAAAATAGTCATCTATTACTTAACATTTACTATTTGATTATTCACGTATGTTCTCATTAATCTGTTGTCATATCAACCCTTTTCTTATAATTACATTAAAGTAGGTTTATACGTTAATAAATACAGAACCATGAACCACAAGTCTACTTGTTTCGTGTTGGTGCACTTCTATAATATATTTGAAGCCCGACGTCATAACCTACTCCCTATATAATATGTGATCGTGAAATTTAACATGTGATTAGACATAGGTATTATATACACAGTAACGTATAAGTTTGAGATCAACAACAGTCAAGCGATAGCTAAGTAGGTAATATATTCCACACCGAAACAAGGGGTTTCAGATATAAAGTACTACGATACATTAGATTAACAGATGAAACATTGTAGTAACGGTTTTAGATATAAAATAGAAAGCTATTATGATAAGAAAAGGGCCGGTCGTATAAGATTTATCCCTCTATTAATTACTTTTGTGTATCAAAGTGATTAACAATTTACCAGTAAATAGGTAATAGATATATACCTTTTTCTAATTTTTAGTAGTATGAAAAATTAGGTGAGATTGCAGGTATTATTTGTATTTTTTTAGTATTCAATATACCCATTTATTTTAATTTTTAGTTGATATACATGCAATTAATAAAATTTTGTTGTGAATGTCCAACATGGGTAATCAGTATGTACTGAACTTATTTACTGTAACAAGGTGTGTAGATAACACCTCTATCAATAAACATTGTGTAGGTGCATGAATTAAAACAATGGTTAAATAATGTAAGTAGACATCAAATGAAAATGTCTGAAAATATCTAACTACGAAAATATGTCATGTATGTAAATATCATTAATTAGATGTTCCATAGGCCTACTGTTCCTCCAAAGAAGAAACACAAAAAGTTACCCAAGAAATCAATACATAATAAATAAAATAATGATTCGCTATGAAGCTGTATCTACATAACTACATAGACACTTTTCTTCTTAAGAGGAACATAATAATTAATATAAAAAAGGTATATAACACTTACGTAATAGTAAAATAGAATGTAATAAATTTAACAGGTTTAACTTATTTACATAGCTTTTTGAATTAGAGTTTTTATCACCGAAGGCAATTTCATGCCTGCAGTGAACACATTACGTTATTTAAAACTTATTTTTATGAACGTAATACAACTATAATAAATGTGGAATTTTCAAGAACGTTAGGGTTAAAAATAGAGTAATGTTCTCATGCCTACTACGGCATTGGAAATTAGTAAAACTATGGGGTTACTCAGGCTCTAGGATATAGTAAATACCTAAGTAGTTTATAAAGTTTAAGCAGGAGATATGAGTATTAGTTAGGCAATCAATTCAATAAAAGTACGAACATAATAATTTATGGCTACCAATTACAACGTTGATACATTATTTGCAAAAATGACAACAAGTTTGGATGTAGGCATATTTTTAAATATTTAGTTCACGTTGAAGGACTCTACCTGCCCAGGGGTTTAATACCCTACATTGGTCCTGAATTATTAAGCATATTTAAGTTAAGTCACATGAAAATTCATAACAGTGATTAATTTTTAAATAATGTCTTCCGTGTTTTAGTTACATAAGTACCTAACGGGTATGCAGAAAGGTACTCAACTACTAAATACATAAAGTTTATAACCTTTTGAAATTTAGTTATACAACACCTAGGTATTTAAGTTTACACCAATGAAGCATTAACAGTTTATACAACATAATGTCTCACGATTAAAATATTCATATTTTAATACTATCATGGAAAGTCTCGTTAAATACGTCGAAAATGTAACGAAGTAGATCCTCTTGAGCGAGAAAATAGTGAAATGAAATGTTAAGGCTGTTTTTCTTCTGCCGGTTGTTGAACTTTCGCTGTCTCTTACAACTCTGCAACTGATAAATTTATAATCTTCGGTATAAGCCTAATAATGATAAATTTTGGGGGGGTCATGTCACTTGTGAGCCCCCCCCTTTTGACCACGCCTGTCCTTACCACCTGTTTTGGTTACGGGAAAATCTAAGAAAGTACATCTTTCGAACTTCTCTAAGAAAAGGTAGATTGAAATTAAATCGGTCTAAGTTTATAAAGGTTCCTAGATGTCTATCTAAAGAATTTAGTGAACTTCTGGGATATAGAAAATAGATAGATGGATAAAGAAATGCACCAGTGTTCCATATAGTTGCTGTCCTGTCGGACAGATATAAAGGTTACCTACCTATATAAAAATTAGTATAGTTAGTGTAATTTACCTCCTCTCATTATTTAATCCTTCTTCTCTCCATCTTCCGGGTCCTTGAGGGTGTGCCACTGGGCGATGGGGCGACGCGGGCTGGCCAGCATGTCGGACCAGTGGCGCAGCTCTGTGCCTGACGCGTTGTAGCCCAGTACCACCTTACCGATGGGCTCCGATGTTCCGATGCGGTCGTAATCCACCACCGTCACTACTAGATTCACTTTCTGTCGTGCAGTTCATAGATTAGTAAGTAATGATATCTAATGATTAGTTGTAATGAATAACCATCAAGTGTTATAGGTATATCGGTATGCGCTACGGTAGAGGCTAGTTAATAGCATAGTGAGTTTATTGATGAAAAATCATCCTTACATTATGAAGGACTATCCATTAAATTAAAAGGATACTATTTTTCACAAACTTTCAGTGTAGATTTTACACTAATGATTTAATGATTTGTTAAGTATTATGTTAGCGATAGATTATGAATACTTGTAGGTGGTAGAACTATTATCGTTCGCCTGGGGAAGTACCACCACTGCACCTACTTCTGCCGTGAACCAATTCTATTGTGTTTCGGTGGAAAGGTGCAGTTGCCGGTCACACTTACATGAGGCGACCATCAGCCTCCGGAGTAGCAGCGCAACTGCATACGACCTCAGACAAGACTTACCTATGCTTGCTTGAGGTTGTATGTAGATATCCATGGGCTGCAGCGACCACTTAACACCACATGGCCTGCATGCTCGTCTGCTACACCATTAAAAAAAAGAGATATAGGTATGCGTTACCCATTGAATTAATGAAAAACTAGTGGTCGTACATATCCAAATGTATTTTTAGCTATAACGATATATGAGGCCACTGCTTAATGACAATAAATTTAATTGTGATTGATTATGATTTTTGTCGTAGCTTAGTTTTGACCTTAAAGCATCAAAGATACTGACTCAGCCTTCAGTGGAGAGGGCATTGCGCCTCGCTTCGATACATAATTTTTGTGCCAAATCTGGTGCGGGGGGGAAAAACGCACACATTTTAATTTTGTCACACATTCACAAATATTCTTTCATCGCTACAGACGTAACGAACGACGTTACGACATTTATAAATATGTCAATTTCAATTAACAACGTCATTTTCTATGCACCGACAACACTGACACCGACACACACACACTAGTTGGATATAACTAGAAGGCACATTGTGCATGCACGTAGGGACGAGGGGTTCGCTTGTAAAGGCCACTCCTCTGACGGGTGTCATACCTGTCAGTACCTGTGATGCTCTTAGGTTTTGACCTACCTTTCATAGGATGTACGAGAAGGTTTAATAGAGGAAAAGGTATAAATTGAGGTGGAGTGAAAATAAAGATACGAGAAAATATGAAATGATAGATAAGAAAGAAGAAGAAATTGGGACTGGATTCCGTAAAACAAAGTAATTACAGTTTGAAGTCACCAAGTTGTAATGCAGTTACGAGGGGAGATTTTTGGACACCACTCATTTTGCACGGAAGATGTTTTATATGATTTAAAGCCAAAGCTTACGATTAACAAACAAAATAAAATCTCTAACTGAAACTGTTAATCTCAGTTAAAGGTTACAATTTTTATATAGCTAAATCATAAAACCTTGACTTTAAAAAATATAAGGAAGGAATCTAGGAAATTGGAGACGGAGACAGAGAGAATAGATAAGGGTTAGAAAATTTGCAATTTTCAAGTTTTAGAATCTAATTATTCTAGAATTAAATATTAACATACCAACCACAAATATATCAACATAAATTTGTTTTCTTTGCGAATCACACGTAAACAACAGCAAATCAAAACAAAACATACGGGTATACGAAGCGTAAAATAAAAAAAGTTGCATTTTTTTACTCTGAATTTTGCTTAGCTCATTCAATCTAAGTAAATGTTATATAACATAGATACATTGTATACACTGACTAAGCAAAGGATTAAGAGTGCGCTTAAAAATAAGAAAAATAAAAATGGGATCGTCACAAAACTGCTCAACAACACGACAGGGAGAAGGACGGTTTGGATGCAAGTGGTGTAAATATTCATATCAATATCACATTAGATACACAACATCAATTTGCACATTTATTGACAGCTCTGAATGAAGTTGCAGTATGCAGTATCTGACCTTCATTCAAGACAATGTCCAAGATCGTTCTCCAAGGGTGGCTTATCACGGCCTTGTTCCACACATCGCTTCCTAGTTTTAGTATCATCACTTTATTTAATCAATGAAGAAATGCTCCCGTCAAAAACTAACCTTTCAAAGTTTTATAGTAAATATATTTACATTTCATTTGCAATTCAATTTTGGCTGCATCTTTTGGTAACGTACCTATCGTCAAACCATTATTATTACTTGCATCTATTGTATCATGTGGTTATCTATCCGTAAAATTCTGTTCTTGCAGTAAAAAAATTCTTATTTCAACTTTTCCTGAACGAGTACTATAGCGAAATGAATTAAGTAAGGCCACGGGAAGCTCGCCCTTGGAGACAATCTCAAAGCAATGTGCTACAACACCAAATTTCGAATCAATCTCGGCTCGCACCTGTATTTGTTCGAATGGTACTTCAAAAGTAAATGACTCGTTGTAATAGGGATTCAGTGTGCATTTCTTGATGCTTGTTTTCTTCTTCTTCAGACGTTTGCCATTTTGCATGAGTGCGATCTTTACATACGGATCTGTTGCGACGCGCCGACGTTTCCGGATATGAAAAAAGGGAAAACAAATAAGTCATGTTTAACAATTTCTTACACCTAAGTAAATACATATTGTAATGACAATAATGGTAATACACGACTTTTATGAATCTATAAGTTGCATGTAATTCTACTTGACCGTTTAGCTTGCAAATTTTGTATGATTAACAATTCAGAATATTTTCTACGTTGTATCAAATGTAAATTATTATGGCTTAAAATAGCTATGGTAAGATGTTATGTTATAAAACTAGCTAGTGTTTAAATTTACACGGTCAGTGATGAGAATATTGACATTATCTTTCTATTAATGACAAGTTTGTGATTGATAGGGACATCAATTTAAATTAAATCTTTAACATAGTGGTGTACTAAATGTTATGTTGTATGATTAGGTAAAGCAAAGTGAGCACGAACACTAAAATTGGTATTTTTGATTTTTTGTGCCGATTTTATTTGTTCCATTGTAAACAATAAGCAGCGTATCTACTGATGACTGATTAATATTTAGCCAGTCTTTGTACAGCATGTTAAATTGAGATATTTAATGATACTTTGAGAAGGTATAGAAAAGACAACTTTATGCTGAGTTATTTTCATGTCAAATTACACAAATCTGAAAAGCTTCATGCAGGTGTTATTTTTTTATTAATGTTTGATATTTAAGTTATACTTATGCGAGCTGTGTTTAAATTGTATTGGTAGAATATAATAAAATGACATGCAATGTTTAATTGTAAGCTGTATTCTAAAAGATTTTAATTAAAAGTAGGTAGTTTAAATAAGAAAAGTAAACAAAGTTACCCTAAAAATCCTGTAATTAGACGAAAGTGTTATCAGTGTTCCTTTGATTTCACACAACACGCCAAACAAATACAAGATCACGGAGATAAGCGTTTATAAAAGGAGTTGGTAATAGTGTGCGTGAGCTTACCCGACAGGCCGCCGACGTCCATTTTTTTCAAGTTCTTAGCCTCCAAGATAACTACGGTTAGCTTTCCAGCAGTTGGTACATAACGCAACGAGAAACATATGTCTCCCAACTTGTTGTCCTGCAATATCAATTCAGGTTACACTCTGTCCACTAATCATTTATCTCGCTGTATGGCGCCTTGTCTTAAAAGTAGATTTTTAAATTTGAATGTAGAGCGCCACTTAATTATCACCAATAAATTCACATAAGTTTTAAATTTAACAAATTTTTTTGAAAAATCTTCCAAAGTACTTTAGTTATTAATTTTGAAGATTATAACATATATCCAATTCCATTTCTGTAACTTCTAAATCCAATAAAATAACTCAGTATTTTTTGTTGTGTGTGTATTTTTGTGATTCAATTGTAAAGGGTTATTTGGAGTATGATAAGTATGGAAGTTATATAAGGGAAAATTGTGTCAGGAATTAGCTTGAAGATAGGTCTGAGAAGCTATTTATAAAACATAAATAGGTATATACGGGTCATAAAAAACGCGGCTTAGGGCGGAACAGGACATAATATTTCTTCAAATGAAATTAATATAAATGAAACAAAACAATAGCCCCGTGTATTCACCTAGAAGCGAATTATGGTTATTAGTCTATCTGTACAGAATTTCAGTTCAGTATAATATTTTTTTAATCGACCCTTCCCGCTTTGAAACTGAAAACCTGTGCAGATATACGTGCTTAGGATGCCATAGCTCAGATAGATTTAGATACAGGTAGCCTCAAACAAAACGGAGTTGGTAACTAGTCAGACGTATATGTATCATTTTATATTAATTTTCATTGCGTTACATATAACGTTTTAGCACAAAGACGTCATCTAACACATATAAGTAAACACGGAACAAACATTTTAACACAAGCCTAGGGGGAAACAAGTAAAAACCACGTTCACATAAAACCTAAGTTTATAAAGCAGTCTGTCTGCTGACATATATTATATATCGGTAAAGATAAGTTATATTCGATTACGATCTGTTGCCGAAATGAAGCCAATTTCTTTTCAGTTTTGTAACACCCAGCTCAAATCATCAACTTCGCTGCAAGCTCACCTTTACAAGTCCTGGATCAGTCTAGTGTATGTAGGACTCATAATCTTTCATACGGTACAATTATATACAACTGTTAAAATACTTTTTAACCTAGGCATACTTCCCTATGTGTATAATGATCAACCATTTTAGGAACAGATCGCAATTTCTTCTTTTAATACATATATATCTTGGACATATACACAAATTACCACAATACGTGATCCGGTAAAGGAAATTTATATTTGTCTTTAAGGAACAATAAGAAAAATAATTCGTACGTATAAAAATAGCATATTATGTAGATAAATTATACCTGATTGGAACACGTAACAAAAACAGACTGTAGTTTAGAATATCTGTTTTAATAAATTTCCTTTAGAGGACGTTAGCTATCTATATATATATTCAATAGGTGAACATAATACAAATTACATTGTAAGACACATCACACTATGATACATCGGTATCTACGGGTGAAGTGCTGGTTAATAATACTTACATGTATGGTATAGGTACAGTAAGAAGTTCTTTACAGTTATAAAAATTATTACAATGAATTCAATTATTAGATTACAGATAGATTTACATAGTGTAGTAATTTTACGTTTCAAAACTTATATTAATAAGATATCACCAATTACTTTGTTAAAATATTATTTACGAAACTAAAAGATAAATTCAACGCAAACATGAACATTTATTTAACGAAATATAAACTATTTTGAAATTTATCCATGAACACTTTAAAACCGAATACAATTAAAAAATAAATAAAGTAATTAGCAAAGTTCTGGTATTCCTGTTAAAAATATTGAATAAAGAACTTTTTACGTTGAGTACATGCTCCCTAAAACACATCGTTTAAGATTAATATTTACAGTAGAATGAACAAAATTACATTTTATTTCATATAAAGTTAAAGCAAATTATAATTTGAATGTGTTTTAAGGTCGCACTACCATACATACAAATGAGAGTTATAGGGATAATATCGGTTCTGAAGTTTTTTATACTGTCATTGTTCTTCGTTCGTTGGTCAGAAGGTGACCTGTAACATATTTGCGTTTCCAGTTATTAAAGTGTAAATAATTATTAGTCATAAATCCTTTGAGCTCTACCTTTTTTAAGTGCTCTGATGTCTTCCTTGAAACTGAAATTACATCTTTCTAAATCAAAAAAGAATTTCATAACCATGTTGTTACAAAATTTTAAATGAGAATTAATGTCATTATCTCTTAAGAGGATATTTGAGGATCACTTCAGATGTATAGAGTTACGAGTAATAGTTGTGGTTATTACTATGAGGAACAGTGAGCACGATCGTAGCCGGATGTGATGGCGGAAAACAATTTAGGTGCAGATACATATAAATGTAGGTAGCCAATATCATAAACACAACAACTAAAGCCCTGAATTGCCATTATCATTAATTTTGTATATTTTAAATTATACTATTGAATTAATAATTTTGTTTTGATATAATGCCAATTCAGAGTCAGGAGGAGTCTCATAAAACAGACATGCAACATTCCCCAGCCGCAATAAAATTAATTTTAAGTGTTGGATGGATAAACAAAAAAAATTTAAAACCAAAATAATATGTGGTATGAGAGGTGATTTAGGTAAAAGGTGATATTTTTTAGATGTCTGGTAGTTGAATATGTTTCAACTATTACGATGTACTGGTACCTGCCTATTGAAGTTCGTTTATTTTTATTTTAAACCTTCGAACCAATTGACTTATTAATAGTTTTTGGTTGTAGTTGAACAGCTCAATCATTTTTAGATCACTCGTGTATTTATATTTTTTAAATGAAATGTGTTCGTAATCTTTCAAAATATACATCTTGATGTGTCTCAAAATAATACTTACGTGAATGATCATTTCGTTTGAAGCGGCATGCAAGATTGTTCAGGACACAATCAAACACAGCCAAGCAGAGCAGAGAAAATATGGAGAAAAAGAGAAAAAACCAAGTAAATACATTTTTGCTGTCAAAATTAATATATTGGAAAATAAATGACGAATCAATCCATGTCGAGATGCCTTGACTGCAGTATGGTGTTAGCGCGCGGCAGCGGCCGGAGCGCCCGCTTCGAGCGGTTCAAAATTATCAACGTCAAGGACCCTCTGATTTAAAAAGTGCAGTAAATTGTAAAAATGTAAGTCATCCTTTCAATAAATATAAACCCAAAAAATTTATTTACACTACGTTTAAAGTATCTTTTAGGTTCCTTTGATCCAGGTTTAATTTATTGAAAGGACGGCGTGTCTTAATGCTGTTCTGGTGATAACAAATCCACATTATTTTAGGTGCTTTGTTGCCAATTATACCGTTTATGTTGTGTTCGATGTGGATGTGTATTCCCAGTCGAGCCTAAGCTAATAAAAAGATAAACAGTAGGTATCCTTACTTTTTGCGTAATAACTTAGGTATGCTTAATTTATTTGCAATTAGAAACTTATTATTATTTGTGCATTCATGATTAATGTTGAGTATACAATACATGTACCTAATCGATGCTGTAGAGTGTACGATACATTGTTGATGTGACCTGGGTGTAACTGTTAACATACTTTTATTAAGCTGTTAACTTTACCAATGTTGATTTTCGTAACAAACCTATGTGGCGTTTAGATATAATCATTTGGTGTATTAATGTTACACTTTACCTGTTATACGTTTTAAAATAGTAATGGCATCCTTTTTTTATAAATCGAGCGTATCCAACAAAAAATATTTAAAACTCCAAAATTATCACAAGTTAACAAAAAAATAATATGAGAGAGCAAAAAATAAAACTTATAGGCACATATATAAGAAAGAAGTTGATATGTCAGACATATTTAACCCATAGGTGTACAAGGTTAAGGGCTGAAAATAAATTACATACTGCAATAACTTCAAATGGTAGGTAATAAGAAGTTTAAACTCTTTAAAGCTTTAAAAAAGAAAGCACAGTAGAAAACCACGTTTTCTAAAATTGCTCTGAATACCGATATTACGGATATACTTTATCGAGTTAATGTCAAGTTTGTTAACCCATAATTTATTGATCAAGTCTGGGAAATAGTTAGGCCTTTTGAATCGCACCTGTCCACCTTCGCCTTCAACACTCTGCAATTCTCGCCACTCCTCGATGGTCTGAGCTAAGTCCACTTGGCACAGAGGTACCTTTACTTCACCAATCTGGTCGTGCTTAGAGAATCGGTCAAAATCAAAGATTGCAAATACCAGGGTCTTATTCATAGCATCCGCGTATGGCACGCCCTGTACAGAAAAAGAAACAAATGAGATATTTAATCATATGCTAAGCTTCAAATTAATATTAGGGTGGAGAAAATCGTACCTTAAATACAAAAGTTTCATTGAATACCGGACTGAGGGTCTTTCGGTGAACTTTGGTTTCAAATTTCTTCTTCTTATCCGGCAGAAGGTACACTTTGACGTAAGGATCCGACGTTCCACCCATGTCAAGTGCTGGCAGGTCCTCGGCTTGGATAACAGTTACAGACAAGCTGTTGCTGTTGAAATCATATTCCAGCTGCAAAATATTAAAATTGTTATAATAAAATGTTTACACACAGCAACAAGATATTAGACGTGATAATGAAATTAAACGAATTGAAACCCCAAAAGGGCGACTTGCGGATAACTACTTGTGGATCGGTGCTATGTAGTATTTTGAAAAAATTAAAATGATTAATAAGGGCCCATTTTACCAGAGATTTGTTCTAAAAATTCTTTGTTTTATTCCGAAAGCCGACAAGTAAATTCGAGTAGATATATATGTACCTATGTTATACGTTCATTCTTAGAAAACAATTTATTTATTGTTCGAGTGTTTGGCAAAATCAGCCCCAAATACATATGTTTAATGTGTGACTAAGAAAACAAAGGAAAGAAGTATGAGACGGTTTCCATAATGCACAAGTTACAATCAATAACCATTTGTTTGATTTTAAATGTGATATTAAAATGACCATGTTCTATATCAAACACGAATTGAATTGATGTTTCGTTTCGTGTTAAACTGTTTTATGATATGTACAACTGCTAAGAACGAAAACAAAAATGGCATTAGAATGATTCAACCGGAAAAAATGGACACTTCCCTTGGTCGATGCAATGGTAAAACCGATTAGGAGCAACCGTCCTGCTTCGTTCCTCGTCGTCGAACACTTTGCTTACCACCTCACCTTATACTGGAGTTTTCCAAGTTTCTGCTCCTCTTTCTTGGAATCACCGTCATCAGGTTCTTCAGCATTCTCCGTGAGCTCCTCCATATCCGGCTGAACCTAAATGCACGTCCCGCGGCAAATTTCACATGAATATCATATTCCTTATAAGTATATTATGAGAGTAAGGTCCAAAGTTGACTTGTGAAAAATGATTTTATCTAAATAAAATTCCAAAAATTTATTTATTCTTCCATAGTATAGTACTAATTGTTAAAACAGATGTCGGTAATGAATTTACCAAAGTTCAGCCCAAGTTGCCATTAATGCCATTTTAGCTAAATTTCATCACATAACCCGGAAAATGAGCTGGAATTAAAACTAAAAGATTTTGGCTGCAAAATCAATCTTTATCTCACAAACAAGAATAGTAAGACGTTGGTTACTCGTGATATCATTACCTTTTCCTTGTATGCTGAACCTAGGAGCTGGACGGACTTAAGGTCAACTCCCTTCATACCCTTCTTGCCATCCTTGGACCTGCGCTTGCGGAAGCAACGCCGGATGCAGCAAAAGCATATCCCCAGCACAACCACTCCCACACCTGACAATTACCAGAAAACAATCAAATTTCGTATAACACGTGTAAAAACTAAGTATCATTATTACCGAAACCTCAGATAAGTTTATCAGAAAGTATCCTAAGCAACCTAAGGAAAAAATTCAAATATCTCGAACCTTTTCTTTTGGAAAAAAGCTTGCAGGTTCACAGACATACACACTTGTTGGTAACTTTTCTTGACAGGTTTGTCTAATATTTCAAGCTTATTTGTTTAGCTTCAAACTGTCATATTAGAATCTAGATTTATACAAGAACCATTACAATGCAAAGAGATTTTTCTTAGTACCATTATCCATCCACTTACCTACTAAAATGGCAACCAACTGCCATGTCTCCATATGCATCTTGTGTGCCAACTCTGCAGTCTTTTCCACGATAGTCTCCTGGGTCGTCGTTGTCGTTGAAAGTAGTGTCTCTGTCCCTGACGGGAGTACTGTTGTAGATGCCCCTGTAATAAAAATATTTCTCCATATTGGTTGTGTAAAAGTAAACTATCGGTGGGATTACTAAGACAGACACACAAAGCATCCTGGGCAAGAACAGAAATGCGAAATTATCATTCAAATATTTGCCTCTTCAGGAATGGAACGCAAGAACCTCGACCAGTTGTTCAGCATGGCAACGATTATGCTATACGGGTCGAAAATTCATTTGAAGCAAAACATCTACTAGGATCTCGTCTCTAGAAATGAGAAAAGAAAAGAAAAGAAAGAAAAGAAAAATGATTTATTTGCGCAAATAAGGGTATTACAGAAGTTGTTTTATATATATAAAGTCCGCCATATTTACCTCAGTAAGGTATGCAAATATTGTTAAAGAAATAAAAATTACTATTATTAGATTAAAGAAATTACACTTAAATCTACGTATATAACTTTTTGACTTAAATCTAAATAACTAAACTAAATGTGATATTACTCATCAACCGTCAACTATTATAAATTCTTAGTATTTTGAAACCCATTCCCCATTCTTCCTCATGTCACACATAAATATAAACCTAAAAATTTAATTAATATTTTAAATAACAAAATTCAATGCCCTATTAGGGACTAGGGACTAGAGACAGAGACAGTCTCTTCTCAAAAATAAGAAGGATTCAAGTGAATTTGTACCACGCTAATTGCTCAAATGGAAAATCTGCCAACGCGGCAGATTCTTCATATTGCTAAAAAGCTGTGTAATTCTCAGGTGTTATTATCTTCATGATGTTATAAGTTATAACGAGATATGACGCAATATCGAGTTGTCCTAATATTTTAAAAAAGCTGAAGCGATGCCCTCGAACTTCTAGCAGCACGTAATGCCTAATTAGTTTTTCGAGAAACCAATAACTATTTAAACCTGAAATGTTGTACAGGTGTAAAGTTCAAACATAATACGAGTATATAGTAAATATTGGGATTTATAAATTTTTTTTCATCGCCTTTTTAGTTGTGTTGTGTTAGTAAATATTGTGAATAATATTTAGCTGTCTAAAATATTTATGTTGTAATATTATATTAAGTTGTAAATATTATAAAATAATAAGGTATAGTTTTCGCATGTTATAAATTTACGCCCGTGTGGCGGTTTACCATGCCGGACTGCTATTCAAGGGTCCAAGATTCGATTTTAGGCGAAGCAAAAATTGGAATGATGATTTTTAATCTCTGTTTTCGGTCTGGGTGTTTGTGTTCATTTCTTTGTGTGTGTTCATGGTACCCCACAACACAGGGCTTGAGGCTGTGAGTGTAGCGTTATTATATTTATAAAAATTAAATTTATTTATTTTATTTATAAATAAAATAGTCCATTTTCAGAGCGCTGTTTAACAAAGTACTAATCGTTATACCCGAACATCCCGTAAGTACTGTAATTTGAAGCTTAGCAAGTAGCGGGTGAACTTTGCAAACTTTTAATGACTACGGCGTAGTCACTGGACTACGAGTAATAACATCAAATTAACCTCGCATCGTTACCGTTGTATCTCTACATAATTGATAACTATTACACGCTATAATTCACTAATACTTCTTATTTACAGTGAAATTTTATAATTTCACATAGTTAGGAATGGTAAAATCTTTTTCAAAAAGTAAGTTTTTTTACTTAAGAGAATGATAGAAATTCAGGTGTAGATCTGTATCATATTGTATATATTTGTTAATCGGTTTATTTGTCAATCCTAAAGTCCCTCAATACATAAAAATGTGCTATTATGCTTTCCTTGCCTAAATTTTTAGACTTTCTATTTGGTATTTGATACAAAATAATAGAAAGTTTTTATGTATTAGGTTTAAGTGGTTCATTCAAAGGTCCATAAAAAGAGACCGCTGCCTGGATGAAAACAAATATCTGGACGACCGAGGGTTGCTCGGATAAAAACAATTTATTTTCTTGGTTTAGTTTCAAACGAAACACTCATTCATCATCATCATTTACTTAACAACGCCATGTGAAATTGCTACCAATAAAATAAAAATTCGCCGATAGATGGCAGGAAGAGTCATATTTTTCAGTTTACGTTTAAGTTGAATACACAGATTAAACGATATTTTCTAAAATGAAACCTAGTTAGATCGATTTATTGCCTTCGATAACCCCTGCACAGTAAATTTCATGAAAATCGTAGGAGCCTTTTAGATTCAAATTATATATTTTCTCGTTTAAAAGTATTAGATAGATATCAGCCCCTTTGCATCGCTATTTGCTTCTTATTTTTATGTACGATGGCCACCGAAGTGGTAATTTAATACGGCAAAAGTCCCACATAAGCCGATATATCGCTAAGGTATCGGGTACCTTTTGAAGGTTTCTCCAATACAAAAAATGACGGCGTGCAAATGTATGAGCTACTTAATATTATTCTATGTCCCAGTTAATGCTGTTGACGATGACAGTATTGTAGATTTTAAGACTTACCGGTGCCGGGGTTTGCAGTGGTGGAGGTACCATTTTCGGTGGCAGGAGTAGGCGTCGCCGCCTCCCGGCGCCACCGGAGCTGCAATCCGTTCAGGGGCGACATGGCTGAAAGCAAAGCATACTTCAATCAAACTTTTGATTTATTATCAGATTTAATTAATTAAATATTGGGTTCGGAAGGGCTGGATAACGCCTCAAAGTCTCTTAAGGCTTAACGATAGTTTCTTTTAAGTAAAACGAAAAATTATTCTTAAAGTGCCCTGCCACAGGCACGCGGTATTTGTTGCTAACCGTCACCCATATTTTTGCTAACGGCTATATACATTGCCTAGTTTTGTTGTTGCTGTACTTTCTACTTATATTTACTAGTACTAATCCTTACTTATGTAGATTTCAAAGATTTTCCTTGATTTCAAAGATTTAAATTTGTTCGTAATCAACTGTAGAAGTTAGAAAACTGTGTCGCAGTTATTTACGCCCACCTCTGGACAAAGTAGAGTTATGTTCTTACTAAAATTAGAACATAAGAGCATATATTTAATTATTACATTACAAGTTACTAGAATTTGCATACATTTTTACAAAAATATAATGATACAATTTTAGTATATATGTATTACTGGAATTATTTATAGAATACAATTAAAGTTAAGTGTGTGTGTGTGTGTGTTTTTTACGTACACGAGTCTGGTAATGCTTTTCAAAACTGTTGTTATCCTAACACAAGTGATTCAAATTCATCTTATGTGAGAGTAAGAAGATGGTTTGTAAGTTTTTTCTAGCTTCCCAGTACGACGAGGATGCACAAGTCTCATCTCAACATTGAGATAGTTTTAAGCTCAGCTGGCCAGATCATTAATTGGTTATGTAAAGATATTTTCACAAAAATTTAAATACGTAAGGACTTTCTTCATATATGTACGATGTGCCCATAACGTGCTTTATTTTACTTTCTTACCTACGGCGGAATGTTATTGGATGCCTGCCCCTAAGAGCTATCTTTCATTCCAATGATATTCCAATATGCGATAAAATATCTCTTTGCCTATCTAAGTATATCGTTAAAATTTACTTAGTACAATTTGATTATTAAATCTATATATTTATGTAGCGAGCAGCGATGACCGAGCGGTAAAGACCGCGGTCTCCAACACGGAGATGCCGAGTTCAAATCTTCGGCGTGCACCTTTGTAAAAGAAATTTGTAATGTTTGTATTTATTGCTGATCCACGGTGATGGAAAAAATTGTGATATTTAATTAATTACGATATTTTTGATCACCGTGTATGCTTGAGAAAAAAAAACATAATTTCATAATGTTAATTTGGCAGCATTTGGCCAGCGTGGTTCAAATCCTCGGCGTGCACCTTTGTAAAAGAAATTTGTAATGTTTGTATTTATTGCTGATCCACGGTGATGGAAAAAATTGTGATATTTAATTAATTACGATATTTTTGATCACCGTGTATGCTTGAGAAAAAAAAACATAATTTCATAATGTTAATTTGGCAGCATTTGGCCAGCGTGGTTCAAATCCTCGGCGTGCACCTTTGTAAAAGAAATTTGTAATGTTTGTATTTATCGCTGATCCATGGTGATGGAAAAAATGTGATATTTAATTAATTACGATATTTTTGATCACCGTGTATGCTTGAGAAAAAAAAACATAATTTCATAATGTTAATTTAGCAGCATTTGGCCAGCGTGGTTCAAATCCTCGGCGTGCACCTTTGTAAAAGAAATTTGTAATGTTTGTATTTATCGCTGAACCATGGTGATGGAAAAAATGTGATATTTAATTAATTACGATATTTTTGATGCGTGTATGCTTGAAAAAAACTCACAACCACAATTTCGTATTGATTGAGGTCGTGAACAGAATATTAAAGCGTCATACGTGCTTTCGCCGTACGTGCTTTCGCCAATTTTGATTAGGATACGCAATTTTTTAATAGGACTTCTTTTAAGGTAATTATCACAACATTGATCAATTCAATATGATAATTTTGTAAGTAAGATATGAGGAAATAGATATACAAATGAAAAATATTTTGTTATGTTGTTTTCACTTTGTGTCATTAAATAATGATAATGAGCGATAGCTTTGAGACGGATTCAAAAATTTCATCTTAATAGATGAGGCATTTTAATGTAAAGATTTTATTAGATATCTATGAACTTATAAAATATAGAGTAAAAAAGAGTAGATAATTATAATTTCAACATCTTTCATAGTCGTTCATAGTGTTGCATCAAATTAATTGATTTATTTATGTTTTGTTTGTTACTTGTGACGACTGACGATGTACATTTAATTTTATTACCAAAATTCGAATTATGTATTGCTTTTTTTTGGCATTGTTATGATTTAATTGTTATTATATTTAGGTACATCCAATTAATTGATTATTTATGTACTAATTTAATTAATTTATTAGTTGACATTGAATCACACATTGTTTAATTTAATAAAGACATTGTTGTGAATGAATTTAATGAATGAACAAGCAATATGTGTTGACAATGTTCACATGACATTTTTATTATTGTGCTTTATTGACATTAAATTTATTCATGATATTTAAAGTAATTAGTACTTAATATCGAAATTAAATTATTGAAAATTAAAATATTGAGTGTTGGAAAAAAGAAAAATTAATAGTTAGGTACACTAACGACTTAGGGTGACCTGTAATGTTAGTTTTAAGCCTAAGAATTATATATAAATAAATAAATAATTTCATATAGCATTGCATTAACTGATGTTTTTAGTTGATAATATTCTTATTATTATCGGAAGTATATTTTTATTCACGTTCTTAATACTTATTTTAAAACATCGACAACCCATAATATAATCTTGTACATGCTCTAGAGTGGTGAAGAGTATTCGATATCAGAGCAATGGCGGATTTTAAAATAAAGAGGACGGCATTTGTTATATTATGCTTACATATACTATAAGGTATGTTTTTATGATAAATATGAAATTCAATGTGTAGGTACGAGTTACATTAAAAGCCTTGATCTTGATATTATCTTCACGTCTTTCTGAATAATCAATACCGTGGAATGTGTACAAACTGACATTGATGGCCTACAAATTAATAGCAAACGCAAGCCTAGAGATTTTCATATCCATTAAAAAATAAATAAAAACGAAACGTATAAGTCTCCGTTTAAAAAAATTTAACCCTTCAATTGCATCAGAACCAAGCCCCGCTACTGAGTTGGTAAAATTTGCGTCGGTAAGTATGTTAGTCTGATCTGTATACGGTTTTAAGTAGATTTATCACTCGGCACACAAACACAAGCTAAGGTAGCACTTAAGGCAACGAACGGGCGAAAAAGAGGACTAAGTAATAGGATCGGCCATACCTGCTGCGATACGTAGCAAAACCGGGATGGCTCGAATATTGGAGTGTAAGCTTTGGACCACTGACCTTTCGATTTTTAAACGTACAGTTTCCAACTGGCGATTATTAATCCTACGTTCGGCGGTCACTTTACACGAGTTTGGTTCATTTCTGTGGAATTAAATATTCGAATGGAGTCTTCTCTCCGTACTAATGGTAGGATGGCGGAGGTGCGCGCGCAGCCGATCGATTACCGCTGCGCGCTGCGATGTTCGGCGCCCGGAGTTCCTGGCTAAGAGGCCATGTTTACGTCACACGTTGCGTACATTCACGAACAGGCTTTGAAAACTCGGCCGTTGAATGGATGATGATTCTCACTCAGCATGGCATTAAGTCGGCACGAAATTTTATAAAGTCATGGTCATAATATACAGGGACAGACGAACATGATGTAACGAACATGGAATTCAGTCAGTAATGAAAATTTACTGAAAAACATTATTTTATCAACTTATGTTTGTTTGGAGCAATAACAATAAAGTAACTAATTTCTCATTCAGTTGTTCTTATACCTAATTAGGTACCTTATAACACCAAGATGTTAACGTTACCACATTTGGGTTTTATCCGCTGTAGTTAATTCTTATTACAGTTTCTTTTAAAGCGGGTTCACATCCTACGCCAAAGGTTACCTTCAACCCACTCATTATGGTTCTAAATGTCATTCATAGTAAGTAAATGTTTCCTATCCAACCGAATAAAAGTCAAGTAAAAACTCATTTATTTAACAATTTTAACACAACATATATTTGAAAAAGTTTAATATTAAAAAAAATCTACATATGAGTGTCACATATGAGATGGCTAAATATTTTTCAAACGCACTTCTCTACGAGGGCTGTTTGATAAGTTCTTTTAAAAACTATTTATAAAACCTTTTTTCTGGCAAATGGCATTAACACTGGCAGGCACAATCTTTCAAATTTAATGAAGACTGTCAAAAATTCAGTAAAAAAAAAAACAAGTTTTTATCAGTTTTTTTAACCATTGTTTAGCTGTGATCACTCGTAAATTTTAACAACTATGAAAAAATCTGAATTTCGTGCCGTTATAAAACTTTTTTTTATGAAGGGATGTGCTGCTACAATAAAAACTAAACTTGATTTTGTTAATGACACTAACGCACCAACGTTGCAGACTATTTAAAACTGGATAAATGATTTTAAACGTGGTCGGTCAAGCACATTTGATGATTCACGCTCCACTACTGAGGATGTTGTTGAAGAAGTCCATAATATTGTACTCGACGACTGCCGAGTGAAGATGCGTGAAATAGCTGAGAACACAAGCATCTCCACTGAGCGAGTACATAAAATCCTGCATGAAGATTTGGGTATGACAAAACTGCCTGCACGATGGGTGCCACGTTTGTTGATAATCAAACAAAAACGCGAACGAAAGCGAATTTCAAAACTGTGTTTGGATATAATGAAGCGTAATCCTCGGAATTTTTTGAGTTGATTTGGCACTGTGGACGAAACTTGAGTCCATCATTATACACCTGAATCAAAACAGCAATCAAAACAATGGATGATGACTGGTGAACGTGCCCCAAAGAAGGCTGAGACTGTTTTGTCGGCTGGGAAGGTGATGGCGACAGTCTTCTGGGATGGCGAAGGAACCATTATGATTGATTACTTGGAAAAGGGAAAGTCTATCACAGGCCGTTATTACGCAGAGTTGTTGAACCGTTTTAATGCCGAATTGTTGGAAAAACAACTAAAATTGTCCCCCAAGAAAGTCCTCTTTCATCAAGACAATGCCCCAATGCACACGTCAGCTATTGCAATGGCTAAAATCCACGAGTTAGCCTTTGAGCTGCTATTCACCGGACCCAGCTCCGTGCGATTATTACCTATTCCCAAATTTGAAAAGGTGGCTTGAATGGGCAAAATTTTTTGACAAATGAGGCTTGCATCGCAGGTGTAAACGGTTATTTTGAAGACCTCGACAAAACGTATTTATTGGAGGGGATAAAAAAATTGGAAACTCGCTGGAACAAGTGTTTGGTCCTCAAAGGAGACTATGTTGAGAAATAAATGTAAATTGTTCAAAACACACATATACGTTATATATACATTACTTTTTAAAACGAATTATCAAACAGTTCTCGTATTATATAAGAATTTTATACAATTATAGAAATTTCTATGATGTTATGTATTTTGCCTCATAATATCGCCTCAGTGCTGCAGTAGGAATATGCACCTTAACTCAGTTACATGTAGTTTAATGTTGTCATAATTGCATTCTAAGTTTCTGCTTTACATTTTGGTACTAATATGTTTTATTGTATCTATACTTTTCATTTCTATTCTTTTCCGAAGTCTTTCAGGTTGACTAACTTATTATGTCCTACTTTTATATTCAGTTTAAAATTTATAATGGTTTGCTAATAAAGAGCTTATTTGCCATTAAATGAAATTAAAATATCTAACGCTATTAAATTAAATGAAAACCAATGCACTCTGTACGGCTTATTTAAATGCAGTTCATTTGATACGCTTATATTTTGGTTTTTAACTTAATTTAACACTGATATAGTAAAATAATATTTATACCTATTCTTATGTTATAAAGCTGAAAAGTTTGTATGTTTGCTTTAAAACGCCTGTTTCTTTTCTTTTTTGTTTGATAGTCCATTTAAGTATCGAGGAAAGTTATAGTTTATAAAACATGAAGAATGTCGCAAAAACGTGAAAACATTATCTGATACCTTTAAACGAGCAATTCTTGTAAACCTATATATAATTGAATCTCGGAAACGGCTCCAACGATTTTATGAAATTTACTTAGTGCCCAGGGTTTCGGGGGTGATAGATTGATCCAGCTAGGTTTTATTTTTAGAATTTGTTATTTTATTCCAATTTTCAACTTAAATGATTTTAGGCTGAAAAATATGACTTTTATTGAATTTTAGTTTCCTTATGGTTACGTAGACTGACTGCGGAGCTATGGACCTGGGTTCAATCCTCAAGCAAGCATGTTGCGTTTTTTTATTTTTTTGTGACAATATATTTTTTATTTGGTTTAAACTTAAATTTGGTTTAATTTATAACTAAATCAAGAAAATCATTTGGTTTTTTTCCGAGCAACGCACGGTCGTCCAGGTGCTTACATTTATAAACGTATTGCATGCGCTCTGTAAATAGCTATTTACACAAAAAATATTATTTTAATATGCCCGATTTACAAGTCTTCAGTCTACAAGTCAGTCACAGACACAGCAAATATAATATATATATATATATATCTAAATTAATTTAATCTTTGGTATTTGAGATAAGCTTTTATTGGTTAATTAATTACTGAGGCGGTTCGTTTGCGGCAATATACTGGGTCGTTTATCCATCCGCCCAGTCAATAATATCCACTATTGTAATAAGATTGCTACTACTTTATTGGGCATGGTTGCTATATTCCTGTTTTAATTCCGTTAAGTTCATTAAATTTGTCGAACAGGCTTTGATTACTATAAGAATACTTCAGTTATACTCGTACAGGTATAATTCGTAATTTTGTATTGGTTTAAAGATAACTCTCAAGAGATATAGGTAAATACCATTTCCGTCACAAAATTAAAACACAGAATCTCTTTCTTTCTTTTTCTTTCTCTGTTGAATGAAACACAACTCCTGTGCTGAGGTTGAAAGAAGATGAAGTTTTGAACGGAGCGGAGTTTTTAAGTCTACTGCAAACTAATTTATCAGGAAATATTATTAAAAACAGGGTGTTTAAAATTTGAGGAAAAAAACATATATACTTAATACTTAAATTCAAATTACTGCACGTTATCATATGTAAAATTGTAATGGCGGAGGTTACCACACTCGGCACCTCTCATGGGCTCATTCAATTCTCTTCATTCGTGACGTGGCTTTGTTTCAAAGGTTAGTTTATTTTTAGGAGGTCGGGATTTTCGGGATTGTCGGGAAGGAAGAGCTCCTAATATATTATTCATCAGGAAATCGTCAGAAGTGTGAGCTTATTACGTTGGACAAATGCTTGTAATCAACAAATAATTTAAATATTCATAATCTGGACGTACTCGTTCTCGTTATTTCATAGTAAAACGGCTAAAAGTTACACATTTTCTATGAATGAGTGTGGGGACATTGAAAAAACTAACGGTATACGGACGTTTACCTTACTAGAACATTTATTCACTACTAGCTGTGCCCGCGACGTCGTCCGCGTGTATAAAGACTTTTATAAAATGGATTGATTAAAAATTAAAGATTATTTATTTGCATTGAATAAGTATTAGGTAGATTATTCTTACATATAGTGAAATCACTTATAATACAATGTTCATATGTTCAGCAGAAAACTAATGTATTTTTTCTAAATCCTTCAAACATCAAACAGTAAGGAATGCTTACTGTACTGATCTTACCATCCACTTTTCTCACGTTTCGCTTTTCTCGCGCAATCAGATTCTCTTTACAAATATGTACCTCGTTTATTAAAGTTAAGAGATACTGCTGTGCCCGTGGCTTCATCTATGTTAAAAATAGTATCTTTAGTAAATTGGGTGAATTTATACTGCAAAGAATGTATAGACTCATTCTATATACATAGCTTTAACCTACTGCAGAAAAGAGGTGCACTATACAACTACTTGTAGTTGGGAGATAAAATTTCTAAACATACACGTGCTTAGGATTAAACAATCGGAAAAATAATTGTAAGGTCAATTAATAAACTATAGGTTTAAAACTTGCGGACAGCAGTTTGGTCATAAGTCATAACTCATATAACATTGTGAAAACTAAAGCAGAAGGCAGGGTCTCTACACAGTGTGCTATCTGTATTTGGAAATAAAGAATATTTTTATAAAGAATCTTTAAAGAATCCTTAATATCTCCGTCAATCAAAGTGTGTGGATGAGCCCTCAGCCCGTACGCAATAAAGAGACGCAAAAAATGAGTTAAGTTATCATTGGTCCAATTAACAATGTTCAGCATCATACGTGTACCTACCCAACGATGGGACAACCCGCGTGGCGCAATGTTTACCATGCCGGACTGCTAATCGAACTGTCCCGGGTTAGAATCCGGGCGAAGCAGAAATTTCAATGATGAGTTTAAACTGTTCTCGGTCTGGGTGGTTGTGTTTCTGTCTCTATGTGTGTTCATGGCACCCACGACACAGGTTATATCTACCCTAATGTGAGGCTATACGTGTGAAATGTTATTTTTTATTTTTTTTACACTATGTACTTACTTTTATTAGACTTAAGGCTTTTATTTGAAATTATCTCCATCGAATCACTTTGGAGAAGAAATGAATATTGCTCAATAACGCCATCTACCGTATGACATGTAAACTTTGTGGTTGATAAATCGAATGTCAAATTACCAAATAGGTACCTAGATATTGAGATTAACAGTTGGTTAACTAAAAGTTTAACTATTCGTCACCTAGATGTCTGCAGTAGTCTCGTTTTGTTAAGGCTTTGTACATTCTGTATGAAGGTTTAGATTCCGTATCTTACAACCTTAATGCTGGATGCATTGAGATTGTAAGATTTGGATTTCGGTTCATCGGAGCTAGAGGCCTCCTCAATATTGGGATGCTCCATGCTCAGCAGTGGAATGCTAAAAAGGTTGCAGCTTGATATAATGTAGCGATAATAATCGTTTCAGCTGCAGCCTGTTCATAATCTTCCACCCCAAAAGAAGACTAATAAGGTGAGCAACTAACTCAATGGAGCCTGTGATGTAAGGTTCGGCCGCGGTAAGGCTCGCGATGCACTTATTAGGTACCTATAGTCTAGCTATTCTCGGCCAATGAAAGAAAATACAGTAAGCTGATCTAAGTATATTTAATATCATCGACAATATTAGTGAGAGTTCAAAATAATTTTACTTAAATTTAAACTTTTATTTATGGTTTTGAATGGGCTGTTACCGAAACTTTCATACAAATTCCCCAAAGTGCCTTTTAAGTTTATGTCGCGTATTGTGTTAATGAACATAACTTTTTTGTTTATCATCCGATTGATTTGAAATACACACTAATGTTACGGAAATTCATTCAACAATATATCAGTAAACACATCATTCAAAGAAGGGAAAAGAATTTGAGAATGAAATATTAAGTTAAGGTTAATTATTGTACGCTTGAGTTACCAACTTTAGAATCCATTTTATTTGCTATTGAGGGGTAGTTTTGAAAAAAGCTTAAATAGAATTCTTACTATGTTAGTAAATATTACAAATACAAAATTATAAGTATATTACTCTGCACAAAAATATTCTGTACATCAAGTTTCGACACTCAATTTTCAAAGAGTTTCAAAGAAAATTGACATTTAAAGGGTGAATTTCGGGAAATGCTGAAACACGTATTCTTTTATTTTAGTTAGAAAATATTTATACCAAATTTCAAAAAAATCTATTGAAAAAATCGAACTTTTCCATACAAATTTTCATCGCTCATTTCACACCCTTAAAGGGTGATTTTTAAAATTATCTATAGCCTAAATGTTAGCGAGGACCAATATATATAAAACAAAAAAAGTTTCATCAAAATCCGTACAGTAGTTTTTGCGTGAAAAGCTAACAACAGACAGACAGACAGACAGACAGACAGACAGACAGACAGACAGACAATAATTTCAAAACTTATATTTTTAGCTTCTGTTACTTATAAAAAGACCCCTAGAAGTATTTTTTTAAATTTATATGCAATGTACAGAATTGACCCTGCTTACAGTTTTATTATATGTATAGATAAAAAATAAAATGTGACTTGCAGTTATGATTAAGAAACTTTTACTTCTATACATATAATAAAACTGTAAGCAGGGTCAATTCTGTACATTGCATATAAATTTAAAAAAATACTTCTAGGGGTCTTTTTATAAGTAACAGAAGCTAAAAATATAAGTTTTGAAATTATTGTCTGTCTGTCTGTCTGTCTGTCTGTCTGTCTGTCTGTCTGTCTGTTGTTAGCTTTTCACGCAAAAACTACTGTACGGATTTTGATGAAACTTTTTTTGTTTTATATATATTGGTCCTCGCTAACATTTAGGCTATAGATAATTTTAAAAATCACCCTTTAAGGGTGTGAAATGAGCGATGAAAATTTGTATGGAAAAGTTCGATTTTTTCAATAGATTTTTTTGAAATTTGGTATAAATATTTTCTAACTAAAATAAAAGAATACGTGTTTCAGCATTTCCCGAAATTCACCCTTTAAATGTCAATTTTCTTTGAAACTCTTTGAAAATTGAGTGTCGAAACTTGATGTACAGAATATTTTTGTGCAGAGTAATATACTTATAATTTTGTATTTGTAATATTTACTAACATAGTAAGAATTCTATTTAAGCTTTTTTCAAAACTACCCCTCAATAGCAAATAAAATGGATTCTAAAGTTGGTAACTCAAGCGTACAATAATTAACCTTAACTTAATATTTCATTCTCAAATTCTTTTCCCTTCTTTGAATGATGTGTTTACTGATATATTGTTGAATGAATTTCCGTAACATTAGTGTGTATTTCAAATCAATCGGATGATAAACAAAAAAGTTATGTTCATTAACACAATACGCGACATAAACTTAAAAGGCACTTTGGGGAATTTGTATGAAAGTTTCGGTAACAGCCCATTCAAAACCATAAATAAAAGTTTAAATTTAAGTAAAATTATTTTGAACTCTCACTAATATTGTCGATGATATTAAATATACTTAGATCAGCTTACTGTATTTTCTTTCATTGGCCGAGAATAGCTAGACTATAGGTACCTAATAAGTGCATCGCGAGCCTTACCGCGGCCGAACCTTACATCACAGGCTCCATTGAGTTAGTTGCTCACCTTATTAGTCTTCTTTTGGGGTGGAAGATTATGAACAGGCTGCAGCTGAAACGATTATTATCGCTACATTATATCAAGCTGCAACCTTTTTAGCATTCCACTGCTGAGCATGGAGCATCCCAATATTGAGGAGGCCTCTAGCTCCGATGAACCGAAATCCAAATCTTACAATCTCAATGCATCCAGCATTAAGGTTGTAAGATACGGAATCTAAACCTTCATACAGAATGTACAAAGCCTTAACAAAACGAGACTACTGCAGACATCTAGGTGACGAATAGTTAAACTTTTAGTTAACCAACTGTTAATCTCAATATCTAGGTACCTATTTGGTAATTTGACATTCGATTTATCAACCACAAAGTTTACATGTCATACGGTAGATGGCGTTATTGAGCAATATTCATTTCTTCTCCAAAGTGATTCGATGGAGATAATTTCAAATAAAAGCCTTAAGTCTAATAAAAGTAAGTACATAGTGTAAAAAAAATAAAAAATAACATTTCACACGTATAGCCTCACATTAGGGTAGATATAACCTGTGTCGTGGGTGCCATGAACACACATAGAGACAGAAACACAACCACCCAGACCGAGAACAGTTTAAACTCATCATTGAAATTTCTGCTTCGCCCGGATTCTAACCCGGGACAGTTCGATTAGCAGTCCGGCATGGTAAACATTGCGCCACGCGGGTTGTCCCATCGTTGGGTAGGTACACGTATGATGCTGAACATTGTTAATTGGACCAATGATAACTTAACTCATTTTTTGCGTCTCTTTATTGCGTACGGGCTGAGGGCTCATCCACACACTTTGATTGACGGAGATATTAAGGATTCTTTAAAGATTCTTTATAAAAATATTCTTTATTTCCAAATACAGATAGCACACTGTGTAGAGACCCTGCCTTCTGCTTTAGTTTTCACAATGTTATATGAGTTATGACTTATGACCAAACTGCTGTCCGCAAGTTTTAAACCTATAGTTTATTAATTGACCTTACAATTATTTTTCCGATTGTTTAATCCTAAGCACGTGTATGTTTAGAAATTTTATCTCCCAACTACAAGTAGTTGTATAGTGCACCTCTTTTCTGCAGTAGGTTAAAGCTATGTATATAGAATGAGTCTATACATTCTTTGCAGTATAAATTCACCCAATTTACTAAAGATACTATTTTTAACATAGATGAAGCCACGGGCACAGCAGTATCTCTTAACTTTAATAAACGAGGTACATATTTGTAAAGAGAATCTGATTGCGCGAGAAAAGCGAAACGTGAGAAAAGTGGATGGTAAGATCAGTACAGTAAGCATTCCTTACTGTTTGATGTTTGAAGGATTTAGAAAAAATACATTAGTTTTCTGCTGAACATATGAACATTGTATTATAAGTGATTTCACTATATGTAAGAATAATCTACCTAATACTTATTCAATGCAAATAAATAATCTTTAATTTTTAATCAATCCATTTTATAAAAGTCTTTATACACGCGGACGACGTCGCGGGCACAGCTAGTAGTAAATAAATTGATTTGCACAATATGACCTAGTTCTTTGGTCATCAAAAATTTGAGTTATGTAAGATTTATATGACATTGATAAAGTTCTACATAGCTTTACTAGTTTACGTGTTTACTGGATTTGACCCGTTAAAGTGTGAACTCTGCTCTCATCTGCAAATTAACGAATGCTGCACTAAGTGCGGAATACTGCTGACATTTAGTTTACAATAAAGTACATATTATAAAGTTAGGTAAAAACTACTTTGCAACAATCCACAACCAGAACGTATGATGGTGTGTACCTTTTTCATGCAATAGCACCTCCCTCCCTCCCACATAGGACACATGCACATGCAACAACAAAAAGTATACACCAACATACCTACCACCATCAACACGTGTTTCACCCCAAAACAGAGCATCATCAGGGTTATTGACTCTACGACGGTCACCCGCAAAGCTGACTGACTTTGCGGGTGACCGTCGTAGTAGGTGAAAGTACATATATTGAATATATTTTGCTAACTAGTTGAAATCATCAAATGGTACAAAGAAAGTGGTTCCTGAATTTCCCTCTCTGCACGGGGTTCCTTACGTAACTACGAACGCATGTAATTTTCTTTACCACCATTGACGCAACCTTAAGAATACTTCTTCATGTTTCATTTAAGTAAAGATTTTATTTAACTGTTACGTACGCATAGTTGTTAATCTGAACTAGATGAACAGCAGACTAAGCAGATAATCTGCATTTAAAGTTGAGAAATGGAAGTCAAAAATAAAGTAAAAAAAATGTATTAACTACATTGATAAGAAGTATTTGATATTAATGATTATATTATTTCCCTTGAGGAAGAGAATTATAGGATACGCAAGGTATTCCTCTTTTTTAAATATGTAAAGGATAAGGCTACCTGAAGATAAATCTGCACTAGCTCTCGTGGTTTGAGCTTATCTACCTAGTATCCTACTTCTCTTCGAAAATGCATTTACAAGTTGAAAGCAAAAGTACCTCTGACCTAATTTATTAGAAATCCTTATCCTTACTTCCTTACTAATATTATAAATCGGAAAGTGAGTTTGTTTGTTTGTTTATTTGTTCCGCTTTCACGCCGTAACTACTGAACCGATTGCTTTGGAATTTTGCAGACGTAAAGTTAGAAGTCCGGATTAAAAAATAGGGTACTTTTTATCCCGGAAAAATTTGATATTCACGAGGGAAAACAAAAATATTGTTAGCTTCATACCAGTTCGGTGATAGATGGCGCTGTGTGTCGTTTAAAACAAGGTAATATACTGCAAACGAATATGCACATGTAAATTTAGAAGCTAAATGATACGACAATTCGTCCCCGAAAATTCCCGAGGGATGACGTACAATTTGGTTTATCGTCTAAACTGATTTTTTACATCTACTTATCCTGTGTACTTTGTATTTTTTTTTACTGCAGTTAGCAAAAACTTCTGTACTTATTTACCTACCTTTTATCCTGGTATAATAGACTTTTCCAGAGGGTTAACAAAAGTTATGAACAATCAAAAATGAAATGAAATATGAATAATGAAAATATTTTGGATAAAGTTATGGGAGAAACTACTGAATATTTATCTGTAGACACAGTGATAGAAACAGAACATAGTACCTCATATCCTGTAGAGTTCTTAAATTCTTTGGAATTATCTGGGATGCCTTCTCATAAATTAAAATTAAATGTAGGGGTTCCGGTGATGCTAATGCGTAAGCTCGATGCTAGATGCCCTAGACTGTGTAATGGTACCAGGCTGCGTGTCACTCAGCTTGGGCGGAATATTATTACAGCAACTATTTTAACTGGCGCAACAAAGGGTGAAAGTGTACTCATTCCTCGGTTTCCGATTATTCCAACAGACCTATAAGGGTTTCATTTGCAATGACCATTAATAAAGCACAAGGCCAAACTCTAAGGGTTGCTGGAGTACACTTTGAAAAACATTGTTTTTCGCATGGTCAGCTCTATGTAGCGTGTTCCCGGGTATCCAGTGCCCAAAATCTGCATGTTTTTGCTCCCCAAGTTAAAACATATAATATAGTTTACCATTCAATTTTCGTTTAACAACTCATCGTATCCAGCGTTAAATCGCGCTTCTTAGATTTTCCCGTGGGAATGAGAAGTTTTCTTACAGTTGTGCTCCGAAAGTAACTCCGTCTTTCTGTTGTTCTTTTACGCCTAAACGGCTGTACGGATTTTGATGAAATTTGGTATGGAGGTAGTTTAAGTCCTGGAAAAGCAATGTTTTACCACGGGAGAACTTCTCATTCCCACGGGAAAATCTAAAACGCGCGATATAACCGAAAACCACGCGGGCGAAGCCGCGGGCGGAATACTAGTATTTATATAAAGCATCATTAGAAGTGGCGTAAATTCATAATTTTTTATTATGGGCCATATTATTATATAAGAACATGATTAAGACTTTCAAAGGAAATATATATACCTATACAATTTTGTCCGTAACCTCTTATCAGCCCGAACTTTGTGGACTATGATAGAATTCAATTCTATTCTGAGGGAAGAGACTACCTCACAATGGGGCATAAAAAGTTTGTCGATGTATGTATCTAAGTATAGTATATTTCATGTTTTAATCATGCGCTTCTTCTGAATTAGGACTTGACTTGTGACCGTTTCTTTTTATTTGAATGCATTTTTGTCAATGTTGGGAATGGAATAATTTTATCAAAGTAGTAAGTATAACATTCAATAGGCGTACTGTTAGTCTATATTTAAATTTGCTAATGGAATAGTCTCCCAACCAAAGCTCCTCTAAAAGTTTTTCAATTTTAGTGTTATGAATTATTTATAACTTTGATTGAAGTTATGGGAACCACCGATAATTTCATATTAAAGTTTTTATTTCATAGATAAGCTTCAAAGGGAGTTTAAAAATAGATGTGTTAAGCCACCCTACGATAAATTTTCCTGCGTGGCGCGTCGGTCCACCCACGCGGGTAAGTAGACCTACTACGTAAAGATAAATTATAGAGATCTACTGAGCGGAGGCGACACACACTGTTAAGATTACTTGTGATTCAGATTACTTGTGATTATGTTATAAAATGCTGTTATCGTAGGTAATTATGTACTTAATATAATTATATCCTATTATTATAAACATATCTACAATAACCTTTGATACTGATAATTTGATATTGATTATTTTTTTCTTCTATTTTAGCACGTGTATCCTTAAATTGAATATACACAAATTGTTATACATATAAAACAAACAAGCATTGAGTCGAGCGATATGTGAAAACATTAACAATCATTTGGTGTACAGTTATTTAGTTCATAAGCAATATTGTAATTACACTATATGTTTTCCTATATAATAAAGTAAAATAAAAGTAATACTTGGCATTTTCGACATTAGTTTTAGCTTTTGCACTAGTGTAAATAAGAATCAGAAATAAATTGAATATATAATGAATAGAATCTGTATGAGTAGTATGAATAACACAAACATATTTTACCAGCGATGTCGATGTATTTGGTCGATGTTTACTTTTAAGTAAAGTTAAGATTTTGCAATAGCCAAACAAAAGCATGTTAGAAAAAAATATGATTGGGAGTGGCCTTGCAAGGGTTTCGATGATAACTTAATATATCCACATTATATATATATATATATATATATATAATATACATATATTGATTATAATGATATATATATGTATCTGCTCCATTTATATGATATGGGTACAAAAAGCTACGTAGCCTCGATTGACATTGAAACTCAACGATTTAAAATTTAAATGAACAAGATCTATGTGAAAAGTATTGGGAAAACTCTTGGACCGGTTCCAAAGAGATCTTGAAAAAAATGGAAGACGACGGCGTCTCCCCCCCGTAACTTGGCTGTGCTACTTATACGCCCTACAGTTGACACTTTTTGCCACAACTGAGCCTGTGTTACTCAAATATTGCTAGGAAAATGGTCCGCTGGTTGTCATAAAAGTCAACGACATAATTTAATGTTTACTGGGTATTTGGAACAGGATATCTTTTGCCTACCATCGATAAAGTAGAAATCAAAATGTATCGATGAAACAAAGCCTGTTTGAATAAAAGTGTGTTTGAGCTAACATGAGTCCCGATTCGGTTTAGTCACGGATAAGATGTTTGTATGCCTGAGAGTTATGTAGAATTTCCCAAAGACATACGTATAACACCCAGCCCGCACTTGATCAGGGTGATGGATCCTACGGCCTGAATATTTCTTTTCTGAGAAAAAATGCTTCTTAAATATAAATGCGAAAGGTGACTCCCTCATCACGAATTCTCTAATACCATTTGACCTACAAAGATAAAATTTTGCAAAGAGGTAGGTAGTTCATTGTAAGTAGACGTTCGCTACCTAAAAACGGATTTTGTAATAAAGCCAATTAAAGAGTTAGAACTCTAGAAAGTTTGAAAGTTTCTCAAAAGTCCTTATTTTTTTTAAACTACAATATAGAAATTTGACACCCAAAAGTTAGTAAGTTTTACCTGTAGCATGTAGCATATCAGGCCAACCTTATAACCCGAAAGAATACGTTAGTCCGTATATAATTTTGAAATAATTATATGTATGTTTTAATTATTTTTTGCAAACACCTTAAACTAGGAGTTACAAAAGGGATTTAGCCTAATGCCTATTGGCATTATCTCCTAGTCGCTCCAGGCTGAAGGGTGAAAATGAGCGGTAGGCTTTGAAGATAGCTTAGAAGAAAAAAATATATAAATATAAATAAAAGAGGCAGGATATTAATAATAATATTAGTACACAAATTATACATACATATAAACTTTCAATCAATAATATCGTCTCAATTACATCAATTGCAAATACTTGAAAAGATTAAGAAATTATATGAAGAACGTAATACGAGTACGTTCTAATAAAAAATAATAAGAGTGTTTCTAAATTTCTCTGGAATCACGTTATCAGATTGCTTGGTAGCAATGACACTATCATTTTCGTACGTTCTTTCAATAAAAAAAAAAGAATTTTAAAAATAGTATATTCATAAAAAAATAATATACATACGAGTATGCTCAAACATATTACCTTCTCCATTTGTGAAGTCGGTAAAAAAGATTTAACATTATGAGAGTTCAGCCAAATACATATGTACATATATAGCAGACCTTTCAGTAACAATTCAAAAGGTCGTTTTTATCTTTTACTTAACAGTCACAAGTGTAAACTTTGTAATAGTGTATACGATAAATAAGATCGTGCTTCTCATGTAACCTTTATAAAAAGAACGATAGTCGATATAATATAATTTATATAGTAAAGCAATATATCTACAGGCTTTTCGGAGCAAGTAGGTCATATTTTACAAGGGGCGATTTCTCTTCGACCCTTCTAGAATGTTAATGAGCTTGAATAATACAGTGAGCATGAGTTCAAGATATTTTGATTATTACCACTACAATTGTAGCTTCATTATATATGGTCAACTAATGTGTATTAGCCATACATTTTTTTAAAGTGTTCTTATTACTGGTTTAATTTATTCTCAGATTCTTGACAAATACTTAACAGGTTAATTAAAGTGTATAGAGTAATTTCCACTAATCTAAATTCATTCGTAAATTACCAAGAAGCTCATAGCGATTCACTAGCTTTTCACATACATTAATATTACCATGGCTCACACGGGTTTTTAGATAAAGTATTTTATTTGTAAACATTTTTTATATAAATAATGTTATTTTATTATATACTTTTATTGTATAATACTTTATTCATTTATATAAACTTTAATGAACCCATAAAAATGTGGTACAATAGGCGAGCTTAATGGCAAGTGGCATTATCTACCAGCTTACCTAAGGGAGTGCAGAGAAATTTGAAGGCGGAAGAGACAAGAGAAGAGAAATAAAAATATAATATAAGAGATAACATATTATGCAGACAAATAAAATAGACATCGATTTGTGTAATTAATACAAAGAAGAAAACTTAATAATAAATAAGGGACCAAGAATATATAACGGTCTACCGGAATTCCTCAAAATGAAAACGGGCAAAGAATTTAAAAAAGAACTTAAATCGTATTTACTGAAAAAGGCGTATTACTCAGTCACTGATTTCATAAACGATAAAAGGGCATAAAGGAATTCCATAAAAACCTGGAAAGTTTTTTATGCCGGTTTTTTTCCTCTCAGTGTACAAACACCCTGTGATATTGGCACCCAAAGCTGACGATCGGAACCGATCCGAAATATAAATAAATAAATATTTTAATTTATAAAAGGCGCAATTTGAAACAAATAAAAATAATAATAAAATAGATGCTAATGTACATTTCATAATTGTGTTATAGTTACGTTTTTTCCTTTCATATTTTTAACTAAATATATATAAACAACTTTATAAAGTTAGGTAAAAACTACTTTGCAACAATCCGCAATCAGAACGTATGATGGTGTATACTTTTTTCATGCAATAGCACCTCCCTCCCTCCCACATAGGACACATGCACATGCAACAACAAAAAGTATACACCAACATACGTACCACCACCAAAACGTGTTTCGCCCCAAAACAGAGCATCATCAGGGTTATTTACTCTACGACGGTTGCAAATATGAAAAAATATGCAATAGAGGAGTAGTTTTTACCTAACTTTATAACAATGGAGTTCCGCAAAGTAATTTCTATTCTATAACTGATTCTATTAATTTTATAAACAACTTTGTAACTATATTTGTGCAAATAAATGTCTTTGTCTTTAAAAGTTCGTCATATTTGTTTTTTATAATTTGTATGACAATAACATAAAAACTCTTACGAGTACGTACTTACGAGCTTACGTGCCAAATAACTAAATGAATAAAAGTATTAATTAATTACCAGTAAATTAGTTGTGAAAAAAATAAAATCAATACTTAAAATCAAGGGCTAATTTTGCTACGAGTACAAGTCTGTAGTAGATAGGAGGTTAAGTGTTCATTAAGTAAGTACCTACTCAATAGAATCTGAACCTGGTGTATAAATTTTTTATTAATTTAAATCAATTTTTACTTATAATATTTGTTGCTGCACACGAGCATTTCAGTATATGTATTTTACTTATAAACGTTTCTTTTTGAAACAGCTTTTTATGCATATGGAATTTTATTTGATATTATAATATATTATTATACCTTCTACTACTACCGTTGCGATATGAAAGAAGGACAAACAAACACACTTTCGCACTTATAATATTATATGGATGTATAAATGGATAATAATGAATAAATAATATGGATGTTACATCTACACATCCAGGACTGAAGGTATATCAAGAAGTATTGTTAAAGTCGTGTGATTTTAATTCTTTTCTCAAAACATGAATGCATAGTATACGAGGCTTGTTCCGTGCACATAAATAGAATGCTTTTGTGATATTGTAAGAAGTCGGATGAATAGGTGAGCGGTACCAAACGATAGAGGGCTTGTGTAAGCTAAAGCTGAGAGGCAGGAGTCACAATGGCAAAGTACACAGCATGAAGGGTAAGAAGCTCGGATTGGAAGTCAAATGAGAATAAACTATTGTTAAAAATATTGTTACTCCGTGTGCTTAATGTGTAGAATACCTATCTGGGAGAGTAAAATTAGAATTTTCTAATCACAAAATAGGCAAAAAATTTACCAAGATATAGTTTAGGAGGTTTTCTATTAAACGAAACAACCTAGGAGGTTTACAGAACTGTTTATTTTACATGTTTATTTGTGCTTGATGGTATTAAAACAGGGGATGATTGACTGTTCTCGCTTTAAATTTTAATGTACAACCACGCATGACTGTTCACAGAGCAGTTTGATTTAGATAATTATTTTTTTATTGGTTAACCTCGTCCAGCGCAGAGGTTTTACTTGAATAAGCCATATCCCTAAGTTACACAAGGTCACGTAAAGAGCGTAGGAAAGACAAGCCTTCTGTATTTTCTAAATTGTTCATCTCATCATATCTAAACATGTTTGTAAATGCACAAAATGGCCTAAAATGATATCCATAGAGTTTGTTATCTACTATTCAGATAACGAGCAGCGATGGCCAAGTGGCAAAAGACCGCGGTCTCCAACGCGACCAATACTGGGTTCAAATACTCGGCGCGCACCTCTGACAAAGAACTTTGTAATGTGCGCATTTGTCACTGCTCCACGGTGATGGAAAATATCGTGATATTTATTGATTACGATGTTCTCCATCGCTGTGCATGCCTGAGAGAAATTTATAATTTTTCGATAGCATGACGTTCACCAATCCGCACTTGGCCAGCGTGGTGGACTATGGCCTAAATCCCTCTCAATTGTACACTGCCCAGCAGTGGGAAATAAAAAAAGGTTAAATAAAATTCAGATAACAGATAATCTCAAAATACATTTTCGAGCTCATTATAAGTAGGTAGTTGTAAAGTCTCTTTAATAAAACGCATGCATTATATAGGTACATACCACAAATTATTATTCATATCTCCAATTAAAGGCTTGTTGGAAAAATACTAATCAAAAGAGATTACCGTGGAGTGCCTTTGTGCCATTTTGTCTAGTATATATAATGTGCATAAGTAATTTAAAAATATCTTTAGTAAAATACAATGTAAAGAAATAAATCTTAAATTTTTGTACGGACTTAAGAGTAGACTGCAGCTACGTAGTGGTTTAACTTAAATATGTCAGCTTAACCTTGTTTCTGATGTAGCCTGTTTTATTTATAAATGTAAAAAACAGTTACCTACTTATTGGTCTACAAACCATACATATATCTTGCGCTTACCTATTTCCAATTACACTATCCGTCTCTATCATTGTTTTAAATCAAGAAAAGCAGATTTTTTACTAAGAAAAAGGGTAATTTCGAACGACATAAATAATGTAAATAATATAATATCTGATAACGCCTTAATGTAAGGCGAAGAAATTAGGTAATAAAAAATAGGACGATCAACGAATTGTTACACTTTTGATACGAGGTTGAACTGTGCGAAGTATACTTGACACTCCTACACTTTATTGCGCCTTATTGCGGACATTTTCATCCTTACCTCAAAGGATATAAAGCAGCCCTTATAAATATTTATAGCATGTGTAAAAGTTGTGGGTGTTGCATATAAATGACAAAAAATCAATAGTAGATTGTTACGATTCACGCAAGGAAGTTACAAATAAAACCGTTTAAAAATAAACCCTTTGAAGGGTTTAATAAACTGACTTCAAAATGTAAAAAATAAAATCTTGACTGGCATAATACTCGTATCATACTTTTTCATGCAAATGGTAATGACTTTTAAAACGTGCCCTTTAAAATTGCGTACTTTTCGTTCTGAATGGGCACGGACTCCAAATTATTTTCAAAAGTTATAAACAACTTCACCTTCTTTTTGGAAGCCAGTATTTAAGATATATAATCGATCTTCCGAATATATAAAAAAACCATTGGATACTTATCTAAAGACCATCAGCTTCATCAGTTTTACTAATAGCAAGTTTAGTTTGAATTTCCATAGAAAAAGCGAAAAAACATAGGTATAACCTCCCGTTTGGAATTTGCTCTGGTATCGAGAAACCGGTCGATCCTGGCATATCTTCGATGCTGGACTGGGTCAGGGTCATTAGAGATCAGTGGTTACTTTGTTCCAGAAAAAAACGATCACTTTTACATCCCGCTTAGTATTTATTAAATTTTATTTATTTCGAGTATTTCCATTCAAATTATATCGGAATCAATAAATTTCTCAGCGACTTTATTACCAACTGTTACATAATTTTTCTGTGTCTATAAAATTTATATTAAAATAATGATCATAGAAAATTTCAAATACGTTTAATTTATTTGTATAAAGTCTCTTACGGTAGCCAACTTTTGTTCATATCATCGACTTTTCAGAGATTATCGGCCTCAGCCTAAAGTATTATTAGCTTATTATATTATAGATTTTAGTTTACAAATCGTTATAAAATAAAACCAGAATACACTGGAAACTAACATCTAAGAAGTAGAAGTTGCATAACTACGACGAGATAGTAAGGTAAGTAGATTTTCATTTACAAGGCTTCGTTTAATGCTTCAAATTGTTTCCGTATCATTGTATTTTCAACCTTTTAATTCTAAAATTATTTAACACTTCTACTAGATGTTCGCCAATAAAAAGATCTTTATGTGTGTAAATAAAACAAATTTCTGAAAGGGCGAATAAAAATTGCGAAAATACCACTAAAAATAACACTAAACCTCCCTAGGTTTCCCTAGTCAACCTTTATGTTTGTGAGCATGTTTATCTACTAAGTTAAATGAATTTAATATTCCAGAAATAATTTATAACACATAAAACACAGTACCTGGAAGCCCGAGCGTTGCTCGGATAAGAACAATTAATTTTCTTGGTTTATTTTTAAGCAAAACTTTCATTGACTTAGTGTTACTTAACAAAGCCTTTTGAAATACCTTTAATAATAATTAATTTAAAAAAATTGTCGTAAAAAATAAAAAACGCAACTTGCCTTCTTGAGGTTTGAACCCGGATCTCTCGCTCCGTGGTCAGCTTTCGTAACCATTCGACCAAATAAGCTTTAATTCCATTGACGAAATTTTTATAGAGGTCTTTCATATCGACATTGTCATTTGTTTGAAGGGCGGATTGACGGTCGACATTTTGACGGCTTTCTACGCCACAATATTATTATTATTCTCCAATTCTCCAATAGATGTCAGAGTAATTTTATATTTAACGGCATAAACATTAAATAAAACGACAATTTCTATCTTAGACTAAGAATAATGTACTTAGAGGATTATTGGTCTATGATTTCTATCAATAAAAAATTTCTGGATCGATTTATCAACCCTGAAACCAGGGTACTAAATTTCATCAAAATATTTGGAGCCGTTACCGAGATTCAAAAAATATATTTAGATATATACAAGAATTGCTCGTTTAAAGGTATTATTATTAGATGACAAATTGTGGTAAAATTTTTAGGTATTTTTTTAATGAGAGCGGAAATGCGGGTAACACCTAGTTCTCTATGTTTTATTTTTATATGTTGATAAGTAACTACCAATATTTTAGGTTTTAACTAGTTACGCATTTAGTTGTTGTTGTTATGTGGGCATTGGGGTAGTATAAACATAACACTTTCGTGATACAGATGGGATGATTAGCTTTAAAGACAATGACCTCGCAATGAAATGAAAAAATTCAGGCACAAGAAGAGTGTTATGTAATTTTATAGCTACAATCCCATAGCTAATACAAAGGTTTCTCATTCTTTTAAAGAGGAGCCAGAAATATACCACGCATGCGCAGTACTTGTAAATACGAACACTAAAGACTTGACACAGTTCATGATAATGTATACAGCCTTTGGTATTGATATATTTAATTATTTTCATTGCCAAAGAGTTTGTACAGGAATTATTAAACTCATTTGATAACAAAATGCGCGGTGCCGGTAAAGTATGGATAACGACCGTCGAACTTTTTATCAACAGTGTCAGACGATGTCTATTTTTCAACTGTACGAGTATTAACTGTAGGTCTTTGTAAATAACTGTAAGTAATATCTAAATATCAAACATGTCTACGATAAATCCATCACAACATCTGATTGTTTAAGTAAATACTAAATATTATGCTCAAGTAAACACGAAACTGAATGGAACGTATTTTATTATTAAACAAAATAAAGAGCTAATAATACTATAATGTAAAAAAATCAGGCATAAAATGTGTTTACAACTAGAGGTATGATCAGCTGAAAATAAGTATGTAAATGGTGCCTATTTTACTTATTTTAAAATTGAAACGTGAAAAAAAAACGTGCACAAATTCGTTTGGTTTAGAGCTAATATCAAAATATATCTGCAGTTAGTTATAATACGATTGAATTATTTTCTATGCAGTATTTTATTTTTATAACAAGAACTTTGAAAAAATAGATATAAGTACGAAATATTATCTAGCACAAATGTCTTAACTCACCTATATTTGTTACAGGGCACTAAATTTGGAAGTGAAGGCTGAAGTCAAATAATCCCATCATGCGAGGCTCACACGCCTTGTCAGTCATACAACCGAGTTCGCTGTACGTACGCCTGAACAGTACTAATGGCATGGCGCTAGTCGCTGCCCCGTCCCGTGCGCGAAAAGCGGTTTCAGCGATTGATAAGGACATCTCTGAAATATAATTTGATATAATAATTATTGCAAGTAATCGTATTTTTGTCACCTAAGTATAAAGGTGTCGTAATCAGAAGTTATTGTCCCATTTTTTCTAATAGTATTTTTTTAAGAAAATCCGTAGAATAAGCTCTTATTTATTTATTTCACAATTTTTGTACACAGATACATAGTAGACATGGACATTAACAGAATTGGGGTACAAAGTCTTTTTCACTGGCTCTGTATAAAAATTTACTAATTTACTTTTAATAGTTTTAATTCTTTGAGTTTAGTATGTGCCAAACTTTGAACTTTTAATTATATCCACCTGCATATTATTATTTCGGAAAGTAATAAGATTTACAAAGTATTTGAAAACAATTTCAATATTAGGTAAATATAAACATGACAATATTTTATATACTGTACGGTTAATTTACAAATTCTTAGCGAACTTTTTTTTCTGCTCGTGTGGGTGGGTGCGCTTAGACAATGCTGAGCCGAAGAAAAGAGCAAAAAGAGAAAAACTACTGCTTTTGCTTTAAAATATTAGATATAACTGGGGTACATAAAATTTAGCTTTATTACAGACTAGTTATGGGCCGAAAAGGAACATATTATGTAACAGCTACTCGTATGTGTCAATGTAGTCCCACAGTCATCTGCTATTATAACATAAGTACTAAAAACCTAATTGTTTATTATTTATTTCTAAAAATGTATTTACGCTACTTCATTTGTATTATCAAATCAAATTTATTTTTTCTTAAAAGTATCGAACTATTTTTTTTACTTAAACCAGCGCTGCAGCTGCTGACTTGTATGCTAACAACTAACGTGTTGCCATACCCCATTGATTTTTACAAAGCTTTTGATCTCTTCCTAAAGTAGTTACAAAGTTTTCTACTTTAAAAACCAAATCCGAAACTTCACTTCCACTAAATTTCCAAAAAATTAAGGTAATGCTAGCAGATTTTTCATAAAAATTTAATAAAAACTTTTGCTTTGCTTCTTTATTTTCTAGATACTCACATTAGTAATACAATAAAAAATGTGCTGTATGTTTAATTTGTTTCATAGAGCTATTTAATCAATAATACACTACCGAATTCTATATTTTTATACGAGATAAACCAATACCTAAAATATTATCTTATAATATTAATATAGTAAAAGTAAATAAAAGTTTTATGAATAAAACATAAAAAACGAAGAGTAAGTATTAAAAATATTACCAATTCTACAAGAATTAATTAATTTAAAGAATAAATAAGAAAAGCCATAGAATGAAACAATAATTTTTAAATATTCCTATTGGGTGTTGGTCCGTAGTGCTTAACTGTCGACTATTTGTTTAAGTACTTTTTTTTACATAACCACACTGCCTTTAGAGCGCTGAAACACCATCTATTGAGAATAAAATATTTAACTACACACGTGGCGCTTCAGTTCAGAGGCTCTACTGCAATATATATCTGAACCTTACAGATCCTTTCAGGTTTCCTATTTTTAGTTAAAGTGACGCTAGGTGTCACGGTTAGCAATATGAACTTCATGGAAATATTTTTTTCAAATATAGGTAGGTACCTATTGGGTCTTTGGTGCGTAGTGGTTAACGCAACTTTTTTTTCGTATAACTTTTTTAAATAGTCTAGTCACACTGCCCTTAGAGCGCTTAAGCACCATCTATTGAGATTTAAATGATTAAAATGTTGCTGTAAGTGTAAAAATGTCTACGACTATAGCGCTTCAGAGTCTCTAGTGCAATATCTTACAGAACCTTTCAGCTTTCCTGTTTTAGTTAAAGTGACGTTAGATGTCGCGATAGGGAAAATCTGCACAATGCTACATAGATGTCGCTGCTGCAGCGGTAAACGAATCCTAATGGTGGGATACTACTTACGAATTCGATGAAGATGTGAAAATTGCCGCTACCCCGTAATACTTCAATCGGATTTCGAAGGAAATAAGCGATTGACCCGGGTGATGTCTGCGATCAATCGTTTTCGATTTTGAGCTTCGCCTTTTCATATGAGTATGCATGGAAAGGGTGGATAACGTGCGATAGGTTATATACTTGAATATTCATATTTTATTAGGTTTGATAAAAATTTAATAAATTCTTTTGAAATCTTTCCAATATATTTTCTTCATTTTTGTGATATGGAGATAGTAAAGGCAGTTCTACACTTTTAGAATTAATTTATCATCTACGCCTCATAGACCCTAGGCTTTGCTTATTTCTCTTATTATAAAACGTCGTTGGCTATGTATACTAATATGTAAAGTTGAAGAGTTTGTTTTTTTGAACGCGTTAATCTCAGGAACTACTGGTTCGAATTGAAAAATTACTTTTGTGTTGGATAGTCCATTTATCGGGAAAGACTTTAGGCTATATAACATCATGATATGACTACCTACCAAAGTCCACGCGGACGAAGTCGCGGGCGGCCGCTAGTAAAGTAATATATAAATAAAGTATAGTAAATTAGTTAAATAAATAAAGAATATCAAGTAATATATAAATATGGTATATAAATAAAGTTGTATTATTTGCATAAATCAAATAAATTAATACCTCTATATTTGGATTGCTTTACCGTCTATTCGAAACGATAGCCTAAACTATAGTTTAAACTATAGTTGAGGCTATCCAAATCAACTTATTAATTAAAAAATCATTAATTAAATTGGGTTGCCCGTGTCCATAGGCGACGATGATCGCTTAACACCACGCGGCCCGTCTGCCTTTTTGTTCGGTTTACATATAAAAAAAACTACTGTAATTATGTGATGTAGACAAAAAAAAAACTGCTAAAAATATCATCTTTTTTGCCCAAACTTTTCGGAATGAAAACGCAGACTAAGATGGATCTGATAAGATTCATCGTGAATATTTAAGCAACTTAGCGAATAATTGAGAACACTCTTCAATCCAAAATCAGGACGAGTTTGTTACGTACATACTTTTCTGAAATGTTCCTGAATAATGATGTATAATGCATAATCTTTTTCTTAATACGTGAAGAAAATTTTAGTACTACTTAAAAAAAATGATTTGATAGATAGATAGATATTATTAAAAAAACCAACCCGCATTGGAGCAGCGTGGTGGAAAAAGCTTCAATATAATTAAATATACTACTTAATATTATAAATGCAAAAGTAAGTTTGATTGTTACTCTTTCACGCGAAAACTACTCATATCATCATGAAACTTTGTACATATATTCTTGGAGTTATCATAATTAAAATTAAGTTTTTAACAAAAAAATAGAACCGACTTCAAACGGTAAAAAATAAAATTGTTCAGTACCTACTTCTTCCGGCTTATGGTAATGACTCTTAAAACTATTTCTGGAGTCGGGCCCTTAGTAAATGTCGTACCATTCGTTCTAAATTGGCACCGACAGTACAGACAGTGGGACAGTACCTACTTCTTCTTGCTTATGGTAATGACTGTTAAAACTATATTGGAGTCGGTGCCCATTCAGAACGAAAGGTACACTATATTTACTAAGACAGGACATTTCACTAAGGGCCCGACTTCAAAAATAGTTTTAAGAGTCATTACCATAAGCCGGAAGAAGTAGGTACTGAACAATTTTATTTTTTACCGTTTGAAGTCGGTTCTATTTTTTTGTTAAAAACTTAATTTATTTCACTCTTTTTAGTAATTTTAATAATTCTGTATGTATAAGCATAATTGGAAAATTTTTCACAACTTCTAAACTTTAAACAGATTTACCTTTTATAATCATGTTTATCTAATAGCCATCTAAAAGTCTGAAAGACATACTATCAGTCCACCTGAACGTATAAATTAAAGAAAGAATTTGCTCTCAGCTCCTAACCGTTGAGGAGTTGTACCTTCAATCATCAGTTAAGCAACAGCAGGTGATAATTACCAGACATAAATATTTGTATTATGTTAAAAATATGACTAAAAGCATGTGTGTGCCTAGTGTTTCCCTCGATATCCCTAATATCACATCAGCAGATTTTGACATAGTGACAGTTGAACCACCTCAGGAATGTAAGATTTCGAACAAAAAACCATTTATTGAAAGAATTTGCTCTTAACTCCTAACCGTCATAATACCTTCGATCATCAGTTCAGCAACATGATATGACGATAATTATAAACAAATGTTCGTTTTGCTTTGTATAAATATGAAAATCATTTGTTGTGCTATAAAATTTGAATGTTCCCTTCGATTTCTCTGGGATCCCCTCATCAGACTTTGACTTGGTGACAGTTGGACCACCTCGGGAATGTAAGATTTCGATAAAAAAACTATTTATTGAAAGAATTTGCTCTCAACTCCTCACTGTCGCAGTACCTTCCATCATCAGCTCAACAACATGAGATGATGATTTCTATGCGTAAATATCTCTTATGCTTCAGAAACTTTAAGAAAATTAATGTGTGTGCCTATAAAATTTGAGAGTTCCCCTCGATTTCCCTGGGATCCCATCATCAGATCCTGATTTGGTGACAATGGGACCACCTCGGGAGTATAAGCATACGAACAAAAAAATAATTTTTAAAATCGGTCCACAAACGGCGGAGTAATCGGTGAACATATATAAAAAAAAAAAAAATACATACAGCCGAATACAGTACCTCCTTCTTTTGGAAGTCGGTAAAAATAGGATACTGGGGGAGTTTTGGCGGGAAGTCGAAAAAGACATAATATATTGTGCTCTTGTTTAATTTTCATTTTCTTGGTGTATTTTTGAGTTATATCGGATGAAGTTGATGGCATTTTGTTTGATATAGGTTAATTACAGTGCACGAGTGTTTGTGAAATAGAATAACAGTGCTAAAATATGTTTTCTCTGCTTGCCTCCAAAATTCCATCGGACACGTTCTAGTAAAGTAGCCATCGCTTTACTTGAATGTTGGACTGACTAGACTGACTGATTACTGACGACTTACTTACTGACTTTGTTATTACTTCGTCCAGTTTCGTTGAAATTGGCAAAAAATTGATGCAAAATTATACTTGACGCTGGCAGTATGCACAGAGTTTGCGATGCCATAATTGAAAAAAAAAATAGGATACTTTAAAAAAAAATTACGCGGGTGAAACGGCGGGGTACAGCTATGTACTTATATTTAATAGAATTGATAATTTTTTTATGTTTAAACTTCGACCATTGAAGATTAAAAAAATACATACAGGCAGTGGGTTATTTTTACTAAATATTATTAAAGATTGAAGAAAACTAGAGATTCGTAATATTTTGCGAATTCTATTACCTATTTAAATCTGATATTATCTTATTTTGATAGCTGATAAAGCGAAATAATTTGTGCGTCGCTAATGTAATTAATCAAGTACAATTTAGGCGTAGGTATTTTGTTTTGTATGTAGTAAGGAAGTTTAAATATAAAGCTTATAATACTCGAGACTAAGCGCGAGGATTAATTGTGATCCCGGTACTCGGGACAACGGACCAAAACTTAATTTTGTTTCTTAAAGTTGCTGCCAGCTAAACGAGGGATCACAGTAGCTTATACTCCAAGATCCGGTCTCGGCTATACGCCTTGAGCCGTTGGTTTTATATTAATTTAATGCTTAGTTACTCTTGCAAAGTACATTATAATTAATTATTTCTTACATTTCAATATATTTTTGGGCTAATATGACTGTACAAAAAACACATGTTTTAAGAATGATAGCTTGCTTAGAGACAATGACTTTGGAGACTCGTACTCAGCTAGCCATTGATTTCTTATTAATTTTCTGTATATTTTTCTATTTGATTTAAAATATATTTGCTTTGATATTTCAAGTACCAAAAATATCTGTTGTGATAATGAGAGCGTGTTAAGTACCTCGGTCTATTTCATAACATTGCCAGTAATTTTTATAGTGTAGAAAAACAATCTGTATTTCCACCGATTCAGGTTATAATTTACGTAATACGAATATTAAACATTAAGACGAGTGGCCTGTAATACTTCTGAGTCTGTAATAAATTAAAACTGATTAAGGCATACATTGTACTGCTTGTAGTAAGGAAGTTTAAGTTATAAGCTTCGTGTGCTCAAGACTAAGCATGAAGATTAATTGTGATCCCTTTACTCGGAGACGACGGGCCAAAACTTGATTTTGTTACGTAAAATTGTTGTCAGTTAAATACGAAGTGAATTTTTTACTTAAATGTATTAGCAAATGAATATGAAGGCCAATTAGTTTTTGGTGGTCACAACAGTCCATGGACATCTACACAACTTCTGAACCTCATGCAAGTTTGAGTCATCTCTGAGGTCGCATGCAGTTGCGCTGCTACTCCGGAGGCTGATGATAGCCTCATGTAAATCCTTTCCGTTGAAATACAGTAGAACTGCTTCATAGCAGAAATGGGTGTATAATACTCTGCCGGTCGAACCATGGAAATTCACACCGGAGAAAAATAAATTTGTATTACCTGTAAAAAGTATTTTTGTATAGATACAACTGCTGCTTTTATGTAATACTGCTTTGAATATTCATTGTTTCGATATTTTACAAAACTTTTAAGAACTCAAAACATATATAAAGCAGGTGCATAGTTAGTGGGAGGGTTTTTCGGGTATCCCCCCCCCCTCCGAAAAGTAAGATATAATTTTAGACATTTCATAAAATTAAAATGAAGATGCAGGCGTACGGCGGGGCACTTCTAAGACAGCGCAATCATAAGATACAGCAGTTTATGCGGCAAATTTCCGCAAATTTTCAACACTCGCAAGGGAATCAAAACATACAGGGCAGGCAGGCTGAAAGCAGGTATTTGACTCACTTCAGTAATTTTCGTATTTTAATGTTATTTCTCAAGTTAATTGTAAAGTGTTAGATGCTTTCCACTTTAAATTGTTAGGGAAAGCAGTTTATATACGTTTGGCCAACCTTAAATTGAATACTACATCAGAATGATCTTGACTTTTGAGTAGAGTTTGACATAGTTGCTTCCACATATCAATCATCAATACTTTAATTATAGAAAAAATAATTAAAGTATAGGTGTAACTCAATAGAAATTCATTATCATATTATTATTTTTAAGTTTTGAAGCGTTTGGCGCTTTTTTTACCGGCGTTGAGATTTTTATCCTCCGTGGTATTTGAGAAACTCATGGTGCAATGTTTACAAGCTGTCGATCGAGGGTCACGGATTCGATTCCCGAGAGGGCAGACATTTCATTGATTATTTTATTTACATTAATTTGTTTCCTTAATCTGTGTTTATATTCCTGTCTTTAGAGTTTTCGTGGAACTCAAGACACCGCGAATTTGGAACTCTGAATGTAAAGCATTACGTCAATAAGTACCATAAAAAATATCTTCAGTCTTGATAATTGGCAAATCAAACGCGGACGAAAACATTATAAAATGCTAGCTGTGCCCCGCGGTTTTCCCCGCGTTAATATTTTTAAACTATCCTATTTTACTTCTGATAGCTCTAAGAATATGTTATTATGTGCAAAGTTTCATGATGATCGGTGGAGTAGTTTTCGCGTGAAAGAATAACAAGTTTGTTTGTTTTATAATATTAGTAGTACCTATAGTAAACTTTCGAATTTATAATATTAGTAGGATGTTAAAAAGTGCAATAGATTTGGGACACGGCGCAGACCGACAATAAGTTTGCGCTTGACAATTAATTAAAGCGAGCGAGCTTTCGTCGACTGCGGCTGGAGTAACAATTACTTTTCGTTCTACAATGCATATTGGAGTTGCGACCAACTGTTATTTCCGTAACTTAATGTAAACGCTTAACTTTGACGACCCGTGTGGCGTAATTGTTACCATGCCGGACTGCCGATCGGAGGGTCCCGGGTTCGATTCCCGGCGAAGCAGAAATTTGAATAATGAGTTTAAATTTCTGTTCTTAGTCTGGGTGTTTGTGTTTCTGTCTTTGTTTGTATCTATGGTACTCACGACACAGGGTATAGGTTACTACCCTATTGCGGGGCTATGAGTGTGAAACGTTATTTAATATATAAAATGAAAAATATGTAAAATCTTCCACTAACTTTCTTGTGGAAAACATCTGTCGTGCAAACTATATATAAACATTTTGACACAAGTAATAGCTATCAAAGAATATATATGGTTTACATATAAAAAAAAAAAAATTGCCTTCTAACGCCTGCGTAGCGAAAAAAATTCTACATCTACATATATTATGTTCCAACGTTTGAGAACGTGTCAAAGTGGCTTTAAAGCAAAGCGATGAACTACGAAAGACTTCAAGAGCTCTACAAATGAAACGAGTAATAATCTTTTGTGAGTTATATTTTCTTAAAATACGCAGGTTTTTATTTTGTATATCTGTAGCGATTTTTGTAATTTCTGCCTTTCACTTCTTTTTAAGATTGAAAAAATTAATTCCTGCTTTCGTTCTGTTCAGAATATCATTTACTCTAATAATTTAGGGTACCTACTCTGAAAACTCTAATAATTTAGGGTACTCTGAAAAGTCCAATAATTTAGGGAACCTTTCTTTAGATACTTTTATGCGATATAGTAAACCCTTACTATTAAATTCGCATCAAAGTCTTTGCTTGGAAAAAAAATATTAATTCGTAACTGCAGAAAGATCGCTTGCTTTCTACGCTAGCGGCTGGGGCATGAAATGAAGCATCCAGAAATGAAGAGATTAGGTATGTTCGATACCGAAAGATTTTTGATAACTGGTGACGTTGAATTATTACTATAACTCAGAACTTGGAGTACAACTAACATTTTATTCATCAAATCATTTTATTCATATAGTTTCCTATCCATCCGCCAACCTACGCGCACGCACGAAACTTTATTTTATCTACAACATAGATTTCTCGCACAAGGCGGTTAAAGTTGGAAAGTAATACTATCTAACTTTCAGGATAAGATAACACGCCTGCATAAATACAAGTTTCGCACAGTTTCGATTTTATTGTATTAAGGCGTTTCGCATAAATTGTAAAACTTGTGAGATATGTGGCCTCGTAGCGTGCGCGAACTAAACTAACGATAACATAGGGAAATGTAATAAAAGCTGTTCTGGTTTAAAATATAAAACTAAGTAGGTGAACTTTGTGTCTTATAATAGGTTTTTTTTTTCTAAAAATACTTATTATTTACGGTTTTTGGTTTCAGGTTTCTCTAAATTCTGACAGCAAGCAATGAAGTGCGCTTAAATCTTTCCGTAAGAGCAGTTCCAAACTAGGATATTATTATTTTTCGGCACGCTCGCGCATCTTTTGTTTTTTTTTCTAAAGTACTTGTCCTAAAACAATTTTTTTACAAGAAATTGCGTCATCAGCGCTTGCAATCGATTTACAACCTATTGTACCTTGAAAATTTAAAATATTTTACAGTCTTTTGTTTTTTCTTCTAAGCTCGATACAAACAGTGAGTGTGAAATGTGAATACCTACACTAAACTATTACATTTACTTATGTATTTAAAAAAATGATAGCTAAAGGCTATGGATTGAAGGATTGAAGGCCAAAACTCCTTCAGTGGGCACACAACTAAAAGTGCCTCAAACGGTACGCATATTCCATTAACGAAGCAGTTGTCATATAATGCGATGAGTTATTACTGAGATTGTATCCGTGTTTCGATTCCTGGCCAATGTTAAAATATGTTACATAAAAAACCTGTAATTTCATAAAGTTTATTTCTAAAATTGTATTTAACTATAACCTTGAAAGAGCTGCAAAGCTTCTACTGCTAAAGAATGAAGTTCTTTTTTTATATATCACATAAAGCTCCTCTGGTGTGACCAGACTTAATTACTATAACATGATAATCTATAACTTATTTTAGCAAAACAATAAAGAATGAAATAGGCTGCGAATAGACCTGCAAAAGGCAAACATGGTGTGTTTTGACGGTACGTGTAATGAGGCCATTGTCTAACGCGTAATGAGGTCATTACCCTACATTTTGATATCTGCGCAACATAAAGCTAATGTCATCAGCGTTTTTGTCTGATATACTGAATATACATAGTATCGGATATCACTATTATTACTAAGTCTCGTTTTTTGTCACTGTTTAACAGATAATAAAATCTATAACAGCCCTGTTGAGGAATCGTTCCTTGAGGAACCAAACATTTTCTATTATCTTATTTGCAGGTGGAAAAGGCAAGCATCCGAGCGCGCCTGACCACCACAGCCCGCGTGAATGCTGCAGTAACGAGGCACTTGCTCCACAATACGATATCTGCACAATATTAGGTAGACCACACCATTCTGACACCATCCGTGTGTACAAAGCCGTACAAAGGGGCAATGCCGCCAGTGTCTTGGGTACCATGCCTCACACAGACTTTTTAGATGAAGTATTTTATTTATAAGCCTTTTATATTTTATATGTTTTTATTTGTACTTTATTTTTTCGTATAATAAAATTCATCTACCATTTATTAGATAAGTAAATTATGGTAGCTATAATAGGGTAGCTATATGGACGGACGGATAGGTGGATATAGTGAATATGGTGAAAGATAGATAGATAAATAAATCTTGAATAATTTTGTATAGCTTTATGCCATTCACACGCAATCAAGCGTGGTGCAAGCAGCACCCATGATTGCTGCCATAACGAGGGTTTTGCTCCTTAATGCAGTAGCTGCATTCACTGACGCGTTATTATTATTTTGAAATACCTTGTATTTTGTTGGTTCTTATGGATCAAAATGTTTCTGAAAATGAACAACGTGAAATTACTTAAGTATATTTCATACAATAAGAAGGATTTAGTCCATCACATCCGTCACAAATATGAAGCTGCGTGTTTCCGTAAACACGTGTTAAGTCCGTTTAACATATGCTTAAGAAAGCTTAAACGGGATACTCTAGAGCAAAAAGTTGGTATGTTGATGTTAATGATCATCGTACATCGAATATTAATGTCCCAAAAATATATAGATTATACGACTTCAACCCAGTGAATTGGGTGCTCAAAGCCGTGACGCGAAAAAAATACCGTATAAATAATTATCAAAAACGCAAAATAAAAAATAAAAACGCAAAATATGGGATAAATATAAATAATTATCAAAAACGCAAAATAAAAAATAAAAACGCAAAATATGGGATAAATATAAACCAATAATATGCATTGTAAATTTAATACTTAAATCTATTACTACGCCGAGATGGCATGGCATTATAAGTTCTAGTTACAAGTCAATATATGTATCTTATGTTTAGCACGTACGAGTATAAATCCACCCCGCAAAACTTGATTCTGTTACTAACCAAGTTATGAACTTCTCGGCGACAAGCGCTGCGAACAAAATCTAAATGGATTTGTCAAATGTGAAGATATAATAAGCTTTCAGCTTTGTCGAGTTCTGCAGCGAGCTTACACAATCAATGTGACGCGAATGCATTATTGTTCAGAGCTTAAACTTAAACTCAATTTTGTATTAAATGTAACGTCAAAGTCACCTGCTCTTATGTTAAAAGCAACTTTTAACGTCATACTCGTAAGTATTTCTTCATTGTGATTATTCAAATGACTTTTTATGTCAAGCGTTTTAGATGCATTGTGTGGATGGAAGATAATATGATTAGGATATAAGGTATCATGTAGTAATTTAAAAAATTATACTTGTTTGCATCGTTGTTATGAGTGTGAAGCGTTATATTTAAGTACCTGGACGACAATTTGTTTTCTTGGTTTAATTTCAAACGAAACACTCATTTGTTTAGTGTAACTTAACAACGTCATTTGAAATAGCTCTCAATAAAAAATATTTTAACAAAAAGTAAAAACTAGACGCAATATGGTTTTGATTGAGGTTTGAACCCGGGTCTCTAGTTGCGCAGTCAGCACACGTAACCATTCGGCCAAGGAAGCTTTAATTCAATGAACGAAATTTTTATAGAGCTCTTTCAAATCGACATTGTCATTTCTTTGAGCGTCGGATTGGCGGATGGCGTTTGAAGGCTTTCTACGCCACAATATTATTAATACTCTCCAATAGATATCAGGAAGAGTCGTATTTTTCAGTTTAAAATGTTGATTATGGCTGATTTTTTTTTATAATTTCTAAATATAAAAACTAACTGGTTCGATTTATCACCTTCGAAACAGGGTACTAAATTTCATTAAAATCGTTGGAGCCGTTTCCGAGATTCATTAAATGTATTTAGGTATATACAAGAATTGCTCGTTTAAAGGTATTAGATACTTATTATGTTCAAGAACTTGATCCTGATGATACGTAATCCTTTATATAATGGTTTTTATGTGTTGTGGACACAGTTTTTACAATAATATGAAAAATTCGATGCGGTGGGTTACAGATTGCTAGATTTTCGGCGTGGTGACGTATCATACGCATTGCTTCCCCAACTTCTTATAGAAACCAGTTAAGCGACATCTATCTTATGTTATTAAAAAGAAAACACTTACAAAGAATAGTGATGGAATGTATTCTTATTTCTTTTACTGCTCAAATTTTGATTGCTCCATATTTATTTCCTTGCACAAAATATGATTTTATGCATATGAACTGTGCAAAATAATTTGGTTTTTAGAAATCTGCTAGGCGTCCCTCAAAAGTTCTATTGTTTGAACCTATTATAACTTCTTACAATAACTTCTCCATGATATTTATTCTTTAACATTTTGTTATTCTGTCCCTTATTCCAACAAACTACTAACTAGAATATTATAGTGGTATTGGTTATAATTGATTTTGAAAAAATATCAATTGATTGAGGAAGCTTTGTATTCTTTAAATAAAAGTTCAAATTATATTATTACTCTATTGCTGTTTTGACTTTATCAACATTCTGGAACCACAGTAAACGTGCCAATACCTACTTACACCTTAATATATTCTTCGAATAGATTCGCAAACACGACGTCATTTTATAAAGAGGCAGAAATTTTTGTTGAAAGCCGGTATCCGATTACCTACTGTATACTGAAAGCTTCGATTCAGTCCAAGTGAAAAGCAAATTGCTATTTTATAATTAATTACTATGGTTAGTGCTCCGAGGAACTCTTCAAATTGATGCCTACATCACCATTCCATGATTATACCACCAGACGAAGGTTAAAGTTCCACCGGCACCATCTGGACTCGTGGCGGTGCGCTTTGCACGCTCCTTTTTACCACGGACGTGTAGGTTATGGTACAACCTTCCAGCTGAGGCATTCCCAGTGGACTATAACATGGGGTTCTACAAGAAAGCTGTAAAAAAAGCTCTCCTTCAAAGCCGGCAATGCTCGGGCGGCTCCCCTAGTGTTGCCCGTGTCCATAGGCGACGGTGATCGCTTAACATCACGCGGCCCGTCTGCCTTATTGTTAGGTTTATTTATAAAAAAAAATATTATTACTCTATTGCTGTTCTGACTTTATCAACATTCTGGAACCATAGTAAACGTGCCAATACCTACTTACACCTTAAAATATTCTTCGAATAGATTCGCAAACACGACGTCATTTTATAAAGAGGCAGAAATTTTTGTTGAAAGCCGGTATCCGATTACCTACTGTATACTGAAAGCTTCGATTCAGTCCAAGTGAAAAGAAAATTGCTATTTTATAATTAATTACTATGGTGAGTGCTCCGAGGAACTCTTCAAATTGATGCCTACATCACCATTCCATGATTATACCACCAGACGAAGGTTAAAGTTCCACCGGCACCATCTGGACTCGTGGCGGTCCTCCATAGTCCGCTTTGCACGCTCCTTTTTACCACGGACGTGTAGGTTATGGGACAACCTTCCAGCTGAGGCATTCCTAGTGGACTATAACATGGGGTTCTTCAAGAAAGCTGTAAAAAAAGCTCTCCTTCAAAGCCGGCAATGCTCGGGCGGCTCCCCTAGGGTTGCCCGTGTCCATAGGCGACGGTGATCGCTTAACATCACGCGGCCCGTCTGCCTTATTGTTAGGTTTATTTATAAAAAAAAATTATAATATCGCTTTGTATCTATACTATGTTGCTCCAATGTCGTGGACACACAAATACCAATACAATAGATGAGTTTTAGTTTCTGTTGTTGGTTCATGTTTTTGTGTGTTCGTGGTTCCTACGACACAAGGTATAAAAAACCTACTGTGGAGCTATGAGTGTGAAACGTTATTATAATTATTATTATTTATTTACCATCATCGAATTTTTGTTGCCCATATAACTGTTAAAGAGTATTGGGACACCGACAATAATTCGGTCTCTAAGCTTTATAACTTTTTATAAAATATGTATGTTTTAAAATTTAACAATAGACAGAGAGAGAGCTACAGCAATTTGTGACGTTCGGAAATAAGAACGAATACCATAAAAAACATAACTAAAGCTACGTTTGCTAGAAGAACTGACAATAATCTAAAAAAAATTCGATTTAATCTAATTTTAAAACGCCGTCGCTTGTCTACTAAGTCACCGTTCGGAACGCGCGTCGATCGACACGCGACACCGATCCTCCGCGCCGTAGATTTATGATGTACCGTAGTTGAGACGGGAAACAACATGGCTGACAAATGCTTGCAAATATATCTTTTAACCGCTTTAAATCAGATGACTTAATTATTTGAATAATCTATAAAATGTTGATTTGAACTTCAGATTTTCGCATCGACCAGAAAGGTCGAGAATTCCTTTTTTATCCACTAGTCAAATAGGGCTGGAGTTTTTTTACCGCCCACTTTCTTCGCCTAGCCCTTCCTTAGCGCACCGAAAGCGAATGACTGTCAGTCGTTCAGCGACACGAAATTAGGTAATCACGAAATCGCATTGCAGCACCTTTAAAGTCGCTAGAACGAGCGTCATGTAAACGCGATGCACGATAGATGCATACGCAAAATAGCCGATCGTTGATGTAAAAAGTTGCTAATGTGGCTTGACCATTAGAGCTTCTACGGCATGTGATGGTAATACATAGAGACTTAACCGAAGAATGAGCAGCAGAGAAGGAAGAGTTGATATTGGTATCAGCCCAAAAAGCGTATTCACCCATATCAATAAGAAAAGAGCAAATTGGTGACCGCAACTCTAACCTTTATTATTGTACTTTGGTACTTTGACGACCCGCGGGCGCAATGGTTACCATGTCGGACTGCCATTCGAGGTGTCCTGGGTTCGATTCCCGGCGAAACAGAAATTTGAATGATGAGTTTAAATTTCTGTTCTCCGTCTGGGTGTTAGTGTTCCTGTCTTTGTATGTGTCCATGGTACCCACGACACAAGCTATTAATTACCTCACTGTGGGGCTATGAGTGTGTAACGTTTGTAACGTTTATTTATATAAAGAAACGTTTAAGTGACTTTTTAAAAATCTTGCATACATTGTAAGTTGATACTAATATTCTTAACAGTTAAACCGAATCACATAATAAAACATTTCGGTTAAATCTGCTTCTACATAAGACAGGAGAAGCCTTATGTCCCTACCTTCTTATTTTCGGATAAGAAAAAGCGGTGAATTTATTTACGCAAGCGAAGGATTCAATCGTCCCCGAATCGTAAAAATACACAGATTACGCACGCACACGTATAACGTAGTATAGAAATAAATATAGAATCGAAATTTTCGCGAGAGAATTTTCTTCCCCTGGCCTCTACTTGCAGTGGAGCGAAAATATTTAATCAGGCGTATAATCTTAGCGTTCCCTACGCTTTGTGGTATGAATGTATGCTTTCGTCAGTCCTACATATTTTATGTACCAAAAAGTATTCATAATATTGATAGGCACTGAGAACTTAACATAGACATTTTATGAATCAAGTCTAGTAGTCTTCAAAATCAAACTAATTATTTAATAAATATTGCTGGCAAACTTTTGAAAGCTTCTTTTTGTCTTTTGCTTTTGGGGTACGTAAATGCCCCGCAGATAAATAAACGCGTAGAGGAGCAGTGCAAGACAAGTGGATAAGAGGTCAGCCTCCGACGTGAGGGTTTTTTCTTGCACCTAGATGCACCTCGTTACTAACAAAATTGTAATCTGCATATTTATCGCTGCTCAATGGTGAGGCAAAGCAGTGTAATATTTCTTTACGATGTTTTCCATTAACCATATAAGCCTGCACAATTTACACACAATAATTTACACAATATTCCTTAGAGACGTGGTGTACTACGGTCTGAATCTCCCTGGATTTAAAAAAAAAAGGTTAAAAATACATAAAAGTTATGGTATACAATAATACTTTTTACACGGTATAATGTAGAAGTTAATGTTTTTTATGCAATCTATTGCTTTATAATATACCTTGCTTTTGTTTGCATTGATTCTTGGTATAAACAATGAGTATAAAATGAAAAATCTTTACGAAACAAAGAAGACATCTAGGCTTAAGAAATAAATGAATAGGTTGAAGTAAACAGAAAAAGATGAAGAGACGACTGTTATATTTTCAGATCTTCTAAAGCTATAGGCATAAGAATAAATAATAATTATACATAGAACGGAATCTCCTTTGACCGCCATTGATACGCCGCAATTTATATACCTACTTCCCTCTTCACCTCGTTACGCCTCTCTGTCGCTCAGGCGTGTTGCCAGGGTTGTGAACTGTTAATAATGCTTATGTAAAGATAATATCACTAAAATATAATTTTAAAAATCATTATTTTAGTTTAGTATTACAAAATATGAGAATGATAAATAATTACCTACTCTATAAATACTTATAAATAAAAGTACTTTACACTAGATATAAGTAAAGTTATCCTAAGTACCCTACCAAATGAAGCCATGTAAGCATTACTTACCTACATAGGTGTAAGTACTTATGTGGGTAGTTTAGGTTTAAAATAAACGAATATGTGCGCCGCTGCCGCAATCGAGCAAGGTACAACGACCAATGACGGGGGGGCTATTATTAAAGATTTTGGAGACATGTTAATATGCTGTATGTATCTAACAGAATTTTTCCAATTGGGTGAAGATATACAAAAAGAACTGTTTATGTCCTTTTGATGAATTCGGTACCTACGGAAACGGAATAATATTTAAAAAATATTACTCTACTCTTACCTTGCATCTTCTTTGGGCAAACTAAAAATTAAAAGCTTAAACTTAAGTATGGCATTGTTTTTGAATTGTTTGTGCAACCAAACACACCACCATAACTTGGCGCCATTATTGTAATTGACGCGCCGGCCGAGACAGCCCGACTTAATATTCTGTTTAACGTGTAGGTTAATATCGTGACCTTGAGCCCGTCCGGAGCGGGAGTTTCCGTTCTATGTATTATTTATTCTTATGCTATAGGGACAGCCCATCTACATCCATATTCAAAAATTCAACTGAAAGTTTTGAAAAGTAAGAAAGTTGAGGCAAATAAACTCGCCTTGATTTTTTAAACGATAAATCCCCATAAGGGAATTCCATAAAAACCTGGGAGGTTTTTTTTCCGCCGGCATTTTTTCCTCTCAGTGTACAATAACCCTGCAAAATGGGTACCCAAAGTCATCGATCGATACGAAAAATAAAAATAAATAAATAATAATTAATCAATAAAAAGGCGCAATATGGGTACAAATAAGGTTAATGATAATATAAATATAATATAATGAATAAAACTATTGCAATGTACATTTTTATATTTGTAATTAGATAAGTTTTTAATTATTTTTTCATTTGAATACCTCATAAAATGTAAATATCTCTTTCTAAGGCGCGTGAAATTGCGGCTAATACTTAGCTAGTAATAAATGTAATGGGGTATCTGTTTAATGAATTAATGTTTATACAAATAACGTAACTAATTGAAAATTTACAAATAATTCGGCACACTTACGTCTATTATAATCCATATAGCATTAATAGTGTTACTTTGATTCTACTTATATTAATCTAGTGAGGGAGAAACAAGTTCAAAATGTAATATTTGTAAGCTAATTAATCACGCCGTTAATTGAATACTTAAAGCGCGTGATCTACATCAGGCGAGAAGGTAAAGTGTTTTGTGTTATTTACCCTAAACTTTTCTTTTATTTTTATGTTTTGTTGTAAATAAAAATAAAACACTTGAAAATTAATACCAATACACTACAAAAATTCACACAATAAAGTTATTACTTACAAAAATTTCAGCATGTTAACGTTAAACGATTAACCGGATACGCTGATAAACCTAACAATTATCTGAAACGCTTCAGCTTTTCAACAAGAAACATACTGCTAATAACTAATCAATTCATTAGCTTTGGACCTATACGCAGAAACAGATATACATTAAATTTATAACACCGATTATACTCGTACCTCGGGATTGAGATATAAATATGTACTCGTATATACCTACTTAACATTTATTTAGCACTTTTGTGCCCAACGGAATTTGCCCCTGTTAAAGGTCAAGTCTGTTAAGTAATCCCTGTTTTATCATCTGATATGACAATTCATTCTAATCATTATATTAATTTATGTGCGAGATGTAGGTACTCGTTCGAATAAACCTCTCTTCAATAACCGTCGACTGTGAGGCAGGTGTCTCATCTAGACTCAACTTTATTTAAATCGGAATCGAGTGTCAACCTCACAGTATAACCTCAGGACTTAATCAAGCTTTGTGGTGCGCTCACGATATTTACTTTAGAAGAATAAGAAAAATGTAAAAAATGTCGAGGAGTGAAATAGCTGCAAATGTATTGGAAAGAGGATAAATTTGATTTAATGAATCTATAACTACAATGAATAATGTTCCCTGTCATAAACTTACCGTTTGCTAAATCGGTCACTTTTTTATAATAACGCTTTACACTCAGCCTTACAGTAGGATATACATATATACCCTGTTTCATGGATACCATGGACACATACAAAGACCAGACTTAGCTAAGCTACTGTTTCATTTATTAAAAACATCTTGTTTCAAATTTTAAATTAATCATAAAATCTGGGGAACGAGCATGTCCTGTTATACTATTCCGAAAATTGTGTTCCTAATTAGAAACAAAATGATTAAGAATGCGAAAACCTTCTTCTTTATGTTATGTTGTATAAAACCAACTTTTTCATAAATAACTAAATATATTTTCGATACGTTATTTTACTAATTACAATTAACTATTCAAAAATAGCTGGGTAGAATCGACAGGGGTAACTGGGTACATTGTTGCCAACTTAGTGCCTTCAGCACTAGATCTAGTGCATTTCTTGATGTTTTAGCGCTCAAAATTTCATAACAGGGCCTAGTGCCCTAACTAGTGCATTTTTAAAAGTCTGCAATTTATCACGTTGGTAAAAACCAATCAGTGGCACGTTCTAAAACACAGTTAATGATTACCTGAAAGTAGCATATCTTCGTACCTTGATTTGAAAATTTAATAAAATTCTGCTGTCAGGCAACAATTGCCGATTTTCAGAACGCACCTCTAATTAAATATCTATTTAGCGTAACGAGGTGTTTATTGTTTTTTTTTAGGTGTTTTCGTGGAGAGTGGAGTTCTTTTTTTATATTTTGATTAATTTTATTTGTTTGGTGCTCTTTTAACAAAATTAGCACAATTCTAGTGCATTTTCCAGGATGGTTTAGCGCATTTCTTACATAGCAGTTGGCAACACTGACTGGGTAGAATAGTCAGGCACAGTGGAATCATTGTGACATGCTTGAAAGCCTTTAGCCTCGAGGGAGCAGGTAAGTGAGCCGGACGTGACGACACAGCCGCTTCCGCTGCCGACCATCACCACATCCGAGAGAAATATTGTGAGGAGAGTATTTAAAACAGTGATTGGGCTGCCGTAAAATTTCATAAATTATAAATTATAAAATATATGATAAACCTAATAAGTATGTATATGTAAAATTTGAGTGCTGCCTACGATTTCCCCGGAGCATCATCCTTTTTTGATCAAAAGTTTTTTTTTGAACTCGGTCCAGAGATGGTAGAGAAATCCATAAAAATACAGTGAAACATTGAACCTTCTTTTTTGTAGTTAGAAAGCGAAGCGTTCTGTAACCCACTTTGCATGGGTATATCAACTGTGAAGAAAATAGCATCACGTATTAGTGACACATACTCTTCTCCAAACGGCTATCTGGTGAACTAGCCGCGCAATAAATAAAAAGGCGATTTAAGAAATCCCGACATGACTCGTCGGATTTATACAGAGTGTTCTGTGAACTTCGCCTCATCAGCATTCTGCCCGCGCTCCGACGATTGAATGTTACGACTTCTCTACTCATGAATTATATCGCACTGCCCGGTAACTTGTTTAGCTTATTCGAATTTAGTTTATGAATCGAACAAGCATGCATTGAATCTGCAATCATAATGATGTGGTGAAATTGAATGACCCATTAGGCTTCTGATAGTTTTTGACGACTGCTATCAATTAATTAAAGAAATGTAACCGACTGATTAACTTGCCTTCCTAAGCACGAAGTGCTTTTGGCACTAGCTTCGTGCGTAAATGGCTTGCTGTAAAACATCCTGTCGCCTCGTTGCATACTCACTCAAGTACGACAAGAAGCAAATCATTTGTTACAATGACGTGCTAGTTATTTGTATCTGTAACAAGCTTTGATAGCAAAATCGTAGTTTGCGAAGTTCATTGTCGTTTGTAGTAACTGGCCTTCGTCTGACGTGGTTAATACTCGTATGAATGCGTCCTTCCCTAGTTCTACTAGAGACAGAAATGCATTGCAACTGGATTTAGGTTAGACACTTATTCCAAAATTGGATCCGGTTAGATACAATAATTTTATTTTTAAGTCATGGAACCTTAGTTATTAACAACCGGGTCAGACTGTCCTTTTAATTGTAGTTTTTTAAACCAAAAAAAAAAACGGCAAATTGTTTGTAAAGTAGGTTTACGATCGAGATGTTTACGTGATAACGTCCGCACGAGAAAATCTCCATTCGTTTGTATGCCGCTAGAGTGAGAGAGACGGAAGATCGGTCCACTCACTCGAACGCTATGCCAGCCTCCGCTCGTGAGGATTCCGCGTGACAAGTTTCACGGAATGACTTGCAGAGCTCGAGATGAGACGGGAGATCGGTCCGTCTCTCTCTCGTTATACCTGCGATCGCGCTCGTGAGGTTTTGGTGTGACACAAGTTTCTGAACATGTCACCCGACTAAAACGATTTTAAAGACGTTATCACGTCAAAAAATTGTTTGTAAAGTAGGTTTACGATCGAGATGTTTACGTGATAACGTCCGCACGAGAAAATCTCCATTCGTTTGTATGCCGCTAGAGTGAGAGAGACGGAAGATCGGTCCACTCACTCGAACGCTATGCCAGCCTCCGCTCGTTAGGATTCCGCGTGACAAGTTTCACGGAATGACTGGCAGCGCTCGAGATGAGACGGGAGATCGGTCCGTCTCTCTCTCGTTATACCTGCGATCGCGCTCGTGAGGTTTTGGTGTGACACAAGTTTCTGAACATGTCACCCGACTAAAACGATTTTAAAGACGTTATCACGTCAAAAAGATTATTTTTTTTGTAGAGTGTCAATCTGCAGTCCTACATATTTAACATGGAATCAGATGAGCCTGTATTGAATCTGCAGTCGTAACGATGTGGTTGAATCAATCGCAATACAGAGCAATATCACGTAACCACGATGATCACGTGATCGGAGAGCCAATAAAGTTTATGCCACGCTTTAATAAACCGTAGTAGCTTGTTCGTAGCGCGCGTACTTTATATTTTGTCGTAGTTTCTCGTAACTGATCGTATAGACTCCATGTCTATAGTACTAATACTATAGTATCCATTCAGTGATCTATAATGTGACACAATTAAATGCGGCACATGTTATTTAGACATTTAACAAGGCAACTACGATGGATACGTCGAGGACCAGTACGCATTTAACATTACTGAAAGGCATAATTTCACGCCATTTCACCTCTTTCACTTAAAATGGATCAGAAGTAAATAAATTTATATTAATAGCATTCTGTAGTAGTTTATAGCATTAGTAGATCGTAGTTATTCGTAGCAACTGGCGTCTGACCAGCCTAGTCATACCGAATCATTCTTCCTTTGTCCTAGAGGGTCAGAAACGTATTGCAATACTTACATAGTAATCTTTATGTTTTTCAGTGCCATTACGGGTACGTAGGTAACATAGAAAGAGGAAGATAGTTTTATTCGCATTAACTTATAAATCACATGCAATCGAATAAGCCTGCATTGAATCTGCAGTCATACGTATTGTGGTTAAATCAATCGCAATACAGTGCAATATCGCGTAACCATGATAATCACGTTATCGGGTAGACAGTAAAGTTTATGGCCCATAACAATGCTTTGCTTTGACCAGGCCATGTCGAGGCAGCATATACTCGTATTTGACATTGCTGTAAAGAATTACTAAACTTTGTCTCTGTTTAGCGCCTATCTCATTCAAAGAGGTCAAAGAGAAAATCAGTTATTATATTAACGTGACCTGAAAACCACTAAAATAATGTGCAGGTAAAAATTCACAGCCACAGTGTAGTTTGTAGTAACTGGCGTCAAAGTTATCCGTTATAACTCAAAAATACACCAAGAAAATTAAAATAAAGCAAGAGCACAATATGCCATTTCCGACTTCTCACAAAAATCTTCAAAGCGTAACAGTACATCACAATGTCCCGTAACGCTATGCTGTGACCAGGACATGTCGAGGCAGAATACATTCGAGATTGCAAAATTACGCAAGTAGGAAAAGGAGTAAATAGGAGGAGTGATGTGAAAGCCTCATGATTACAGCGACACAAAATTCCGTGTCCTTGTAACTGACTGTAGTAGCAAATATGTAGCGTTTGTAGTAGTTATTCGTAGTAACTGGCGTATTTATTCAATAGTGCCAATTACATACCTCTTATTCTACGCAATCGAAAAGTTCTGCTACACATTGCAATACATAGAAATGTTGACGTTTCTAAGTGAAGCTATGTAGGAAACAATATAAGGGCTCATTTTTATTGGTCGTTCTGGACTGCATTCGGGATGTAAGAAATTTTCGTAACATATGACATATTTTTAGGGTTCCGTAGCCAAATGGCAAAAAACGGAACCCTTATAGATTCGTGATGTCTGTCTGTCCGTCCGTATGTCACAGCCACTTTTTTCCGAAACTGTAAGAACAATACTGTTGAAACTCTGTACGTAGATGTATTCTGTAAACCACATTAAGATTTTCACACAAAATAAAAAAAGAAATAAATTTTTAGGGTTCCCCATACTTAGAACTGAAACTCAAAAATTTTTTTTCATCAAACCCATACGTGTGGGGTATCTATGGATAGGTCTTCAAAAATGATATTGAAAATTCTAATATTTTTTTTTCTAAACTGAATAGTTTGCGCGAGAGACACTTCCAAAGTGGTAAAATGTTGGTCCCCACCTGTAACTTCTAAAATAAGAGAATGATAAAACTAAAAAAATATATGATGTACATTACGATGCAAACTTCCACCGAAAATTAGTTTGAACGAGATCTAGTAAGTAGTTTTTTTAATACGTCATAAATTGTAAACCACAATTTACCTTTCATTCAATCTTAATGCAATGATTTCTATGGATAATCAAAGACAATGATGTATTTCTGTTGCCGCTATTGTTATACAAATACTAAGAATAGAATAAAATAAATATTTAAGGGGGCTCCCATACAATAAACGTGATTTTTATAGATAATGGTACGGAACCCTTCGTATGTGAGTCCGACTCGCACTTGGCCGGTTTTTATTTTTGGATAGACTTGTTGATTTTTATCGGTCGTTAGTCCGCCTACAGTCTGTCCCCGCATGCTACATATCGACCAACAAATGAGCCCTAAGTAAGTAAGAAGTTTTCGTGTTTGCATTAACGTATAAATCACACGATGTGGTTTCATGAAACGAAACTGAGAAACACATTACAATGTTATGCAACCACAATAATTCCATGATTGAAGTGCCGATAAAGGTAAGTGATGCTGTGTGTTCCGTAGAACATTCGTAGTACGAAAAGTTCGTAGCTGTTCGTAGTTGCTTATACGGGCTGGTTGCTACGTTGAATTATTTACCTTTTTATTCTACGTTCGTTAGCGTTGAAAAGTAACGCAGTGTATTAAAGTATGCAATAATTCTGACGCTGGTGTGCCGTGCAAATTTTTCTGAGTTCGATTCCCTTCGGGGGAGATGTTTAAATGAGGTCTTGTCTTGATCTGGGTGTTTGCGTTCTTATCTTTGAGTAAGTCCATGGTTTCTACAACGAGGGGTATCCTATTATGGGGCTATAAGTGTAAAGTGGTATTAATTTCTTTAACTACGTATAACACAGAGTAGAAATATTCATCTGATATTATGGCATGACGTCGCCAAGCGTCGCTCTGTGGCATTTATCATCATTTATCATGTAAAATGAATTAAAAAAAATATTTTACGGCTGGCGCCATTTTTCAAAAATGTTCTTTGCGAGTTTTTATTATTTTATAAATTGCTTCATTTTTTCGCAACTGTATTAAAAAAAGTTGTTCAGTACACGTGCGGAACCGTCATTGGAAGGAGTTCCGACTGTCAACCCTCACCTTCGGCTGCGCCTCGGCTCGGGTAGACATTTCTCGGAACTCCTTGCAATGACAGCCTTTCCGCACTTGTAATGAAATATACTATTTCAGAAAATAAGTTGATAATTATTTTCCTGATGTGTTATGTTATCTTAATTATTAAGTTATATTAATTTTAATATTTGTATTTAAAATATTGCAATGAAATTTAAAAAGAAAATAAATATAAATAATTTTTATGAAACTACTTTGTTTTATTAAGAGCCACCATGACGAAGACTTTTTTTAATTTGAATGGAGTAGCAGACGAGCATGCAAGCTACGTGGTGTTAAGTGGTCAGCCCATTAACATCTACATACAACCTCAAGCAAGCATAGTCTTGTCTAAGGTAGTACGCAGTTGCGCTGCTACTCCGGAGGCTGGTGGTCGCCTCATGTACTCGTAAGTGTGGCCGGCAACGGCACCTTTCCACCGAAACACAATAGAATTGGTTCACGGCAGAAGTGGGTGCAGCGGTGGTACTTCCCCGGGCGAACGATAATAGTTCCTACATAATTTACACATCAACCCCATGAACGGAATCGTTACCGTATTGCCTCTTTCGTGAGCTAGTTACGAGAGACGGTGATTATGTTACGATTTCGATTAGTTTACGTTGCAGTATGCATCCTTGTTTTAAGTTAACGATGGAAACGACAATAGCGTGAGACTGGCAATAAAATTATGTGACACTTTAGTAAGCCGTACTCGCACCGTGTTATTCTTGGAACATTCGAAACGCGTATTTCGTAGTTGTTCGTGTTGGCAATGTTGGCATCAGCTAAGCAACTACGGGAAACTAGGAACTATGCTATTCTAACTTATTTTAAGGTAATTTACATATTACATATCAAATTAGAAAAAGATCGTGTACCGTTTGGAAGAGTATTTTGGAAGAAAACGCACGCAAGAACACGCAGAGCGAGCCTATGTCTCTTCGCAAGCTAAGCGGTTCTAGCCTGTCAGTCAATTTTGGGTCGTTGACGATTCGGACTGCGCGCTTTTCAACGGAGTCAAATGGGTGTAGCTGGTACTTCGGTGCTCCTGCCCAGAGATGGGAGCAGTACTCCATGTGGGGTCTGACCTGGGCCTTATACAGCGTCAGGAGTTGCCCCGCAGTGAAGTACTGCCTCGCTCTGTTGAGGACACCAAGCTTTTTTAATGCCAATTTGGCTTTGTACTCCAAATGACTCCGGTACTGCACTTTACTCGTAATGTCAACTCCCAAGATACCGACACTTTCACCGATGGTGAGCGCGGTGCCCTTGAACTGGGGCGCTATAACAAATGGGGCTTTTTTAGCGGTAAACGCGCAAACTTGTGTTTTCGTGAGGTTTAACTCGACAAGGTGAAGTCGACCCCATTCCGAGACCCGCTCCAGAGAGTTCTCGACTTCAGACACAAGTTTGATTCTGCTTTCCTCCACTTGTGACCTAGAGGCATTGGCTCGAGAGGTGTATAGTGCGTCCACCGTACTATCATCTGCATAGTAATGTATACTGCGTGATTGTTGCAGCATGTCATTGATATGCAGAATGAATAGTGTAGGGGACAGCACTGAGCCTTGGGGAATACCGGCGTTAATGGGCTTCATATCTGAGCAGCATCCGTCAACAACGACCTTAATCTGCCGCTCAGATAAAAAGCTAGCCACCCAGTTGCATAGCCTCAAGGGAAGACCGTAAGATGGAAGCTTCGCGAGAAGGGCCTTGTGCCAGACCCGGTCAAAGGCCTTTGCGATATCCAGGCTGACTGCCACAGCCTCCCCGTTACCCTCGATGGCTTCAGCCCAGCGGTGTGTGAGGTACACCAAGAGATCACCGGCCGACCGTCCCTGGCGAAAGCCATACTGACGATCGCTGATCAACCGATGTCTCTCGAGGTACCTAAGGAGCTGTGTATTTATAACACGCTCCATCACCTTAGAGAGCAGGGAGGTTATCGCAATAGGCCTGTAATTGGACGGATAGATAGACGCTGGCCAATTCTACCGATGTGCCTAAACTTCGCCTTGGCTTGTTTGCTTCTTTGCCGAACGGGAGGCAGCGTTGAATTTTTTCGAAGCTTAGACGTTTCGGAGTCGTTGCGCGCGTGCGCATCAGCCCAGGTTTTGAACGCTTCTTGCTTAAGGCTTAAAGCCTTAGCGCAAGACCCATTAAACCAGGACTTGTTTCGCCCGCCGATGGATACTGAAGAGCTGAGAATAAAACCAAGCATGCCCTGTCGTATCACATCGGCTATCGATTCCGCACACGCGCTAGGATCACCCGAGGTGAAGCACAGCTGCCTCCAGGGGTAGGAGGCCAGGAATTCCCGGAGTCCATCCCAGTCAGCGTTTGTTTATATAAAACAAGGGGCAAAGGAATCGTGTTACCATGCGCTATCACTACACTCTCACATCACTACACAACCATGACAATAACGTGACCGGAGTTCTAATAAAAATGGTTGATGCTTTAGTAATATTCGCAGTTTGTGTTGGCACCAGCTAATACAAGCAACTATGGACAACTACGAACTCCGCCATGCTGAGAGGTCAAAAGGTAACGTACAATGGTAATGAACAAAATGACACATAAATATTATGTACCAAATCGTAAAGGGATCGTTACCGTATTGGCTCATTTGGCTCATATGTGAACTTGTTCCGAGAGGAAGTGATTATATTACGATTTTGATTAGTGTGCATTGTTATACGGAGTTTCTCAACGTGAATACGCAGTATCGATGTAAGTGTAGCAAGTTTCGCTTATTTGCATAAACATACAAATCAAATGTAATCGGATTTAAACTTGCATTGAATCTGCATTCAAAACGATGTGGTTTAGTCATCACGATACAATGTAATATCAGGCAACCACCATCATGTCATCACAAATGACCAAAGTTCCAATAAAGTTATATGACGCTTTAATGGACTCTACTATTATAGTACATTCATAGCACGCGTACTTCGTAGTTGTTCATAGCAGCTCGTAGCTGATCGTAGTGGCTGGTAGCTACGTCAAGTCGTTTGCAAATGCAGGTCATATCGCGTGATTTGGTTTGCTAACTAGCCGCTACTGGGGAGAGATATGAACGCCTGTCCGCTCGCACTCAGTGTGTATAACCCTCGACACCTCTCGCATAGTTTGATTATGTAAATAGACTTGATGCTGATGCAGCAATGAAATGATTTTGTACAAAACATAATAATTATATTATCACTTATGAAACGAAGGAAGCCTATGAGTCTAACTGAAATGAGGTGCTTATGTGTCAAACAAATAGTAAAAAGTCAAAATTAACCCATTTTTTCGATAAAATTTTATTCTATTAAAGCTATTGAATAATCTTTTGACGTACTGTTTTTTTTTCAATTATGGCATCGCAAACTCTGTGCCAGCGTCAAGTATAGTTTTTGCATCAATTTTTTGCCAGTTTCAATGAAACTGGACGAAGTAAGAACAAAGTCAGTAAGTAAGTCGTCAGTAATCAGTCAGTCTAGTCAGTCCAACATTCAAGTAAAGCGATGGCTACTTTACTAGAACGTGTCCGATGGAATTTTGGAGGCAAGCATAAAAAAACATATTTTAGCACTGTTATTCTATTTCACAAACACTCGTGCACTGTAATTAACCTATATCAAACAAAATGCCACCAACTTTATCCGATGTAACTCAAAAATACACCAAGTAAATGAAAATAAAACAAGAGCACAATATGTCTTTTTCGACTTCCCGCCAAAAAAAAAAACCTTTTGACGTACTTTTGTGTTCAACTTTGATAAATTCACTGCGTCGATTAAGTTATTATCAGCCGGAACAGTAAATACCAGTAGATTAGTCAAGCTGATTTTGAGTGTCATGTATTCATTATTCACAGTAGGATGCATATTGTTGTTATATTACCCAACATAAAGTTCAGTCTGATTGTTTGAAACCAAAATGATGGGAAACAGCATACGGAATTACCATAAATAATGTTGAGTCTAAATTAATAATCATTTGACCAATAATTCAATGTTAATTTGTCGGCCTGCGGTAAAATGGGCCGGTTACATCGCAATCTGCTTGGCTTCGGCAAAATTGGTACTCTAAGGGTATTTACACAACTGAGCACACATTAATGATAAAAAATTGTCAGAGACAGAGATCGTAAAATTTACATTAACTTAACCATTAATTTACTAATAGGATGATCTTCTTACAGCAAAAACGTAAAGAATCAACACAATACCCTACGTATTAAACCAATATAAAAATTATTGTAATTGTAATCTTGTGTAGATTACAGTGAATCAATAACACATCATTTAAATTTTAAATGTAATAATTTAGTGTATTTATACTGTAAAAGCTACCAGTGCATGAAACTTTATAAAGATTCCGATCCATATTGAATGAGTAACGATTCAGCTCCAATACATTAGTTACAATTGAAAACATTGTACTTTTATATAAACATTGTACTTTTATATCTGTAACGATGAACTTTTCTATTGATGTCACTCATTGGTTCTTATATGTAACGGCGGACGGCAAAAAATAAGTTAAATTATATTATATATATAAATTATTTTATTTTTATAATATTATTACACCTTCAACAGGATGTGCACTATATTATTATTTATCTACCTACAAGTAAATATTATAAACTGTTCAGGTACAGGTTGAGCGTGCTTAGATCTAAAATGTTATTCGCCTAAGTGGTTCCTGTCTCAGGGACTTACCCAGCTTGCTTCTACTTGATAGATGGGTTACCTAAATACCTGTGACGGAGATTTCCTTTAAGCGATCACCTTATACGATCCGATATTACCTTGTCGATTACGTAAAGTAAAATAACCTATAAATAAAGTAAAATAAAATAAAAATATTTTAGTGTCAATTCTTGGAAATAAGTTAATAGAAATTGATAAGCAGAATAACTGCTTGCTGATGGCTAATTTTATCAAAAAATTTAAGTGTACTTTATTGATATTACAAACGCGATGGTGAATGTAAACTAATAGGTCAAGATTGAGTTCAATGGTTATGTTATACCCCTGTAGTGCAATTACAATGCTGAACTGCCGAACGGAGGTTCCCGGGTTCGATTCCCGTGAAAGTAGAGAGTTTAAAATTTCTATTCCCGGTCTGGGTGTTTGTGTTTCTGTCTTTGTGCGTGTTCATGGCGCCCATGACACAGGGTATGTCTACCTTACTTTGGGGCTATGAATGTGAAACGTTTAATTTTTTTTGGGAAAAGCGATAAATAAATAAAAAATATCCCCCGAGTTGGAAAACATTATAACTTATGAGCACAATAGTATGTTAACCTATATTTAATTCCAATAGGCTCGTGCATACCTAAGAAATGCAAAAATGTTACGTGAATCTGAGAGATGTTTCAAAAGTAAAATCATGCTCATTAATCTTTATTTGTACAGCTTGGTAGAATATTTAGGACTTATATTCGTCTGAATTTTCAGAGAATAGCTGTATAAATCAAGAGATATTAAGTTTTGAAGCAAAATAATCAAGGCATAATGATATTTCTATCGCATAAGTTCAAAATTTTGCGATATAGTAGTATAAAGGATATAGTAAACTGAATTGAATTGAAATTCAATGAAAGGAAATGTGCCCTCTAAACGCTCTGATATTTGCGAGACGTACAAACATAACTATATATAAAACTGGACCCAAATCCTCTTGACGATACATAAAGAGCAAGTTGACGATACATAAGGCGCAAGTTTTGTATAGGTAAAGTTTAAACCAAATGTTTTACTGTTGTTTATGTGCTTACTAAAATAGTTTGAAATGAATTTAAAATTCAAATATTTAAGTTTAAACTAATTAATTAATTTACCATAAGCATAATAACTACGACATTTGGACGGTAATGTGACTTTGAAATAGAGTTTTTAAAGTATCGTATATCTCTTTAAACTGACTGCCACGAAAGGCTAGGTTAATATTTTTTATTATCCCTAATTTTCGAATTTTTTGGACAGATTTGTTATTGGTTTAATACGAGTAATTGCTATACCTATATCGAGACCAATTGGAACCGTCGGCGTATCGTGCTCATCGATACAAGGAAGCACTCATGAAATTTATTACTAGCGGTCACCCATCACATACCTAAGTTGCTTAGCTGCATAGATACGGTTAGCGTTCTACGGCAGATACACTTTACATAAAATAATTATAAATTATATGATATACTACTTGCCGCTGCAAATACCACCTCGTCCAGCATACCTAAATATCTATAGCTTCTCGAGCTTCGATGCGCGTGTATGCCAAACTACGCAGCAGTGCATTATAGGCGCAGCAAACACCCTCGTCTGTGAGAGGCTTGTACACGTCCACGCTCTGCTCTACTGATGCTCGAAGACAATAATAGTGATTTCTCGGGGTAGGTGTAGGCTGTAATTCGACGACTTCTCGAGCTTCTAGATACTATGTACGTGCGTGCCGAAATACCCATGTGTGTGAGAGGCTTGCAGGCGACTCACACTCTGCTTTACTGATGCTCAACAGAATTTTCACACTAATGATTTCTCGGCGTGGGCGTTTCCCGTAACTCTCCGCCCCTAATCCAACGTGTTTTTTTAGTTTATCATTTGTATGTGTTAACATCAGTAATACGTAGCTTAAAATATTTTTTAACTATAACCTATAATATACATATTATTGCATATAATTGTACGGTTCAGACACCAGACTTCCACGCGTGCGTATGGATTCAAATTCAGGCGCTCACGATTAAATTAGAAAGGTGGTATGTGATATTGGTTAAACTGAGTAGCAGGTAATAAAAAACTTAAAAAAACGTGGCAGATATTTCTTTTGAAAAATAACGTGTCATTAATCATACTGAGGGAAGAAAGGAGCAAAAAGAAACTCGACAAATGCCTTTCCTTGAAATGTGCGCACATTGAAATTGCATTTACGTTGGCAAGTGGCACTCAGTTTGTATGGTTAGTTGAAATGGTGTCAGTACACGTTACTATTTGTATAGTTTATTATTTGACTAATATGATAAAATGGAACCAGGATAAAACTGGAGGTGTATTTAAAACCCATATCTTGGATCTTCGTTCAACTGCGAGTATAAAAAAGGATTATTATATATATATTATATTATGTATTATATGAATCATTTTATTCTATGTTTCCACGTATTGGATATTCTGTTTCAGTTAAAGTACTCGTACTAGTTTTGTTAGAAAACTAAATTCTACTCGTATATGAAAAAGTTTACTGATTTTAAAACATTTACCAGTTAAAATTTGTCACAGGTAATTTGTAATAATGTCTTAAATGTGAGATTTTATAAAACATTGTTGGAAACTTAAAATTAATGGCATCTGTGTATTTGAAAAAGATCGTGTCATTAATTATACTAAGGGGAAAAAGGAGCGACAAGGAGATCGACAAATGCCTTTCCGTGAGATGTGCGCACATTGAAATTGTATTTACGTTGGCAGGTGGGAAGGGGAATGCAAAACCTACTCAGTTTGTATGGATGTCACTCAGTTGAAATGAAGTCGTTACACCTATAACCATAGTTTTGAGGGATTGAATGGGTAAGTGGATAAAAGTGTTCATTAACAAGAAGTTCAAAATAAGATATGAGCGTTTGCAAATGTTAAATCATACGAGTAAAGTCAAGGTAGCTATTTTTTTGTTCGAGATATTTAAATAATACAACTAAAACACATGAAAAATATACACATAAATATAATAAAAATATACAGGTACATCTTCTTATATATAAAATTCTCGTGTCACAATGTTCGTTCCCGTACTCCTCAGAAACGGCTCGACCGATTCTCATGAAATTTTGTGAGCATATTGAGTAGGTCTGAGAATCGGCCAACATTTATTTTTCATCTCCATAAGTGATAAGGGTGGCCCACCCCAAACATTTTAAGGCGGTACGGAGTTCGCGGGGTCAGCTAGTAGCTTATAACATTTTTGTTCATTTTTTTAACTTAAAATTGTGTTATTCTCGCGAAGATGCAAAAGGCTCATTGTTTGATTTCACCTTTTATTATTCCAAACGTACATATTAGTGTATATGATTTTTTTTAAATGTATCTGCTCATATTTCATTTGTAAGCCCGAAATGTGTGCATGTTTTTCAGTTGTATTGTAGGTGGTAGAACTATTATGGTTCGCCCGGGGAAGTACCACCGCTGCACCCACTTATGCCGTGAACCAATTCTGTTGTGTTTCGGTGGAAAGGTCCAGTTGCCGGCCACACTTACATGAGGCGACCACCAGTCTCCGGAGTAGCAGCGCAACTGCATACGACCTCAGACAAGACTTACCTATGCTTGCTTGAGGTTGTGTGCAGATGTCCATGGGCTGCAGCGACCACTTAACACCACGTGACCTGCATGCTCGTCTGCTACTTCATTTAAATAAAAAATAAAAAGTTAACACTTTTGCATTGTTATGGTCAGTATTTTTAACACGAAACGTATTTTGAGCTCATCAGTTAGCTTACTAGTTTCACTGCTGCTATTTATTATTAGAATAATGCGAGGAAGTGATCGCACATCTGGGAGTAAAAAAATAATATATTATTCTTTGCCCTGTATAACATTTTGTATACATGGTTTCGCGTGTTAAATATTCTTTTTCAGTTCACTAGTTTAATTTAAAAGTTAAAATATCTTCGTAAATGACAATATTCACTGATTTTAAATCATTATTTTGTCAGATAATAGTCATAGCTGATATATAATAATAACTACAAAATAGGAATTAAAAAATAATAGATGGAAAGATTAAAATACGCATCAGCTGTTTCGTTGAAGAATGTCATGTCATTAATTATACCGAGGAAAAAAGAAGCGACAAGTGACTTTCCGTAAAATGTGCTCACATTGAAATTACATTATGTAGACTGGGAAGGAGAATGCAAAACCCACTCAGTTTGTATGGGTGTTACTTAGTAAAAGAAGTTTTATTGGTTGTTTGTAAGATGACCAACAATGTGTGGGAAGAGATATTTATTTCTTATGAACATTTGGTAAAATAAAAAGAGATGCCAAAAAAAGTAGGGTCAAGTAGGGTTGTGTCAATTTTCGTTCCGGTTAATTAAATTTTAAAATATTATGACCCAGCAGCCTTACAGATGTTTCATATTTTTGAACAAAATTATAACAATCGATTATTGAAATGTAGTAGTAGTTCAATGAAATTGTGTCTTGTGCAATGGTAAGCTGTGAGGTACATTCTGGAAATAACTCGCAAAATTACACGTTTCATCGGTAAATACGAATAATGTCGTCAAAAATTTATTCGTAAATTTTGGTTAGTTGTGTGGCTTTTTCTTCCTTTGTTATAGTTTGTATAATAATAGCCTCTATTTATTTCTGAGATAATTAATACTATATTTAGTAACTAAATATAGAATTAGAAATTAAATCGAGAAAAACTTAAAATTGTTTTGATACACACGTGACAAAATGGTCACGGCAATATCAATAACTGATTTTTTTCTTAGTAGTTTTAACATTATAAATTTCTTTTTAAGATTTACACGTCAACCTGAGGCATGCAACCGAACTTTCTGTAATTTGTAGCAAACATTTTGAAGGGAAATATTTTCTACGAAGAATAATAACTTCGAGATTTAAGAAAAGATTGCATGAATTAAGTACCTACTTTATTTGTAACTTTTAATAAAAATATGATTTTAAACTATAGTGATGCATTCAATAAAACGTATAACTTGTGTTTAGACATCATAACGCTCACATACGCCTTTAATTTTTGGGAAAGTTTTTGAACTAGCTTTGTGTATTTTTTACATCCTCTATACGAGTATATACTATATACTCGCACAATATAGGGACGGTACGTGTCATTGTGTCAGAATTATTATCTAATTGAAATTTAAGAATTATTTTGAATTTTGTAACGCATAATTTTCATTTAACAACATGTAAATTGAAGTAAAGTGTAGATAGTAGGAAATTTAAATATTTACATTTGCTATGTTGCAACTTGAAAAATTGAAATGAAAAATGAAATTGGACGGATGTGGATTGACCAAATGATTTTTTGGAGCTAAACATGCTTAACATGAATGCACTAAATCATTTCTAAATTTTCTTAAGGCCTTTATCAGTTCTTCGAATAATGTACGTACCATAATAATATCCAAATTTTAAAAAAACCTTCTACCCTACCTACCAATCAAATTAATTATTTAATTTGATGTGTCTCTTACGGTTTATATTGCTCTTGTGATTTGGATATATCTACTACATACCAGGGGGAAATAATGAACTTCACTTGGGAAGTTGCTTTGTTCACTTTGTACCAACTATCACTAAGATAAATGTATTAATAGAAGCGTTAGCAACTTTTGCTCTATTTTCGAATTTGGATGGGCTTCCGGGATTTGGTTATGCGGCTACTGAAAATGTAAACTGAATTTCGATTTATGACGTATTCTCTCTAAAATTGGCTATTCAACTCGTGCAGATTGGGCTACTTTGAGTAAATATGTTGACCTGACATAGTTGTGACCGCAGGCTCTCATATGATAATTTTGTACCCATAGTTTAGCGTTGTCGATTCTTGAAACTATATACATAATAAATTTATTTTTAGTCGAGAAAATTAATTAAATTTCTGACCAATTATTAAGTTTTCACTTCTGCCGGCACTCCCGGAGTTTTTTATTTATTTATTTACTTTATGTAAACGCCTAAAGCCTGGAGTTACAAAGGGGTTCAGCCAAATGCCTATTGGCATTGTCTCCTAGCCGCCTTCTTCTTCTTCTAGATTTTGTATAAAGAAATTAAATTGGTCTAACATTTCATTCAGAAAATACTAGTATTAGATACATATTTCTATGTCTAGAAACTGGATGGAAATATCAGATTTAGATTTTCAGTTCGATAGTATTTAACTTACTATGACGATTTCTGTAATTTATTTACATATCATTTATACACTCAAAACTTAATTTTAATTAATGAGATATTCCACACTACACGACTGTAATATATAATAAGATATAAAATTGTATTTCTTATAACTTCAAGTAATCTTTTATCTATTAAATGCCTGTTCTGAATAAAATCTTACTCTCAGGTGAATATAAACATCTCCACAGCAATATCTTAGTTGCTCATCACCCTGAAAGCTATCGTTATGCCGCGGCCGTAGAAAAGTCCAGCGCGTATTCTGAAGACTTACGGGACACTTCGGCTCAAGGGATCTTTTGTGTCAGCGTCAAGTCGTCCTCGTTCAGTCACTGACCTACTTCGCATAACACTGCTTCGCACAATTGTCGGAATATATCTAGCTCAGACATTACGAGTATAATCGTAAAATGCTTGAATTGATAAAAGGAGGAGTATTATAAGTAATTATTGCATTTCCTGCCACGATTTTAGGATGGTATGGTAGGGTAGTAATAGAAGCGCGCATGGCTTGGCGGCTACCGTAGAACGCAAGCGGTCTATGCAGCTAAGCCAAACGCAGCAGCAGGCGCAGTCAGGTGTGAGATGGGTGACTGCAAGTGGTAAATAATTTCTTGCGCGTTTTCGTGCTTCGGAGGGCGCGTTAAGCCGTCGGTTCCGGTTGTTGTCGATAGATAACCTTGTCGGAGGCCTTATTGAGGTTTGAAAACATCCGACAGCGGGCTGGCCACTAACCCGCATCTCCACCAACACGCATTGGAGCAACGTGGTGGAGTAAGCTCCAGGCCTCCTCAATAAGGAAGAGACCCGTGTCCAAAAATGGGACGCAAAAAAGGGTTGCAGCCATGGTAGGGTAGTATCTATACGTTAGTTATTTAATTTATATTCAAAGCATTTTTTTTAAACAGTTTTCGATTAAAAAAAGTATAGATTTATCTAATAACTTAAGGCATTTGATTAAAATAAGGGAAGAGAAACAGTGTTCAGAAAAATAATGACGGTGCCTATTATAAAATAAACGAACTTTAGACCAAATCTAAGCAGCACTCAGTGCTTACAACGACATGTTAAGCCGTCGATAGATTGCGATTTTTAAACCTTGTCGGAGGCCTTCTATGTAGAACGTTTGAAAACATCCAACAGCGGGTTGATCTCTAATTTAATTTGCATCTCACCAACCCGCATTGGAGCAGCGTGGTAGAGTAAGCTCCAAGCCTCCTAAAATTTGGAGGACGCAAGGAAGGTTTCGTGGCTTTCGTGGCTTCGTTCTTTTCGTGGCTGCCACCAGCTCAATGACTATTTCACTTTTTTACTTCTGAACAGACCCTTAGTTAGTAACATATATACATAGAATATATACTTAATACTCGTAATTAGTTAGTAGGAAATAATTCTAGATTAACTAACTCCTTCGAGACAAACTTGCAAAACTTGGTATACCTACCTGAACAGATTTACAAAATTTTCTGCCTGCTCGGGCTTCTTGTACTTGTATGCTTCGATTCTCCGTATTCCCACACGTCCAGAGACTTGTTATATAACTTTGCGGGTCTTCCTAGTATACTGATTGGCTCGACTAAGAAACAACAAACTACAGACGCTATCCTACTAGTTTCTATCTTAGGGTGAAATTGATAGTTTAGTAAGAATATTTTAACGGTTACGGGCTATTTATTTATTTTATTATTATTTATTTAAAACTTATAGTATAACCTTAACCGTATACAAGGGTGTGCTTAATGCCTAATGGCATTCTCTCTCAGCCAACCCTGGGTGATATGAGAAAAATAGTGACAGGCGCATACTATGTCTAAAATAATATATAAATATATAAAATACATATACAAATACATTATTATCATAAATAACTAAATACTAATATTATTATTATATAAATATTAATACAATATACATACCAGTAACATACATATAAATAAATACGAGGGCGACACTGATAGTTTTTAGAATTGGCCACTTTTAAAGAATATAATAAAAAAAATTGTTTAAAATTCGAAAATAGAACTCTTTGCTAACATTATTGAGTACTAATTTTATTCATTTGTCATTTGTTTAACGATTTGGCGGCAAATTGAAATTTGTCTGTGTCACGCCAGTATGAATTTAACGCGAGAAAATTTTCGTACTATGATTTTTTATGACTTTCGGTGTCATTTAAGTCAACAAGAATGTTATGACAGACTTCGATTGGCCTTTCACGATGAAGCCCCTTCTCGGGCCACTGTTTATAACTGGTTTAATGAGTTTAAACGTGGTCGCACCAATCTCAGCGATGCTCTACGTGAGGGACGGCCTTCTACGGCGACGACTGAAGATAACATCAGTGTTGTGCGATGTATGATAGAGAATGATCCAAGAGTAACCTATCAGCAGATTCGGACAAGCTTAGGCATCGGTATGAGTCAAGTGCACAAAATCCTTCACAAACATTTAGCCGTTAGGAAGCTTTGTGCCCGGTGGATACCTCATTATTTGACCGAGGCCCAAAAACTCCGTCGTGTTGATTGGTGCCGCAAAATGATACAAAGATTTAACGGAGGTGACTCGAAAGCTGTATTCGACATACTTACGGGTGACGAAAGCTGGATTTATTGGTATGATCCGGAAACCAAAAGACAATCTGCTTAGTGGGTGTTTCCTTTCGAGGAGTTGCCAACTAAATTGAAGAGAGGTCGAAGTGTAGGAAAAAAGATGGTGGCCTCATTCTTCGGAAGGACCGGTCATTATGCGACAATTGTTTTAGAAGATCAAAAGTCAGTTACTGCGGTATACTAACAAATGTTTGCCACTTGTCTTGGAAAAAGTTCGAGAGAAACGACCTCGCAGTAGGATCCTCCTTCACCACGACAACGCCTCCTCGCATACCGCCGGGCGAATGATCGATTATTTGGCGTCGTCAGACGTGGAATTGCTGGGTCACCCGCCATTTAGCCCCGACCTCGCACCTTGCGATTTTTATTTATTCCCGAAAATAAAAGAAAAACTTCGAGGAAAACATTTTATGGACGCCAAGAAAGCAGTGGCTGCGTTCCAGAAGGCCATCGAAGAGACCCCTAAGGACGAGTGGGCAAAGTGCTTTTCTCGGTGGTCTATCGAATGCAGCGATGTATTGATGTGAATGGAAACAATTTTGAAAAGATATAATAAAAATAATAACTTGCTAGTTTGCTCAGTTTTTGATTTTCTAAGAACTTTCAGTGTCACCCTCGTATTACCTAAATGTCAAACAAACAAAATGAAATGAGATAGCCGCTTAATACAGAAACAAAACAGATCCTTAAATGATTCAGTCCTTATTATTCAAGAGATAGTCTCGAACGAGTCTCCTGAACACGCCTCTACTTGGAGCTTTTCGAACAGTCTCAGGCAGGGTGTTCCATAGTAGTATAGCCTGAATAGTAACAGAGAAACGGAAGAAGTCACTTTTATGTGAAGGAATGTCAAGCTTAAGATTATTGGAAGAACGTAAACCTCTGTCATGAGACGAACAGAGGCAGTGAAAGTTTTTCTTTAAATATTGAGGAGAAGTTCAATCATGTGCTATTGTGTTTCTAAAAACGGTTTCTTTTACACTTTTGGACTTTGAGAAAGAAGTGTTCTTAATAAAAGGACGGATAATGCCATCCTATAATGCACCTAGATGTCGTTTTTGTATTCTTAAAAAGAATGCTTTTTATTCAGTTATTAAAATATATAATAATTTACCGATAGATATTAAGGAATTACCAATAAATAACAATATATTTAAAAATAAATTAAATAAATGGCTATAAGATTGCATGTTTTATAGCATTGACGAATATTTGACTAATCATTAAAATAAGTGTAATTTATATTTAAATATTATTCTTTAATTAAATAAAAATAAGTAATTTAACAACACATAACGTAATGTAATAATAATAATAATTTATCTCCTGTATAAAAGATGATCAAATGACTATGTATAATAATGTAAAAATGCTATGTATTATTTAATAATTAATTAATGTGTATTTAGTTAAAGTTGTAGAGAGATGTACATTTTTTATATCATATCCTAAAAATTTGCACGCCTCATTAGGCAGAACATACGAACCCGAGAAATATTTATACCTATAATATCACCTACATAGTAATAAATTGTAAATACTATGTTCTGGCAAATAAAGAAATTGAATTGATCAATCCACTTATTTGCATTTAGAGATTCACTGAGAGCAGTGATCTCTAAATTAGAATTAGCGGCAGGATTAATGAGAAATCGGTGTTTGCTGCGAAGGTATGTCGAGACTTAACGAGAGTTTAAAACTTAAATTGCCATGCCAATTTCAAATATTGGCTTTTTGTTTTTGGTACCCACATTATTCCTATTTTAAAATGTCATACAACTCATTTAGGTAACGGTTTTATACGCTACTTTATATTTTATTGCTGCAAGTAAAACGAAATCATGTAATCTCAACCGCAATATTTTATTACAAATGATTATTTATGATAAATAGTATGAATAATAAATTCACATCAATCGTAAATGAGACACGTAAACAGCTCGCAATTCCGCTATGGGGTCCAATAATTGCATCATCGCGTGCTGGCGTAGCAGGAAACCTGTAGTTGATGACTTGCCGTTATGTTTTATGGTAATTTTTTGGCGTTACACAGGCTTGATATAATGAGTGTAAGAGTTTATATAAAGCCCAATGATGCATTTTTTCCAACCTTTTTGTGAGCCACTGCTGGGCACAGGTCTTATCTAACAAGTGAGAGAGATTTAGGCCAAAGTTCACCACGCGGGCCTGGTGCGGATTGGTGGACATAATACCTTCGAGAAATTATGAGTTTCTCTTAGGCATGCACGGTGATGGAAAACATCGTAATCAATTAAACGTCACTATACAATAAACAAACAATAAGTTTCAAGTCGTATTTAAACATGGTTGTATTATATCTGAATTATTACTTACGGGATATATACCACGATTCACATTGCTTTTGAGCTCCCGATATTTCGGCGCAGTTGCTTGCACCATGATCACGGTTGAACTGGATATTGCGGGTGGATGTTAAAAGTCTAAGGACAGCCGTAACGGTCTACCCTCTTCCTCGCTCGTTTGCTACGGCTACTACCGGTACTCGAACTCGAACATAAGTCTCAACAAAACACACACAGTATCATTGCGTAGGGTTTTTTTCATATTTTTGACGCATATTGTTTTTAAGACACACTAACACTGGATTCCACGCACTAGAAACTAGATTGTATTGTCTTAACGTTTATTAACAACAAAACATAAAATATGCTTAGTATCGTTTTCATGTATTATCTCGTTTCTATTTCATATTTAATTTTTAACTACGTATAACATGAGTAGGTACTGAGGAGAAAGTGGGCTAGGCTTAAGTTATCAAAATAATATAATATAAAAAATGGTATAAAAATTTAAATTACAGAAATACACAGGAGCAGCGATAGCCCAGAGGTAAAGACCATGGTCTCCTGCACGGCGCGTACCTATGATGTATGTATATTTTTTTTTATCAGTGCTTCACGGTAAGGGAAAATATTGTGATATTTAATTAATTAATATGTTTTCTTGTTGTTTCTTCTTGTTTCTTTTGTAGATGATTTTTTCTTCTTGTTTCTTTTGTAACACAAAATTTTTGAAGACATGATGTCCACCAATCCATCGTGAGACATCGTGATGGACTTCGACCTAAATCCCTCTCACATTCTAGAGGAGACCTGTGCACAGCAGTGGGACATATAAAAAGGCTGAGATTATTTGTGTTTTTACAAATACTGTATAGTATGTGTGCTGTGTAGTTTCTGTTTGCAAAATAAATACAGTTCGGTGTACATGACATGCATGACATGCAGACATGACCAGTGTATTAATAGTTATTAAAGAAGGAGGAGGACTGATAACCGAGTTATCAATATTCAACCCTCCGCATGTGACAAATTAGGTATAGGTACCTATGTATGAATAAATAATAATCTAGTTTAATATTGCGACATGCAGGTTATCAGGCGCAACTTTGGTCGTAATTTCATTAGACATGATCTCTGACAAGGCTTCTGGGGTGCGAGTAATTCGCCACTTACACGCTAAATTTAATAATTTACGAGTACTACGATCTCGTAAATTAATAAAGTAAAATACTGCTTCCGTGAAACTTGAGGATATAAGTATTTGAAACGTAAATCCAGTTTGTTAAATAAAGAGTAGAATAAACATTTAAAAAAAATATATTTATTTATATTTATTTATTTTTACTTCATATCCTTTTTGATCCATTTTTATATACCTGGAATCTTTTTAAAGTCATATCTACCTAGCTCAAACCAATAACAATCATATGGCTACAAAAGCTAGGCATAGATCTATTCTCATATCTCAGAAAATGAGTGTTGTTTCATGAAATCATATCGGGTAGTATCTGGGCAGCGCGCTAAAAGAATGGCAGCTCAAGCCATCCTATCAGCAACACCGGAAAATACATCGGTATAGAGTAGGAGTTAGCCTTTTCCGACCTCCTATCGGAGGAGCACAGCGACGGGCTTTCAGTGGGGTAAATAACCCACATAATTGAGTTTTTGTGCTAAGCTTAGTAGCATCTTGAAATATTTCCCCGATACTCATCTTACTTATTTATATACTCCTAGCCGTACCCGTGTTGTTTAGTTATGTAGCTGTGTAATCAGCTGCCTCCTAAAACGCTCGAGGTAGGTTTGCCTTTATTTGTTACACAGCTATGTTGCAAAATTCTTATTGAAATACCTCCGTGCGAGTAATACATTTCAGATAATATTTTCATATTAAGCTTATCAATATAACGGAACATTAATTTTATTTTATAAAATCTGTAAATAGATGCTAATTAACCAACATGTTTATTGAATAAGCCGGTGAACGGAGCGAGAGTGTGTGTGCGTGACAGGAATTTGCATGTCTCGTAAATTGGCCCAAACATTATTGACTGATCGAATCTGTTTGACGTGATACGCTTCAGAGAACTATGTCGTCATAGGTTCTTTGAAATAAAAGCTTAAACACAAGATCATTTACCAGGTAAATGTTAATTTATTGTACCTTTAGCTTGGATCCAAGATAGGAGATACGATATCATCAGACTATTGGAAAGTGTGCCTTTAAGGTTGCATGTTTAAGCTAGTGGCCATAAGTAAAAACTAAACTTTTGTGTTAATTATACTAGCGGCTAAGCCCACAGATACTTTCTTTGAGTAAAAAGTAGCCTCTGTCACTCTTCAACCCACAAATCTCCATACAAAAATTTGGTCAAATCGTAACACGTATAATATTAGTGACGATTAGTATAGATTGTAAGGGAAAAAGATAAGTAATATGTCCTATTCCACACAAAATCCAGTAGGATACAATAATCTTTAACTAGATTTCCGCTATCAATGTTATTCACAGAATATTTTCCTTTGTATTTCTTTCGCTACTACAATTCGGTATATGAGCGACTATGCCCATTACGTTAAACAAGAAAAGATTGATGGCATACTTACCGTGATGAACTGTCGGCTATAGACATGCGTTCGTCTTATTTATTGTACACGTTTCTTTACTGTATTAGTCACCATTATTACATACACATATGAAACTGGAGGTTTTGATCCCTTTATTACAAGCGTATCGTTAAATAATCGTGCTCAAAGGAACATTTTTTTTGTAATTATTTTGTTAAATTTTATTAGTATTTTGTTAAATTTTTGCCGCCTCATGAATTAATAAAAAAAGTAGCCAAGTGCGAGTCGGACTCGCGCATGAAGGGATCCGTAGTAGCAAGAAAAATACCACCATCATTTTTGGGCACCAATAAATTACTTTGTTGTTCATATTCATACTTATATATGCGAATAATGTTTGTGTTTTTTGTTTAATTTGATATCTATATTTATAATATAGGCTCCGGAGCTACTTGACCGAATAGAAAAAATATTTTACCAATAGAATCCTTCATTATCCCCGATGAACGTAGGTTACATAATATTTCCAAAAAAGTTAGTGATCCGGAATGAAAACGTCGATAATGTAACACAACATGTGAAAAAAAATACCGATTTAAGGTTTTATACCTTATATCGCGTACCAGTAGGGCAGCACCATGCGAGGTATGTAGGGGGGACCAAAGGAGAATATTCACTTCAAGCTACTGATATTTTCTAACGCGCGTGAAGTCGCGGGGCACATCTAGTCTATACATTAAAATGCTTTGTCCTGAATGACTGACTGATGGATCAAGCCACAGCCCAAACCGCTGCTCGTAGAGACTTGATACTTGTGGAGGGTCTGATCTTTGTATGACGTAGACATCCGATAAGAGAGAGTTTTTGAAATTCCACTCCTAAGGGGATCAAAAATTATGATAAAGTTTGTATTTATTGAAATTCACACTTTTTATCGCTAAGTCTGTGCCCAACAAGCCCAGACATTAAGCAATCGCTGGGCATCCGACTATGCATAGTCTTATCATAGATCATATCAAAAATAACTAATAGAAAAAGCTTCACATGCACTTTAAAACCCCATCATACTCGTACATCAATATTACCTAGTTTAAATACTTTTGGATCTTATCGAGTCCTACACCAATTTAATTATTATACTTCACAAATATGGAGAAATTTGCCGAAGTTTAACGACGATACCATGTAAACTATAGGTCTACACATTATTTTTCTTCTTTCCTATCACGGCTTGTACCGAACGTTACCGTTCCCTGATAATATTTCATCGATACGAATTATGTTGCTAGCAAAGCAGTAATGAACGGCAATATTTCAAGAGGGATTGTTCATTATTTATTATATTAAATGTGTGAAAGTTTCTCGAAGAAGACTTTAATAACTTTATTTTCCACTTACATAATGCAACAACGCAAAAGTTTCCAGTAGTTTTTTTGTACATTAACGATAACGATTCACACACAGAACCCCACAGTAGGGTAGATACCCTGTATCGTGGGTACCATGGACACACACAAAGACAGAAACACAAACACCCAGACCGAGAACAGAAATTTAAACTCATCATTCAAGTTTCTGTTTCGCCGGGAATCGAACCCGGAACCCTTCGATTGGCGACTGCCATGGTAACCATTGCGCCACGCAGGTCTTCAATTGTTAATAATTTCTTCGTCATGTCTCAGTAGCAGGATATCATTCCTTAATAATAGATGTAAGTAATGAATTATTTAACGTTAGGTTTACATTAAGTAACTTGCATTTTGACATCTCAAAAATGCCTGACTTTACAGATACGTAATTAAAAATAAACGTTTCTAATAGAAATGAGTTACCGTGATATAGGCTGTCGTATGACTGATGTGTCGTATATTGTTTGACCGTTTCCCATATGTGAACCTTTTGGGTTCTATTGAGCTAATCCAAGCGAGACGGACATGCATACACAGAGAACACAAAATAGCGAATCCCTCATAACGGCATCTCAGTGACGTGCACTTTTTGCGCGCGGTGTCCCTCGTTCCCGCTTTTAATTTGTCATTCAGACAGCACGGAAGTCCGCAATTTCCCTCACTTTTGTACTTAAATAATAATACGACATTTATAACCGAAGGACTCCTTTTTAGTAACGTCTCATATGCGGGGTCGACCACAGAAATTAGCCCGACTCTTTTTTACTGAATTTGAATTTGAACTATTTAAGTTACTGTGCTGATTTAGGTAGTGAAATCCTTTAGGAGAAACTTTAACTGTTTTATAGGCTTTATAAAAATAATAAAGAGTATTTTTTTACATATTTTATAGCAAATATTAATATTGCTAAATGCACGAAGAAATGTATTTTTTTGTTTATAAAATTGCATTGAAAGTATATGTCACAGTCAAAACTTATAGCCGGTCAAAACCACTTTTGACTGCAAAAATCAGTCAGAACTATTTTTAACTGAGGGCGTTGGTCAAAACCACTTTTGTCAAAACTTATAGCCGGTCAAAACCACTTTTGACTGCAAAAATCAGTCAGAACTATTTTTAACTGAGGGCGTTGGTCAAAACCACCATAATATATAGCGCCAGTACGCATACGTACTACCCGAAAAATACCCAAAACCGAATCAGAGTACCCCACTTTCCACGTGGTCTTGTCTGTACTACCCCTAGAGTGTATATAAAAAGCCGGAGGCGCGGAGGGAGACCACTCCCCGCCCGCCGTAGGAAAGCGCAGGCATCAAGAGAGCCGTAGCGGCTGAGGCTGGTCGCCGAAGGCGACCAAAAAACCGAAGCTGCGGAAGCGAGCGCAGGTGCCGCGCTTTCTTACGCTGGGGCGGAGGGAGTAGTCTTCCCGCAGCGCCGGAGATATCACGGAGTAAAACTTATAGCCGGTCAAAACCACTGTTGACTGCATAAATCAGGCAAAAGTGGTTTTGACCAACGCCCTCAGTTAAAAATAGTTCTGACTGATTTTTGCAGTCAAAAGTGGTTTTGACCGGCTATGAGTTTTGACTGTAACATATATAAATTAAAGGTGAAAAATGGGTGCTTATTTTATTAAATCTAAAAATTTAGAAACCCCCCGACCAAAAAAATAAACTCTAAAAACTAACAAATAATATTTTAAACCTATTATAATTATCATCGTCACATATATTAAGTGAGTTCAAGTATTTTTATTTTCCAAGCGGCGTCGCGTCGGGGGACCGCTAAGTGAGAAAAACAGGTGTAGTCACAGATTGCAACAAAAGAATTTACTCCGAAAAATTCGCTAAATCGACTCAACCGTAAACGTCGTCTGCCCTCACGTTTAGCGGTCCCCCAACGCGACGACGCATGGAAAATTAAAATACTTGAACTCACACAATATATGTGACGATGATAATTATAATAGGTTTAAAATATTATTTGTTAGTTTTTAGAGTTTATTTTTTTGGTCGGGGGGTTTTTAAATTTTTTAATTTAAATTTTATTTCAAGCTTTTTAAACGGAACTGATCTACTGTACATAAGTTACAAGGAACCACAGTTGAAAAGGCTGTAGTATATTTGGGCAAAAAAAACTTTTGCAAAAGGCCAAGCCTACGTGGCTTTAAGCAGCGTAAAAAGTTTAGATGGGGTCGCTATATGCGATCTCGACCAAAGGAAGCTGTTTAACAATCCTCATGACAAACTGGCTCTGGGTGAATTGCACAGATTGAGAAACAATAAAGATTAAACTTTGGTCCTTCTAGATTTTCAGCAAAAATATAAATCGGTTTATCCGTTTCATTCCGGCATTCCAGGGTTTCCTCATTTCCAGCATCAGGTTCTCGTCAATTAAAAACATGAAGAGAACTAGTCAAGGCAAATTCAGCGAGCCCAAACTCGATGGGTTTACTAAAAGGTAGTCCAGGGTTACGTCTCCTATCTTCGAGCCCTCACAGCAGACCAGCTCAGTGGTTCCGGAAGACATTAGTGTTTCAAATGTCAGATCCCACATATGCTTGCAAGTAAACTGGGCGTATAATATTCCTATCACACCTAACAAACGACCTGATGACCTTGAAGACCTGAACCGATTTCCTCCAAACATAGCTAAGAACACTCTCGACTGATATACTTTTCAATTAAAAAAAACAGCATTAAAATCGGATCATCCGTTTGGGAGCTACGATGCCACAAACAAACACGGACACATACACATTTACATACACACACAGACACGTCAAACTTATAACACCCCGTCGTTTTTGCATCGGGGGTTAAAAAGAGCTTATTTTAAAAAAGGTTGGGGTATTTTTAAGCTCATGTGTAACCAAATTTCATGCTCTGATATTATGCCATGTAATTTATTGTATGTAATGGATTTTATTATGATATCAATTATAAATGTTCTCCTTTACCTACTGTTTATCATTACTGTGTGACTTTGTAAATTAAATTGAAGCCATAGATGAGTACTTAATTGAGTTAATAAATAAAATTTATCACCAAATTGAAAAAACAAAAATCATAATTAGGCACATTAAATGTTTTATTTGGCTTCAATTCATCAATTTAATTCTTTAGTAGAAAAAGAGGCTGCGCGATTTTCCGCACCATTAATGACGTGACAAACGATGGTTTGTACCTACGATGTCGTTTCATCCATTAAGAGATTTAGAGATCAAGTTTAGTAATCTTTTTGCTTCTTAACTTTTGCTTGCGTCACTCTGGTACACCGTTAGCAAAATAATCAAAGAATATTAAAAGAATTTCCTGATATATTGGCAGTTAGATTTAGGTAAATTAAATAACAAATCGAATCAAAGCACGCATGGCCCGGCGTATAACGCAAGCTATCTATGCAACTAAGCCAAACGGGCGCGGTCGGATGTGAGATGGGTGACCGCTAGTGGCAAAAAATTTCGAGCGCGTGTCCATACTTCGGAGGGCATGTTGAGTCGTCGGTCCCGGTTGATTTCGATAGATAACAGTCGTTAAACCTTGTCGGAGGCCTTATGGGCGGTTTGAAAACATCCGACAGCGGGTTGGCCACTAACCCGCATCTCCAGAAACCCGCATTTGAGCAGCGTGGTGGAGTAGGCTCCAGGCCTCCCCATTAACGGGAAGAGACCCGTGCCCAGCAGTGGGACGTAAAAACGGTTGCAGCCAATCAGCCAAATAACAAAGAGCAGCGATGGCCGAGTGGTAAAAGACCGCGGTGTCCAACCCGACTAGGATCAAATCCTCGGCGCGCACCTCTGACAAAGAAATTGTGCAATCTGCGCATTTATCGCTGCTCCACGGTGATGGCAAATACCGTGATATTTAATTGATTACAATGTATTCTATCGCCGTGCATGCCAGGAAGAAATTCATAATTTCTCGAAAACATGATGTACACCAATCCGATACTTGGCCAGCGAGGTGGACTATGTGTTAAATCCCTATCATTTATCATAGAAAACTTGTGCCCAGCAGTGGGGCATAAGAAGGTTGAAAAAAAAAAACAAAAATACGTGGTTTCATTATATTAATGGAAATACAATGAAGGGTAAGCGTGGATTCTTATAATTATAACAAATGGTCAAGTGTAATGATGCCTATTGCCTTTACATACATATATATTTGTTCTGGCGCAATTGGGAAAAATGTTGAGAGTGAATTTTTTACGATGCGCGCGCACACCGACGGAAAAAAGCAACAGTCTGAAGTTAGTTGCTATTCAAACCGTTATCTATGTTCAAGTTGTTGTTGTCAGTGCAATTATAGATTTGAGGTTAATTGTCGGTATGTATAATTTATTTACATCGTAAATTATAAATTATTATTTACATTAATTCATATCTATCTAGCTATAATCTTTAGCAGGTTTCTCTTAAACTAATAAGCCGTATAACTTCTAACGCGTGTACCTATGTACTTATGTACACACACTCTTTTTTACCGACTTCTAAAAGGAGGAGGTACTGTATTCGGCTGTATGTATTTTTTTTTTTATATATGTTCACCGATTACTCCGCCGTTTGTGGACCGATTTTCAAAATTCTTTTTTTGTTCGTATGCTTATACTCCCGAGGTGGTCCCATTGTCACCAAATCAGGATCTGATGATGGGATCCCAGGGAAATCGAGGGGAACTCTCAAATTTTATAGGCACATACATTGATTTTCTTATACTTTCTGAAGCATAAGAGATATTTGTGCATAGTAATCATCATCTCATGTTGCTGAGCTGATGATGGAAGGTACTGCAACAGTGAGGAGTTGAAAGCAAATTCTTTCAATAAATAGTTTTTTATTCCAAATCTTACATTCCTGAGGTGTTCCAACTGTCACCAAGTCAAAGTCTGATGAGAAGATCCCAGAGAAATCGAAGGGAACATTCAAATTTTATAGTACAACAAATGATTTTCATATTTTTACTAAAGTAAAACAGGCATTTTTGTATAATTATCATCATAGCATGTTGCTGAGCTGATGATGGAAGGTACTACGAAGGTTAGGAGTTGAGAGCAAATTCTTTCAATAAATGGTTTTTTGTTCGAAATCTTACATTTCTGAGGTAGTCCAACTGTCACCAAGTCAAAGTCTGATGATGGTATCTCAGAGAAATCGAAGGGAACATTCAAATTTTATAGCACAAGAAATGATTTTCATATTTTTACTAAAGCAAAACAGGTATTTGTGTATAATTATCATCATATCATGTTGCTGAGCTGATGATGGAAGGTACTATGATGGTTAGGAGTTGAGAGCAAATTCTTTCAATAAATGGTTTTTTGTTGGAAATCTTACATTTCTGAGGTGGTCCAACTGTCACCATGGCAAATTCTGATGATGTGATACTAGGGAAATCGAGGGAAACACTGAAACTTAATAGAAACACACATTCTTTGTCATATTTTTTAACATAATATAAATATTTGTGTCCGGTAATTATCACCTGATGTTGCTTAGCTGATGATTGAAGGTACAACTCCTCAACGGTTAGGAGCTGAGAGCAAATTCTTTCATTACTTTATACGTTCAGGTGGACTTATAGTAGTATTCTTTCAGGGTATAAGATGGCTATTAGGTAAACATGATTATAAAAGGTATCTCTTTAACGTTTAGGAATTAACTAAAAAAAATTCCAATTATGCTTATACATATGTGCAGAATTATTAAAATTACTAAAAAGAGTGAAATAAATTAAGTTTTTAACAAAAAAATAGAACCGACTTCAAACGGTAAAAAATAAAATTGTTCAGTACCTACTTCTTCTTGCTTATGGTAATGACTCTTAAAACTATTTTTGAAGTCGGGCCCTTAGTAAAATGTCCTGTCTTAGTAAATATATAGTGTACCTTTCGTTCTGAATGGGCACCGACTCCAAATTAGTTTTAACAGTCATTACCATAATCAAGAAGAAGTAGGTACTGTCCCACTGTCTGTACTGTCGGTGCCCATTTAGAACGAGTGGTACAACATTTTAGTAAGGGCCCGACTCCAAAAATAGTTTTAAGAGTCATTACCATAAGCAAGAAGAAGTAGGTACTGAACAATTTTATTTTTTACCGTTTGAAGTCGGTTCTATTTTTTTGTTAAAAACTTAATTTTTATTTATTTACTTTCATCTTCAAGTGTAGCCTTATTGGTTAACACATAAACTACCATAAGTCGAAAAAGTTCCTTCAATTTAACACGAATCCTGTAAATGAGAGGCAAGACTCGAAGAGCTGCGGGGAACAGGAAGGACGTGACGTCACTGGAGCCGCTTCCGCCGCCGCCCGACATCGTCACTTCCGCTGCGCTGAAGGAAATAATTTTAACGGCACCCAGCTTTTTCATAAGTAGCTACTACAATTACATTAAAAGTGGTTTAAGGTTTTGTAATTTTATATAACAACGTAAACGCAGCTAAATTCATTTACATTCATAAAGCACCAAAAATCAGCATTGAACTTCAAAAATTTTTGTTTCTGGGAATACAAATATACTTTGATGCGGACTTTGCCTTCAGGTCATCAAAATTTTGCCCTAGCGCGGACGATTCAATATTATACGAATAGGATTTTACTTCTAAATTAGGACTTTTTGCCCTTTGACTGGTTCATGATTGATAAAAAAACAAAATACTTATATAACACCATACTATATTTTTTTATAATAACCTAAACTTTCACTACATTTTCTATGTTATATAAATTTATGTAGTTTTATGGTGAAAAATACAATCAGAGATTAAAAAATATGTAAAGTTCTGGCAATAAACCGCTAAACAACAATTATAGCTCCATAAACTAAGCGAAGTAAATGCTACAGCTAAAAGTTTTTATTTCTCTAAAGGTAACTTATTAACGTTCAGTCATTGAGGATAAAACACCACATAAAGTTAAAGTGACATATAGTCCCTAAGCGGCTGCTACGGAACTGTCGCGTAGTAAATAAAAAAGGTGATTTAGGAAATCCTAACATAACAACCCGGATTTATAAAGGTTGTTCAGACGCGGACTTTTCTTTCAAATCATCAAAATTCTGCCCTCGCGCGATTGATCGTAATGCGAGAAGGTCTTTACTTCTAAATTACGGCTTTTTGCCCTCTGATCTGCTCAGGGATCTGGATCATCCGCTTTGACCCAAGGATCGGTTTATCTTGTATGAAATAAAATATAACTAACTGACTATACTACATTAGTAATAGTTAGTATTCTGTCACTATACTATAAACATAAAATGTGAGCTTCAGTTTCTTTTATGTAAGGGATTTTGAGATGTTATATCAAAATACTTTTCTCAGGCAGGGACAGGCTTACTCATTATGAGTGTGACGACGTGTATTTGCTGGATGTAACTGGCTGCAACCCTTTTTATGTCCCACTGCTGGGCACGGGTCTCTCCCCATTATTGGGGAGGCCTGGAGCTTACTCCACCACGCTGCTCCAATGCGGGTTGGTGGATGTAACTACTTACCAGTATTTTTGTGGTATAAAGTCAATACTAATAATATATAGCTGGAGAGTGTGTTTGTTTGTTTAAACTTGCTAATTTTAGGAACTACTGGTTCAAATTGAAGAAACTCTTTGTGTTGTATAAACCATTTATTGAGGAAGGCTATAGGCGCAAAAAAACTAAAGTTCACGCGGACGAACTCGCGGATGGCCGCTAATGTATAATACAATTAATTGCTTTACCAAAACATTTCATCATAAAGGTTGCGATCTGATGGCGTTGCGATGAAAAATGTTTACCAAAAAGAATTCCTCGCAAGTGCTAACAAATTGACGTCAAAATGAAAATGTCACAAACACGAAACAAAGTTTTCAATGTGGAGAAATTAAAATCAAATATCTTACTTATTTAGGTACATTTAGGGAAATTACAGCCATAGTAGTGTACTTATATGGCTGTATCATATCAGCTTTCTTTTCGTGTGTCTTTGTAAGTAATAAAAAAACCTGTTCAGACGCTTAACAGAAAAATATTCGCCTCAAATGACGCAAGACGATTTAATGATAATTATAAAGAATTCAACTATGTTTTTCCGAAATAACAACTAGATAAAAATGTAAGAAAAAGATAATTAAAGCGACAGAAGATCTGCAGTGCTAAATCTACGTCGAATCTCGAACAAATATGTACACACATAAGTAAGTCATTAGTAGTCGACCTGGCAACTTTTCATAATATGTGACGAAATAATTTGCACAATCTTAAAACATTAATCAAAAGTGCCTCTTGAAATTTAAGCATTCATATTATATTACCCACACATTCGCAACAAGAAGGCGCCTCAGATATGGTTACCGAGCAGTATTACATACATACTCGTACGATACATTCATTGTACAGAACTGATTCTTGCTAACCGAGTTATGAACTCGGCGGCAAGCGGGTGAATACAATTTAAATGAAACTGTCAAATGTGGTTTTATAATAAGGTTTCAGGAAATTGCCTTACATATTTACATATCCAACATTTTAAATTTGAGTGTGTGTGCATGTGAGCTGCAGTTAAGTAGATCACAGAATGATTTTCTAAGACAAGATTTTTATTGGACGTCAACCACAGAACTTAACTAGTCCTTCCTTTCATACTGAAAAATTATCGAGATATATGCTTTACAAACATAAGTATTGAAACTCGGTGTTACTGACGCAGCTGGATTTCATCATCTATGTTTATATAAATATTATTGACGGATCCGATTTTAAAATTATGTTCTGAAAATATCTTGATTTAAAAAAAATTACTAAGGTGGCTCCCGTTTTGACGCGCTTATTCTCGCTTTCCTACACCACAAGTAAAGTACCGTCTTCGTGGAAGATACATAGCTCTAGTACACCCAATTCCGAAAAAGGGTGACCGCAGTGACCCGTCCAATTACAGGCCCATTGCGATAACTTCCCTGCTCTCTAAGGTGATGGAGTGTGTTATAAATACGCAGCTGCTTAGGTACCACGGGAAGCACCGGTTGATCAGCGATCGCCAGTACTGCTATCGCCAGGGTCGATCTGCCGGTGATCTCTTGTCTACCTCACATACCGCTGCGCAAAAGCAATTGAGGGTAATGGGAATGTTCTGGCAGTCAGCCCGGATATCTCAATGGCCTTTGACCTATGACAAAAAGCTTGGTGTCCTCAAGAGCGCGAGGTAGTACTTCACTGCGGGACAACTCCTGACGCTGTATAATGCCCAGGTCAGACCCCACATGGAGTACTGCTCCCATATCTGGGCAAGAGCACCAAAATACCAGCTACATCCGACTCCGTTTAACTCCGTTGAAAAGCGCGCTGTCCGAAACGTCAATAACCGAATTGACTGACAGGCTAGAACCGCTTAGCTTGGGAAGAGACATTCCATGATTGTACAACTAGACAAAGGTTCAAGTTCCACCGACACCATCTGGATTCGTGGCGGTCCTCCACAGTCTGCTTTGCATTCTCCTTTTTACCACAGACGTGTAGGTTATTACAACCTTTCACCTGAGGCATTCCCAGTGGACTATAACATTGGGTTCTTCAAGAAATCTGTAAAAAAAGCTCTCCTCCAAAGCCCGCAATGCTCGGGTGGCTCCCCTGGGGTTGCCCGTGTCCATAGGCGACGGTGAGTGCTCAATACCACGTGGCCCGTTTGTCTCTTTTTCGGTTCATTTATAAAAAAATGAACTTCATTATTGTTCTTCATTAATTTATCTTGACTTTACCATAAATATGAATTACGCTAAATGCCAGAAGCAATATTAAATATTTCATAAAAATGCGGTATACAGACGAAAGTGAAGATAGAAATGGTCTTTTTCACTGGGCTTACGTTTAAAATATAGTGGTATTTTCAAGCTCTCGTATAATCAGATTTCATGCACTGTAAAAATGTCCCGTACAACGCTTTGTTGGATTTTGTAATTAGAAATTTTAATATTCATAGGTCTAAAATGAAAAACCAGGCTGTTGTTTAGTTTAATTTATCGATTCTCAAAAAATCTCTAAAGATCAATATGACCTAAATCCCTCTCAGTTTCAAGACCTGTGCCTGTAGTAGGAAATAAAAAAGGTTGAAATAAATAAACAAAGTTATGATTGTAAACAATTTAGTTAATAAAAATTAAAATACCATATTTTATTACAATGAATTAAATAATTGGTGATCTGATCTCATTTAAAAACTGTCTTGTATCATCAAAATGTTTCTTCGCGTTTAGCATAGCATATTAGCATATAGCATAGGTAATAGAGAGTGCATATTGATGTGTCGTTTTGTGAGAGCTTTTTTTTGTTTCAAAAGAAAAAAATAATTTTAATACAAATATAATTTTTTTCCAGGGCTTGTTTTTTGCTTCCTCCTCCTATTGCATCTTAAAGTAATGAAATAATTCACGAAATAAAGTTTATCAAATAATTCAAGTGTATGTTGAATGTACCGAACTTTTTCAACAAAAGTTATGAATACACTAATAGCAATCAAACATTCACCATAGCTCATAATTTTGCTAGTAGCTTTGCAGAGTATATCCATAGAAGGAATAAAATACAATCAACACTATACACTTATATCCCTAGTTATAGATAAACTACGATAACATGGCGCGCCCCTCCAAATAACTGTTTCAATGTGTGTAGTCACATCCTTACGAAAGAGTTTGTATGTAGTTGTGAGTATATTTCTTCTTACCACATTTGTTGGTCAACTAATCATAACTAGCCGATCGTGCAAGACAACGCACGTGTCATTATCTAGAGTACGTCAGTGCAGCGCCTGCGTTGTAGCTAATCTCATCTAAGATTGGTTGTCAAGCGCATCTTCCTAAAAATAAAAATATAAAACAATGTCATCAGGACGATTGTGGGAATTCTATTTTAATTCATATAACATGTACCTATAATATCTGCACATTATTTTGGATTTTACACTGTTTTGTGCAGGGTGATATTTTACATTTTCAAAACAGGTTAGTTTACTGGGATATTTTACCCATACGGTTAGATATTTTCTAAAAATCTACATACAATCCTAATTAATCATGCAGCGACGGCAGTGTATCATGTTCCATAATGACAGTTTTTAGGTCGTCACCGAACTAAAATATGTAAACCAACAAATGACAAATGTATGAATCATGTTCAAAATATAGTAGACCATGAGTTATTCGCTTGTTTTGTAACCTTTCTAAACACAAAACACGTAGATAAGGTATGTGATCTGATTGATCATTCTCTATTCCAATCAAAATAGTGGCATTGTTCTTTCCATTATTAAAGATAGTCTTTCTGTTTCAGTGTTAAAATAACCTATTATAACAACTCCATAATTTATTCCAAAAATACCATTATTATAAACATATCCTATATCTCACAATTAGATGTTAAAGAATATTCATGGTTCTTAATGAGATCAAGATTTTAATTAAATACATATCTTAAAATAAACAGTACCTAATTTAATATCTGAAAAATTTATATCTGTTGAAAAATGGGAGAGTATATTTGTAAAGGTTTCGGGTAGGAGGAGAAAGAAAGAGGTAAGAGCTTCTGGTGGTTATATAGTTCTATATTGTCTTTGAATTACACTACACACACTCGGTTAAATGGTCTATGGTATAAGTTTAACTATGGTACAAAATACGCGACGGTGATAGGAAAATGGTTAATGGTAATGATATACGCGGCGCCTCGGACGGCTGCTGGTCACGTACTCACTTATTCCTAAATTATAATTATTTAGGTAAAGTGATTGCGCGTCAACGCAAACTCAGCGATATTCGCAAACGCTGAGCTGTTCGAAAACCATGTTCTCGAACATACTCCCGCGCCTGAGATGAAAACAAACATTGGTTGATGGTAAGTATGATGATATGACAATGAATGGTGCAAATGATACGTAGGTACTACTCTAGTATTTATCTAAGCAACTACAAATAAGCCTTATTGGTAACATTATGTAAAATCAACATAGAAATAGTACTTAAATGGTAACAATTTAAAACAACGTAAAAATTATGCAATAATAGAATTATGCTTAAAGAACAAAGATTTCAAAATTTAAACTAAAGTGTCTTCAATTTCAATAGTTTGTTTACGTGCTACAGGATGCGCCTGTGAGCCCCTTTTACCCGCACTCACATTACGCGTAACACTAGGCCACCGTTTAGCAAAACTTTGCAAACGCACACTTTTAATCGATTTTATGCTATCATCACTGACCGAATGGTTCACAACACTACACACTGGTTGAGACTGGGGCATGGCTGGCGGCGGGACGGCTCCCTCCGCACGGCGAGGTTGCGAAGTGGCAGGCGGCTGCGGGATGCGATTCCTGCGCCGCCGGTACCACCATCCAGCGGCAGCTGCTATTGCTACCGCAAGCAGCACGTAGATTATGGTGTACTGATGAATGTCGTGACTCGAAAGTTCGTCAAGTTGAATATTACTTGACTTAAGGTCTTTAATCTGGTCTCTAAGTATATCAAAAGAGGTATTTAACTCTTGGTAAGACAACGAGCTATCTCCATCAGGTATTCTCAACTTCACTATGTTATTAATCTGGTCTATTTCTGGTGTCGGGATGATAGGTGTGTAATTAAGTTGATTGGCTTGCTGTTGTAAGGAGTACAGTACAAAATCTTTTCCTTTCAGAATACAATTGTGGCCGATAGTAATGACCCCTGCGCGACTTATATGTTTTATGGTAACCTGGTTATTGCATATGATTTGTATGGTATAATTATCGCAACAAAAATACAGGTATTGCGATGGCAAGTGCAATTCAATCCATTTGTTCACACACTTTGATTCCTTAATGTTACATGTGGAATGATTCTGAGGATTCTTATCACAGAAGCACTCATCTTTATCCATTCTCATTATTGGTTTAAACAGCTGGCACAAATAAGTTTCCTTGTGGTGTAGGCAAGAATTCAATTCATTAATGGTTACCGTAAAGAAAGTGTTTTGCTTTAGATTAATAGCAACGTACTCTGATACCGGATCTATTGTCATCATGTTACTGTTGCTTTGGTGTGGAACTGAGAAAACTTTATATAACTGATAATGTTCTCTACTAACAAGAGGAAAAACGAGTTCGAATATAACGTATTTTTCAGTCACCCGGGTCTTTATGTTTAATAATTTGTAGATGTACTGGAACTCTGTTTCAATATTTGTGATTGGTAAAGTAACTTCTGTAGGCATCTGTCCAGAAATGATACGCAACTCATTCTTTAACTGTTCTGGTTTTAGTAAGTGAAAGCTGACTTGACCATGGTATATATCTGTAATAGTGTCTAAAAGAGTATCCTGAAGTCTCCGCAGACCTTGTAACAGCCCGCTTCCTGCTATCGCACTCAATGTAAAATCTTGAATATACGACATGTTTTGAATTTCCCGCTGAACGATGTTGGTAGCCCCTTCTAAATCATTAAGTTTTTTATTAATAAATTTATGCTGCTTATCAACGGACTCCTTGAACTTACTCATGAAACTAAATTCAGTTTCCATTACGGAAGTTTGCTTTTTCCAAAGACTAAGCAAATGGTTTTCGTTTTTCCTAAGTGTATCTATATCCTTGCTGTACATTTCTGCGAAACGAGAATCTAAAACACCGAACAAATCATGCGCCAGATACCCGATGCCGTTGATAAGACCTCGGCGGCGCCGACGCTGTCTGCCGTGAACGTTGAATTGCTGAGATAGCAAGAGTTCATTATAGTATTTCAGTTCTTCGAATTCATTACGCAGTTGCAGAATTACCATATTACAATGGGATTGGTTTTCAATGGTAGCACACAATTTATCCAAGTAAGCAGATATTTTATCATAAGATTTCATACCGTCCCAGTAGGCCCCGTCTTTTAGACACTATTACAGATATATACCATGGTCAAGTCAGCTTTCACTTACTAAAACCAGAACAGTTAAAGAATGAGTTGCGTATCATTTCTGGACAGATGCCTACAGAAGTTACTTTACCAATCACAAATATTGAAACAGAGTTCCAGTACATCTACAAATTATTAAACATAAAGACCCGGGTGACTGAAAAATACGTTATATTCGAACTCGTTTTTCCTCTTGTTAGTAGAGAACATTATCAGTTATATAAAGTTTTCTCAGTTCCACACCAAAGCAACAGTAACATGATGACAATAGATCCGGTATCAGAGTACGTTGCTATTAATCTAAAGCAAAACACTTTCTTTACGGTAACCATTAATGAATTGAATTCTTGCCTACACCACAAGGAAACTTATTTGTGCCAGCTGTTTAAACCAATAATGAGAATGGATAAAGATGAGTGCTTCTGTGATAAGAATCCTCAGAATCATTCCACATGTAACATTAAGGAATCAAAGTGTGTGAACAAATGGATTGAATTGCACTTGCCATCGCAATACCTGTATTTTTGTTGCGATAATTATACCATACAAATCATATGCAATAACCAGGTTACCATAAAACATATAAGTCGCGCAGGGGTCATTACTATCGGCCACAATTGTATTCTGAAAGGAAAAGATTTTGTACTGTACTCCTTACAACAGCAAGCCAATCAACTTAATTACACACCTATCATCCCGACACCAGAAATAGACCAGATTAATAACATAGTGAAGTTGAGAATACCTGATGGAGATAGCTCGTTGTCTTACCAAGAGTTAAATACCTCTTTTGATATACTTAGAGACCAGATTAAAGACCTTAAGTCAAGTAATATTCAACTTGACGAACTTTCGAGTCACGACATTCATCAGTACACCATAATCTACGTGCTGCTTGCGGTAGCAATAGCAGCTGCCGCTGGATGGTGGTACCGGCGGCGCAGGAATCGCATCCCGCAGCCGCCTGCCACTTCGCAACCTCGCCGTGCGGAGGGAGCCGTCCCGCCGCCAGCCATGCCCCAGTCTCAACCAGTGTGTAGTGTTGTGAACCATTCGGTCAGTGATGATAGCATAAAATCGATTAAAAGTGTGCGTTTGCAAAGTTTTGCTAAACGGTGGCCTAGTGTTACGCGTAATGTGAGTGCGGGTAAAAGGGGCTCACAGGCGCATCCTGTAGCACGTAAACAAACTATTGAAATTGAAGACACTTTAGTTTAAATTTTGAAATCTTTGTTCTTTAAGCATAATTCTATTATTGCATAATTTTTACGTTGTTTTAAATTGTTACCATTTAAGTACTATTTCTATGTTGATTTTACATAATGTTACCAATAAGGCTTATTTGTAGTTGCTTAGATAAATACTAGAGTAGTACCTACGTATCATTTGCACCATTCATTGTCATATCATCATACTTACCATCAACCAATGTTTGTTTTCATCTCAGGCGCGGGAGTATGTTCGAGAACATGGTTTTCGAACAGCTCAGCGTTTGCGAATATCGCTGAGTTTGCGTTGACGCGCAATCACTTTACCTAAATAATTATAATTTAGGAATAAGTGAGTACGTGACCAGCAGCCGTCCGAGGCGCCGCGTATATCATTACCATTAACCATTTTCCTATCACCGTCGCGTATTTTGTACCATAGTTAAACTTATACCATAGACCATTTAACCGAGTGTGTGTAGTGTAATTCAAAGACAATATAGAACTATATAACCACCAGAAGCTCTTACCTCTTTCTTTCTCCTCCTACCCGAAACCTTTACAAATATACTCTCCCATTTTTCAACAGATATAAATTTTTCAGATATTAAATTAGGTACTGTTTATTTTAAGATATGTATTTAATTAAAATCTTGATCTCATTAAGAACCATGAATATTCTTTAACATCTAATTGTGAGATATAGGATATGTTTATAATAATGGTATTTTTGGAATAAATTATGGAGTTGTTATAATAGGTTATTTTAACACTGAAACAGAAAGACTATCTTTAATAATGGAAAGAACAATGCCACTATTTTGATTGGAATAGAGAATGATCAATCAGATCACATACCTTATCTACGTGTTTTGTGTTTAGAAAGGTTACAAAACAAGCGAATAACTCATGGTCTACTATATTTTGAACATGATTCATACATTTGTCATTTGTTGGTTTACATATTTTAGTTCGGTGACGACCTAAAAACTGTCATTATGGAACATGATACACTGCCGTCGCTGCATGATTAATTAGGATTGTATGTAGATTTTTAGAAAATATCTAACCGTATGGGTAAAATATCCCAGTAAACTAACCTGTTTTGAAAATGTAAAATATCACCCTGCACAAAACAGTGTAAAATCCAAAATAATGTGCAGATATTATAGGTACATGTTATATGAATTAAAATAGAATTCCCACAATCGTCCTGATGACATTGTTTTATATTTTTATTTTTAGGAAGATGCGCTTGACAACCAATCTTAGATGAGATTAGCTACAACGCAGGCGCTGCACTGACGTACTCTAGATAATGACACGTGCGTTGTCTTGCACGATCGGCTAGTTATGATTAGTTGACCAACAAATGTGGTAAGAAGAAATATACTCACAACTACATACAAACTCTTTCGTAAGGATGTGACTACACACATTGAAACAGTTATTTGGAGGGGCGCGCCATGTTATCGTAGTTTATCTATAACTAGGGATATAAGTGTATAGTGTTGATTGTATTTTATTCCTTCTATGGATATACTCTGCAAAGCTACTAGCAAAATTATGAGCTATGGTGAATGTTTGATTGCTATTAGTGTATTCATAACTTTTGTTGAAAAAGTTCGGTACATTCAACATACACTTGAATTATTTGATAAACTTTATTTCGTGAATTATTTCATTACTTTAAGATGCAATAGGAGGAGGAAGCAAAAAACAAGCCCTGGAAAAAAATTATATTTGTATTAAAATTATTTTTTTCTTTTGAAACAAAAAAAAGCTCTCACAAAACGACACATCAATATGCACTCTCTATTACCTATGCTATATGCTAATATGCTATGCTAAACGCGAAGAAACATTTTGATGATACAAGACAGTTTTTAAATGAGATCAGATCACCAATTATTTAATTCATTGTAATAAAATATGGTATTTTAATTTTTATTAACTAAATTGTTTACAATCATAACTTTGTTTATTTATTTCAACCTTTTTTATTTCCTACTACAGGCACAGGTCTTGAAACTGAGAGGGATTTAGGTCATATTGATCTTTAGAGATTTTTTGAGAATCGATAAATTAAACTAAACAACAGCCTGGTTTTTCATTTTAGACCTATGAATATTAAAATTTCTAATTACAAAATCCAACAAAGCGTTGTACGGGACATTTTTACAGTGCATGAAATCTGATTATACGAGAGCTTGAAAATACCACTATATTTTAAACGTAAGCCCAGTGAAAAAGACCATTTCTATCTTCACTTTCGTCTGTATACCGCATTTTTATGAAATATTTAATATTGCTTCTGGCATTTAGCGTAATTCATATTTATGGTAAAGTCAAGATAAATTAATGAAGAACAATAATGAAGTTCATTTTTTTATAAATGAACCGAAAAAGAGACAAACGGGCCACGTGGTATTGAGCACTCACCGTCGCCTATGGACACGGGCAACCCCAGGGGAGCCACCCGAGCATTGCGGGCTTTGGAGGAGAGCTTTTTTTACAGATTTCTTGAAGAACCCAATGTTATAGTCCACTGGGAATGCCTCAGGTGAAAGGTTGTAATAACCTACACGTCTGTGGTAAAAAGGAGAATGCAAAGCAGACTGTGGAGGACCGCCACGAATCCAGATGGTGTCGGTGGAACTTGAACCTTTGTCTAGTTGTACAATCATGGAATGTCTCTTCCCAAGCTAAGCGGTTCTAGCCTGTCAGTCAATTCGGTTATTGACGTTTCGGACAGCGCGCTTTTCAACGGAGTTAAACGGAGTCGGATGTAGCTGGTATTTTGGTGCTCTTGCCCAGATATGGGAGCAGTACTCCATGTGGGGTCTGACCTGGGCATTATACAGCGTCAGGAGTTGTCCCGCAGTGAAGTACTACCTCGCGCTCTTGAGGACACCAAGCTTTTTGTCATAGGTCAAAGGCCATTGAGATATCCGGGCTGACTGCCAGAACATTCCCATTACCCTCAATTGCTTTTGCGCAGCGGTATGTGAGGTAGACAAGAGATCACCGGCAGATCGACCCTGGCGATAGCAGTACTGGCGATCGCTGATCAACCGGTGCTTCCCGTGGTACCTAAGCAGCTGCGTATTTATAACACACTCCATCACCTTAGAGAGCAGGGAAGTTATCGCAATGGGCCTGTAATTGGACGGGTCACTGCGGTCACCCTTTTTCGGAATTGGGTGTACTAGAGCTATGTATCTTCCACGAAGACGGTACTTTACTTGTGGTGTAGGAAAGCGAGAATAAGCGCGTCAAAACGGGAGCCACCTTAGTAATTTTTTTTAAATCAAGATATTTTCAGAACATAATTTTAAAATCGGATCCGTCAATAATATTTATATAAACATAGATGATGAAATCCAGCTGCGTCAGTAACACCGAGTTTCAATACTTATGTTTGTAAAGCATATATCTCGATAATTTTTCAGTATGAAAGGAAGGACTAGTTAAGTTCTGTGGTTGACGTCCAATAAAAATCTTGTCTTAGAAAATCATTCTGTGATCTACTTAACTGCAGCTCACATGCACACACACTCAAATTTAAAATGTTGGATATGTAAATATGTAAGGCAATTTCCTGAAACCTTATTATAAAACCACATTTGACAGTTTCATTTAAATTGTATTCACCCGCTTGCCGCCGAGTTCATAACTCGGTTAGCAAGAATCAGTTCTGTACAATGAATGTATCGTACGAGTATGTATGTAATACTGCTCGGTAACCATATCTGAGGCGCCTTCTTGTTGCGAATGTGTGGGTAATATAATATGAATGCTTAAATTTCAAGAGGCACTTTTGATTAATGTTTTAAGATTGTGCAAATTATTTCGTCACATATTATGAAAAGTTGCCAGGTCGACTACTAATGACTTACTTATGTGTGTACATATTTGTTCGAGATTCGACGTAGATTTAGCACTGCAGATCTTCTGTCGCTTTAATTATCTTTTTCTTACATTTTTATCTAGTTGTTATTTCGGAAAAACATAGTTGAATTCTTTATAATTATCATTAAATCGTCTTGCGTCATTTGAGGCGAATATTTTTCTGTTAAGCGTCTGAACAGGTTTTTTTATTACTTACAAAGACACACGAAAAGAAAGCTGATATGATACAGCCATATAAGTACACTACTATGGCTGTAATTTCCCTAAATGTACCTAAATAAGTAAGATATTTGATTTTAATTTCTCCACATTGAAAACTTTGTTTCGTGTTTGTGACATTTTCATTTTGACGTCAATTTGTTAGCACTTGCGAGGAATTCTTTTTGGTAAACATTTTTCATCGCAACGCCATCAGATCGCAACCTTTATGATGAAATGTTTTGGTAAAGCAATTAATTGTATTATACATTAGCGGCCATCCGCGAGTTCGTCCGCGTGAACTTTAGTTTTTTTGCGCCTATAGCCTTCCTCAATAAATGGTTTATACAACACAAAGAGTTTCTTCAATTTGAACCAGTAGTTCCTAAAATTAGCAAGTTTAAACAAACAAACACACTCTCCAGCTATATATTATTAGTATTGACTTTATACCACAAAAATACTGGTAAGTAGTTACATCCACCAACCCGCATTGGAGCAGCGTGGTGGAGTAAGCTCCAGGCCTCCCCAATAATGGGGAGAGACCCGTGCCCAGCAGTGGGACATAAAAAGGATCCACTTTGTCTTCCTTTTCGTAATTTTAAGACTACTTAGTGCACTTTAGATAACTTGTAGAGCTCCATTGTGCCGCTTCGTAAGAGAATAAATAAAGGGATATAATTAGTGTAACATCAAAAGTTTGTTGTAGCCTGCAACATAGATTCTTTTATTGTATGATGCAACAAGTTAATGGAAAAGCTTCTATTATAATAATTAAACGTCTTTAAGACTTCAACAGAATATTAAAGAACTAGCGTCAATTTTTGGTCATCAATTTTAAGAACTCTGAGCCACCGATAAATATATTTGCTTTTAAGCGGATAACTCTGCGATTGATTTTGTAAGTGGGTTATAACTGATAGATTCAACACCTGTCTACTATTAAATTCCAGCCTTAAAATTGCTTATAGTCGCAACTAAATTTATGAATCATATTCTTTGTTCAGGAAAATTAGCCACAGTCACTTGCAACCGTTCAGCTCGGGGAGTTTTAGAGGGAAGGCGGAAAGATATAATGTCCTCTTTTTTCATTATTTTGGTATATTTTGAGTTATATCGGATAAAGTTGTTCGATATAGGTTAAGGAGGCAAAGCCCCTCGCCAAAAAGATACAAAAGTAAACCCTTCATTTGAAACGGATGGGTTGGGTTAGATTCGACAGTTCAACACAAAAAGGAATCCCGCACAGCAGGGTTCCGTCGACGTTAGTGAGGTAGTATAACATGAAGTATCGTCCTCCCACCCCTTTACCAAAACTACGCGTCTTCGGCAGAAGGGAATTTGGAGAGTGGGAATCGGTGGAATGAACATGAAATTGTTGTTTGGTTTTAGTTTTCCCAAGATATGTGCAAGACAAACAAAAACAGAGTTGATTTTGATAACTACTTATATCTTTTCCAATAATAAACATTTCACTTATGGTAACAATTATAAATAGATATAAGTGATGTAAACCAACATTAAATTAGAAGTTACAATTTAATGTAGCAAACATTAAATTACAGATTACATTAACCATTATTTGATGACAATAATAACGAAATTTGATGTTTGTTGTAGTAGAAGAAGTCATCAAATCTCATGCTAAATAATAAAAAAATGCGCGAAAATATAAAATTAGAATGTACTGGGATCATTTAATAGATGCAGTTTATATTAGAGGCTATTATTAGAGGCTAGCAACCCGTTGACAAAAAATGAATTTAGTCTATAATTTCAAGCTGTGTCATAAACACAGAAGCTTGTTTTACAATATTTTGCCGCGTGAATATTATTTAATAGACGCCAAACATTTGTAGCTGATCTATCAATCCATTAAGAAAAAGACAACTAAGTATATTAGAATACAAGAATTTCATATGCATAAAAGAAGCTAGATTAATTAGTACCCATGAATAAATAGTATGATGAACTAAAGTAATATAATATGTATAATTATACCTATGTATAATGAGACTGTTCAACACTTTTAGCTTTTGTTAGTGTTCTGTTATGAATGTGACCATTTTTCCCACAGTTTGGCTGGGAATCCGGTCTTGGACTACCAAGTCAATTGAGATACTTTTAATGAGCTGTCAAAACGTGACATCCTCATACATTTTGTATGAGAAAATGATAAGTGATGTCACTTATCATATATAGTCAATTGACTTCATTATTTTTGATTTAAGCGGTAATAAAAATCATGTATAAAATAGAATTAACAATTATATTGTTTTCCAAGCGTGATTTAGTGCAACATTTTTAAGGTAAGGATTTTCAATTTTTTTGTGCATAGTGTCCAAGACCCTATTTAAACCTGTCTAAAATTGAAATGACCTTGAGTGTACTCCCTGCGTTGTAGGTTGATTGATAAACATAAGTCTTGCTATTGATTGATTTACTTTGCTAGCCTAATATTCTCGTGGAAGCGTGCGTGGCTCGGCGGCTGGCATAGAACATAGGCGATCTACCCAGCTAAGCGAAACGGGTGCGGTCGGGTGTCCATCTCACACCTTTACCGCTAGCAGAATAAATTTCAGGCAAACGCGCCATGCTTCGAAGGACGTTAAGCCAGCAGCCCGGTTGTTATCGATAGATAGCAGTTGTTATACTCAAGTTCGTCAAGGGACCGAATCCTACTGTGCGTATTGAAAACATTCAACACTGGGTGGGCCACTAATCCGCATCTCCACCAACCCGCACCCACATATAACTTAAACATTTAAAAATATTTGTACTTTTTTACTGTCCATTAATTTTTGCTGTTACTTGTAGGTGAGGTTGAGTAAACCCCAGACCACCCCAATCATAAGGAGAGTTCCGTGCTCAGAATTGGGACGAAAAAAAGAGTGCTATCATAGATACTTAGTTCAATCCTCTTTATTTATTAAAAGACTCATTTGGAATTAAAAATTACAACTCTCAACTCGTACAACAGTGAGTGGTACACTTTATTCTGCAAACACAAGAAGATTGTGTTGATCGTAATATTACGGTACCGTAATGAGCCGCGGGAACAAAGTGTGTTCTGTACACAAGAGCATAATGTTTGAGCAATTTTAGCGTTGTCAGCACTTGATAACTGTGTCATGGAAAGAGGTCTTTTATGTTTATTGTTGAGGACTTTGCCAATTATTTTTGCATTATGAATTTTTTTGCGTTCTTGCGAGCTTATAGTAATCAAATGAAAAGTAAATCATAGCGGTAATGAAATAGCTCCTGTAGCTTCGGGATTAAGAATAGAGCTACGGTATCCCCTGCCTGATAGTAAGAGGCGACTAAAAGGGGGCTTCCGGGGTTGCGGGCGGTGAGAGTGGGAGCTCGACCCGTCCAGCCAGCAGCCCCGGGAAGGACGGCGGTGTGTGCGTGGCCGCTTGCCGCCGTAAGCATCGGAAGTTGCAGGAGAGCACATCTGCTCTCCCAAAGATAGGCCCGTTTCAGGGCGTCGCGTATGGAGGACACCGGTGCGTTCCATGGGAGATCCCGGAGTCCTCCCCAAGTCCTCCCCAGAGGCAGGTCACCGAGGGGGTTTTAGTGAGGTCAAATCCCACATAACCCGGTGTCCTCTCCCAACCTTTTGAAGATTTCCCTCCCGATACAAAAAAAGCGGTAATGAAATAGTACTTTTGTATTATATTTATTATGTAACTTTAGTATGAGTCCATGTTAATATACATATCGGTAATCTAAAGTGTGTAGCAAATTTAAGTAGTAAGTAGTTTAGTAATGGCATGTTTAATTTGCATAAAAGCCCTTGATTTTAAATTTACAGGTCTCTTTTATATTAAGATTTAAGACGGAAACGCATTATTAAAACGCGATGCAACCCGATGAAGCGCGATGCGTGTTGAGTCGAATCAAATGTACATAATATTGTCCATACTTATATTATAAATTTGAAACTAAATCTGCCTGTCTGCTACGCTTTCCTGCCTAAACTACTGAAAGAGTTTTAATCAGATTTGGAAAACAGATGGAGTGGATCTTGAGAAAGGACATAGTATGGTTTTTATCCTACGGGAACCTTTAAAACGGGACCACGTGGGCGGAGCCGCTGGCGGAAGGCTAGTTTTCTATATACCAAAATAGCACTAGGAACATCCGACGCGACGCCATACGCGCACACGCCACCCGATCCAGACGTGCCAGGTCGATGTGTTGCCTTGATGGTGGTGGTAAACACGTCATCCGACGCGACGTGCGCTGTATGTTTTTTTTTTCAATTATGGCATCGCAAACTCTGTGCATACTGCCAGCGTCAAGTATAATTTTTGCATCAATTTTTTGCCAGTTTCAATGAAACTGGACGAAGTAATAACAAAGTCAGTAAGTAAGTCGTCAGTAATCAGTCAGTCTAGTCAGTCCAACATTCAGGTAAAGCGATGGCTACTTTACTAGAACGTGTCCGATGGAATTTTGGAGGCAAGCAGAAAAATATTTTAGCACTGTTATTCTATTTCACAAACACTCGTGCACTGTAATTAACCTATATCAAACAAAATGCCATCAACTTTATCCGATATAACTCAAAAATACACCAAGAAAATGAAAATAAAACAAGAGCACGATATGTCTTTTTCGATTTCCCGCAAAAACTCCGCGCTGTATGTTTCTAGACAACACCCAACGCCACGCGTCAGTCGTTCGAGAATTGAGTAAGTTTACTTGAATTTAATAAATGCCTTGTATTTAAATATTTGTAAAGAAAAAATAAGTATGAAAGATCTGTCATTCTATAAAAATTATTGACGCGCATTGCGTAAATTTGAATTTAAATAATATTATTTTATTTGTAAAAGCTGGAATAAGGGCTTTAAATGTTGTTTCCTTCCTTTCACAGGTAAGGAAATGTTTTATATAACATAATATTGTGCGTGCGATTTAACGTATTAAGTAATATTTAATTTAAATAAATTCCTTACTTTCACAGGGAAACGCAATTGAGTCTTATTTCATAGACTAAGAATAGTTTTAACATAAAGTATACTTTATGTTCATAAGAAAAACTTACACATAATGTTTGTACAAGGGCACTACTTATTCCACACTGAAATAACTTCCAGTAGGCCCGTCCCAGGATAGTAGATCTGGTAATGCGAACTTAGTACCTACGTATCTATAATTAATATATTAATAAACGTGACACGGAAATTAGATACATATAGAGAAAACATACATATATAATCATAAATAAATGAATATATAACTTAAGTACATGTAGCTAAGTAGTGCTCAAAAACACTTATTTAAAAATATAGATAGTTTCTGACTCTCTTATTTTAGGCGGGAGTGAATTCCATAACCTAACCGCGTGAACAGAGAAGGAGTTGGAGTAAAAAGTAGTTTTTGTGTGTTTTACCAAAATATACGATTGCCGGCAAGACTTAGGTACATGAAGGTAGCATTATCCTACAAAGAAGCATCGTAACTGCATACGAAGAACGCAGTTAAAACTTTCAGGCTTGCTTCCATGGGCCACAACGATCACTTTATGTGCATTACGCTCTGCTACATTAAATACATAAAAAAATAACGTTTCACACTCATAGTGACATAGAATATAGATATACCCTGTATCGTGGTTACCAGGGACACATACAATGACAGAAACACAAACACCCAGAACGAGAACAGAAATTTGAACTCATCATTCTTTCTGTTTCGCCGGGAATCGAATTCGGGACCCTTCGATTAGCAGTCCGGCATGGTAAACATTGCGCCACACAGTTCTTCAAAATATTTTTTGTGGTAAGCGGTCATACCTACCTAATGTGATCATAATAATATGTTGCAGCAAAGATTTGTAGCTATGCTATAAAGGCGTGAATGCTTGTTCAATGCTATTTATTCCATTTACACACATGCAAGAAATAAATATTTATCAACATTACCTAATGCTTATAATATTTCTTGGGTAATAAGCACACATAGTGACACAAAAACTTTTTAAATAAATTAGAAAATTAACAACATTACATGTAACATTAACATTACCGTAGGTTATTTTACTGTCTAGAAAAGTGTGGAAATTTCACACTCGTTGAACATGGATTTCGAACAATATTAAAATGGTTTATGATGCCACAAATTGGATACAGAATATTATGTTAATCACGTTGTGCTCAGTTAAATATGCAGTCAACATTAAAACAAGATCGAAATGGATTTATTTGGCATAATTATTATGGTTGTATTGTGTTTTTTACATGTATTTTTTTTCATTCTGTACGGAATATTAAATTTAAACAGCATTAACTAATATTTAATTGTACCTTTGCATCTGATACAAGAGATTTAAAGTAGAATACCGAGGTGAACCTCTGATAAAATGTAGCTGTTGCCATGGGCGTACCTAGGTCGGGGGGGGGGGGGGCAAGTATTTGCTCAGGGGGGAGAGGCAAGTACTTGCTCAGAGGGAGGGCAAAGTACTTGTTGGGGGGGGGGGGGGCAAATTCTGGGTCGAGGATAGGGGGGGAGGGTAAATTTTAAGGTTCTTGGTCAGGGGGAGGAGGGCAATATTTTCATTTCGTTTCATTTCAAATATTAAATATAAAAAGGAAACAGCAGGAGGTAGCATAATTTGTAGCTTATTCTTTATAGGTTTCTTTTTTCGTTTAGGAGCCCCCCTCGCCCCTCGGTGTACGCCCATGGTTGTTGCACATGTATTGCTGTAAGGAGAAGAACTACTACTAATATTTACACGATATACCTACAGACGTGCAAAGGGAGAGGTACTTTTATAACAATCGTTTCTTTTTTCTCTTTAATATATTTTTAATTTATTTTGGCTCTAAATCCTGAAAGCATTTTGAATATACTCGAGTAACTAAATAAATACTAAATTAATGCTTAGCCGGTACGAAAAAATTATAACAATATAACTTTGGAAAGCCAATTCGCCCAGATTCCTCTAGTTGCCTCGATTAACAGTTGAGTGGCGCTTTTCATACAAATCAGATCTAAAAGCTCTATAGTAAGATCTATAGTAGATAGCAGGCGATATTGTTTTAAAGTTGGAGTTTAAGGTTTTAATTCAAGCAAATAAAGTTATAAAAGCGATTTTCTAAGTGAACATACTTCAAATAATAGTATAGTTTTGGGTTTTAGTTCTTTTTAAAGTCCTACTGCTTGCACGAGGTTCCTCTCTAGAACGAAGACGGATTCGGCTACTAAACAGTACTAACTCGTACTTGTACTCGTACTTGGTACTGGACCAACTCCACGCTGTAAAGTTCACATTTCACCACGTACGTCTATATTTTACTATGTGACTATTATTCAAACAGATCTAGAATATTGCGACGACCTTAATATTGTTAATAGGTGTTGGTCAAACATGTTCCTAAAACAGTGATTAGAGACAACACTATTGGCTTTATTATTTCAAATATTCCCCATGGGTTACATTTACGGTACGCCAATTACCAGTTTGATTGAATGTTCCAAAGCTAGGTGAATTTATTACATAGATAACAATTCTATGAATTTGATTTGTTTTGAATGAATTTCAATGCGAGTTCTTAACATTGTTACATAATGAAAAGAACCAGATAATTCAAATTAAGCATTTATAAATTGGGCTGAATACAATAAAGTAAATTTAACATTGTAAAGTCTTTAAGAAAATATTAGTAACCCTAGTTATTTTTTACAATATAATGTTAGCTCTAACTTATAGTAACTGCATCCTGTGATTTCACCTGCCTTTCCTGATATTTTATTACTCCTATGAAGAAATATGTATATAAAAAATTGTTGAAGTTAGGCAAACCCTAATAACTTAGTGGTAAGTAATATATTTTACGATCACTAATAGCTACCAAATTTAATCGGTAGAGCCTTTTTTGAGAAGTGCGTCCATAAACATCGTGACGTAAGATTATGATTACACTGTAAAATATTGGTTTGATTGAAGCAATGTGACTATAGTGTGATTGTGTACTCACATAATCTAGGTCTACAATTATGGAGAAGACACTTAACGTAACAATGCTGCACATAAAATCATTGCAATAACTAGGTTGCTATTATTATTATTATTATTTTTTTTTCAACCTTTTTTATGTCCCACTGCTGGGCACAGGTCTCCTTCTCACAATTGAGAGGGATTCAGGCCATAGTCCACCACGCTGGCCTAGTGCGGATTGGTGGACGTCATGCCCTCGAGAAATTATGAATTTCTCTCAGGCATGCACGGCGATGGAGAACATCGTAATCAATGAAATATCACGATATTTTTCATCACCGTGGAGCAGCGATAAATTCGCACATTACAAATTTCTTTGTCAGAGGTGCGCGCCGAGGATTTGAACCTGGGATCGGTCGCGTCGAGGACCGCGGTTTTTTACCACTCGGCCATCGCTGCTCGGTTGCTATTATGTTACTGCATAATTAATTTACATTTACGACACACGTACATTTACTTCAATCTAAGCATTCATTATACGCGTCCCGTGTTAGTCGGCATAAGCCTGAAAGGCAGACCACTGACCGCCGCAGACACACCATTAAAGTTTGATCAAAGCCGTAGAGATGAACCGATCTGACCACTACTCTGCGGTTATGCCAGCTTACACTGAAATGACAGGTTATTAGAATCCACAGCTACGAATTCAGAATAAAATACTAGTAATATGATTATTATATTGACCACAGCATTAAATGAAAAGACCAGGTATAAGGCCATTAAGAGGCCGTATACGAAATTTTACGATTTCACTGATTTAGCTGTAATACATAGGAAATTTTGCTGTTAAAATACTTTTATTTCCATAAGTTTTATTGCACAATATGACTGATCATTTCAATAATGAAGTATTAAATGAGCTACTCTTTAATTTTTATTAAGCTGGTAGATAATACCATTAGGCATTAAGCTCGCCTATTGTACCACAATTTTGATTCAATAAAGTTTTTCAATAAATGAATAAAAAAAATACGCAAGTACCTTTAACCTTACTTAGCATATCAAAAGGTATCAGTAAGGTTTAAGGTACCTGTTGGTTAAAATATCCCCGTTGAAAAAAACAAAACTGGGTTTTATCAATAAACATCAACATTAAGTTTAATTAAGTTTTAACTAAAATAAAATATCCTTAACCGTAACTGTCCCGGAAAATTTTCAATCCCTTCCTTTACACAGATTTAAGAAAAACTCAAACAAGTCCTGTGCCGCAAGGCTTATTACGGTCATAAGGACTATTTAATTGATAAACAAGCTTGGTATTGAGCTACAGTCCCACAAGGATGTTTTTATAACTGATGAAATAGACTTATATTAATCAAATTGCTAATGTTAGCAGACTAGAATAAGAATAATGTACTTACGTTGTTAGCAGATGACTGTGGGATGACATTTACACATTAAATAGCTGTCGCGTATGATCCTTATCGGCATGGGCCGACAAGGAACATAGTTACAGAGTAGCTATGGAGCTACTCTGTAAGAACGATAATTATTGTATACCCCATATTTTAAACCAGGGCTGAAGTTTTTCTCCGTCTGCTCTTTTTTCAGCTCAGTATTGCCTAAGCGCACCAAGAGCAGACAGAGCTAAATAAAAAGAAAGGTTTGCGTAAGTACCCATAAGTATTTAAATCGCGCGACAAGCTTTTATGATCATATAAATTGTGTAGTACCTGGACAACCGAGCGTTGCTCGGATAAAAACAATTTATTTTCTCGATTTATTTTCAAACAAAACACTCATTTGCTTGGTCTTACTTAACAACGCCAGCTGAAATACCTACCAATAAAAAAATTACACAAAAAACATATAGAAAATAAACGCAATATAGATTTGATTGAGGTTTGAACCCGGGTCTCTAGTTCTGCAGTCAGCCCACGTTACTATTCGGACAAGGAAGTTTTAATTCTATTAAATATTTAATTTTAATAAATATTGTCTTATTTTTTTTAAGACTTAACTATTGAGTTGCAATTTGTTAAAAATCTTATTTTCGAATTATATATTGTTTTTTGTCAAGGTTATGATCGTTCATCCCGTCCAGAGCTTCAAATACCGCTATAAAATCATAACGTTATTATCTACTTGTGCCCATATCGTTATAAAAAACATAATGTTTTACAACTAAACGTTATTTACACGTCAAAATTACGCTATATCAGTAAACGCTATTTAGAAAATAACGATATAAATAACGTTATATTTACGGGGAATAATAATTATCATATGCAGCTAGCTAACAACGCGGCAATATCGCTTAGCAATAACGATATTATAACGTTATTTTATTTCGAATTTGATATTTCATAACGTTATTTTTTAATACCGCTATTCGTCTTTTCGTTAGTAATGTCAAAATAATAACGAAACGAAATACGTATAACGTTATATAACATTATATTTTGATATTTTTTATAACGTTATGAAGCTCTGATCCCGTCAATACAAAATATCTCAGTTAGTTTTTCATTTAAATTGTCAGTATTTTTACACGATGTAAAGACTTAAGAGGGATATGTCATCACTCATCAGCAAATAATTTATGAACACAGAGGTTGATAGTTAAAGTTTTAAAGGAAAATTTTATTTTCTTAGTTATATCTTTTTTTAAGTTTTTATTTTTTACTTTTTAGTTATTTCTAATTATTCTCGGCAAGCCCTTTCATTTGATACCCATATTGCAGAAGAACATAAAAATAAATATTCGATCCGCCATATTGGATTTAATGACATCACACAACTTATCGTATATTGTCATCCAAACTAAACGTGTATACAAAATTTTAGCTCAATCGGTTGAATAAATCTGTTTTAAAATTGAGCAGCAATATTCTACCCGAAGAAACTTAATAATATATACATTGCAAGTTAAATAAAAGCTTTTAAAAAATGACGTTCACAAAGAGTTTGAAAAAAAAACGTACAGTGAATAAAATATTTTCTTCTTTCAGAATACGATCGATTAACATCAAGTTAATCTAGACATTGTCTTTTTTGACACTAATAGACTCCTTTTATAAAAGTCTGTCAGTGAGTCTGTAAATCTGGTAACACAAATAGAAATAAGTTACTTGGGTCGGTAATACCGATCGAAGACATTGAGACTATTGACAGAATTGACTGATGTTAAGCTGTCTGCACTGTCAATTTAGCAAATAACGTACTCGTAAAACTCACTTAAAAAACCATTTAAGGATTCATAATTGCTGTTGCAACCCCTAAGTACATTATTCTTAGTCTAAGTTGCAGCCCCATTAATCGCCGATACTTTTGACATGGGGTAAAAAAGGTGTCGGTACAACGCCACACATGCAACTTGACCTTCAGTAAATGCTTGGTAATGTTTCACACTCATAGCCCCACAGTAGGGTACCCTGTGGGTATCATGTATACATACAAAGACAGAAACACAAACACCCAGACTGAGAACAGAAATTTAAACTCATCATTAAAATTTCTGTTTCGCCGGGAATCGAACCCGGACCACCCGATTGGCAGTCAGGCATGGTAACCATAGCGCCACACAGGTCGTAATGGTTGGTTAAAGTTAGCGCCGGTGACAACGATAACTAAAATATACGAACAGGCGAACCTAGTCGGCCTTTTACTGCCGCTCGTCCGACGCAGTACGAAAGAGCTGCACACATGGATCCTGCACCCTTTGTTTGCTTTCGTTACAAGTACGCTAGGCAAAAACAAGGAACTATGTTTGAGATTTCGTAGAACTGTTTGAAGTAGTGCTTCGTAGTAAGATTTACAAAAGATTACAAGACAAATAATAAAAACCTACCAAACCGCACTTGGCTAGCGTGGTGGACAATGGCCTAAATCCCTCTCATTTGTGAGAGGAGACCTGCCCAGCCCAGCAGTTGGAAATAAAAAAGGTTGAAAAAAAAAACACGATATAAATCGCACTATAGATACGATGAAACATACTTTTTACGTTACGAACGAACAAAAAGAGTTACGTAAAAATCAAAATAAAAAATATCTCATGTAATCATTAATAGACTGCAAGATTAAAAATTTGTCGGTCATATAAAGCTTTTGACACGATACATCGTTCATAAAATTTTCTCCACTATGTTTTGAGTTTTATGAGTTCAGATATATAACACAAATAGAAATAGATAGATAGATTTACGGAAAGGATATGTTTATGTTGACTGTGGTTTTGCTCCTGATCAATATTTAAAAATCTTTAAAAATTTGGTCTTTAATCAACGGTGCTAACAAATGTGGAGCGAATGCTCTGCAACTAGCATGCTGCTACACGTGAGCACTTTAGTTTAAACTGGGATTAGCAATGGCGATTTGATATGTAAGAGGGAATTCGTCAGTGCTGCAAAGCTCAAACTAAACCGCTGTAGCGACATTTGCTGCCCCATTTTTGGAAGCTTTACTCAAAATGTTCACAGTTTCTGTGGAGTTTTGGGATTGCTCAAAAATTTACGAATAACGTTACAAGTGAATGAAATATCGCAAGGCTGCCTCAAGTTTTAGCTTTACTGGAATCAGCTTTTGTGGAATAATAATGTGAGAATAAGTAGTTTTTGATATTAGGGTAAGATTACTATTGTTGTAATAGTAATTTTATTAAGGGATAACAGGATGATTCATAGTATGTTAAAATTGTCGTTTATACTCATCGATATAGAAGACTAGTATATATAATCGATGTTTAAGAAACAGACAGAGTACTGTTTCTTAAAAGATTACTAAAAATAATTTTAACTTACGGCTGTAAAGTAAAATAGTAACTTTATTCGGAACACACAATAACGACGAATTTTATTCATAACATAATCAACCATGTGTGTAGTTTACAATTAAAGTTTTTTTACTTGATATTTCTAATCTAAACAGTAAAATAATGTTAAAAATAACGGGTTGCACTCCGGGAGTGCCGGCAGAAGTGAAAACATAACGTTGTGCATTTTTGATGTCTTGGAATCGTTAGGGAATAATTCCGCATGAATTGCAGTATTAATTTCAATCTAGTATTTTTACAAAGTACTCTCTCATTTTCTTTCACTATTTCTTCGTCACTTTTTTCATTAATAGATGCACTTTGTTCAATGTACATATTTTAAATACTTGATTTATACCAGTTTTACAAGTATAGACAGTCTAGCCGTCATCAGCTGTCACCCATCCGTCTTACGAATTTTCGATCAGGCCACGTGTAGTTGACGCGAGTATAACATTTTTTACCCATCCCAAAAAAACTGAACAACGCCGCTAAAATAGTTTGCACTTCAAAAATCTATATTAATAAAAGATTCTTGCTTAATCTAACGACACTCGCAGTATAAAAAATAGGTTTGATTCCAAACAAATTCATCGTATCACAAAATTTTATACTTTGTCAAAACAATGCCAAAACTATGTCAATGTTTATCATTGCCTCATAGCCTCGTGATTGAGTACACACACGTAGACGGCATTAAGTGTAGTCAATCCTCATCGTTTATGTAACGCTGGTAATACAAGACAAACAGTGGGTAAATCCGCTTTGAACATACATGTCTGATGAATATAATATATTAAATGTAATTGACTCAATTTTTAAGCTTCTAAAAGAGTTTACGCATTTTTGAGTCACATAGTTTTCTTACGCTGTAAACGTAAGCTTGCTGTGTTCCTTTTTATAGTACTATAATAACATGCTGGTGGCGTAAAACTAAGCTAAAGATTGAAGCTTTAGTTTTGTTCCAACCCAATTATTATAATATGTACCTTTTGATTTGCATTGTAATCAACATAGAACCTTACTTAATATTCCACTTGAAATTAAGTCATCTTATTTAAAAAAATGGAATCCATTTACGTAATCTATGTAAATATTTTTAAAAGTACTCGTAGTCTCTCTACGGCCACATACAATACGGGCTCTGTCCAGAACACATGTAGCCATAACTTCTCGTTCGCGGCTCTCTTACTCGCCGATAAAAATTCCGTGGCCACTTTCTACATTTCGAACCCAGACTTTCTGTATTTATGAAGTGAATCGTGTACATACATAGAATTTTCATAAAATATTCTTTTGTTCCGAGCTGTGGTTCGGAGGTTCATGAAGATTACTTAGAAATAACTTTATTCAATGTTAAACGTATTAAACAAAGCTATTTTTTAATACGTTAAAAATATTCAAAAAATTTCGGCAACTTCTTAGTACAAATAGTCCATTAACATTGGTGGCCATATCAGTTAGATATTCATAAAGTTTTTTTATAAATAAACCGAACAAAAAAGCAGACGGGCCGCGTGGTGTTAAGCGATCACCGTCGCCTATGGACACGGGCAACCCCAGGGGGAGCCGCCTGAACATTGTCGGCTTTGGAGGAGAGCTTTTTTTTACAGCTTTCTTGAAGAACCCCATGTTATAGTCCACAGGAATACCTCCGCTGGAAGGTTGTCCCATAACCTACACGTCCGTGGTAAGAAGGAGCGTGCAAAGCGGACCGTGGAGGACCGCCACGAGTCCAGATGGTGCCGGTGGAACTTTAACCTTCGTCTGGTGGTATAATCATGGGATGGTGATGTAGGCATCAATTTGAAGAGTTCCTCGGAGCACTCACCATAGTAAAGTCGATATTTGTATGTAAAAAGTTGATATTTGTATGGTAATTAATCAAGTTTTCAAACTTCCATTGCCAAAATATCAATCTATTTTTATGATTGTCCTTTACTTTATTTTATACTGCAAGGTTTTGAGGTAAATTCTAATGTTGGATACGAGATCTATTACCTATTGAGAATAAGCATTCCGCTTATGCTGCTTGTGTTTTCTACAGGAACCTCATAAAATGTTTTCATTATTTTGTTTAAGCAATTTAAAGCTTTCCTCTTAACAAAGAATTAAAAGTAACTGTTGCCTAAAATTATATTAGTGCCTGCGCGCTCGTTGCACTTTGTCAGTGCGGTCCCACTCCCGAGATAATGTACGATTGCCGCCACTGTCATGAATGCGAAAGGAATAAATTGAAAAGTCGTACAAAGCAATGCTTTTAGATTTCCATATTTTGTGTACTACTTTGTATTCCTTGCAGCGAAGAAGAAGATCGATATCATAACTTTTAACCGACTGCGCGACGCAAAGGAAAGTAATATAATGACCACTGCAGCCTATAGACATCTAAATCCAATCCCATTTAGGACTTGGTTTCAGTTTCATTTTAGCTCTTTTTGATACGACTTGCTACACATCATACTTGCTGCATGACAGAAAAATTTGCAGCGTGGAAACTTCCTAAATCGAACCCTGCAAGTTCTACGATCAATAAAAGCCCGGAGGTAATTATTATTTTAGTTTGTGTTCTTGTTTAAGTAGTTTGATATATATTATGCTCTCTTGAATATAAAATGTAAATGATTATTCTAAGACTAATATTAAGTGATACTTAAAAAAAGTAAACAACTCTAAGTATGTTCTTTAAAGTAATTACTTGTCATTCCATATCGCAAAATATAAGTAGCTACAAATAATACTGACTTTATTTAAGGACGCAAGGTCCCATTTCGGATTAATTAATAATATATTAAGCAGAAATACTGCCTTCATGTTTTATCAATTAAGAGCAAAATCGCTGATTCAAAGGAGAATGTAATATAAAAAAATTCTAAGAACTAAAATTGTAAAAGATTTGGAGGCTAATGGCGAGGCTTTGAGATATATGTGGTAGTGACGACTAGGTAGACTGAATATGCTAGATTTTAACAGAGCTTCATAAAAATAATATTTAAGTGGTGGTGACGACTAGGTAGACTGAGTATGCTAGATTTTAACAGAGCTTCATAAAAATAATATTTAAGTGGTGGTGACGACTAGGTAGACTGAGTGAGTATGCTAGATTTTAACAGAGCTTCATAAAAATAATATTTAAGTGGTGGTGACGACTAGGTAGACTGAGTATGCTAGATTTTAACAGAGCTTCATAAAAATAATATTTAAGTGGTGGTGACGACTAGGTAGACTGAGTGAGTATGCTAGATTTTAACAGAGCTTCATAAAAATAATATTTAAGTGGTGGTGACGACTAGGTAGACTGAGTATGCTAGATTTTAACAGAGCTTCATAAAAATAATATTTAAGTGGTGGTGACGACTAGGTAGACTGAGTATGCTAGATTTTAATAGAGCTTCATAAAAATAATATTTAAGTGGTGGTGACGACTAGGTAGACTGAGTATGCTAGATTTTAACAGAGCTTCATAAAAATAATATTTAAGTGGTGGTGACGACTAGGTAGACTGAGTATGCTAGATTTTAACAGAGCTTCATAAAAATAATATTTAAGTGGTGGTGACGACTAGGTAGACTGAGTATGCTAGATTTTAACAGAGCTTCATAAAAATAATATTTAAGTGGTGGTGACGACTAGGTAGATTGAGTATGCTAGATTTTAACAGAGCTTCATAAAAATAATATTTAAGTGGTGGTGACGACTAGGTAGACTGAGTATGCTAGATTTTAACAAAGCTTCATAAAAATTAAATAAGTCGAAATTATGTTATTAACAAAATGTACGTCAATTACAGTAAATACATTTATATGTATTGCCCTCCCGAGAAATGTAATCAAATCAACGAGATAAACCGGTGGTCGTCGACCCGTGTCACTTGCCAACCTAATTTGCAGCCAAAAGGTCAATTAGGCACGGTCTTCTCGCGAGTTAAATTATACGAAAGTCAGCTACAAAACCAGCTTCAAATGTTTAAGGAAGACTGGTATAAATATTGTGACATTTCACTAAATGTCGTTATTAAACAAATTTAAGTAAGAAGAGAAAAATACAGAGTTATCTACGTAGATAACGCTGAATTGAATGCGCGTTGAATTACGAGATTTAGATGACCCTAAATACGTTTTTTAAGTTAATAGAAATTTTATGCTTTGACCAGCACCCACTTCCTTTGTTGCGCGTTCGAAAATTCGAATGCCGTTTTTGTTTTTATGTCAAAGTTGCAGTTAAGGCCCGACTTACATGAGGCGAGCATCAGCCAAATTTTGCCCAATGCATGCAGTAGCAATGCAACTGCATGCATTGGGCAAAAATCGGACAAAAATTGGGCATCCTTGAGGTTGTTAGTAGATGTTCATGGGTAACACCAATACCTTAGTTAATGTATTCCTTACTTACTATAATTATTTTATTTATAACTAGCCTTCCGCTAGCGGATTCGCTCGCGGGGAGCCGTTTAAAGGGTCCCCGTAGGATAAAAAAATAGACTGTGTGCTACTCCAGGCTTTATTGCTATATTAAAATCATAGGCGTAAAATAAATAAAGTAAGTACAAATCTTACCTCTTTATAATATTAGTACAGACTTAAAGAACTGCTGTAGCTGAAGTTTTTCAGGGGCAGTAAAATTCGGGCTTTGTAGCTCGCGTCCGACAATTTGTAGCGTCACGCTGTCTTCGACGTCGGGCACATCCAACGGCGATTAGGCTGGCTCGCGGCCAACGTCTCTGTTCTTACTTACACTAAGAATTTTGGCTGCGTCCCGTTTTACTAATATTTACTAAGTATACTATCATAATGCTACGGGGTGCCTTGAGACGCCTGCATGATATTTACAGTGATTTTAACTTAGCCACCGTGAATGTCGATAACCATACTAAGACTCTGTTTGGTTATACGGAAAGTTTTTAATGTGTGTATTCCTCGGTTTGGCTGTTCGCTTTTATGTTTATGTGTGTCAATGTTACTTATTTATTTAGGTGTAAAATTTTGGTTGATAATAGTAGGATCGTCTCCCATTATTACATGAGACCACCATCAGTCCATAGAGTCGCAGCGCACCTGCGTTGGACATAATATAAGCTCGAGATATATTCGAGAACGGGGGCAATTGCACATGACCATCTGCTTCTATACTTTAGAAAAAACGAAGCAGCAGAAAGGAAAAGTGCGGAAGAAAAGTGAATAAATGAATACTAATGGCGGTTTTATTGCTAAACTTTGCGCGCGAACTCGGTGCAGAGAATATAACGATAGTTGATTATTATTAGCTGTGAAGTGTCCTATGTATACTTCCGACCTGCTAAGATAGAGTGTAAAATATTTAATGTACATAAAGTGAAATTTAGTATAGACAATTCATTCTAATAACACTTATATTGGTATTTGGAAGTAATGACTGTATGATAGAGAGAATCTAGTACAGAATCTATCTGGTACCTAGTATAAGGAGTTAGTGATGTGAATGCATTTTTTCTGTTCGGAAACATCCTCTTGACATCCATTTGACAATCCATTACAGATTGGAGATATTTTTTTGAGGAGAAAATTTTGCATGTATCAGATTGGATTGGTGGATTTTAACCCTCTACTCCCGCAGCCATACCGATTTTTGGAATTTCTTTGGACTCGACTGATGAAAAGAATAAAAAACTGCCACTACAGGACACAGCGGCTACGGTTTCCCGTAATATTTACGTTTCGTGTCTACGTTTGCTTAGTGTTTTATTCGTCTTATATGCATGTTGCTAAAAGTGGACATCCATTATGCCGTTTTGCTCCTGCGCAGGTTTTTTGTGACAAGTTCCTAGAATATTCCATAGATAGTGAACGAGCAGCTTAAGCTCTCTTGCCTCAAACGTCAAATCAATCGTCTCAGTTAATAATTTAGTAACAATTTGGAAGCATCACAAAGCAATGAGGTTGGTAATTATAAAGCACTTCACACGCACTCTTCAGAATTGAGAAGCATGTGGGCGATACCATAGTACACCGAATCGTTCGGCAAATGACTGATTGAAATATTTTTATTTGATGATTTTTGATATTCCAGTAGGTTCCAAGCCATAGCCCACTTCACTGGCCAAATGCGCGTTAGTGGACATCATACATTCGAGATTAACAAATTAATTCCTTAGAGGTCAAGGGGTTCGAACTCCGGATCTCTGCGTCAGATCAGAGGCCACCAGATATCGTAATAGGTATGCCAATGAGGATTACTGAATAATAGGTGCACAAGACTTGAGTGTGGATCCCTAATATGTGATTTTAGGGTCCGAACGAACCACTAGGCTTATGCGATGAGATCAGAAAATGTTGCGTGAATATGTTGAATAAGAAGGGAATTTATTATGCCGTTTTACTCCTTACTCGCTTTCCTGGAACACCTTTAATATTCAGCGACGGACAGCTTTGGTTGTCGTCTCCGTTACCGTCTTAATGAATAATTAAATAACGAGGAAAACATCATCACAATATAATTAAGTAAAGAACACTTTGATGAATGGCTGATGAGTTCTCAAAACAATGAGAAAGGACAATACTTTTAATCTTTGTTAAGATGCTATTGATTCAGTTATTAACTTTAATCTACTGTTCAAATATTAAATGTATTCCTGACAGCATGTTATTACACTAGTTATAGCAATTTTATCTTGCGAAAGGGCAGATTCAGGAGCCGGTAATGAGGGGTGGGGTCACGTATCGGGGGAGGGGGGTATTGGCATTTCCGTGGGGGGAGTGGTCATGTATAAGCATTTTTGAAGGGGAGGGAATAGATTGCATATATAAGCATTTTCGTAGGAAGGGTTACGGATAAGCTTCCCAATTTAAACAAGTTAAAAGTTTCACTAAAATTGTAATGATAATACAAATTTGTATAACATAATTACATGTTTTTGTTGGATTGTCCACCAATCCGCACTTGGCCAGCATGGTGGACTATGGCCTAAATCCGTTTCACTTGTGAGAGGAGACCTGTGCCCAGCAGTTGGACATGAAAAAGGTTGAAAAAAAAATGTTTTTGTTTTGTATACCAATATAACATTTGTTTTGCCAAATTAATCACCCGAATTTAAATAAACAAACCCGACTCGCAAGGGACGAGGTCATTACCCCCACTGGTTACAACTATAATCAAAGGTCATCATCGGTTTTCACTAAATAAAAATACATTTATTATTTTAAATAATTTTATTTACTATTTTTATTATAAAACATATAAGTTATTTTCAGTAACATAATAAGAAGAAAATTTAACCTACAAATTAAATTTTGTGAATGAGGTGAGAGTTTCACACGACACAGAAAAATAAAAGCTTCAACAAACACAGTTGCGCAGGAATGGCGTGATTTTGCGTTTAGGCCTGAGTATGAAAACAAAGAGCGTCGGATTTAGGCGATTTTGCCTCTAGCCGCTTTCACACAACTCCGCCGGTAGCAAGCCTCTGGCTTTAAACAACTGCGAAAATCCGGAAACTAAACCGGCACAGACCTAAATGTTAGCATCACTTTACATTGTTACGAAATTATTTTTCCAGTTTCATCATTATCACCGATACCTCTTTTTTGTTCTAAATTCAGGCTTTCTTTCTGAATTCAAATTAAAGATTTGATGCCATTGCCTACCACTATCACCAAATAAGAGTAAATTAACTTCGATTTTTTTTTACAAATTTGAATACCTCCAGACCTTCACCTATCAGACACGCAAAATTTACCACGATGCTTTATCTGGCACCGTGATTGGGTAAAATCTTTACAGTAGACATCGGTACTTACTTAGATCTAAATCTGTTTAGCGGTGCAGGGCATTTCTGCGATCTATTTAGTTAAAATTCATTTTGATCTATCGAGAACGTCGAGCTGATCTTCGTTTTCGTTACCATCTTTAACCACCTGATTTCAAAAATAATAACGTACTTTTTTTTAAATTACCTGTTTTGTTTAATGTCAAATTGTGTGGTACTTAGAATTATAAAATTAGAAACTCAAGAGTTTATATTTTTGAATGGCGTATAGTAAACATTAAATTAAAATTAAAACCACTTAACATATTCATAAATTAGGCCGCTATATCTGTCATAGAACTTTCACTGATCATTATATTGTACCTAAATACCAAAGCTTTAGTGTCTAATTAGCTTTGGTATTGTCCTGTAACTTTGATGTAGCTTCTATCAAGATTTACAAAGTTATAACAAGATCAGAAATTACTTCAAAGTCGTCTTATAATGGATGATAGCAATTTTGTTAGAACTTAAATTAGGATAATGTAATAAAGAAAGCTAATTAAAACAAATTAAAGTGGCTTAGTTTTCAGCTGCGGCTTTATTTATTTAATTAAAACACATATTATTATATGTAATATACAGGTTTTCCCTAAAATATTACATGTCCTTAAAAAGTGTCAACATACATTTGCAAATTTTCTTAGGCTATCAAAAAAGATGTCAGGATTAGGCTTCTGAGCAATCAACCTATTGATCAGTACGGGAGCGGCACAGTGGAGTGCAGCAGCAGTAAGAACGCGTGATATATTTACGTGACTGTACTAATTGTTATTATAAGTATGGTACACGACGGTTACTAAGATTTAGAAAATTGCACTCCGATAGTGCCGGCAGAAGTGAAAATTTTTGATATTTTGGAATGGTTAGGGAATAATTTCGCACGAATTGCTTTTATTATAAGTATTATTTTTCATCTAGTATTTTCAGTGGGTTTTCATATAGTATTTTTATAAAGTACTCACTCATTTTCTTTCACTATTTCTTCCGTCACTTTTTTCATTAATAGATGCACTTTGTTCAATGTCCATATTTTAAATACTTGATATAAACGAATTTTACAAGTATAGACATTCGAGCCGTCATCAGCTATCACAGTATCCGTCTTACGAATATTCGATCAGGCCACGTGTCCTGACGCGAGTTTAACAATTTTACCCAGCCCAAAAAAAGTGCGAAACGCCGCTAAGGAAGTTTTCACTTCAAAAAGAAATTTGTAACTTATGTATGTATTTAAGCAATTTCAAAGCCTAATAATACTATTTATTATAATAATAGAAACATCAAAACAAATACAATGCATTAAGCTACAGCCGCAAACCAGAAAAAGTTGAAATTTAAAGGTAAAACCAGTTAACATCGCCAATCAATTTAATTAACATGCATGTTTGTACCTTTTAACTGCAAGTACCTACGCACATTGGCCATGCGATGTAAAGTACTCGAAAAACCACGAATTAACTCATTCAAATTGTTTAACTATTATGTTTCCATTTGTTACTCGTAATGCTATAATAATTAGCATTGTGAAAAATTGTTTACATATTATGTTCGACTGTTTTGTGTAATTTTAGGTACTACGTTGCCGTAGTGCAGCAAAAATGAATAAGCAACAGTTAAATTTGAAGCATAGGGGACGATGGCCTGTCCCCTATGCTAAGTAAGTTTGGTTTGGTGTTATCTTACGAATCTATCAACCATCCACCAATAGGTAAGTATTCGCAAGGACAAAAAAAGGACTGAGAAATTAAGTTTTTAACAAAAAAATAGAACCGACTTCAAACGGTAAAAAATAAAATTGTTCAGTACCTACTTCTTCTTGCTTATGGTAATTACTCTTAAAAGTATTTTTGGAGTCGGGCCTTTACTAAAATGTCGTACTATTCGTTCTAAATGGGCACCGACAGTACAGATAGTGGGACATTACCTACTTCTTCTTGCTTATGGTAATGACTGTTAAAACTATATTGGAGTAGGTGCCCATTCAGAACGAATGGTACACTTTATTTACTAAGACAGGACATTTTACTAAGGGCCCGACTCCAAAAATAGTTTTAAGAGTAATTACCAAAGCAAGAAGAAGTAGGTACTGAACAATTTTATTTTTTACCGTTTGAAGTCGGTTCTATTTTTTTGTTAAAAACTTAATTTATTTCACTCTTTTTAGTAATTTTAATAATTCTGCACATAATAATATGTATAAGCATAATTGGAAATTTTTTCACTTAACTTCTAAACGTTAAAGAGATACCTTTTATAATCATGTTTATCTAATAGCCATCTTATAGCCTGAAAGAATACTACTATCAGTCCACTTGAACGTATAGATTAATGAAAGAATTTGCTCTCAGCTCCTAACCGTTGAGGAGTTGTACCTACCTTCAATCATCAGCTTAGCAACATGAGGTGATAATTACCGGACATAAATATTTGTATGATGTTAAAAAATATGAGTAAAAGAATGTGTGTGCCATATAAGCTTCAGTGTTTCCCTCGATTTCCCTAGTATCACATCATCAGATTTTGCCATGGTGACAGTTGGAACACCTCAGGAATGTAAGATTTCCAACAAAAAACCATTTATTGAAAGAATTTGCTCTCAACTCCTAACCGTCATAGTACCTTCCATCATCAGCTCAGCAACATGATATGATGATAATTATACACAAATACCTGTTTTGCTTTAGTAAAAATCATTTGTTGTGCTATAAAATTTGAATGTTCCCTTCGATTTCTCTGGGATACCATCATCAGACTTTGCCTTGGTGACAGTTGGACCACCTCAGGAATGTAAGATATCGAAAAAAAACCATTTATTGAAAGAATTTGCTCTCAACTCCTAACCTTCGTAGTACCTTCCATCATCAGCTTTGCAACATGATATGATGATAATTATACACAAATGCCTGTTTTGCTTTAGTACAAATATGAAAATTGTTTGTTGTGCTACAAAATTTGAATGTTCCCTTCGATTTCTCTGGGATCCCCTCATCAGACTTTGACTTTGTGACAGTTGGACCACCTCAGGAATGTAAGATTTGGAATAAAAACCTATTTATTGAAAGAATTTGCTTTCAACTCCTCACTGTTGCAGTACCTTCCATCATCAGCTCAGCAACATGAGATGATGATTAGTATGCACAAATATCTCTTAGGCTTCAGAAAGAATAAGAAAATCAATGTGTGTGCCTATAAAATTTGAGAGTTCCCCTCGATTTCCCTGGGATCCAATCATCAGATCCTGATTTGGTGACAATGGGACCACCTCGGGAGTATAAGCATACGAACAAAAAAATAATTTTGAAAATCGGTCCACAAACGGCGGAGTAATCGGTGAACATATATATAAAAAAAAAAATACATACAGCCGAATACAGTACCTCCTCCTTTTGGAAGTCGGTAAAAAACAATATTGATTCACACCAGAAACTCTGGAAAATATCTTTAAAAACTATTTGAAGATGTAGTTGAGACGTTATAACTTCAATTTCGTTAAGGAAAATTAATAGGTACTAAATCTACACAAATATCGGAACTAACTATGTATATTAAATTGGTTTGAATAAATTAAAGGGCCTTATCATATTAAACGTGATACTGAATAAATAAATACGTCAAGATAAATAAACAGATCGTTGGCTCTATTTATTCTTAGAAGTGAGGCGTTTCTACTTAAAATGCTTTCCTTGTCTCTTCATTTCCTGAGGAATTGCCAATAAATTGATACGTGGCTTCTATTTCAATTTAAGCTTGAATTTGTTCAGAGATACTAGTAGGTACTTTCTAATTTATTAAGGACATAAAATCAGCTCTTTTTAAGGAATTTTAAGTATCCACACTGTCTTCATAGTGAAGTAGGCTAAAATCTTAAAATATATACGAATCATTAAAATCAAATACGATGTTTAGTATGAAGTTGATTTGTTTTTGACCCTTCCACCTGCATATTTCTACTTGCTCGACCCTTTTAGACCAAATTTCATGACATGGTAGGCACAAACAAAAACAAAGTACCTACCTACCTATTTCAGTTTTGGCGGAAAGTTGAAACAGGCATATTATTTATCTTTGTTCTCTTTTTCACTTTTAACATATTTTTGCCTACAAAACTTAATTAAATATGTTCTGGCAAAGTAGCCATCTATAAAAAAGCCCTCTATCAACCTAAAAAATTTAAAGAAAGTACCAAATGACTTTTTTGATGTCGTAAAAAAAGTGTGTGAAATATCCACCCTCACTTATTTGTATTTATCTTTAAAAAATTTGGCAAGAAAATGCGGTTGGTCATATAAAACTGAGCCGAAAACGAAATTACAATTACAATTCGCAGGCTCAAAATTTCATTACAATTTTCGATTCCCATGCAATAAATCTCTCGGAGAAGGTGAGTATTAAATGCTCGTTAACGGGCCAAAGTAAATCTCCAAAATGTTCTTATTTTCGACGCGCGAGCGGATATAATGTAGAAAGAGTTTAGGAAATTGAAAATTGTGCCGCGGAATATAACCCCATTACCGGGGAAATGAGCTACGTGAGTATGTTGTAGAATTTCTCGACGCACTTCATTCTTTCCTTAGGGTTCAGTAAATCATACATAAAATCGAATTACTAAGATTATAATATGTCTGCATGTCAACACAATTATTTGTAAACTCGATAAGATAAGAAGTTCAAATTAGCTTCAAAATAGCGTATTTTTCGGCGCGAATACGGTCGTTACGGAAAAGGCGCGCGCATAAGAGCAATACTTTTTATCCCGGAAAATGTTAAATCGAACGCGAAAAAAGCTCGTTGCTGGCATCCATTTCGAATAAGAATTTTTGTAACGCTACGAACTCATAGCCTAGTCGTGGGTACCATGGACACACATAACGACAAGAACACAAACACCCAGACAGAGAACAGAGATTTACTCGTAAACTCGTCATTAATATTCTACCTCTCCACTCTACACTCCGATTGGCAGCCCGGCATGGTAACTATTGCGCAAGACAGGTTTTCTTTGACGGTCAGCTGATGACCGTAGAACAATGACAAACATCAAGTGTATATTATTACCCAGGATATTAATAAACTATTTCATTTCATTTCATTTCATTTCTTATTTATTATTAGCCTTCTGCCAGTGGCTTTGCCCGCGTGGACCCGTTTAATGGGTCCCCGTAGGATAAAAAATAGCCTATGACGTGCTATACCAGGTTATATCTCTAACTTTCTTCCATCCATTTGAAACACGTCAGCCGCGTTGACCCTATTATTCGTTTTCATGTAGGAATGAAGCATATTCCCGCGGTAAAAAGTAGCCTATGTTACTCGTACTCAGGGTGATTGTAGCTTTCTAATGGTGAAAGAATTTTTGAAATCGGACAAAGAAAGAGACAAAAATATAAGTGGCACTCGGGAACTGCCGTGGTAAAGCTATTGCGTATCATTTTTTATCAACTTATCCAATTATAATTATTTGTTTATTTTTTCATTTGAAACATTGCACGTAGCAGCGCGGCCTTTCAGTGAGTGCGTAAGTGTAAGTATCAGATCAATACCTTCTATCTTCTTATTCTCGATGATCATTTCGGTTAACGTACACGTGTCAGATTCTGGGTCATCCGGATAAAAATTCACAAATTTAGTTGTTGTGTTCTGAACGGGTCGACAGGCGGTTATATTTTCAGCGATCTTTGTAAAAATTGCTTCCATACCAGCGGAAAATAATGACATCTGTACCACCATTGAACCGCTTAATGATTGATCCTGGGGTGGATCTGCCACTTCTGATATCGGCGTACGTCCCTCCATTTATTAAAGAAAACAACAATTGTACGTTTAATAACGTCAGAATACAAAATTTTTCACCTTCTTAAAATCACAATTCTATTATTTATAGCTGTGCCTGCGACGTCGTCCGCGTGTATAAAGACTTTTATAAAATGGATTGATTAAAAATTAAAGATTATTTATTTGCATTGAATAAGTAGGTAGTAGGTAGATTATTCTTACATTATAGTGAAATCACTTATAATACAATGTTCATATGTTCAGAAGAAACCTAATGTATTTTTTCTAAATCCTTGAAACCTAAAACAGTAAGGAATGCTTACTGTCCACTTTTCTCACGTTTCGCTTTTCTCGCGCAATCAGATTCTCTTTACAAATATGTACCTAGTTAAGAGATACTGCTATGCCCGTGGCTTCATCTATGTTAAAAATAGTATCTTTAGTAAATTGGGTGAATTTATACTGCAAAGAATGTATAGACTCATTATATATATACATAGCTTTAACCTACTGCAGAAAAGAGGTGCACTATACAACTACTTGTAGTTGGGAGATAAAATTTCTAAACATACACGTGCTTAGGATTAAACAATCGGAAAAATAATTGTAAGGTCAATAATAAACTATAGGTTTAAAACTTGCGGACAGCAGTTTGGTCATAAGTCATAACTCATATAACATTGTGAAAACTAAAGCAAAAGGCAGGGTCTCTACACAGTGTGCTATCTGTATTTGGAAATAAAGAATATTTTTATAAAGAATCTTTAAAGAATCCTTAATATCTCCATCAATCAACGTGTGTGGATGAGCCCTCAGCCCGTACGCAATAAAGAGACGCAAAAAATGAGTTAAGTTATCATTGGTCCAATTAACAATGTTCAGCATCATACGTATACCTACCCAACGATGGGACAACCCGCGTGGCGCAATGTTTACCATGCCGGACTGCTAATCGAACTGTCCTGGGTTAGAATCCGGGCGAAGCCGAAATTTCAATGATGAGTTTAAACTGTTCTCGGTCTGGGTGGTTGTGTTTCTGTCTCTATGTGTGTTCATGGCACCCACGACACAGGGTATATCTACCTTAATGAGAGGCTATACGTGTGAAATGTTATTTTTTTACACTATGTACTTACTTTTATTAGACTTAAGGCTTTTATTTGAAATTATCTCCATCGAATCACTTTGGAGAAGAAATGAATATTGCTCAATAACGCCATCTACCGTATGACATGTAAACTTTGTGGTTGATAAATCGAATGTCAAATTACCAAATAGGTAGATATTGAGATTAACAGTTGGTTCACTAAAAGTTTAACTATTCGTCACCTAGATGTCTGCAGTAGTCTCGTTTTTTTTTAAGACTTTGTACATTCTGTATGAAGGTTTAGATTCCGTATCTTACAACCTTAATGCTGGATGCATTGAGATTGTAAGATTTGGATTTCGGTTCATCGGAGCCAGAGGCCTCCTCAATATTGGGAGAGCTCCATGCTCAGCAGTGGAATGCTAAAAAGGTTGCAGCTTGATATAATGTAGCGATAATAATCGTTTCAGCTGCAGCCTGTTCATAATCTTCCACCCCAAAAGAAGACTAATAAGCTGAGCAACTAACTCAATGGAGCCTGTGATGTAAGGTTCGGCGGCGGTAAGGCTCGCGATGCGCTTATTAGGTACCTACCTATAGTCTAGCCATTCTCGGCCAACGAAAGAAATTACAGTAAGCTGATCTAAGTATATTCAATATAGTCGACAATATTAGTGAGAGTTCAAAATTTTAGGTACTTAAATTTAAACTTTTATTTATGGTTTTGAATGGGCTGTTACCGAAACTTTCATACAAATTCCCCAAAGTGCCTTTCAAGTTTATGTCGCGTATTGTGTAAATGAACATAACTTTTTTGTTTATCACCCGATTGATATGAAATACACATTAATGTTACGGAAATTCATTCATCAATATATTAGTAAACACATCATTCAAAGAAGGGAAAAGAATTTGAGAATGAAATATTAAGTTAAGGTTAATTATTGTACGCTTGAGATACCAACTTTCGAATCCATTTTATTTGCTATTGAGGAGTAGTTTTGAAAAAAGCTTAAATAGAATTCTTACTATGTTAGTAAAGATTACAAATACAAAATTATAAGTATATTACTCTGCACAAAAATATTCTGTACATCAAGTTTCGACACTCAATTTTCAAAGAGTTTCAAAGAAAATTGACATTTAAAGGGTGAATTTCGGGAAATCCTGAAACACGTATTCTTTTATTTTTGTTAGAAAATATTTATACCAAATTTCAAGAAAATCTATTGAAAAAATCCAAGTTTTCCATACAAATTTTCATCGCTCATTTCACACCCTTAAAGGGTGATTTTTAAAATTATCTATAGCCTAAATGTTAGCGAGGACCAATATATATAAAACAAAAAAAGTTTCATCAAAATCCGTCCAGTAGTTTTTGCGTGAAAAGCTAACAACAGACAGACAGACAGACAGACAGACAGACAGACAGACAGACAGACAATAATTTCAAAACTTATATTTTTAGCTTCTGTTACTTATAAAAATACCCCTAGAAGTATTTTTTTAAATTTATATGCAATGTACAGAATTGACCCTGCTTACAGTTTTATTATATGTATAGATTTGACATTAATCATTACAGCGAAAATGAGTAATCAACTCTTGTTTACAAAGTTGTCAAGGCGACGCCGTCATATATTGTATCTGCCGAACTTAGACGATTGTCAGGTTTTTTCCGTTACGGAATTGATTCAGTCGCCGTACTCAAAGCCCGCGATAAAAGCTATGCAATAGATTAAAAATGATTTATTTGCGCAAATATGTAGGTGACTAAAAGGTTCGCCCGGGGAAGTACCACCGCTGCACCCACTTCTGCTGTGAACCAATTCTATTGTGTTTTGGTGGAAAGGTGCAGTTGCCGGCCACACTTACATGAGGCGACCACCAGCCTCCAGAATAGCAGCGCAACTGCATACGACCTCAGACAAGACTTATCTATGTTTGCTTGAGGTTGTATGTAGGTAGATGTCCATGGGCTGCAGCGACCACTTAACACCACGTGGCCTGCATGATCGTCTGCTACTCTATTCAAATAAATAAATAAAAAATATTTGCATAATAAAAGTTGTTTTATACATTTGTATGCAAATATTGTTAAAAAAATAAAATTACTGACTAAAAACTAACTAACCAATTTACTTATTATTAAATTTACGATCCATGACTTTTATTTATCCCATGTTTTGCGTTTTTGATAATTGTTTATCGGTATTCTTATTTGTGTCATCGGCTTTGGGCACCCAATTCACTGGGTTTTTATACACTGAGAGGAAAAAAGCCGGCGGCCGAACAGTAGTTTTTGAATTTATTCATTACAAACATACACACAAATATACAAATTTTAATTCTATTATTTCCTATACTATTAGTATAGATCATTTCAAGGATTATTTCATTTGTTAATAATTTTCCAGTTGGCCAATAAACATAAAAATGGTAAGAAGTAACTTCGCATACTCTGAATCAAAATTAAAAAAATATATTCTTTTTATTCGATTCCGAAAATAGCACCCATACAAGTTTATACAGAACTCTTGGCGGCATAATGTGGGGAATTAAAAAATTCTTAGTTTTGTGTGAAGTATTTATGATGGATGATGCATGCATAGGTACAGCGCTTGTGTATTACATTTATTTCTTTGTAAATGCCTAGTTTACATAGAAAGCGCTATACATGTATTTACACTATATAGAATCTATATATTTTGATTTGCTCTCTATTGTTTATATTTGGGTACAACACTGACTTTTTTATAGAAATTAAAATATTTTAACGTCAAAAATTATGCAACTTAGAAAAAACCTTCATCAACAAATCTTTCTAAGATAGATTTTCTCGAATCTATAGAGTAACACCGTCAGCTATTACTTTCACATAGTTTAAATACTTCAATTTCACATATTATGTACGACTAAGTATATATTATATACACAATTTATACAAATTATTGGTACAAATTATTTATAAATATTGATAAATATATAATATTTATAGATTATTTATAAATAATGTGTGCTCATGCATAGAAGCCAAGCAAATATTATTGTATTTAAAATGCTTTTTTTAAATAAAATTATGATTTTAAGAACATATTTACGGATAAGAATAAATTTACGGATTTATATCAATGTAAATATAATATTCTTATTATTTTCTTTTACTTTAAATTCCATATATCAGTACTGGGTATGTAATCGCCTTTTTAAAAACATTTTACATTATCTATATGGGTGTAAGTGAAACGTTCCGCAGATGTGTCCTGGTCCCACCCTGGTCCAGTCAATAGAGTATCTTTTGCATTCGTTGGTAGTTCATTTGTATACACACTAAATAGTAAATATTTGAATTGTCATACTTAGTTAACTTTATTTTTATTAGTTAACTTTATTTAGATAGCTCAATGTATACCATACCTCAATGTATACCATATGTATGATGTAACTTAGTCTCTAGATACTAATTGTGCACAGAATGCCGCTTAATTAAAGACGATTATTACAGTTAAGCGTAGTTTAATACAGATGTAACTATGCGGGAGATCATAATTGATAGGGGAGGCTTTGTAGACTTCAACCGCAACGTTTATCTAAGATTGTCTTGTACACAGACTCCGAAAATTCTAAAATTTCCAGATGGCTGAATCAGTGCCAATAATTAGATTTAATTTTGGCACTGATTCTCTGATGATGATCTTAATTAGAAATTGTATTTAATCAATTCATAGCAGTGGATACTTTGATTTATAATTTTAATTAATCGTGGCTTAATATAATATAAATAAATAAACAAAATAAAAGCTTTTCTCAAATATGTTAGAAGTATAACGGTTCATAATAAGCTAGTTAATAAGCTACCTTGTCATTATCGTGTCGTTCATTACTTTACTTACATTATTATCTGACCTATAAACTCTTCCGAAATACGGTTGGCGTGTTATCTTAATAGGTCTAATTAACTCCAACGAGGCTTTTTCTTCTTCATTTTTCACATAAAGGAGTGTAGGAACTTTATAATTAAAAGTATAAACTGTACCTCTAAGTGGCTCTGTTCATAAAATATAACTTTTGTTTATGACTCGCCTTGAAATATTGTAAGCGTTTCGATGGTGCCGTAACAGATCGCTCTAATGAGAAAAGTTGGATAGACTCCGCAAGTCTGAGAAACAATGCCAACACCAACAATTTCCTGACGCTGGACAATCAATTCAAAAGCTTTTTGCAGCTCCCGGGAACTTTCGCGAACATTACACTTTTACAACGTTAGCGCGTTTTTAAGAGAAAAATTGATTGACGCAATTCTTTTAAAAGTATCTTGGAAGTTTTCGTGAAAATTTCCTTACTTTGAGCAATTTCATTTTCTTGAGTTTTATGAAAATTTCAAACTGAATTTGTTCAAAGAGAATGTCAGGAGAAGCTTAGTTCCCGCGGTGCCGGTGACGACAGCGGAAGCCAACCACAAATTACCTCTGCGTGAAGTATATTACGATTCGAATACTTTTCTGTTTTATAATATAGTGCGACTATGTAGGTAGTTTAAGAGTAGCTTAGGATATCTGTTACGTTAAGTCTTAATTAGCTTGTAGATTTAAGTGCTTTTCATATGGTACTATAGAGTATTTGCCTTTCTTCTCCCAAAGAATGCACGCCATATTTGTACGTTTTGTAAATCATATATTTACGTAAATGCGGTAGGGATGGACAACTGGTATTGGTACCTATATTTTTAAATTGCTTTCTAGTGCTTTGGTTTGGATGTAGACGGTTGGTCTCGGTTGTCATTGAAATACTCTTACCGAATTGAGCAGCAAACATTTTTTGCATCCCTCTGCTGGATATGGATCGGTCACCATAAAATTGGGATGGCCACCAGTGGTGGAGTAAACGTTACGCCACCACTGGTAGAGTGCACCCAACACTCAACAAGTATGCGGGTTATTTGCTGATCTGTGTAATATTTTAATTCAGATTCGATTGTAACTAATGCGACCAGCATACAAGTTGTGGTGGGAACTTTAAATTATACAGGACAATCCATCTATCTAAGTGAAACTAGTTTAACTAGTAACAGGGAGATAAGGATTTGTGCACGTAATCCGCAGTGAGTGTTACCGGCGCGCTACAGTGCAGAGTGAGAGGCATGCAATTACGTCGGAGCGTACATTGTATGCATGCACGACGCACCATACAGCGAGTACATGCGCCACTATCTTATCGTTTACATAAAACTGTTATATGTTAAGATCGGATACCTTCTATTTATTATATTTACTATACCTACAGTTTTATTACTCATATTTTTTATTGAGTTATAAGGTGAGTGATACCGCTTGACAGCCTCCGGGGCGCTCCCCTGACAAAGAAATTTACTTCATGGCGAGGGAAAATATTGTGATTTTATTAATTACGGTATTTTCTGTCACCGTGCAGGTCTAAGAGAAACTCATAATTTATCGAAGTCATGATGTCCACCGATCCGTATTTAGGCAGCGTGGTGGACAATGGCCTAAAACGCTTTCGCACTGTGCCCAGCAGTAAGATATAAAAAGGGTTAAAAAAGTTTAGAGTGAAGTGATTCCATTGGTTAATAATGTGGATTCTACATATTCTATATCGAGTTATTCCTTTTGAATTCTGCCATGAAAACTAAGCAGCTGTGTTTCTTTCTACGATCTTTTTGCGTGTCAGTTCTCGCCGCGGCCGTCCCTTGTCACAGAGCCGCGTTTGTGTAACCTTCATTGACGTTTTTTCTTATTCCCAGATTTATCGGGATTTCGTAGTGTCAAACGTAATAGATAGCATTGTACGTTTACGAAAGTAAGGTACATTACTATAAGATATTATTCCTTTCAGTGTATGGCTGCAACCCTTTTTTTTGCGTCCTACTGCTGGGAACTGGTCTCTGTTCCTTATTGGGGAGGCCTGGAGCTCAGTCCACCACGCTGCTCCAATGCTGGTTGGTGGAGATGCGGGTTAGTGACCAACCCGAAAACATCCCAGTTTTCAAACCGTCCATAAGGCACCGGTCATCTATCAAAAACAACCGGGATCGACGGCCTAACGTGCCCTCCGAAGCACGGAAACGCGCATGAAATTCTCACACCCGACCGTGCCCGTTTGGCTTAGCTGTAGATTGCTTGCGTTCTACGCTAGCCGCCGGGCCATGCGCGCTTCCTTTCAGTGTATAAGCAAATAAAATATTGTTTCCCTATTAAATAGGAATATTAATATAAATAAAAAGGCTCGTTGTTTTCTTGCCTAAGCGCACCGCAGGAGGATGACGGTTAGCCAATAACCGAGTAGTGACTAACATCAAGTGAATATATCCTGGATTTAATAAACGATTTTATTTCATTCAATTCAATGTTACAATACTATTTTATTCTTATTTTTTCAATATGTTCAGAGTCACACATAGTCATCTATATGAACCTATCTATAAGTATAAAGTACATAAATATGTATTTTTGAATGTATATAATATGTTGTGGGTGCGGTGTAAGTTATTCAAAACAAATAGATGGCCAACAATTCACTCACAAACAGGTTTTTGTACATCGTATAATAGTTGCTCTGCCCCATGTGAGACAAGTGTATAAGAAAGGGATAAGTCCGTTATATCTACCGACTTCAGATAGTAATAACTTGTCAAGTCCTTCCACAAAAATGAGACAAATCTTCCTGCTTTATACAAAACGTATCTTATTTATATTTATCGATATTTTTGGACTCTTTCGTCGGTATCTATAAATAATAAATATTCTCTTTTGTGTAGGTATTATAAGAGTATACAGGATGGAACGGGCAAAGTAATCTGCGTAAAATTTTGCACATGTCATACTGAGCCTTGATGCTTTTGTTTTGATTATTATCTTAAAAATGTTTCATACATTTTACAAGGCTTCTAAATTGATACTTCCCTTTGAATCAATTTTATGAGAAGTACTAGCAGCACAAGAAAACAGAACTGAAAACGGTAATTAGATAACAATTAGATCGTCATAAAAAAATGTTATTTTCAAATATCTTATCTCCTGAAAGAACGGACCCCTTCGTGTGCGATTTCGTCCCAAATTTGTTTTTTTTACAATAAGCTTTTTCCATACCGTGCTTATTTTGTTAGCCTATTATTAACAATTAAGTTAATGCTGTATTCATTCTATTGGCAATCGTAACTGTTTGATTGCTGAGGCAATTCCAATTACGTGTTTAGAATTTCAATGACTTGAATGTCTTTAATTGGCTTTAACTAAAAAGCCGTTAAGTGATATTGTATTCATTAAAGCAAGGCTATATTTAAATGTCGCAAACATTATTTTATTGTCTTTAATATAATAATATAAATGTTTGGACTTAACAACTGCAATTTCATTTATAATGGTATGTATAAACATGCTTGTAAACTTTTTTCTACTATTTTTAATGTCCCACTTCTGAACATAGCTCACTAAATGGAGTTCCGAATACTGGATTAAGAGCAATTTAGGTCGTAATCCATTACGCTGGCCAAGAATAGTTTTCGGGGATTTTTTTTATGAAATGAAATGAAAATATTATTTTATTTGCAAATATGGGTGAAAAAAAAAAGGTTTTACAAAATATTTAGAGCTCCATATTTACCCCTTAGGGTGGTTTTTGATGGCAAAAATTGTATCTATACATATAAAAGGCTTGGTCCTGAATGACTGACGGAGATCTTTGTATGACGTAAACATCCGACAAAAAGGATTTTTTTTAAATTCTACCCTTAAAGGGGTGAAGTGACTGGGGCAAAGGTAAGTTGTCCCATGCAACGTTAATTCTCGGTCAAATATACATACATCAAATTTTGCATAAACATTCTTTAACATAATTGATGCAAGATATGTTCTGTAGTTTTTGAAACTCATCGCCTAACGGGGCTAAAATGGGTTGAAAGTTATTTTGAGGGTGATTTGCATCGAAGTTGATTTTAATACTCCTCAGTGAATTTGATTCCATAAAAATCGATACTATCTGTCAAAAGATATCAAATTGTGTGACATAGAGAGAGAGAGAGATCAGCAATCAAAACTTGCAACTCTTTTCTTATGGATATATATTTTTTATTTGAAATGGCGTCAGTTGTGCATGAAATTTTTATATGAAAATTCAAAAACTTGTTACTAATATTTTTTATAGTCCTTTCGCTGTTTCGATGTTTGTGATATCCCTAATAACTGACAATAATAGTGTTGTAGCATAACGCAATACGTACATAACGTTTGTTCGATGTGATATCCCTAATAACTGACAATAATAGTGTTGTAGCATAACGCAATACGTACATAACGTTTGTTCGATGTGATATCCCTAATAACTGACAATAATAGTGTTGTAGCATAACGCAATACGTACATAACGTTTGTTCGATGTGATATCCCTAATAACTGACAATAATAGTGTTGTAGCGTAACGCAATACGTACATAACGTTTGTTCGATGTGATATCCCTAATAACTGACAATAATAGTGTTGTAGCATAACGCAATACGTACATAACGTTTGTTCGATGTGATATCCCTAATAACTGACAATAATAGTGTTGTAGCATAACGCAATACGTACATAACGTTTGTTCGATGTGATATCCCTAATAACTGACAATAATAGTGTTGTAGCATAACGCAATACGTACATAACGTTTGTTCGATGTGATATCCTTAATAACTGACAATAATAGTGTTGTAGCATAACGCAATTTAATCGATTACATGTGAATATCAAACATAAAACAATAGCAGAAAACGAAAAACTTAACAAGATAACTCAACAAAAACAGTGACTGAAGACATAAAAAACAAAATACCCAAAGCTGACGTGACGCTAACACAAATCGCATACAATGCAGATGCACGTTGTATCGTACTGACGTGAATTTCAATATTACAAGTTAGCCGCTCTGATTCATTGATTTTTGATTTGATTCATGACTATTGTCAACGTCTTTTTTAAGATAATATATATTTTCTATTTCATGTTCATAATCTTATTAACAAACAATAATATTAAAAATACTGTACTGTATTGTACTTGGTAATTTTTTAATAAATAATTTTTTTAAATATTTTTTTTTATACTAGCGTTCCGCCAGCTGCTTCGTCCGCGTGGACCCGTTTAATGGATACCCGTAGGATAAAAATAGCCTTGCTATTCGTTGCTATATTAAAATCATAGACGTTTAGCCAGTTGCTTTAACCGCGTTGACCCTATTAACCGTTTTCGCGTAGGAATGAAGCATTCCTTCGTATTCCAGTATTTGACAACGATTTGACGACAGTTCTCAATGCGATGTCAATTATATTACTTCACTATTTGTCTGAAATAAGTAGTCGTACTTCGACTGGCTACAGAAATCAAAACTCGTTGTTTCATTACATTTTACATGTGATATGAAAAATATAGTGTGTGGCACGGGATGGAACAATATACTATTGTTCCTTTGCAACGGCATGTCGCTGTCATTATATTCATTTGTCTAATATTTTATTTTGTTTTATAAACGCAAACCGAAGACATTAATTATACATACAACAAATTAAAATGTCCTAAAAATACAAAAACATTAAAAACTATTGATGATATACATAAAATTGTATAACTTTTATTTACTAAAAGATTAAAAAGAAACACTAAATATAAAAAGCAGAATCCAAATTGCAATCCAAATTCAAAAGGCAGAAATATGTAGTCCCGACTAAGAGCTACATTCTTCTGCAGCTTTCGGATTTCAGCGTCAGTCGCCACTACACCCGCTGCTCTGGAAGATAAATATGTGGGAGGGTACCATAGTGTTCACACATGTGGTATCCCATACAAGGCACCTCCCATTCTTCCAAGGAATTAGTGTCAAACCATCGAGCCTCTTGCCGTCTTATATATTTTTATTTAGCAGTAAAGTAAAAACTTTTCCAATACTTTTCATAGATTTGTTGTAAGTAGTTTCTTCTTACTTCCTAAGCTATGTGTCTCGGGATTGGTCTCTGTAGGTCAAAATTAAGAATATAATCTATGGTATACCCTGTCTGATTGGAAAAGGAGGTACATAGACTTATGCGATTGCGGGTGGCGGTTTGGGGCACCGCGTGTGTTCTACTGGAGATACTGGAGTCCTCACTAAGCACTGAGGCAGCCCACCAAGGGTTTTCACTGTGGAATAAATCCCATAATGACTCGTTATCTCTCTCCCTTTCCAGGGCTTTCCCAAGCTTGTATAAGAGTCCTTAACTTTTTGTGCTACTTAAGATCTTTCAAAATTGACAGAATTGGCAGAAAAGTAGATCATAGCGAGTACCTAAATGTTTGTAAGGCAATTGTCATTTCTGGACTTAGCAGTATGAAAACTGGTGTATAGGGTCCAGATTATGAATATTGAGTTGGCAAAGATAAATTAACTTGATCACGGATTAGTGCACCAAATAGCTTGGTCATTCTAACACCCGCTTCAAAACTGTTAAACATGTTGTTAAGCGAAGTACTATAGTAAACTGTTACTTATCGCTTACGGAAGTAACTTCGCTGTACACGTAGACACACATGTCACAATTATAACGGGGAATAATTAAAACGTTTATCTTGATAACTAAAGTACACACGGACAAAATTGCGGACAAAAGTTAGTCAACTATAATATATATAAAATATTACAATGTTTTCTCTTGCCATCGAGGTGCGTGATGAGGCTTAAGCTTGGGATGCACGATTCTGAGACCGATTTCTTTGCAACTCGGCTGTGACTACTTTATTGTAAATGCACAGAGTGAAAATGCCAGGAACGCAATCTATTTAAATATTTTCTCTTCTTCATATTTTTTTGGAATTCCTGTTTTATGATCCCTTGAAACTTATATTAGCACCCCGTTATTAGGGGGATTATATAAAAAAAGGTTACTTATTAGCGGTTAAATTTTAATGATTACTAACTCACTGGGGAAAAAACTTAATAATCAGAATAATCCTAAGAAAACAAACAAAGTAGGGCGAGTTTTCCGGATGTTAAAAAACTTTTGGGCGATTGTTTGAATAGGCCTTCAAATATAAATAATCGTACCTAATGAAGTAAATTAAGAAACTCAAACAAGCCCACATTCAATATTGATATAAATGAAGTGTAATCAACTTAAATGAATTCAGAATCAAATTAATAAAAAAAATACAACGCAATAAAATCAAAAGATGGTCAACATTTATTTCTTTTATATGTTTTTATATATTTTTATATGTTTTTATATATTTTTATATGTTCTGTGATCCCGAAATCATTGAATTGTCCCATATGCATGTTTTTTATACTTACCCAATAAAAAGTTTTTTATACATGGGAACATAGCATAGCATTATTTAACATAGAACTGACACAGCTCCAAATGATCCCAAAATATATACCTACAAGGTTACTTGCACACAATACCTACAACCCTAGTTATACTTATACCATGTATTAACTTCAGTCTGGACTGTAAAAGCACGTAAATTACCCGACTATGGGCGGAAAGCTTTACTCAGAAACTTGTTTTTAGACACCTTTTGTGAGCCTGATAAGCTAAGCATCACCTGACAAACTAAACAACGTTCTTCTTAATATTCGGTAATGGATTCAGAAGGGAAGCGCGCATGGCCCGGTGGTGAGCGTATATGATACTGGGTAGTGATCTACCCAGTTAAGCCAAACGGACGCAGTCGGGTGTAAGATGGGTGACCGAAAAAATGCTATGCGCGTTTCCGTGCTTGGTATGGTACGTTACGCCGTCGGTCCCGGTTGTTATCGATAGCGATAGAAAACCTAGTCGGAGGCCTTGGGAGCGGTTTGAAAACATCCGGCAGCGGGTTGATCACTAACACGAATCTCCACGTAAAACCTATCCGGAAGTATTACGGGCGATTTGAAAATATCCAACAGTGGTTTGGCTGTTGAATATTTTCAAATCCGCATTGGAGCCGCGGATTGGAGTAAGCTACAGGCCTCCCAATAATGGGGACCTGTGCCCAGCAGTGGGTCCCAAAAAGGGATGTAGTCTGTATTTATTGAAAGTATTAGTAATTATTGAATGTAAAATTATACGGATATGATTATTGGTAAGTATATTTTGACACACGTTAGTTTACATTGTCGAAGTTTTCATACAGATCCTTAACGTTTTATCAAAATATTCTATACGATTCATCAAGTATAAAGTAGTATTCTAATGGTAAAATATGTAGCTTTTCAAATCGGTACAGTAGTTTTGGAGGGTCCGGGCCTGAGTCTATTCAATACAAATAAACAATAAAGTCTTTACTTTTTATAATATTGGTATAGACAACTTATTTATTAGCAAAACTAAAGTAGCTTTTTCATTAACACAAATCTGAAAGGCACTTTTATTTTTTTAAAGCCTTGGGAACTGCGTTTGATAAGTTAAGCATTTATTTTTCCAATTAAAAATTCCTATAGAGACACAAGACAGGAGCACTTCATTAATAATTATGCAAGAGAGTTTTATTTCCATTTGGCTTCAATTTATTTTCTATTTAGATTGCGCGGAGTTTTTATCAATCGTAGCGTCGCGAGGATTCTTCCCAATGGACGTACACTCAATTAGCTTTTAATGTCGACGAGCGACGTTCAATTTAGCCCGTTACTGTGGCAACTCTCAACCAACAGAAGCTATTTTTTGTTGTAGTTTTGAAATGTATAGGAAATGTTATTTCCTTACCGATAATTTCATAATGTTCAAGAAATAAATGGTTTTACGTCTTAATATGTTTGTGTGTGGGATGCACTCCGGGAGTGCCGGCAGAAGTTAAAACTCGAACATTATTGTTGTGCATTTTTGATAATTTGGAATGGTTAGGGAATAATTTCGCAAGAATTGCTTTATCAGTATTATTGGTGGATCTGAAGAGATGATCCCCCGCTGCGGGTGCAGGAATTGTGGACTGTAAGTTGCGTGTCGAATTAAAGGTGGAAACGAGAAGGATTGATAAAGGGAGCAAGCGCACTAACCTGGATTATCACAGGGGCTGGAGCAGATGGTATGCTCGTGTACTGATGAAGCCTCGATCAATCTTCTCTTGCCCGGGAACTGGTGTTGTCCTTCACACTACACTATAGGTACCTATTCATCACTTTGAGTCAGTTAAATCATAAACTATTAACAGCGGTGATGGCGGCGATGCGGCGAGTCTAACCACGCATGAGGTGGCTTGCGGTGCGGTTGTCACGAAAGGACTTGCGTATACGTCGGCGGCCGGAAGAAGACAGACTGATTGATAGGTCTTCCTGATCCATATACATTCGTTCAGGTGCGAATGATGCCGATATGATATAATAGTGTGCTAGCGGGAAAGAGAGGGAGGATGAAGGTGGTTCACATGAATGAAGAATGACTTAATTGGCGCGAACATCCCCCCGGCCTTGAGGTCTCCTCAAATAGCGAATTAAAAAAAATAAACATAAATATATACAGCGGAGTTAATATCACGTAGAAAAAACTATATATGCGGTGAACAAAGGCGATGCGATGAATATAATTAGTAAATTAATAAAAATATTATAATAGCGGGATGAGAATATATACTTAAATTATAACTTATAAAAAATAAACTACATAGGCATATAGAAATATTATTGTGTTGGTAGAGGGCAAAGTCTAACAATGGGCCGCTGCAAAGTGGAGCTCTTAGTCTTCACTTGTGCAACGCGCACCACACCATCCCTACCAGGAAACAGTTCAGTGACGACGCCTAGCGGCCACTGAAGAGGCGGGGCGTTATCCATATCGATAAGAACAACGGTTCCTACAGAAATGGAATTAATAGAATGTTTATTCCACTTTTCCCTTGCTTGTAATGTATGTAAGTATTATGATCTGAAGCGCTTCCAGAATGACTGAACTAGCGAATCAAGCAATGAAAAACGTGATAAAAGATTAATGCGTTCTTTACTAAGATCCGCGGCGGGTAAACATCCAAGTGGATTAACAGCGAGGAAATGCGCGGGCGTAAGTGCAGTAGGTTCCGCCGGATCGCTACTTAACACGTAAAGCGGTCGTGAATTTAATATGCGTTCGACCTGAGTGAGGAAAGTAAGCAACTCCTCATACGTGAGAATTTGCTTACCTATGACGCGAAATAAATGATACTTTACTACCTTTATATTTGACTCCCAAAGCCCACCAAAATGTGGAGCGTTTGGAGGGTTAAGTTTCCAAGTGATGCGGTTATCAGAAAGGATCTGATTAAATACTTTATAATATTCGTCTGACCGTAAAAAGGAATGAAGTTCATTCAAGTATGAACGCGAAGCAATAAAATTAGTAGCGTTATCACTATAGATAAACTTGCATGGACCTCTACGAGATATAAACCTCTTGAATGCGTCTAAGAAGCTGGCAGAACTTAGATCCGAGGCCAGCTCTAAATAAACTGCTTTAGTGATGAGACATATAAATAAGCATAAGTATGCTTTTTGACTGCGAACGCCGCGTCTACGCGTCAACGTGATATTCAGAGGGCCAGCGTAGTCTACCCCCGTGTGTGTGAAAGCGTTGCACTGCTCGAGTCGGCAAGCAGGCAGCGCGGACATCATCGGGTGCGCTGCTTTAGGTTTATGTCTAAAACAAACATTGCATTTATGGACGCGATAGCGTACTATGCGTCGTGCAGATAATATCCAATACTTCTCACGCAACGCGGCGAGTAAATATTGCGGGCCAGCGTGAAAGTTTTTATAGTGATAATAATCTATTAAAAGATCTATTATATGACCACCTTTTGGTAATAATATTGGATGTTTTTGCGAGTCTGGTAAAGACGAATATTGAAGACGTCCACCCACATGAAGCAGATCGTCTGCGATAAACGGAGTTAACTTGCGTAAGGCAGAAGAGCAAGGACGCCCCTTTTGAATTTTAGTCAAATCCTCCGCGAAAGCGTTAGATTGTACAACTTTAATAATAGTATTCTCTGCATATTCCAAGTCAGAAGCGATTATAGTTTTATTACGCGGTAATTTTTTTATAAATTTTAGTACATAAGCTACGGATCGGAGATATTTATTCCATTTTGAAAATTTTAAGCTAAGAGTGATAAATGGATGCTCTGGACTATTAGTAACGGTACATGTTACAGTTTTTTGTTCCGGTAGATCGGTGGTAGATAGTAAAAATGGTTGTATCACTTCTGGGTGAGGACAACCAAGAGGGACCGTGTAGCCATAGATCACAATTTATTATTTGCGACGGCAATAAACCGCGAGAAATATAATCGGCGGGATTTTCAAAACCAGCTACGTGAAATAAGTTATCAGGAGATAAAGAAGACTGTATTTGCGAAATGCGGTTAGCTACAAATGTGTTGAACCTGTGTGGTGAGAGCGGGCCCAACAAAGGGCCACTTCAGAGTCCGAAAATGCATAAATGTTACTAACGGGATGTCTAGCGGATAGCGTGTCATGTACGGTACGCAGTAAATTAGCGAGTAATACTAAGGCGCATAACTCGAGCCGAGCTAACGAAATAGTTTTTAGCGGCGACACCCTTGATTTAAAACAAATCAGCGTTACCACTGGTGAGTCATCATCATTAACGATGTGCGAATAAATCACGCAGCCATACGCCTTTTCACTGGCGTCGGCGAACGCGACTAGCGAGACTTGCGAATTTTTAATTATACCCATATGGAGAGGAAACTTTAATTTCGATATCAAAGGTAACTCTGAAATATATTGTTGCCATGCAGTAACAACGTGAGCGGGCGGAGCCTGGTCCCAGTCAAGTTTGAGAACCCATAAGGTTTTAATGAGAAGCTTAGAGAAAAGAATTACTGGACCCACGAGCCCCAGAACATCATACAAGCGAGCGGTTGCGGATAAAATAGAACGCTTGGTACAACCGAGCGGCGGCGGCGAAACTAGAAAAGAAAAAGAATCAGTTGCGGGGTGCCAACGAAGACCCAATATTTTAAAAATATTTTGGTCGTCGAATGAGACCTCGTCAAGTTGACGGTGCGTTGCGAGGATGTGCTGTAAAAGCTCTGAACTGTTACTAGTCCACTTAACCAATTCAAATCCTCCTCGCTTAAACATTTGAATTAGTTGAGTGGCTACGTCAACGGCGCTGTTGACGCAGGGCGCGCAGGACGCGATATCGTCCATATAAATATCTCGTTCGACCACCGAAGCAGCCAGAGGATAGGACTTCCTCTCCTCGGAAGCCAACTGACGTAATGTGCGTAGCGCCAGAAAAGGAGAAGAGCGTAAACTAAAAGTCACACGATTAAATTCGTATGTTTGTATGTCTTCCTCATCAGAAAAGCGATAAAGAATGCGTTGAAACGCGCGGTGCGATTTTTGTACTTCAATGCATAAATACATTTGTCTAACGTCGGCAAAAAATGTGATGCGATAAACTCGTACGTTTATTAAAATATTAAAAATATCAGACTGTAAATTTTGCCCACTATGTAAAATATCATTTAATGAAATGTCATTATCTGACTTAGCGCTTGCGTCGAGTACTATTCGCAATTTAGTTGTACTTTTATCATTAAGTATGACAGGGTGGTGCGGGAGATAAAAGCAAGGTTCCGTAAAATTATTTGAAACAACCAATGATAAAAAACCCTTGTTGATGTATTCTTGAATGACGTCATTGTAGCGGGAGCGAAGATCGGGACATTTATTAAAACGTCTCTCTAGGAGCGAGAAGCGTTTTTTAGCGGTTATAAAAGAATCACCTAACTTATCAGGCGTGTCCTTGAAGGGCAGGGCGACAACATATCGTCCGTTCAAATTGCGACGAGTAGTGGAAGTATAAATATTCTCACATTCCTGCTCATCAGGACTCAAATAAGTTGTTTGCGGCAGCTCCTCTAACTTCCAAAATTTTTCGAGCAAATGCATGAGCGACGTTTGACTATTGTCAATACGAGTAGGATAAGAAACTAAAGAACGCGGAATGCAAGTAGGAAAGTCGATATCTGCGTCTCCCATTATTATGAATCCTAATGACGTTTCTATGACACTCGGCGATTGCGAATTAATTATTTTATCAGTTAGCAAAATTTGTAAATAAGTGTTAACCCCTAATAAAACGTCAATGTCACCTGGTTTATGAAATTGATCGTCAGCTAAACGTAAATTATTTAATATATAATTAATTTTCGAAACGTCTATTAACGACTCGGGTAATTGTCCAGTTATAGTGGGAACAACTAACAGTTCAATATGATAAAGTTTATTTTCATCAAAGCGGGAGCTAAACTGCAAAGAAGTAACACCTAAAATCTTCTGCGATACTCCACCGATTCCTTGCGCCTCTTTAACTGGTGTTTTATTTGAGATCGGTAGGTATAAACGTTTGCAACACTGTTTCGTAATGTAATCGCATTGCGAGCCAGGGTCCACTAAACAACGCAACAAATATTGGTGTCCGTATTTAGTACAAACTTTAATCCTCGCAGTCCCCAATAATGTAGTGCAGTGCGGCGCATTACCACAATCGCGCGAAACGTTACATGACGTGAATGCATTTTGTTCTCCTGGACCTTGTTGTACCGAAGACTGATCGACCTTATTCCTACCACTAACAAAATGAAGTAGCGTATGGTGCGAGCGGGAGCAATGCCTACATCTACGCTGTGACTTACAAAAAGGAGTGGCGTGTTTATTACTTAAACAATTAGTACAACATTTATTTCGTTTCACAAAATGGTACTTGTCTTGTGTATTTATTTTTAAAAAATGCGGACAGACAAATAGGTGTTCGTGATCACCCGATTTACAGAAAATACAAGACCGGGACGAATCTGTGTTAATAAAAGTTTTGCTTATATTTCTAGCGGGAGCGGGAACCAAATTACCTTTAATTTTATTATTGTTAGACATATTATGCGAAGTATTTATTGTATGGCACAAAGCCCATTTCTGGTCATGTAAAAATTGAACCAAAGCGGAATATTTAGGTATATTTACGTTGCGACACGACATTTCGAACGACTTTACGGTATCGTTATCTAATTTTCTAAGAGCGATATTTAGAAACAGAAAATCAGATATGTCATCAATATTAAGTTGCTTAAGGGCGTTAATAGAAGCATCAAATTTATCCATAAATATTTGATAACCAGCGGATGTGTTAGTGTTAACGTTCTTCAGTTCTAACAGCTGACTGACGTAGGTAGTCGCGAGCGCACGCTCGTCGTTGTATCTACGTATGAGCGCTTCCATATCACAGAATAGTTTTCAGCTGTAGGCATTAAGCCTGAGCAGATTGATAATTATAATAATAAATAAATAATAAATAAATTTGCCTTGTGACTAAGTTTACTAACAAGATAATAGACGCGTTCAGCATCTGTTAATTGCTGATTATCATGAACTAAGGTTTTAAATTGTTGGTAGAACATAGACCAGTGTCGTATGTCACCATTAAAAGAAAGTAATTCTATGGGCGGAAGCGATGGTATAATTTTTGTAGGTAAACTATTCTGTAATTTACTTGAAGATGAAGACGGAGCTTTTAATTTGGACACTTGACTTTTAATACGACTATGTAGATCATGAAAAGATTTCCACGATCCGAAATCTACTTGCGCGTTCGGATTAAATTTTAAATTTGTAACATTATAAGATTCTAACGTGTCCCTGAACTCAGTACGCAAGTATTCAAGGTCAGATGCCGTGTCAAGAAATGTGTCCTGTGCGTCTGACGAACTTAATGCACTTATAGATAAATCATAAATTTGTTGTAAACGTTCGTAAATAGAATTTCGTTTTGCAATTAATATTTTCAAACTAATTTCGTCATTTGAAACCGTTTCAGATTCAATTTTACCTTTAGTAGACATTTTGTCGTGAACAAGATAAATCAGTTAAAACAGTTGAAATTATAAAAATCAGTATGGCGTAATGAATGAATGGTTTCGTAGTTATTAGCGAAACAACGATCCGGTCGCGTCGGTACCGGTAAATACAATATGGCGGACTTCAATTAATAAAAAATAAAATGCGTACCTATGAGGTGTAATTTCGATTACAAAAATGGGTAAATAATGGAGCGGATGGTGCGGTGCGTTTTGCAAAAAGAATAATATACCTACGTGAGCGGTGCGTTATTAATATGCGGAATATAAAATAATCGTAGATATAATACTTATTTGCAAAAATAAATATGAATAGGCACTTATAATATATTACATGAAATACATACATATGCGTATTTATGAGATTAAATAATTAACCCGGGTGAAGTGACCAAAATATTGGTTCGACATCCGGTTCGACATGGACCAAAAATGTTGGTTCGACATCCGGCTCGAAGGACCAAAAATGATGGTGGATCTGAAGAGATGATCCCCCGCTGCGGGTGCAGGAATTGTGGACTGTAAGTTGCGTGTCGAATTAAAGGTGGAAACGAGAAGGATTGATGGTATGCTCGTGTACTGATGAAGCCTCGATCAATCTTCTCTTGCCCGGGAACTGGTGTTGTCCTTCACACTACACTATAGGTACCTATTCATCACTTTGAGTCAGTTAAATCATAAACTATTAACAGCGGTGATGGCGGCGATGCGGCGAGTCTAACCACGCATGAGGTGGCTTGCGGTGCGGTTGTCACGAAAGGACTTGCGTATACGTCGGCGGCCGGAAGAAGACAGACTGATTGATAGGTCTTCCTGATCCATATACATTCGTTCAGGTGCGAATGATGCCGATATGATATAATAGTGCGCTTGCGGGAAAGAGAGGGAGGATGAAGGTGGTTCACATGAATGAAGAATGACTTAATTGGCGCGAACAATTATTTTTCATCTAGTATTTTCAGTAGGCTTCCATCTAGTATTTTTATAAAGTACTCACTCATTTTATTTCACTTTTTCTTCGCCACTTTTTTCATTAATAGATGCACTGTTCAATGTCCATATTTTAAGCACTTGATAAACATGAAATTTACAAGTATACAGACAGTCGAGCCTTAAGCTGTCACTCCTCAGTCTTACCATCTCCGTATTAAATCAGGTCACGCGTCCTGACGTGGGTTTAACATTTTTTACCCATCCCAATAAAAGTGCACAACGCCGCTAAAGTTCACTTCAATAAACTAGCTTTCTACCAACAGATCTATGCGCGTGTGCTACACGCTTTTTTCCGTAGTAATAAGATATTTTTCCCAGGAAAAAGTGTTGCAATCCCTAAATTATCTCCATACAAAACATCAGAGGCCTTATAGAAAACGTTACTAACGCGTTTGCGTTAAGAATTTAAGTGTCAACCTTATTCCTTTCAGGTTAAGATCTATCTGACCAATTTTAACTTGCACTAAGGGCTCAGGTCAATCCGAGGCGGCACGAAATAAGCCACTTATAACATTAACTACACTACAAAACAAACACCCGATACTATAAGTATGGATTAAAAAAATTTAAGCTTCTTATTTACGTAATTACATCAAATATATTGTGAGTGCAACTTTTAAATAAGAGTATCGAGACGACAAGATTTGATTTAAAGGTAGCAGTTCTAATTTCAGTGAGAACCTTGTGTAGTAAAATTGTATAATGAATACAGTAGACCTTTCGCTTTGAGTTATACCTACTCTATAAGTAATAAGTTCACAGAACTGCGTTAAGTTCTTGAGTTTATTTCTAGAGTTACGTACCCAAAAAGTACAAAGTGAACCATATTGATAAGACTCCGCTGTCCGTCCATCTGTCGATCTGTCAGCGGGCTGTATCTCATGAACCGTGATGTCCGTGATTGCTACACAGTTGAAATTTTCTCAGATGACGTATATCTGTTGTCGCTATAACAACCAATACTAAAAATAGAATAAATTAAACAAACCTGTTTTTTTTTTGTAATTTTTTTCTGTCTTAATTACGACAAATGGTAGATACTTAAGATATTCACAGAAAATTTAGTTATTTAAATAAATAACGTTTTACACTCCTAGTCCTACAGTAGGGTAGACATACTCTGTGTCGTGGGTACCATGGACACATACAAAGACAGAAACACAATTACCCAGACCGAAAACTGTAATTAAAACTTAACATTCAAATTTCTGCCTCGCCGGGAATCAAATCGGGGACCCTCCGATCCGACAGCCCGGTATCAGACAGCCAGTCGTCGAAGCGTTTCTTTAAGAATAAATAATTAATTAAAAATAAAATTAACATTTAAGTCGGGCTCCCATAAAGCGTGTATTTTTGCCGTTTTTAATGGTGCAGAACCCTTCGTGCACGTTCGAGTGCAACTCGCACTTGGCTGGTTTTTACATTTGAATGTAAATCTTGCCAGTTAAGGAAGGCCCTTAGTACTCGGTCTAGTACTTGTGGCAGTACGTTGGAATGCTTCTAAAGTGTCATTGAATAAGTGTCGTCTCAAGCTTGCATGCCGCATCCCTATTGTTACTGCCTTCAAAGTGATTTCAAAAGCGTGTGGATGGTTCTTTACTCTGCTAGACACACACAGGGGGTCTCACCTAATATACCTTTGCCAAACTTTTATTTTACGCAATAGGTTTATTAAAGTTAAGCCATGTCGAGTACGGATGCTTACCAGTCAAGAAGTAAATATATGTATGCTAGTTTTGATGCTTTTTGTAAAAAGTTGAGGATTATATTGTGGATAATAGTTGAACCTTCCTCATAGATTTGTATTCTGTACTGTACCTACATTTTTTTAATTTACTTCAAATTATTTACTGTTATTTTATCATTATATTCTGATAACAGATAACTATAAAGTGATAACTACAAAATTATTACTACAATACGGACCAGCAACGAACCGTGTGACATAGAAAGCATTCATCTGAATGCACATTCAAAGATCAGATTCTACCTTTAATCAAAACGAATGTATGGTCCATACACGTTCCTCTGTATAGTTTACATAGAGTCTATTGTTTCCACAGAGAAACAAATGACATTTTCGCAGTAGAGACTCTACGGTTGCTATGATCTGTCAATCGCTAACGTGTTATGGCTACACAAATATTGATGTTTTGCATTACAACAAAACATGTATTATGTGTTGAATAAAACATACAGCGTTTTGTGAAGAAGCTGTCTATGAATCTCATCCTTAATCTAATAAAAGCATAAAAAACCTTACCAGATTGTCCATGGTATGTAGTATTCAACCAATCACCCACCAGCTAGAGGGCGTTTCGCGCCCTGTTTCTGTCAAGTGTCATAGCGTCTTCACAACCAGCAAGGTGTACACCGGAACGCTGTATGTTTTATTCAACACATAATACATGTTTTGTTGTAATGCAAAACATCAATATTATGTGCATTTCTAAAACATACAGCGTTTTGTGAAGACCTGTTTGTTATCTGCTGGTTTTTATTGTACATAAATGCTATGTGATTATTCTGAAACATACTCTTTAATAGCTTTAAGAAATCTGGAAAGAATCCAATAAATGAGATAAAGTGTCTCTGAAAATAAACAAGAGCAATATTTATTGTTCTTTATAACTGAAAATATATTCAAAACTTTAAAATTAAAGTTCGAGAACTAAATTTAGTTCAATTTAGAAGGCAAAACCAATAATAACAATAATAATCATATTGAGAAATTTATTTTCTTTTTCATCTTGGAGAAACAAAAATTATGAACTTAAAAATTAATATCACCTTCTGAGATCAACAAACTTAAATTAATTTACCAAACTTCTGTATGTATTTATCAACAAAAGAACATAATAATAATAATATACCTCCTGGAGGTTAAAAGTAGTAATTAAAATTATAACTGAGGTTTTAATTTATTTTATGAATTAAATTGGCTTAAAATTGGATGCCAATAAATCAGTTTTGTTGTCTATAGTAACAACTGGATGACAATAGAATTTCTTAAAAGTCTTTTCACTTTGCCAGTTTCCCCTTTTTAAAATTTCTTCTACTGGCTTATTTTCTAGCCAACCTTTAGAGGCTACAGCTGATCTTATACTGCCTGGAGGAGCAGTAATATTTGCTTCTTTAAATACTGTTTTTAACCATCCTGCTATCATAGCTCTTGATGCAGGTTTAACTTTACCTGTTACTGATATAAATAATTGACTTACATTCTGTCCTGCTCTTCTACTTTGTGTTAACTGAATAAGTAGCTCAATATGTCTTTTAGGGCAAATTCTAGGGTCTGAATGCTGAAGAAGTTTCCAACCAGACTGTTGATATGTAGCAGAATCCGTTTTGGATCCATATTCAGGCCACAATATTATTTCTTGATCTTTCTGTATGAGCTTGTCAGGTGATATCATTAATAAAGTTAAGTCATGCACTCTACGTCCAGATGCAAGTAATAAAATTAATGCTGTTCTTCTTGAAATATCAAATATAGAGTTTGTAGATGGTGTTTCTTTTAGCCAATTGAATATTATTTTTATATCCCAAATTGGTACTTTTGCTAGTTTTGGTTTTGCCACTGCTATTGCTTTAAGAATCTGTTGCACAAGAAAATCAGAAGAAATTCTTTTGTCTTTGTTAGCACAATATGTGGAAATTGCAGAGAAGTAAAATGGTGCTGAATGCAAAATTCTTATCAAAAAATAATCTTGCTTAAAACTGAGCTACATCATTTCCGCTAGGCTGTTTAGGGTCTATCTTATTTCTTTCGCACCATGATATCCACCTCTTAATAGGAGGACCATAAGTTGTTAATGTGGATTTCCTTCAACTTTTTGTTAAAAGATCTTTTTCTTCTTTATTCCAATGATCTATTTGGCTGCCCCACCCCCAACTTTCCACGCTAGAAAGTTTAGCTTCTTTATCCGCGGTGGAGGTAGTTGTGTCGAGAGATCTATCAACGTCAGTTCTAAATGTGGAATTGGTATTGGGTCTGCTAGGGCTCTTGCTTTTAGATCTGGAAACCAAAAACACTGTGTCCACAGTGGAGCTATTATAATGTAAGTCCCTTTTGCCTTGTTCAAGTGTGTGAGCACTCTTGGCAACAGGTTCGGTGGAGGAAAGACCCATGCAAGCTTCCAGTCCCATAGGCGGCTGAAGGCATCGCAATATTCGGCACAATGGTCTTTTGAGTCTCGTGTGACTACTGCACTCCTGTTGGAGGCAAACAAGTCTATTTCTGGGATGCCCCATTGTTGAAATATGACTTCCCTGGCCCTCTGTAACAGGTGCCATTCGGGTAGGGGTCGACCTCTGGATAGTCGATCGGCTATCCCGTTTAATCTCCCCGGGAGGTAAAATGCTGACAGTGTCATGTTCAGTTGACTTGTGAGGTATAATAATTTGAAAGTCAGGTTGAGCAATGCTATTGACTTGGTCCCTCCTTCGTTTCTTATGTACGCAACAAGTGTACGATTGTCTGTCTGGATTAATACATGAGCATTTTGTAGACATTTTTTGTAATGTACTAATGCCTGGTAAACTGCATACATTTCCTTCATATTTGAGTGCCATTTCTTTTGTCGCAGAGTCCATTGGCCTGATAGGTATGATCCATTTAGTTGTGCCCCCCAACCCGCATCTGCTGCGTCTGTTGTAAGAAAATGGGTAATTGGACTCTTTTTTATTGAGGTTGTGTTTTTCTCTACAGACCTCAGCCACCACTCTACCTCCTTCAAGGCTAGGGTTGGCAATGTTTTCCTCTCTCTCTGTCTTTGTTGACATTGAGAAAACCTTTTTAGGAATATCTGTAGCCTGCGACAGTGTAGACGGCCTCTCTGAACCGTGTAATTTGCAAAATTTAGAAGACCTAATACTCTTTGTAATTCTTTTAAAGTGCAAGTCCTTCTTTGTACAAATTTTTGAAGTATAGTCTTATTTTTTCTACCTTCTTTGTTGGTAAAGTTACTGACATAGTTTGTGTGTTCCAGGTTAGACCAAGGTATTCGAGGTGTTGGGTTGGCTCCAAGACAGACTTTTTGTAGTTTATGTGCCAGCCGAGTGTCTCCAATGTACTCAATGTCTCCGAGACTTGAGCAACCAGATTGGAGATGTCCTGATGGACCAAGAGGTAGTCGTCCAGGTATACTAGAACTCGAATACCCCTTGCTCGAAGGATTTCTGCAATCCAATTTGAAACTGCCGCGAAAGTGCTGGGGGCAGAACATAGGCCAAATGGCAGGGCAGTTAACTGAAGCACTTTCCCTTTGTAGATGATACGAAGGTATCTGCGGTGCTTTTCTGAGATGGGCAAGTGAAAATATGCTTGGTGGATGTCTATTTTGACCATCCAGTCCTGATCCTGCAAAAACTCCATCACTGTTGCTTGTGATGCTAGTTGGAAGTGACGGGTCGAAACAAAGGTGTTGAGTTTTCGCAAGTCGAATATTGGTCTCTGGGACCCATCTGGTTTCTTCACCAAGAACATCTTGGAATGAAAGCCCGCATTTTGCTTCAGAGGTGTTTGGAGAATTTGCTGGTTTTTGAGCGACTCTATCATGTTTGTCATTGCTGGAGTAACCTTTGTTGAGCAAGTTTTTACAATTCTGTGGTTTGGCATACACAGTGGTGGTCTTGTGATTGTTTTGAGTATAAATTGATTGGCTTTGAGTTGAACCCATGCCGCTTTTTGATGTCTTAAACATCCCCCCTGGAACACCCTGTTGTAGTCACTTTTGTATTTTTTGGTTGTTGTGTGAATTACGAAAGGGCCGATTTTTCTTTACATTATTATCTTTGACTTTTTTACCAGATTTACTAACTTTGGTCTGTTGATATTTTTCTGATCTATTGTATGATGAAGTTGGTGATGTTCTGTGATGTCTTTTGACTCTATTTCGGGAATTGAGCCACATTTGACTTCCGCCTAGTGACTGAATTATTGGTAATAATGCATGTTTATCAAATAGATGTTCCGCGCTTGGTGGGATGTTTCGCAAAGTGTTTTTCAAATTAGTACTTGCTATTTGTTTTAAGATATTTTCTCTGCGCGATTCTATGGCTTCCGCTCTCCTTACACATATAATTTGCATTGTCTGTTCAGAGTTTTTATAAATAGGTGTACCAGGGCCAAATATGTTAGATATTTTGTCAAATAGAGATTTAGGATTCAGTTCCAATGGATTTTCTGCTGCCCAGTTAACAAGATTCTGTAGGGTTGTTTGTAACATCTCTCTTTGTTCAAGAACTGCGTTAGATAATGCAGCAAGCATCTGATCTGTGCTTTGCACAATCTTTTGTATAGTTTAAGTTGCATAGTTCCTGATTTATTTCTAATGCTACAAACCCTGGAGTTGCTCCAAATGATTGCATTGTCCTTTTATATTTTATAGCTCTCCAAGCTGTGGATTCAAATTGCTGAAGTCTATTGAGAGTTGCCAATCTCTCCCTGTCTGCAGGTGGAACTATTTTATTTGTATCAAAATCAGTTTTTAGTTCGCCCAGGTTAAGATTAGAAAAAGCATTTGATGTGGGGTTTTGTTAATAAATTTCACTCTGATTGGGTTTTTGTTGTTGGCTCTGGTTATGTTGAGCAATAGTGTTTATATACTGAGTTAAGTAACTCACCTGAGCAATAAGGGATTCTACTCTAGGATCACTGTACTGTGAACTTGTCGAGTTTGATAGACGAGAGCGTTTGCTGGGAGGCGGAGATGGAGGATGCTCTACTTCTGATGATGAAGATGAGCTATCCACGGGCATTTGTATTCGCCCTTCATCAGTTTTATCTTGCGAACCTGTCGCAACCTGCTCACTTTCATAATTGTCTGCGGAAACACTCATTTTTCGAAATACTTTCACTTTTTTCAAAGTCACTAGTGTTGAATTTGATATAAAATTACTTAACACTTGGTTTTTACACTTTCTTTAAGTTTTTCCGGACTTTGAAAAAAATTTGTAAGTTTGAGCCACGAGATTCATAAACGCTATGACACTTGACAGAAACAGGGCGCGAAACGCCCTCTAGCTGGTGGGTATATGGGTGTAGATTGGTTGAATACTACATACCATGGACAATCTGGTAAGGTTTTTTATGCTTTTATTAGATTAAGGATGAGATTCATAGACAGCTTCTTCACAAAACGCTGTATGTTTTAGAAATGCACATAATATCTGTTAAAGTTAAAATTTCTTATGTCTGTCTGACAGTCGCAGTTGAAAATGGTGATATGATTATGACTCTGGTTATGACATAATTTGACATTAATGGAATTCAGTACTATTGAACGATATTAAAAATCTTAAGAACATCCATAAAAAAGTTTGAGTTCGGCGACAACGGTTTCAGTACAGTTTTAAATGAGGCGACCATCAGCCTTTCGAGTAGTAGCGCAACTGCTCTCGTGGCATACATATAATAATATTTACATATTACATATTCAAAGATCAGTTTCTACCTTTAATCAAAACAAATGTATGGCGCATACATGTGTTTCACATATAGTTTACATAGAGTCTATTGTTTCCACAGAGGAACAAATGACATTTCCTCAGTGGAGATTATGGTTGCTGTGATCTGTCAATCGCTAATGTGTTATGACTACACAAATATCTGATAAATTTGTTAAAATTTCTTATGCCTGTCTGACAGTCGTAGTTGAACAGTGTTCAGTGACCGTTTCATTAAATTAATAAAAACAGTAAGATAGGTCATCTCTGCTATCATTTATTTCTCTACGAAAGTTACGTAGCATCGGTGCTTCCGACGATTGTGCTTCCCGGTCTCAATGAGAAATATCGTGTGAGCTTGCAGTATGTTACAATATGCGCCATTTCAATCCTTTAGAAATTGAAACTGAGAGACCTCTTACGATCGACTCTCTGGGAAGGTAAGTTATTATGTTATGAACAATGTTCCAGATTCTATCTTGCGACATCGTAGTTATATTCGTACAATTTTTAAGCCAATTCTTAGAGAATAAATTAAGTTTTTAACAAAAAAATAGAACCGACTTCAAACGGTAAAAAATAAAATTGTTCAGTACCTACTTCTTTTTGCTTATGGTAATGACTCTTCAAACTATTTTTGGAGTCGGGCCCTTTCTAAAATGTCATACCATTCGTTCTAAATGGGCGCCGACAGTACAGACAGTGGGACAGTACCTACTTCTTCTTGCTTATGGTAATGACTGTTAAAACTTTTTTGAAGTCCGTGCCCATTCAGAACGAAAGGTACACTATATTTACTAAGACAGGACATTTTACTAAGGGCCCGACTCCAAAAATAGTTTGAAGAGTCATTACCATAAGCAAAAAGAAGTAGGTACTGAACAATTTTATTTTTTACCGTTTGAAGTCGGTTCTATTTTTTTGTTAAAAACTTAATTTATTTCACTCTTTTTAGTAATTTTAATAATTCTGCACATATGTATAAGCATAATTGGATATTTTTTCACTTAACTTCTAAACGTTAAAGAGATACCTTTTATAATTATGTTTATCTAATAGCCATCTTATACCCTGAAAGCATACTACTATCAGTCCACCTGAACGTATAAATTAATGAAAGAATTTGCTCTCAGCTCCTAACCGTTGAGGAGTTGTACCTTCAATCATCAGCTTAGCAACATGAGGTGACAAATTACCGGACATAAATATTTGTATTATGTTAAAAAATATGACTAAAAGAATGTGTGTGCCTATTAAGTTACAGTGTTTCTCTCGATTTCCCTATTATCATATCATCAGATTTTGTCATGGTGACAGTTGGACCACCTCAGGAATGTAAGATTTCCCACAAAAAACAATTTATTGAAAGAATTTGCTCTCAACTCCTAACCGTCTTAGTACCTTCCATCATCAGCTCAGCAACATGATATGATGATAATTATACAAAAATACCTGTTTTGCTTTAGTAAAAATATGAAAATCATTTGTTGTGCTATAAAATTTGAATGTTACCTTCGATTTCTCTGGGATACCATCATCAGACTTTGACCTGGTGACAGTTGGACCACCTCGGGAGCATAAGTTTTTGAACAAAAAAACATTTATTGAAAGAATTTTCTCTCAACTCCTAACCATTGTAGTACCTTCCATCATCAGCTCAGCAACATGATATGATGGTATTTATTCACAAATGCCTATTTTGCTTTAGTAAAAATATGAAAATCAATTGTTGTGCTATAAAATTTGTATGTTTCCTTCGATTTCTCTAGGATCCCATCATCAGACTTTGACTTGGTGACAGCTGGACCACCTCAGGAATCTAAGATTTCAAACAAAAACCCATTTTTTGAAAGAATTTGCTCTCAACTCCTAACTGTCGCAATACCTTCCATCATCAGCTCAGCAACATGAGATGATGATTACTATGCACACATATCTCTTACGCTTCAGAAAGTATAAGAAAATCATTGTGTGTGCCTATAAAATTTGAGAGTTCCCCTCGATTTCCCTGGGATCCCATCATCAGATCCTGATTTGGTGACAATGGGACCACCTCGGGAGTATAAGCATACGAACAAAAAAATAATTTTGAAAATCGGTCCACAAACGGCTGAGTAATCGGTGAACATATATAAAAAAAAAAAATACATACAGCCGAATACAGTACCTCCTTCTTTTGGAAGTCGGTAAAAATAAATTTTCTTCATGACTTCTTTAGACAAGTTAGTGTTGTTATTATCCAAATATTAGAATAATGTTTATTTGGAGTGGAACATATTTTGTTTTGGTTAGTATAGACCATATACTACTTTTGTACGACTCAACATGTTTGTGTACAGTGTGCATTCTCTTTGATTTCACTATACATAACATAATATGTATATCTAATAAATCTTTATTGATATTAATAATTTTAAGCGGGAATGATAATTTGACATAGTTTTAAAAGGTTATTTATCACTACAACAACTATTGCTATAGCTAATATAATACGTCGATTCTACTTAACAAAGTGATACGTTTATAAACTGTGTTTAAAAACGATATTTTCTATTGAATGTGTACGCATTATATCACGGAAAATGTAGATAGGTATCTATACTGAACTGATTTTGATAACACTTGTCATTTTGCATCGCTTCATGGCAATGATACTAACGAGGATATATACTGGGACACGGGTAGGATTCACGTTACAAATATGCATTGACACGTACGGCACCTTTACGTGACGACATGCCTACGAAGGCTTTAGTTTTTTAAAGCCGTCTTAGGCTACTGTAAAAGGCAGATAACTTATTTAAAAGTATCGAATAATACGTATACAATCATTCTGACTAGTGAAAGACTATTTCACTACTCTATCAATGTGACGTTATAATTAAATTACAAAATGCTTGCTATTATTGCTACCTCGTTTGTAAAAAGAATTATTCATAAAAATAAAATTGACAGCTCGTTTGATGCAACCTACATCTATCTGGAAGAGAAGTCTCATAATAAATTCTCGGTTTACGAAGAGTTAGTCTAATAAAATAGGAATACAAATCAAGAAATGTGCGAGTCTTTCTTCAGTTCCGACCTCAGCTTCTTTCAGGTGTCAGGCTCGTGGCCAGGTGAAAAAAAAACCGTTGATGATGATTGATTGGGACCTCTTGTCTTATCTCGATCTCTCACATGTCTCAGCTTACTACTCAATTTCCTCGAAAATCCAGGATCAACGAAGGTCGAAGTTCCCCTTGCGAGTTAATATAAAAACGTTTACTGTTAATTGGCAAGGATTAGCTTTATTGTTACGGCGTTTTAGCAATGAATTTGTTATTACCGAGTTATGGTCGAATAAAAATGCTGTTATAAAATTGTAATGTTCTAAAGAACTTTTATTTTATTGTTTAAGGGCTGACGTTTTGTAGTAACTCTATTTATGATTATATACGCAAGTTATTACTACCATTATATTTTCATTCATAACGGTCATATTCGTAAAAGAGCCTTGAGTAATGAAATTAATTACATGTGATTTATTTTTGTATAATTCAATGGATATCGCAGTCACAAATGAACCGGCAAACCACCACTTGACTTAATCCAAACAAAGGCATAAATAACGTTTCACACTCATAGTCAAACAGTAGGGTACATGGCACAGTACCCTGTGTCGTGGGTACTATGGACACATACAAAGAAAGACACACAAACATCCAGACCGAGAACAGAAATTTAAACTCATCATTCAAATATCTGTTTCGCCGGGAATCTAACCCGGGACCCCTCGATTGGCAGTCCGGCATGGTAACCATAGCGCCACGCGGGTCGTCGACCAAGTATTGATTCCTGCATCTGTTCGCAGTCAGCGTTTTGTTATGTTTTTATCGACTTCTAAAAGGAGGAGGCAATGTTAAGTTCTACATAATCTCTAAGAGAAAAATTTAAGGAGACTAATATACTAATAATAATGTATGTTAGTAAAAATAAACACGAATTTATGACCTTTTACATAGGATTTACATAGTTCGAACTGTGTTTTGACAAGGAATGGCCACAAACTTGCATTGCCCAAGTGTAGGTCCGCAAAAAGAGTCTCCGTCTTTCTTTAGCTCAGCATTGCCTAAGCGCACCCAGAGCAGACAGAAAAAAATAACGTTTCCTACTAAGTGTTTGTAAAGGAACCGTACAGTGAATAAAGAATATTTCATTTCATTTCATTCGGCTGTATGTATTTTTACACGCTTTTTATTAGCTTCACCTGTATGTTTGTAACCGACTTCTTTGGGCGCGATTTTGACCCACTTTAAACGGCCAGATTTCGTTCAAACTTTGTAGATTTATTGAAGACCGATGACAATACAATAATCTCATAACTTTATGTTAAAGTCGTAACTAGGATCATCAGGATAAAATAAAATATACGAGGGGCGGCTGATAAGTTCGTGGCCTAAGGTACTTTAACACGTCTAAGCGTCTGGTTAACTTGAAAATTTGCATAGGGGTCAAGGGCCGATGATAATGCAATAATTTGAGAATAAAAATCCAACTAAAAAATTAAAAATAAATAATGTAGTTTAAAAAACTAAAAACACGCTTTTGTGAAAATACGAACTAAAAAGTAAAAAATAAGAAGAAAATGTATTTTACTGTAAAAAAAAGCGGGGGGTGGTTTTTACCACTGTTACTGTTGACACCATGCACCCCACGCTTTTTTTTACAGTAAAATACATTTTCTTCTTATTTTTTACTTTTTAGTTCGTATTTTCACAAAAGCGTGTTTTTAGTTTTTTAAACTACATTATTTATTTTTATAGATGCTCACCGATCACTCCGCCGTTTGTGGACCGATTTTCAAAATAATTTTTTGGTCGAAAGCTTATACTTCCGATATAATCCCATTGTAATCAAGTCAAGATCTAATGATGGGATCCCAGGGAAATCGATGGGGAGCTTTCAAATTTTATATGCACACTCATTGATTGTCTTATACTTTCTGAAGCAAAATTTATATTTGTGAATAGTAACTATCATCGCATGTTACCGAGCTGATGATGGAATTTACTACGATGACTTCCTAGTCATCGTAGTACGACGTCTTCATAGTGGAGACGAAATCCTGTCGATAAATGTTATTTTGTCCAAAAATTTATGTTCCCGAGGTGGTCCAACTGTCACCAAGTCAAGATCTGATGATCTAAAAACATTATTTGCAAATAAGTATAATAAATAAATTTATTTCAATGTACATTTTTAATTATTGTTAAATTTGCATGCCTCAAGAAGGTAAAAATGGCGAACCAAATGTGTAATAACACCTTTTGTAAGCACCCATATTTGTGCAAATAAAAGTTTTTGTCATTGAATGCTGTAGCGGTTTTTGGAAAACCATTATTTAAATCCCAGCCGCAAAGATTTTACTTAAAAATCTTTGTAGTCATGCTTATCAGATGGAGAGATCAAAGTGAAATTTTATTTAAAACGAATTCCCATCACACGTATTAAAGTATTATTACCAAATTCAAATTTATTTACCTAATGCGTAATTTGGGTTAGGAATAATGTTACCGATTGAGAACGAATTTGTTCACTGTTCAATTAACATAAATTTTGTTTCTATTACGTTTAAAATTAATATTTGAAAAGTTACATTAAGAAGATTTGATTATAAATTATATAATTTAAGATGCACAGCAGCAAAACAGTTTGCAAAGAGTAACTGAACAGAGACACCTGTACTGATCGCTTAAATAAATTAATCCAATAAGTGAGACATCGCAGCGACGTGGAAATCAAATTAAGCTCAAAGCGTTGGCGAAGTCTTTAATTTATATTGTTTGGTCCAGTCTTTCACATTCAGTCATATTGTAGGTAGGAAGTTTAATGAAATATCGGATGGTTTCATGGTCTGCTCATTCATTTATTCGTATCAGGCGGCTTGATAATCGATCCGTACTTGATTGAATTCAACACGAGGGGCGCATCTCTCGACGAATTTGAATTTTATTAGAATATAATTTAATGAAATCTACACGCTTAAGAAAAAACGTGGGTGGTATAAGCGAAAACAAACTTATAAGCCAACACAATCATGTTTTCAATTTGTGTAGCGAATTCCATCTTATTGAACATGGCGGCCATCGAATTTTGAGTTAGAAGTATTCGAAGAATTTGTACAATTTTATTTGAACTAATGCCTTTAAGCACATTTGATAACGTAATTTGGTTGGTTATGTTATTTAACGAAAAATAATCTGCTACTACAGAGTAATGGCCGTGCTTCACTACACAACATTAGAACATGTGTGACTCATACTAACTCGTTATATAACTGTGAAAAACAACTGCACTTACCCAATCTAATCTTATGACACAGAAACAATAACCTCAATCAACCACTTACTTGATACAGTTACTGAATTACACTTAACTCACTTATAATGACAACACAGTTATAAATCAATACTTATTTGAACAGAGCTTTAGCGTACTTATTTTACTACCTAATTCCTTGAAGTCTAGGACAGTAATAATTCTATTATCTCACTTTGCCGGTATTTATACAGAAACTTGAAGAAAATAGAAGGTACTTTATAAAACATGCATTAACAACTACCCGTATTATGATTGATAAATTAACATAATTATTTTTCTACCCTAGAATGAATGTTGCTATTTTACTAATTAAAATCGTTGGCGACAACACATATTATTATAGAATTACAACTTTTAATAACTTACGAATTTTGTGCCATACTTTGTTCAAATTTGTATATATATCAGTCTCTAAATTCTGTAATGAGTACGTATAATAAAAAGAGTATATTTGCTCTATCCTTTACTATAAGTACTTAAGATTGCGCTCTTTTTTCTATGAAAAATATTATTTTCTACCAATTTTATATGTATAAGTTGCAACACTTCAGAGAACCAAGAGACGATGTGCTATTGAACAATCTAAGGAATCAGTTTATATCTAATACATTAATTAAATCACACATTTTTCTATTAAAAAAAGGTCTTTTAAGTTTAATATTATGGAGTTTATATTGGTAATGTCGCGATTGGGAAGAGTGCGCGAGTTTTTTGGTAGGCCACGCCTACCGCGCGTGCTGCCATCTTCATACGCCACTAAATCTTAAAGCTCTTCTTTCGACGCTTTTCTTTGCGAATTTTTCAACGTACTAAAATAAAGACTTAAATTTGGACAATTTTACACTATGCAGGTGGCAGAACTTTAATGAATCGATAAATAATAAATAATAATAATAAATATCTTTGGACTATTCACACAACACCATCTGATTTCAAACTAAGCAGAGCTTGTACTATGGGAATCAGAAAGCTGATAAACATACTTATATAATTCTAAATACATACTTAAATAGATAAATTAACACCCAGACACAGAACAAATAGTCATGTTCATCACACAAATATTTGTCCTGGGTGGGAATCGAACCCACGACCTCACGCTTCGCAGTCAGCTCATCACCCACTACGCCACGGAGGCTGTCTAAAGATAAATGGCTTGGATAAGCAAAATACTAACATAATTATTTCCGAAGTTCCGTATAACTAATATCTTAATGAGAATAAGCTCAATAACGATCTGAAATATGCCTGCACTAATTTAGAACATGCATATTTCTTAGGAAGCGCGCATGGCCTGGCGGCGAGCGTAGAACGCAAGCAGCTAAGCCAAAACGGGCGCGGTCGGGTGTGAGATGGGTGACCGCTAGTGGCTAAAATTTCATGCGCGTTTCCGTGCTTCGGAGGTCCCGGTAGTTGTCGATAGATAACAGTCGTTAAACCTAGTCGGAAGCCTTATGGGCAGTTTGAAAACATCCGACAGTGAGTTGGCCACTAACCCGCATCTCCACCAACCGCATTGGAGCAGCGTGGTGGAGTGAGTTCCAGGCCTCCCCAGTAATGGGATACTCCACATAAATTATAAAACAAGATAAGCACTGGAGGAGAACTTTTAACCACTAAAATAACAATATTATTAAAACCAGCTAAGTCTATGATTAAAACTATTCTTGATACAAAAGACAATAGTACTCAGACAAGCTGTTCTTATGTCCGTATAAAGTCTGAAAAACAAACACAAATAGAAGACATGACACAATCAGAATTTTTTGTTTGTGTATAAAAACATTAACAAATTGCATCAAAGCATTAAAACAAATCAGTCAAAACCTTAGAATAAATACGTATAGAATGAGTGTCTTCATACAAGCTTGCTGTCAAAATTGAATTAAATAGATTCCTACAGCTGTCACATCTGACAAACAAAATATTTTTATTTTGACCAACTATTGAATTAACTATAAAATACTACAAAATATTAAAAACACTGTGAAAAGTTATTTAATAGACTTCTTTTGTTTTAAAAAGTGTTGGGATAAAATTTTACCTAAAGTCTTAGCGGCCTTCCTTCAAATAAAAAAAATACAAAATTAATACTGAAATTTACAGTTTACAATAAATAAATGTAATATTAAAAGGCCTCTAAAATAAAACATTCTCGCTTAAGAGACGAATATACTAGATGAGTGTCCTGTATCCTGTCACAAAAAGTTTCTCAGGATTAAACTTAAAATTAATAAATAAAAAACCTAAAACTGTTGATAGATACAAAGGACAGAACACTTTTAAATAAATTACTTAAAAGATATCAGAAGCTTTAGAATATTATTATATACGTAAACGCTTTTAACATAACGTTCAAAATAGGGTCTATTTTTTCTTTGAACAATATTTTCTGCTAATGCTACGTGCAAGTTCGTGGGACGTCCTCGATTCTGTCGTAGCGAGGCCGAGTAGCGATAATTTAACGAAAATGGCCGTCTTGTCGACAGCAGAGCTCTGCTAGGGACTGAGCTGAAATAATAACTACATTATGATTTTAGACGGGACACCGCTTAAGTGCTTCAAGGTGTCGTAAAGTCTAAATACATGGCTTGATAGTTTGAAAAAGTGGCCAAGTGCGAGTCGGACTCGCCCATGAAGGGTTCCGTAGTAGCAAGCATTATTATTTTTTGTCAGCAAAAATAACTTTGTTGTTCATAGTGTTTGTATGAACGATAAAGTTATATTTGCGGTTTTTAAAAATTTACTATATTTCAAAAACTGCGTACTATATCCCGTTCGAATCAATGTTCGTTGAAAGTTTTTATTGAGATCTACAACATATATTTTTGATAGATTTTTCACTTTCTTACTTTAAGGGGGGGGGACACATTTTACCACTTTGGAAGTGTCTATCTTTCAAACGATAAACTTTGAGAAAAAATGATTTTAGGAACCTCAATGTCATTTTTAAAGACCTATCTATAGATACCCTATCTTTTTTTCATCAAACATAAAATTTCGTAAAAATCGTAAAGCGGTTCAGAGATTACATCTACCTACCAAGTTTCAACTTTGAAGTCCTAATAGTTTTGGAATGAAGTGGCTGTGACATACGGACGGACACAGACAGACAGACAGACATACCGAATCTATAAGGGTTCCGTTTTTTTTGGCATTTTGGCTCCGGAACCCTAAAAATTATTTTCTAAGCTTCACGGTCTTCAAATCAAAAAGAAATTGAATCTTAAAATAGAGTTAAATGTTTTAATTCTGAGCAGGCTAAACTTTTCTTACCTACCCGTACTGAAGCAGAGTGGTGAAGTAAGCTCCAGGCCTCCATAATGGGGAAAGATCTGATACAGCAGTGGGACGCAGATAGGGTTGCAGCCAAGACAATAATATTATTTACATTCAAGCGAGCGTGTTAATTTTTTTATACATTATTGTCATGGATACGTATAAAGATATACACACAAACGTCCAAAGCAGGAAAACCTATATTCATCATCTCATATCTCCCCCACTGGGAACCAACGTTGGACCACTTACGCGGCATATCGGCGTGGTGACAACTGCGCCATACTGGTTTTCTCTATTCGGAAAAAAGCTTTGTCCACTATTTACTGCAATTTCCACTTCCATCCATCAGCCTTTTAGAGTCCACTGCTGGACATAGGCCTCCCCTAATGTTCGCCACTCCGTCCGGTCCTGCGCCCTCTGAATCCAGCGGTTTCCCGCTATCTTCTTCAGGTCGTCAGTCCACCTGGTTGGAGGGCGGCCTGTGCTCCTTTTGCCGAGACGTGGTCGCCATTCGAGGACCATTCTTCCCCACCGGTTGTCAGTCCTCCTAACTATGTGGCCTGCCCATTGCCACTTCAGCTTGCAGATTTGAGAGCTATGTCGGTAACCTTCGTTCGTCTACGGATTTCATCGTTACGGATTCTGTAGCGTAGAGAAATACCAAGCATAGCCCTCTCCATCGCTCGCTGAGCGACCTTGAGACTGTGGAAAAGGCTAACTGTAAAAGACCACGTCCCAGCGCCGTAGGTCATCACTGGCAACACACACTGCTCAAAAACTTTCGACTTCAGGCACTGAGGTATTCTGGACGAGAAGACACTTTGTAATTTCCCGAACGCTGCGAGTGTGCTGGCAAGCGTTCGGGAAATTACAAAAATTTCCACTTATTCTTCAAAAATATAAGTGGATGTATGCGACTGTTATTACGGTAGGCTTTCATTTTAAAACATGACTAAATACGCAATTTTTTACACAAGGATTTTTCTGCTTCATATATTTAAATTTTCGTACCATAACAAAGACATTTTAGCACTAAAATGAAAGAATTGGAAGGAAATAAACAAAGGTAATAAAGGTAACCCCGATTGTATCATCCATTTTACTGAAAACGTTCCACTTGTATTTTGCAACATAACACGCGTTGTCGTTTGGAACTGCACAGGTATTTTTGTCTCATATATATTCTTCCGTTTTCCGAGTTTCTTACACTTGCAAAACTGAAGTCAAATAAACAGAACAATATTTTTATTTAAGTTATTTTTACAGCAAACAAGCATTCAGTCAACAAGTTTCTAATTCTCAAGTCTGGTTCTATACCCTGAGCCACAAAATATTTACGACGCTACCCAGAAGGTTTATTTTATAGCGGAAATGTTAATGATGGTCTTTCTTCAACTATTTGAATTTTACCACCTTCTAAATCATCTTGAAGAATATCGCTATTATAATCATTTACGGGTAGATCCCTGCAATTTTATAGTCTACGCTACTATCCAGATGAGCTGGTGATTTTTCTTCGCAGCTTTTGTTATCATGACAAATTAAATTTTTTAAACCGAAATTCTTCAAGATTTTACAGGTTTATAGAAAAAATATATGATAAGAAAGATAAACCATACATTGACGATTTCCATAAGAACGTTCACAGAAGTAAATACATGTAGAAGTGATAAGCCTCCGTCATGTAAGAGGTGACTTAGAACGTCCATTTAGAAACTTACAGAAACTCCTCAAATGTATATTTTATAAAAGCTTAGTGATTTCATAGTTTCGGGACCTTATCGTATAATAATCAGCGCAGTCTGCTTAACCGCCGGAGGTTGGTTAAACTACTTCTCCACTTGTAACGATGGAACTTTTCCCGCCAATGGAACGTTCGCCGAAAAGCGAACCGCAAAGTGCCGCTTTGCAAAATTAATGAGTGTTAAGGCATGTGAGGAGGTACGAAAGTAGTTGGGTTATATAAACGTCGATGAAGGAACTAAATTTTAGATTAATAGCATTTTTTACCGGACTGCGCGACGCAAAGGCGAGTTATCTGTTTAATAGTCCATGTATGTATGTGGCACTCTAGAGACCAAACGCGTAAGCCAATTTTGATGATTCTTGCGTCAATCAATTTGAAGACTCCCGTAGCACAATGGTTAACATGTCGGACTGCCAATCGAGGAGTCCCGGGTTTGATTCCCGGCGAAACAGAAATTTGAATGTTGAGTTTGAATTTCCGTTCTCGGTTTGGGTGTTTGTGTTTCTTTTTTTGTATGTGTCCATGGCACCCACGACACATGGTATATATATATACCCTACTGTGGGGCTATGAGTGAGAAAAAAGAAAAAAAATAAAATTGACGAAATATATCGAGTGGAGTATCGTTGAATTTCATTTATCATATAAAGTAACGGTTTAGTATATAACGATTGAAAGCTAAAATTTGAGAAACAGCTCATTTTCTTTCGAATAACAGATACTTAAAATATTTTAGTATTTCGTTATTCTACTCTTATAACGCGGATATAGCAGTGATACCTATCTGAGAAGTGTAAAATACAAAAAATATTAAGAAAAAAAAAAGAAACAAAAACAACAGCGAAATAAAAACATAAAAGAAAGGAACAATTTTTGTAAGAGATGCACACATTCTTCTTGACCAAACATAAATTTTTTGTCAAATAAAAATAAAGTCTTGTTTTGGTCTTTTAGTCGTTTTTTGTTTATATTTTTATAAATTACACAGTGGAAGACGGGCATACAGGATAATGGGGCAATTACCTGGATAACAATGTACAAACTCAAGCAAGCTTCGAGCCTTATCTGAGTTTGTAGAGCAGGACTCAGATCAAATAAAAAATATATTTTTAATAAAATATATATGTTTCATCTGAGCCCATGGGTACAAACCTACTCCTGTAAAATGTATTTCATGACGCAAAGTAAATTTTCATGACGCAACGTCTGTCGTATTCATCTCTACGTAAAAGCGAAGCCTCCACAGTGTTTTTCGCAGAACCTGTCACATATTAATTTACCGCAGTATTTAATATGCAAAAGAGGGCCTCCCTTGTCGTATATTTCTCGCTTTATCGAAGCACGAAGTACCTTACATCGACATTGTTAGAGTGACAAAGAAATTAATTTTCCCCGTCTCGGCTTCCAGAAGTAATTATTTGAAAGTCACTCGGAATGTCGCTGTACGGTCAACACATTTAGGCATCTTCACTTTCAAAGAAATATTTTTGTATTTGTTGACAACAATTTTATTGTTGATCTTGAGCGGCCCAGCTCCGCCTGGGTGCAGATGTTGTCCTGCCTTAAAAGTATTGAAAGAGGATTTGTTTCCTTATTATCATAAATTGATTTCATGTTACTGACAAACATAAAACAAATAAAATAATGACATACAAACTGTCCTGTTATTCTGACTGTGTCAAAGTTTAGAACGACATGGCACGAAATACAAACGTTGTTATTTGGCGGGAAATCGAAAAAGAGATAATATTGTGCTCTTGTTTTATTTTTACTTTCTTGGTGTATTTTTGAGTTATATCGGATAAATTTGATGGCAATTTTTCGATATAGGTTAATTAAAGTGCACGAATGTTATGAATTAAAATAACATTGCGCAAGTATGTTTTTTCGGCTTGCCTCCAAAATTCCATAGGTCACGTTCTTGTGAAGAAGCCATCGCTTTACTTGAATGTCTGACTGACTTGACTGACTGATTACTAACGACTTACTGACTTAACCTATTATTACTCGTCCAGTTTCACCAAACTGGCAAAAACGAGATGCAAAAGATATACTTGACGCTGGCAATATGCAGAGTTTGCGATGCCATAATTGAAAAAAAAATACAAACGTTTGGCGGGAAGGAAAAATATGAGAAAACTACTTATAAATAAAAAATATTTTCCAGTGCACCTAATTTTGAATCTAAACCGTTCTCAAATCCCCTTGAGCACACAAAAAAATTCAGTATAATCCGTCCAGTTGTTTAGGAGGAGTCCAATGACATACACACGCACACAAGAAATATATTTATTGAGGTTGCTAAGTACACTACGACTACGTTTTACAAATATTAAAGCAAATTAAAATCCAATTATACAAACATAATAGAGTATAAAATAATATCCATCCATCCATCAGCATTTTATTGTCCACTGCTGGACATAGGCCTCCCCTAACGTTCGCCACTCCTCCCGGTCCTGGGCCTTCTGAATCCAGCAACTACCCGCTGTCTTCTTCAGGTCATCAGTCCACCTGGTTGAAGGGCTGTACTCCTTTTGCCGTGGTCTAAAATAATATAAGTATCTCACATAAAAGTTACATCCGGATATCCTAGCGCAACGATAAATAATCCCATATATCTCAAACCGCTCATAACGTCCCGAACAACAGGATAGTTATGTCATAAAATACGTTATTTACACAACAATGCTATATCATTCGGAAACGTAATACTTCCCCCGGCACTAATCACATAAGTTGTATGAAAGTCGGGATGGCGGAAAATCCCCAACCAATTAAAATAAATCGCGACTGGAGACTGAGATGATTCCCAATTCCCAGTCTTAGCACTGAGACGCAGGAGCTTATCTCGCGGCTGGAGAAAATAAAAATGATTATCTGACTATTTGTTTCAAAATACAAATGTATAATAACGGTATTGAATTCAATTTGAAACGTAGCAGGTTCATAAAACGCAGAGCAAAGCGGTATTTCTAACTGACATAACTCTGTTTATTTTTAAGAAATAATAAGTCATGATCATGATGATAATCAAAATATTTAAGTATTTCATGTCGCAAATGCCATGGAAACACAAAAGACGGAAACGCAAACACCCAGACCGAGAATAACAAATGAAACCCACCATTGAAATTCTGCCCCGCCGGTATTAGAACCCGGGATATATCAGCAGTCCGGTATGGTATCTTTGCGTGATAGGGCTCGTCATTTTACAGTCGACAGCAATAATTTTAAAACATTCATTATATTATTAATCATAGGGAGCATAACAGTTTAAAACTGACTATTTAAAGCTTATAATCTCCGTTTTTGGTTACTTTTGACTGCGCTCAAAAGCGGAAATGTATGTATATCTATTGCTTGATTGCCTGACTGTCTGTTTGACAAAATTATTTTCTGAAGAACACGTTGAAATATTTACTCAGGTATAGCTCGGGAGCTATACTGCCGTCATAAAGTTAAAGGGCACAACTAACATTTTTTCCGAAATTGAGTTATATACATATTCGGAATCAGAAAAAAAGTCTATCTGCCAATATTTTTTATACAATTATAGAAACAAGATAAACAAAAATACCGTAAGTTTAAAAGGCACAACTGAGCCACTTTTAAAATTTTTGTACGTAAAAAGAGCACATCTGACCTTAGTAAGTCAAAAGGTCACATAGCAGAGACGCGGCTTTAGTTTTATCACAATAAATATAATTTATTTACTTGAAAAGGCATAATTAACACAGATGTGCTCTTTGATTTAAAGTTTACCAACTAGACCTTGATATTTAATTTAAAAGAAAAGTCACAACTAGCAGTTATGCCTTTACTACCAAAATTCTTCTTGTATAATATTAGTCAAATGAAGAGGCACATTTTAATAAATATGCCTTTTCATTGTATTATTTCATATATGTATTGTATTTTTCACAAAATGTCAGACTGAAAAGTCACAATTGGTTAGTTATGCCCTCTATTCGTAATATTAATAAATTTACTTAATTTTTTTTTGCTACGTTGAAAGAGAAAATGTTGATTATTTATTAAATGCAAATAAAATAAAAACTTATTTCAATAATTGTATAGGAATCGTGAAAACGAATTCATATTAATTCATCTATTTTCGAAAGTAATATTATTGTCGATATTTTTCGCCAAAAACTAATAAAAACTCGATTTTCTCCATTTTTATAAAATGTTTGATGTACCTTTTCTCATTATGACAGCAGTATAGCTCAAAGTAAACTGATCGATTCCCGAATTCGATATACGATCTCGATACAAATTTTGTATATAAATTTAACTTACAAATCAGACACGAACTTGTCTAGTTTTCATTTGGAAGTATGATACTGAATTGTGTTATTTATTCAAATGGAAACTTCTATAGACGCGTACAAGATACGTTCACATTCTCTGTGAAATCTTCGTCAAGTTCAGAACTTTTCTTTCACCACAAGCTGTATAACAGTGTTCTCCCGCGGTTGTTATAACATAACTAATTAGGTAAAAACTCGTATAATGTTCTTCAACTCGTATAAAGATCCTTTATTGGGTAGTTCTCGCGTTTCGTGCAAATTGGACGAATTTGCGAGATTTAATTTTTTTAGTGCCAATGCAAAGCTACATAAAAAATAAATAAGCTATATGAGTATTACTAAATTATACGTAAAATTGGCCTAGTTATAGGCTTTATAATTTTTTTTCGTACGTATGGTAATTACAAAATAAATTTGGTAATGATATTAGCAGCAATGGTAATGATTAAATGTTAGTGGTAATGAGAATGTAAATAAAACATGTAGTTTAAATTCGTTTACGTTACAACGTTACACGTAAACATTTGTTATATCTCTAAAAAAGGTTTCTGTAGTATTGTTTCCTTCTATTTCTTTCTTTGAAGCCTCTTTAGACGCCTAGAGAAGGCGTCTAATCAGCCACACTCCTAATTTTTTCTGTTCTTTACGCTTCAAGCTAAAGTGACAATTGGCAGGTCATATAGTTAGGACTGACAACCTCTCGGTCTAGGCATAACGAGCACAGGCCGCCCTCCAACCAGGTGGACTGACGACCTGACTCAGAGGGCGAAGGACTGGATGGAGTAGCGAACATTAGGGGAGGCCTATGTCCAGCAGTGGACTTTTTTTAAGGCTAATGTATGGATGTATGTATTTATTTCGTATAATGCTCGCTTTGTGCTAACTCTAAGCAATGTGTCAAAAAATATTTATTAAATGCACAGGGTATAACATCATTACAATAATTTTGTGATCATTACCATTTTCCAAATAGCTGACACGATGGTAAATTATGGTAATGAAAGGAATGGTAATGATATCCTGGCAAATTTTTAGAATCGCTCCTTAAATAACAGATAAATGTTAAGCATGACGATCAAAAAAGTATATAAACTCAAAGGTTATCATGTTGACATACACAATATAAATAAATGAATTATCTTTTTCTCAAAATGTCACTAAACGGTAATGAAAAAAACTTACCACGCCTAAAAATCTCGGGTTGGTCTTTGTTTTGTCAACAAACCGCAAATATCTACCCTGTTCTCTGTTCACCGGTCGACAGAACGAGGATCGCGAAAATGGGAAAGGGGACGTGGAATATCGCTAGCGCGTCCTTACGTGGTGATTTTTGCACTTCAAGTTTAGTTGACGGTAATGAGTAATATTTTTGGACAAAGTTATTTCGTCACATAAATTATAAATAACCATCGCAAAGGATTTTTCATTCGCATTTGTTTTTTGCTTCATAAATATTGAATACATTCCAAAACAATAATACACAGTAATGCACCTAATTTTCGTGCTATTTGGTTTCAACTACCAAAAATCGATTTCTGACCAGTGTTGGTAATGATTTTTAGGCCTTTATTTTATTTATATCTTTTTTTCAAAGTACCTGACATTATCATTTTCCAGTGGCAGATATACATATGCAACATACCTAGAGTATAAAAAATATTTCGTGGTTTAGGCTTATTTAGTTTAGCTTTTATTCTCACCGACACGTGTTTTGCACGAAACGGTAGAACTACCCTATTATCAAGATTTTACAGGCGTGCTAAGCGTCATTTTATTATGTGAATATACTATTAATGTAAACCTCATATACGTATGTATGTCTGCCAGTAATAAACAGTAGATGTTTTTAGAAAATATAAAATGTACCTAAATATACATTTACATATTAAAACAAGTCTATTTACGAATATATATTCAGATTTTTTGCATCATATTTACCAATAAGTTGACTATCTGCATCCCTAAGAAGATTTGGTAGGTAGAGATTTAAAGGTTGTAGAACTTTTATGGTCTAACCAAGGAAGTACCACCACTGCCGCCATTTCCTCCGTGAATCCATTCTCTTCAGTTCCAATGAAATGATCGGCTGCCAAACAGACTTACATGAGAAAGTCTGTTTGACAGCCGATGCAGCTGTTGCCTCATGGCAACGAACAGCCTTCAGATAAACAGTGCAACTGCATAATATGACTTCAGTCAAAATCCAGGTTTGTCTCAAGGGAAGTCTCAAGTGGCGAAAGTCTCAAAGGTAGTCAAGTTCCACATCAAATTGGACGTGTATATCTTTCAATACGCTTGCGTTCCCGCATCGGTGTTAGCTTAGCAATACAACAACTACTAGTTGTTGAATACGCTTGACGTTGAATATAATATGTAGAATTTTACGCGATCTTCAGATTCTACTTCTAATTATCTTCTAATTATCACATATTATACACATTACAAATACAATTATTCTAACTGTACTTACTCGTAACTCAGATTCGACGACCCTTAGGTCGCAAGGATTACCTTGCCGAGTCGTTCGAGGGTTGATTCTCACCGGGACATAAATTAAAATGATGATGTCGACCAGATTGATTCTAGCCTCAGGTGACCAGAGGGCTGGCAGTTATTTTTCTCAATAAATTAGCTTATTAGTTCAGAGGCGAAATGCAACCAGCGTTCTGAGCACAATGCCACAAGCGCAAATATTAGATGGGGTTTTCTTTTTGTAGTTAATTGTTTTAGTTTTTATTATTACTTTTAAGTTGTTTGTAATTCACTAAGTAAAGAAAATTGTTTTGTATGTAAGTAAATTGAAATTCATCAAATTAATTTCTGCTTGGGGACTCGGGCCCTGGATTAGCAGTCCTTCATGGTCACAATGGGCATGATGACACTATTAAAGAATTAGAGAATAAACGGTTTTACAGAAAAATATATCGCACGCTTAAACCAATAGTGTCACTATCCAAAAAACTTAACTTTTCACTAGAGCCAAAAAACGTTTTTTGTGGTGTGAATATGAATGATACGTTAGAATTCATGCACAATTTAGTTATTCTTTGATACAGAAAATATGGGTAAATATTGTATCTCAAATATGAAAACAAAAAATAATTGATTTGGTTGTATATAAGTTATATTTTTTCGTTATTTATTTTAAAGTGTCACTTTGGCTTTCATTATTTAACTTTATTTCGTCTTAGTAACACTGTGGACTTACTTTTCAATAAAAATAAATAAATAAAAAAAGCTTTAAAACTATTTTTTAATAACCAAAAATGGTTTCATTTACTTTAACAGTGATAAAATATATATACCTATAATCACAAGGTAAAAAAAGAAACAAATTGTTCAGATACAAATTTATTTAAATAAATCTAGAATATCCGTTTAACAAAAATAAAATTCTGTTAGTTTTCATTAACTAACGCAAACAAAAAATATTAAAAAAAAACAACAATCATCTTCTCCATTATCGTTGTACATTATTACTATAAAATAATCAGACTTAACTCCAGTTTTTTTAAATTTCTTCTACGATAAGAAAAACAAAAAAAAAATCTGTTAGCTTACATTGACTAACGCAAATAAAAAGTATTCAAAAATCAACATCTTCTCCTTAGTCTATGTACTATAAAATGTCAGTCGTATACACCCAGTACTTTATCCATCATCTAAAAAACAAGCCTAGTGTGTTAACAAGGCAACTCTATTCTTACTTGAAATAATTAAAATCGACTAGAATTGTAATAATCAATAATATAAACCACTTATAAGTAAATCACATAGATGAATCTTAGATTCTTTATTAAGTAACGTACGAAATTATATAAAAATTCAAAATCCAACAAATAACATTGTTGGGATAAAAAAATTTAGTGAAAAAAATTACAAAATACCATTGTAAAACAATTCTGCATAATACCGTGGAATTAAATTGCTGTCTATTAAGGATTTTAGGTCATTTTTTTTTTCTGGTAGTTAACTCTAATTTTGTATTATTAAGTTGTTTTAACGGAAAACCCAGACGGTTTGCATTGCGTCTAGAGCGAGATTGTCGATTTAGGGCTATTTCATTAAACTGGTTTTCAGTATATTATTTCTCCATGGTTTTCCATAACAAATTTTGTGACTTTAATGTCGGAAAGTCTAACTGTGTCCCCATGTGTATTTTTATTAAAATGTGTGCCACATTCATAAGCTAAATTTTTTAAATCAAAAAAATCGGAATACAGCATTCCTTTAACATTATACGTATTGCCTCGTTTTTTAGCTGATTTTATTAAAGTGATATACTGCTCAGGAACATAAATTGGTGATGACTTCAAAAACTTCCTAACTTCTTTTTCTATAACTGAGTGTACGTTATCGTTCTCATTTTGTGTATGGCCTGATATTAAAAATTTATGTGTGATACTCTTAATCCTAAAATTAGCCAGAGCATACATATACATAGAAAACATAAATTGGTTTTTCTGTTGACCACAACAATTGTCTGAATAGAAAACTATTTCTAAATTAGGGTCATTGACAGCTTGCGCTTTTTCTTTTATAAATTCTAAGACACAGGAACCAATTTCATTAGCTCCTCTTAAACTATCTACTTCACTCCAAACGTAACAATTACATTTGTCTTTATTTAACTCACAGATAGTGAAATTACAAACGTTAAGTTTTGATTTGTAATAAAAAGCCGAAGTCTTACACATCGGAAGAGGTAGCACAGCTTGTAAATCATAGCATGCAACTACGTAATTTTCTTGAACCTTTAGCTTATCCTCATTTTTTTCAACTCTACTGAATTCTTTTTCCGTGTGATGTTCTAGATATTTTAGCTCATTTTCTTCCTTTTCAAGTACATCCATATTTTCAAAAGCAGCACAAAACTCGCACATGTCCTTTTTTGGTATGAAAAAGCTTATATTATAATCTTGTTTAAATATTTTCCGATAAGTATGTTGCTCACCGGCTGGCTTTCCTTCAATTTCACACATTTTTTTGTAATCCCTATATAAATCCATCAAATTTTTGCCACCGTCAATAAACTCCCGACTTGTCTGTTGCCTTAAGTAGTGACTCTCGATACGCGGTATGGAATCAATATGATTTTTTATACCCTGTACCACTTGATCGAGAACTTTGTGTTGGTTTCCATGTTTACCCCTCTTCTCTGGCTCTACAATACCACTATCACACATCTTCTCTAATACAGTTCTAATCGGTCTATCATTTATCCCTAGAGTATTTTTAAAAAATATTTTACAAACACGTACTCTGTTTTCTCCCAGTGTCAAGTGGAAAGCATGCTTTGGTTTACGATTGTTATTCTCTCTTTTGTAACTGTACTTTGGTTTTACAATAGTCAAATGTTTACATATAAAATCCCTCTGTCGAGTTATACAGCCCATTTCCCAATATAGCTTGAAGATATAATTTCTATGATCTTCATCAATTTTTGCTGAACATCCTAAACGACATCGTTCTGTACAAGGAGGGCCCATGCGTCTTTCTGAAATAACTCTCTTAGTTTTGGATAGTGAAACGTATTGTTTTCCTGAATTTCGCAACTTCTTAGCGTTTTTTTTCTTATCATTCACCACACCCTTACGCTTTTTTTTTGTGGGGGAAACTATAGGGGCTGGAACGTTATCATCAGCCGGCTCACTGCTAGAGCTTTCCCTATGTGAGGCTTGGTTAAGTGGTGGGACATAATCAGCGTCATCATCATCCGGGGAAAAATCACCTGCTCTTGACGATGCTATAGAAGATCTTGATTTGGTTGAACAAGAACTTAATGATCTTGCTCTAGGTAATTGAATAGGAATAGATTCTGGAATCATACTATTTTGCAAATATTTAGATGTGCTTGGTAGATTCTCGCCCGGTTGTGTCAAATAGTGAGTACTAATATTGAACTCCTTAGACTGAATTGAATCTGAAATATGTGTCCCAATGCTAGAACTACTCGAAGAGGAAGAGCTGCATGAAGAAGATGAACTACTGCTGCTTAAACTACGTAACCTTTGATTGTTTTCAACCGAGATCTGTAGTGGCTCTACTTGAGTAAGAGTATGAAATACTGGTTGATGTGAGTTTGTTTTTTCATCACTACAGTCATTTTCTTTATTTTCAAGCGCAAGCTTCAGTAATTTATCGCGCCGCTGCATTGTTTTGCACACCTTAAAATATGAAAGCCATAAATCAGTTTGTGTAGTGTACACTTTAAAATATAGAAAATAATATCTAAAGTATAAATAATGGAATCGTCCGAAACAATATTTTGAAACCTTACTCTAGTACCTGCAGTAATCCCTGCCGTAACTGATCAATTTTAAATGTTAACCGTCGGTAAAAGTCATCGTATGACCTTATAAGAAAGGATAAAAAGACACTTTGCGTTAATTATTGCCATAATCCTAACTGCAAAATGACACTTTATAAAATAAAGTATTTTATTAATGAGTGTAATACAGTTTTTTAAGAAAATGATGACAGCAAAAATGACATAATAAGCAATGTGACGATTATGCTGTAGTGTACAAATGATAAATAACTAATGATTTTAAAGACAAACTGGCACTAAACTGAAAGTGTCATTATGGCGTCAAATTATCGAATTAATAATGTGGTATCGATAATGCAAAACTGACACTAAACAAAAAATGACAATATGGCGTCCAACCAATGATCTAAATAACAGAAAAACTTAGTGAAAATGTGAATTTAAACGCAAAATGTCAATATTTCATTTAAAATAATGCATTACTTACCAAAACTATGACTAGTAAACCGGTGTAATCGCTATAATGACACTTTTGCACTCAAAAATCGTAAATTTTGTTCTTGGCGACACGTACTTTTTCGTTGAAGGTCAGTGTTCCTCTGAGGAGAGGGGAATATTTTGTTTAGTGACGAAGCGGACCACTGCCATCTACCGGTTATTTATGTTACTTTTAGACTAGTGTAAGTGTGATTACGCGTAGTTCCACGTTTCCCAACAGATGGCATTAAAAAGTCGATTTGGCAAAATTTTGGATAGTGACAGTATTGGATTAAGCGTGCGATATGCTAAAATAGTTCTAAATATGATCCCGTTTTAATATAAACATTAAGATCAATAAGATTTGCAATAAAATAAAAGTATTAAATACAGCAATCGGCCATGTTATCTAAAACACCAATCAAAAGGAATGACGTCACGTCTCAGTTAATGTCATCGTGTTGCTTGAAGTTTCACGAGCAAGCCGACGCCATGACACCTATGAGCGTTTTCGCGCTTAATTCAAATTACATAGCAAAAAATACATTAATTTACGTTAAAAGTTGAGTTTATTGCTGTAATAAACTTTTTTTCGAAACTAGGAGACGTGTACCTACAATAAGGAAAGGTATTTAAAAATCTGTCATCATGCCCTTTGCCCCACATTGCCCCACAGGGGTCATGCTAACTTTACTTCGATACAATTATTTAAGAATACAACTACAGTATTTTTATTAAAAATGTTTCTCTTTACATGGTGTAGTCGTCATTACTTGGGATATGATACATTTTCTAAGTAATTGTGTTTTTTTTAAAAACTTTGATTTGATGTTTTCCAGGTTAATTGGTGAAATAAAGGTGAAAAAATCTTAAAAAATAATGTAATGGTGTCAGATAAAAATATGTCAGCAAAAACCAATTCAGAGCTTAGCTAATAAATACGAGTCGTTGAACGGCAGAGTCGAAAGTGGAAAAATACGCGGCAGATGTTCCAATGAAAAATAACGTGTCATTAATCATACCGAAGGATGAAAGAAGTGACGGGGCATCGCGACAAATGCTTTCCTGCAGAGATCGTGCGTGACGTTATATATTTATTTATACGTCGTAGTGTATAAATTCATAGTATTTTTAACAACATTTAAATTAATATTTTTACAAACTGTACGTATATATGTAAATAAGGAAATAAGTAAATAAGTAAATAAATAAATAAGTAAACAAATAAATAAGTAAATAAGTAAAAAAGTAAATAAGTAAATAAATAAATAAATTAGTAAACAAGTAAACAAGTATAAAGTAAATAAGTAAATAGGTAAATAGGTAAATTTATTTATTTATTTATTTATTTATTTACAAATTTTATGGGAAACTAACAGCTGTGTTAATCTTAAGGCTATATCTCTAATTAATATCTAAGGCCAATTACAAGTTTCCACCTATAGACTCACAATTAATTGTTTTGTTGCCGAGACAAAAAAAATTGTACTTATATATTATTTAAACAAAAAAACAATCGGTTTTAAAGTAATTTAAAGTAATTTAGGGTTATCCTACTTTATAAAGAAAAGAAACTGTTAGCAATTAACTGTTTAAGCACATTGGTAGAAGTGTTAAATAAGTCTACATCATAGTCATTATTAACCAATGAGTTGAAACACCTGCTCGCACGCATCAAGAAGCAGTTCTGTCTGTAATTGGTATTAGCTCCAGGGACATAAATAGAGCAAGGCCTTCGAGAGGAAGCATAGGGCACACGCAAACCGATGCATTCCAGAAGTGTTGGACAGTCGATAGAACCATTCGCCACATTTAACAGGTACGCAAGATCAGCTATGCGCCTTCTTTCTTGTAAGGGTAGTAAGTGAAATTTCTGACATCGACGCTTGTAGTCTGGGAGGTATTTATTACTTCTAAATTGTAAATAACGAAGAAAACGTTTTTGTAGCCGTTCGATGCGCATAACATATGTATTATAACTAGGATTCCAAACTTGAGATGCGTATTCTAAGTGACTCCTTACAAAACTACAGTAAAGAATTTTAAAAGTTTTTATATTATTAAAATCGCGCGACATACGTAATATAAAACCTAGAGATTTTGACGCTTTCTTTATTATATAATTTATATGTTGATCAAAAATTAGTTTCGAGTCAAATGTGACACCTAAGTCTCTAATCGAGGTCACACGAGATATGTTCGAGTCTTTTAATTTATACATAAATATAAGGGGGTTAGGCTTGCGAGTATACGAACAAATATAGCATTTAGACACGTTCAGATCCAGTTTATTTACTTCACAGTAGACCTCAAACCTGCGTAGATCATCTTGTAGATGTAGTGCATCTTCATAAGAATTAACTGGGCACATTATTTTCATATCGTCTGCGTAACAAAGGATTTTAGAGTAAATAAAGCACGAAGATATGTCGTTTATGAATATGTTGAAGAGCAAAGGGCCCAGCAGAGATCCCTGAGGCACGCCAGATGGAATGTGCATAGGTGATGAAGTGAATCCCCTTAGCGCAACAGTCTGGGATCTATTCTGTATATAAGAAGTAAACCATCTAAATAGGTTGCCTCTGATTCCTACGAACTGTAATTTCTGTAAAAGCAATAAATGGTCAATTTTATCGAAACATTTACTATAATCAGTATATACGACATCAATTTGACCTGGCTCCGCCATACGTTGGGATATATAGTCCGCAAATAAAACAAGGTTTGAGGTTGTAGACCTACCTTTTATGAAACCGTGTTGTTCAGGAATGAATGTATGCTTAAGGCACTCATATACTTGTTTATAAATTAGTTTTTCTAAAATCTTGGCAAAAAGACACAATTTAGAAATAGGTCTGTAATTTTCTATAGCATTTCTAGAACCTTTTTTATGAATTGGTGTGATATATGCAGATTTCCAGATGCGTGGGACTACACCTTCCGACACGGATCGTTTAAATAGCAATGACAATGGACGGGAAAGACTTTTGGCACATCTTACTATAAATATTGCAGGGATTTTATCAGGACCAGCGGATTTATTGATATCTAAACCTTCTAATAATTTTTGGATTTCATCTTGAACAATATCAATATCCCCGATATCTGTCGTTACTGAATAATTATTTTTCAATGTAGGAGAATAGTCTGTGTAAGAATTAGTGCGAAATGTGGAATGAAAATATTGACTAAACATAGTACAAATTTCCTCCCCGCTACTTGAAGATACTGAGCCATAATTTAATATGGCCGGGTATGTGTTATGTTCATGTCTTGATTTTATGTATGACCAAAAGGTTTTAGGGTTAGTTGAAATATTACTTTCTATGGATGCTATGTACTTATCAAATAACTCCTTTTCTAGCTTCTTTGCTCGGTCTCTTAATATCACAAATGATAAAAAATCAGAATGGTTACCATAAACTTTGTATTTTCTGTGGTACTTATATTTCTCTTTAAGTATTTTTACCAACGGTGTTTTGTACCAAGGCGGATATTTATTAGAAGGATTGATTAGTTTAATAGGTATATGTAAGCTACGAAGATCCTCAATTATTTTATACAAGAAAGATAGGGCATCATCTAATGGACTATGTAACAATTCTCGATGCCACTCAATTGCATTAAGTTTTGAATTAATTGAGTCATAATCGCCCAAGTGGTATAAATATTTGGTGTAAGGGCGAGGTCGTAGTGTGTGTAGCTGTACAAAATCAGAAGAGACACATATAGCAGGGTGATGGGCGTCTTCGTGAACTAATGGGTTAAAGCAACGTGTGACGGTTACCTCGATATTGCTAAAGACTAGATCTAAGATTCTCTGATTACAGTTTGCGATAGAATTGTATTGCAACAGATTACATAAATTAATGGAATCAAAGAAATCCAGTTGGTTCGAGCCTTGTATATTATTAACAGATTGGTGTGACGATTCATATGGCTGTGTCCATGTTAAGTTCGGCATGTTAAAGTCTCCTAGTATAATAAATTTATCGCGAGGATTATGTAGAACTACGTTTGTCAATTGCTCCGCAAAGGTGTTTAATTGTGTCGATAATGTGCATAATTCACCTTGATTACAAATGTAGACCACACAAATGTGTATTTTATACCGTATGCTAGGTTTTTGCAGAATTGACACAGTGATCCAAAGGTCCTCCGCATTTGAGCACCAATCATTGCGTACCTCAGCCGCAAGTTCCTTACGGACAGCAATTAGCACGCCACCACCCAGTGTTTGTTTAGTTTGTAAATAATTACGGTCCCGCCTCCACACAAGGTACCTATCGTCGAACAATTCACTATCTAAAATGCCTTCTAATAACCAGGTTTCCGTTAAACAAATAATGTCGTATGTACTACCGCAAATGCCACGATAAAACGCCGATGTCTTCGTTCGTAAGCCACGCACGTTCTGGTAGTAAATATTAATCATTTTTAAAGTTAAAAAATATAGGTAAAGTGTAGGCATGTTAGTCCGTTATGTTGGCTCACAGCTCAGAATGAGGGTTTTTGTTAAATAAAAGATAAAACACTTTACAATTGCACGTATATTTCGTAGTTATGCAGTATACAAATCACATATATAAATGTTTCAAGAACGAATAAACCACCAACAGAACAAAAATGGAGTACTTACATATTAACAATCAACTTAACTATTATTCCTTCAATCCTTTACTTGTTTCACTTAATATTTTATGTATACACTAACACTTTTACTCTTTACTAATGCTTTTCCTTAGCCACGTCTCGATCCCTCAGTGCTTCCAACACGAATGCTTGCAGCTTGGTCGGAGAAAATAACGACAATTCGTGTGACCGGAAGTTGGCTATGATTAACTGATGGAATCAAGATGGCGAAGGTGTCGGAAACGGAACAATCGAATTACCGCTACTAAAAATATCATAATAATACGGAATTAGCTAATACAATATTCTTCATAAATAAATAAAAGCTAACAGCTCGGCCATCCTGCTTATAGCGTGTCCTCACGCTTTCTTACAAGTACAAAAGTACTATAAATTTTCTAAAAACTATTACTATAAATTACATTCTTTAACACATTATTTAATTATCTGTATAATGTACAATGTAGTTTATATTTATCGAAAGCTCTTAAATAAAATAAAATAAAATAAAAACAAGAAATTACGTTCATTGTACTCAATAATTGTATTAATAGCAATTAATGCAGTAAATCATTATAATATATTTTTAATCGTATTTTTAATTTCAAACATAAGCTTTCCCATTAATATTGTAATCTTTTTTTTTATAAGTAGAAAGAACATTACTTTTATACACTACACAAAAATAAATTGGCCTTAGTTTATTTATCTTAAGAACCCATTACCCGTAAACAAGCAATAAATTACTTCATATTAACATCTGAAATGAAATGTCAGAAAAATAATCATGAAATCTCAAATAAAGTCATAAAATAATTATATACCTAATATTTGGATTTGTATTTGGAACTTTTACACTTCTTAAGAACCCATTACCTAATTGTATAAAATAATTTGGATTTGTATTTGGAGTCGAATTAGTTACATAAACAAAAACATGTTCAATTTAAGACCCCACATGAGGGATACACTAAGGATCCCATTCCGAACTGGAAAAACTTATTGAATCTCGCCCTCGTCCCCTCCACCGGGGCACTTTCACTCCATCCCATTACTATATTATTATGGCCCCTAGAACTCCACTAAAAGCTTTAAATAACAACAAAGTCACCAATTTCACATTTCCCGTCAGACCTTTTGTCAATTTTTCTTTCAAAAACCCGATCAAATGTGTTTAAATGGCTCATTCGACTCAACAGCGAACTAATAAACTATATATTTTACTCAACCTTCATAGCAATCAACTCTAAAGCAAAATATAAACATGTCCAAAAATTCCTTACAAAGACTAATGCGAGACACCTTCTCACTCAGATGCAAGACCCAGTCCGTAACTACATTACCCATAACAGACAAATTTCACTTTATTATCATTTTATTTTCACAAAGCCGAGGATCGGGTCCAGCCCGAAAAAACAAGAATCCATTTTCAAGAGGTGTATAATGGGAACAAACAATTTTATATCCGTGACCAATCCCTGTAATATGTGCAAGCCTCATGAAGGCAAACACGGCTAACTAAATATACAAGAACAACCCTTACTATCAGATCGATCCGTGCAAAAATTTTTAGTCCTTGACTAAACAACTTTTACACCAATATCAGTAAAACCAAGGTACCTCAAACAAGTAGAGAAGCAATCCCCGTCTATTAAAACTTCCAAGCGAAATCGGCCTTTTTGTCCTAACCCTTACCGCAACTCAGTGCCCGCTTGCATTCCTATTGCCAGTCATAACCACTTGACCGCAATTCATAGTCTCCCCAATCCCCTGCATTTGTAGGCCCTTGCTGCAAGTGAATCCCCGTAAATGTTTACATCAAACTTGGACGCACAAACAGTTAATGCCGAACCTCTACTACTCTCGAGATTCACTATACTCCATAAGTATCTATTACATCCACCTAAGATAATTGGGTAGTTGACTGATGTCCAGAATATGCCACTTATAAACAAAACACGAACACAGACTACCCACCATCACATAAATTCAAATAGTTGGAATATCAAACATAATTAATTATTGATCTATCGCTTTCTAGTAAATCGAGTCCCACCAACATCCCGTACCATAACACAGGCTAGCGACGTCACTAACCAGCACTTTTCTATCTATCCCCCAAGTTGAAACGATCACATCCCGCACATACACTTCTCAAATTTATATGTTTGATGTATAGACGCCTACTCTACAACAATATTGCCAAATCCTCTACCAAGATCAAATCAGTTTAAAATATCAGTCAATACCCCAATTCCATCTCCCCGTACCAGAGATACATTTTACTCATAAACACTATTACAACCAAAAAAGGAGTTTAAAACAACTCTCATGTATGTACGTCCCACAATCTGTAAAATAACAGGCCACTGCTATGCAATATGATATATTACACAACACCAGAGAGGACGCCATTAAATCAGTAAATCGACCGTCCATATCTTAGACTTGCTTTCTACACCCCCGAGCAATCCATGTTTATAAACGCCTCCTTCAGACAAACTAAAAACTAGAGCAATAAAAATCAGTTCATGATTCGCTCTAAAATGCAAAACGGATGGTTACCAATTTCTGATGGGTGTACTTTCTATGTTCTTCATCCTATCAATAATTATTAATGTCGAACTCCCAGTTATATCTATAGAGAACTAAGCAATCTGAAACACTCATCTACATCATAAAAGTCAATTGCTTCGCCAATAATATGCAATAACCTGCACTACAGCAACTTTAGTGGCCCTTCACACCTAACGGTACAATTGTATTTGTAGCAATACCTCTTCCTCACCTTTATCAGTTTGTGAATCTAATTTAAAAGACCTGAACCTATTCTGCTTTCAAACCAAATCAAAGCTAGTCTCGTCACACAAAGAACACTTTGCCGACATCTCGCCACAATGAAAAACATATTAGCGTTTTGCAAAGAAGGCTTTGGTACCAGGCTTCGATTAATACCGCTGAAGGCTTCAACCCTACATTCAATACCGTAAGTTTGATACACTTTACGATGTCCCACAGTGACTGTCCCAAAATAATTTCGCACCCGCCCAGGTTCGGTAAATTGGCCACTTGAACACCCACTGCGACTATAAGGTCACTTACAGCTCTCTACAAACATTGCCAAACCCGACCAACTTTGGAAAAGAGCAGCGAATCATATCCCCATCTTATACACATATTTCTGAATATTCTTCCACCTTCTTAATCCAGATTAAAATGGTTTGCTCTTTACACAAGGGATCAAAATCCGGTATTACATCGCTATTAAAAGATTTTATAATCAATTTAACTAAAAAAAACTTCACCAATTTAACTAAAACAACCTACGGAGCCTACCTATTTCAACAAACTCTATTCCACCTTAACATGGTACGTATAACGCCACTGCGATTCAGAATTCCGCTCAACGCCGTACCACCGTTACATAATATGCAACCCCAGTGTGACGGGTGACGGGAAGAAAACAGCTTCGAAAACATCGCAGTACTTCGAATTCATATTCCAAACATTCAGCATCTATGAGTCAACCTCAGGAGATAGAGACATCACGAACTCCTTCTCAGCGTTATTGTAGATCTGCAATTCCCCAGCACATTACCCCAATGTATGTCTGCTAGACCACAGTGCACGCATACAAAGCTCCCAAAAAGCAAGGCTCCCAACAAAGCCTCGTTATACTACAATTAGTTCGAAAACGAAACCCTAATGACTTATACACCTATCCCTTCCTCAAAATTCACACTATTGGTGAGAAGCGCATTGAAATCTGTGCGGTAGTTTGAGACTACCTAGTTCATATATAGACAGACAGACAGAAAGACGCGTCAACGGGACTAACTTTTATACGTTAGGATTGACAAGAACTTATCTAAAATTATCTCAATTTCAAAATCCCCTTGACTACCACTACAAATTATTACAAAATAGTTTTTAATAATATAATTTCAAATAATGTTAAATAGAAACTTTGCACACCAATGTTTATGTAATTCAATTTTTTTCTCTCTTTTTTTTTTGTAATTTTGCTCACTAAATTTTGGTTAATGTGAGACTATAATTTTCTAAAAAAACCAACTATTCATATACCACATTTTGGCAAATAAATAATTTCATTTCATGATTTCATTACATTTCATTTCAAATTACCGCTCAGATGCTGCTTCCCTCTACCAAGACGTTGCGAGTTGCGTTGTTGGGTCTTGAAGGCCTCCTCTGCAAACCTTATCGCTCCTTTGCTCCTGAATAATCTTATGCCCTCTAACAGAGGCTTTCGATCTCCCTCCATCCTACGCATATCGCTGCTCTCCCGGGCTCACTCGTGCTCTACCTGAGCGTCTTTTGGTCCTCTAACCTGGACTCCCTCCTGCCCGACCTGAGCGTCCTTTTAAGTCCCTCATTCCTGCTCGACCTGAGCGTCATTTGGCTCTTAGGCCTGGGCTTACGTGTGCTTACCTTAGCCCTGATCGTACCTCCAATCCTAGGTAGTCTTTCTCGGAGGTATTCGTCCATAATATTATTATCTGCAAAATTACACATTTGAGTACATATTCCATTTTAATCATAATAAAAGTTAACAAAAATGCAAAGTGACACATTTGAGTACATATTCTATTTAAAATCGACTTTAAAATCGAAAAGAAAAAAGAGAACAAATTAATATAGTATTGAATTATCCAAAGCTAAAGAAAAACATCACCAGACTTCTATATGTCTATAATCAGACAATGGAATGTATTTTTCTCGAAAATGATATCATCGTAATTATCATCATCATCGTTGTCTTTATCATTATCACCATCAACACCATCATCATTTTTTTTTCATGTTAAGCACCCCTAGGTGCAGTACAGCACCCACCACAACAAGAATAATTGAGGATATGCAAATCTGTAAGCCATCATTTCTTAAACACTAAGTTTTAACCTTACCTTCATTGTATATCAAAGTCTTATGCTTGTATGTATAGATATCTGAATAAATTTACGACAAAAATTTACGTTACCAATGGAACTGCAAGACAAATACGAAAACATGATATTGGCACCCCCCCTTGTAGATTGAAATTATGTAAAAAAAAATACAGTGTTACCGAATTCACGAAACATTCAAATCTTTGCCTTACAACCATTTTAGGTCCTAGTTGGCATTGTGGCACAGTGGATACGTTTTCCTAGAATATATAGCGATTGCTGCCTGTAAAATTACATCAATTTACATGTAGATAAGGTAGAATAAGTGGAAAGTGTACATACTCGTATCATTTCAGCATTTTTTTTGTATCCTTATTATCGCAAAAAAATGATTATGAATTATGAATTATAAGCATCAAATAAATACTTTACTAGTTCTATGGTGTCAGTTTTCATTCATATTTACAAAGGTCAATGTCAAATTTTAATTAATATGTGGATTATGTCGATGCAATACTAAATATAACGTGAGAACCTCATCCTTTTTGTTGACGTTGGTAAAATAAGGTGGATCAACTCAAGCCATTGTATATTCATTCATCATATAAAAAAGTAAAAAAAAAGTGGGTACCAACTTCCTGTAAGGGCAATAAATTTAAAAGAAAAGTCACATTTATAAAAGCCTTCATCAAAACTAGTTGTTCACATCTAGTGTACCACAGCTGTAAAAAGATATAATTAATCATGCATCTTATTAATCTAAAATAATATATAAATCTTTAACGCACTAAACATATACGTAACATCCATTCTCAGGTCTTCAAATATTTATATCTAAGTCTATACACCACGGCGGTGTTTCAGATCCAGAGAAAAGAAATTAAGTTGATTTCATAAATTACGTATTTTCTTTCTTTAAATATCTGCTTTTTTTTCATAAATTATTCATATTTTGATAAAAAAAATAAAGTGAAGTGGGTTGATAAGTATACTGCAAATTTATTACAATAAAAGTTAATAAAAAATGTGGTTGTAAAATAATTGACGTTCACCCCTAAGCGTTCACCGGTTCGATATTCCAACAAATTCAAGAAACTTCAATATATCAGAGTATTTACAGAATTGGCCGTTGTGGACGTGAAAGAAAACAGTAAATTCTCTTATTATCCCACTTCTGAACTGTTGGCTCACAGCTCAGAATGAGGGTTTTTGTTAAATAAAAGATAAAACACTTTACAATTGCACGTATATTTCGTAGTTATGCAGTATACAAATCACATATATAAATGTTTCAAGAACGAATAAACCACCAACAGAACAAAAATGGAGTACTTACATATTAACAATCAACTTAACTATTATTCCTTCAATCCTTTACTTGTTTCACTTAATATTTTATGTATACACTAACACTTTTACTCTTTACTAATGCTTTTCCTTAGCCACGTCTCGATCCCTCAGTGCTTCCAACACGAATGCTTGCAGCTTGGTCGGAGAAAATAACGACAATTCGTGTGACCGGAAGTTGGCTATGATTAACTGATGGAATCAAGATGGCGAAGGTGTCGGAAACGGAACAATCGAATTACCGCTACTAAAAATATCATAATAATACGGAATTAGCTAATACAATATTCTTCATAAATAAATAAAAGCTAACAGTTATGAGATAAACAGACATGTAAATAAAGTGGATGGTAACAAAAATTACTAGCTGAATGTAAGAAAGAAGGCGAACACAATATTATGTACTTTGCGCAGGTAAAAGATTTAATGCTTATCTCATTGCAGCAAATGGCCGAGCTATCGATAACAATTAGAGCGAGACGTAAAGATTGCATAGGCGACGGATGAAAAAAGATGCACGCACACGATGCGTGTGTAACCGAGACGTTCAAGTGATATCTAAGTGCAAGCGAGCATGTGCTTCTCAAACTTTTAGTGCCGGTGACACAAGATAATAATAAAGCAACTAGCAATAAAATAAAGATTAGACAGTAAGAATATGATACTATGTTATGTTTTTTAAATCCATTTCCGATTTTATGGTAAGTACGTGAGAGGTGGGGGTTTTCCGTACAAATATTTTGCACCCTTTTACCCATACATAAGCAAACCCCTGTTCCTTAGCCAAAGTCTTCACTTTGTTGAGCAGCATCTTATTCTCTAATGTCAGGTGGTCGTTAATAAATACCTTCGAATCCCCATTCAAACCAATGTCTGAGGCGACAATCTTTAGCTTTTTGGCTGCCGCAACAAAATTTTCTTTTAAATATCTATTGTGTACACAGAATATAATCGATTTATTTTGTTTATCGTTGCGCATTGGTACCCTCGTGATATGATTAATTTGTTCCTTGGGGATAGGAACACCAATATGCTGACCAAGTTTGTCAACAATATCGAAAAGGTTTTCTGATGGGGTGCATGGAACGCCTTTCAGTTCAATGTTATTTATTCGTGATCTTTGTTCTAGCTCCCGGACTCGTCCTTCAATTTGTTGGAACCTTTGTTGTAAACGGTTGAATTCATCTTTAGTTTTAAGCAGGTTCTGGACTTCCTGGTTGATCTCGGCGACTCTGCTACTAAGCGCTTCCATCGAACTGTGGACGAACTCGACCGATGCTTTCACTGCAGCGATATCCTCTTGGATGGTCTTTACGCTAGCTGTTAGTGCTGGGAGGGATGACAGCTGTGAGGTTAATCGTTTCAGCTCCAGAGCAACAGACTCCAGGTCGCTAGGCGTGGGAGATGTGGGGGATTTCGTAGACACACTAGTGGCCGGATTAACCCTCAGTTAATCTGGTGCCTAAATATACTCTAATTTATCTGGTGGAGTCCAAGGGACTCCACCAATATTTTTTTGGTATAAATAAAAACACATTTACAAATAGTAACAAAATTAGGTATTTATTTGAGTATCAATTAATACACTATCAGAATTTTAAATCAGACTTTGGTATTTATAATCACTTAACTTTTTAAAAATAGAAACAAAATTATCTTCTAAATTTAGCTATCAAAAAGTAGTGCCAACTTCTGGCTATCATAAAAAATATAAACTTAAGTATACTTTAACTTTTCACTTATGAATAATAATAACAATATAGTAAAATTTTAAGAAAATTAAAAAAAAAGATAAGTTTTAATATAAAAATAAAAAACGTGCAGCTGTTAGTCTCTAGTTGAGGCGACAATGGGTACAAATTTTTCTAGTACAGCTTATACATACGAGCTATGACATAAATATACAGTCTTTCTCTTTAGGCGTGAAAGACATAATTATGTGACAATATTTTCTTTGGTTTCTAGGCAATTTGTCATCATCATCTTGTTCTTCGTTCTCCAAAGGTACTTTTGCGATGTCAGATATCAACTCGCGCAGCTGACGAGGAAGTCTATCATTGTATAGACGCAATATTACAATTCAGCATCTAGATGATCTAAATTCACTATTTGTCTACTGGACGCCATTTTGTAGCCTAAAAAGAAGAAATTCTATCATAAAACTACAAAAATACAAAGTTATGGAATTAGTAAAAAAGTAACACAAACGCTCTGGTGGAGTCCCGTGGACTCCATGAACGTAATAACTCACCAATAAATGAGCGCACACGCACGATTTTCCGCTCCCGCACGCCGTGTGCTATTGGAGTAAGGTACTGAGACGCATGAACTTTTAAGTGAAATAACAATATTTTTACAACGCTTTGAAAATTCTGTGGAGTCCCTGGGACCTAACAGATCAATTAAGGGTTAAGTGTGGCAGTTCCGGCGTTCTTACACGTTATGCACTTCCACGTATTTTTGCGGTCTCCCAGCTTGCGATATCCACCCTCAGTAATACCCGCGCAAGGAAAGTCAAAACGGCCTTGGCATATGGAACATTGCACTCCGTCTCTAAAGTCATTGCCACAGCGATCGCATTGATACATGGTAAATGGCGGGCGCGGCGAAACAAAGTGAGTACGTACGAACAGTTTGAGAACCACTGGCGGATAACCCAACGCGAAACCGGTTTGTTGTTTTATAAGCACGCTTACACGGTTCAGCGTCTACCGTCTACGGCGACTACGGTCGGACTGAAATAAATAGGTAAATAAGTAAATAAGTAAATAAGTAAATAAGTAAATAAGTAAATAAGTAAATAAGTAAATAAGTAAATAAGTAAATAAGTAAATAAGTAAATAAGTAAATAAGTAAATAAGTAAATAAGTAAATAAGTAAATAAGTAAATAAGTAAATAAGTAAATAAGTTATTAAGTACATAAGTAAATATAAGTAAATAAGTTATTAAGTAAATAGGTAAATAAGTAAATAAGTAAATAGGTTAATAAGTAAATAAGTAAATGCGTAAATAAGTAAATGCGTAAATAAGTAAATAAATAAATTATTTTTTAATAAGTTAACAAGTAAAGAAGTAAATAAGAGAATAAGTAAATTTAAATAGGTAAGTAAATAGGTAAATAAGTAAATAAGTAAATAAGTAAATAAGTAAATAAGTAAATAAGTAAATAAAAATAAGTAAATAAGTAAATAAGTAAATAAGTAAATAAGTTATTAAGTAAATAAGTTATTAAGTAAATAAGTAAAGAGGTAAATAAATAAATAAGTTAATAAGTGAATAAGTAAATTTAAATAGGTAAGTAAATAGGTAAATATGTAAATAAGTAAATAAGTTAATAAGTAAATAAGTAAAGAAGTAAATAAGTAAATAAATAAATTATTTTTTAATAAGTAAACAAGTAAAGAAGTAAATAAGAGAATAAGTAAATTTAAATAGGTAAGTAAATAGGTAAATAAGTAAATAAGTAAATAAGTAAATAAGTAAATAAGTAAATAATTAAATAAGTAAATAAGTAAATAAAAATAAGTAAATAAGTAAATAAGTAAATAAGTAAATAAGTAAATAAGTAAATAAGTAAATAAGTAAATAAGTTATTAAGTAAATAAGTTATTAAGTAAATAAGTAAAGAGGTAAATAAATAAATAAGTTAATAAGTGAATAAGTAAATTTAAATAGGTAAGTAAATAGGTAAATATGTAAATAAGTAAATAAGTTAATAAGTAAATAAGTAAAGAAGTAAATAAGTAAATAAGTAAATAAGTAAATAAGTAAATATGTAAATAAGTAAATAAGTAAATAAGTAAATAAGTAAATAAGTAAATAAGTAAATAAGTTATTAAGTAAATAAGTAACTAGGTAAATAAGTAAATAAGTAAATAGGTAAATAGGTAAATAAGTAAATAGGTAAATAAATAAATAAGTTAATAAGTAAATAAGTTAATGAGTAAATAAGTAAATATGTATATAAGTAAATAAGTTATAAATTAAATAAGTAAATAGGTAAAAATTAAATAAGTAAATAAGTAAATAAGTAAATAAATAAATAAATAAATAAATAAATTAGGAAATAAGTAAATAAATAAATAGGTAAATAAGAAAACATGTAAATAAATAAATAAGTAAATAATTAAATAAGTAAATGGGTAAATAGGTAAATAAGTAAATAAGTTAATAAGTAAATAAGTAAAGAAGTATATAAGTTAATAAGTTAATGAGTAAATAAGTAAATATGTATATAAGTAAATAAGTTATAAAGTAAATAAGTAAATAGGTAAAAATTAAATAAGTTAATAAGTAAAAAAGTATATAAGTTCATAAGTAAATAAGTAATAAAGTAAATAAGTAAACAAATATATAAGTAAATAAGTAAATAAGTTATTAAGTAAATAAGTTATTAAGTAAATAAGTAAATAGGTAAATAAGTTAATAAGTAAATAAGTTATTAAGTAAATAAGTTATTAAGTAAATAAGTAAATAGGTAAATAAGTAAATAAGTGAAAAAGTAAATTTAAATAGGTAAGTAAATAGGTAAATAAGTAAATAAGTTAATAAGTAAATAAGTAAATAAGTAAATAAATAAATAAGTAAATAAGTAAATAAGTAAATAAGTAAATAAGTAAATAAGTAAATAAGTAAATAAGTAAATAAGTAAATAAGTAAATAAGTAAATAAGTAAATAAGTAAATAAGTAAATAAGTAAATAAGTAAATAAGTAAATAAGTAAATAAGTAAATAGGTAAATAAGTAAATAAGTAAAAAGGGAAATAGGTAAATAAGTAAATAGGTAAATAAGTAAATAAATAAATTGGTAAATAAGTAAATAAGTAAATATGTAAATAATTAAATAAGTATATAAGTATATAAGTAAATAAATAATTAAGTAAATAAGTAAATAAGTAAATAGGTAAATAGGTAAATAAGTAATTAAATAATTAAACAAGTGAATAAGTTAAGAAGTAAATAAGTTAATAAGTAAATAAGCAAATAAGCAAATAAGTAAATAAGAAAATAAGTAAATAGGTTATTAAGTAAATAAGTAAATAAGTAAACAGATAAACAAGTAAACAAGTAAACAAGTAAACAAGTAAACAAGTAAATAAGTAAATAAGTAAATAAGTAAATAAGTAAATAAGTAAATAAGTAAATAAGTAAATAAGTAAATAAGTAAATAAGTAAATAAGTAAATAAGTTAATAAGTTAATAAGTTGAAAAGGTAAATAAATAAATAAATAAATAAATTAATAAGTAAATAAGTAAAGAAGTAAATAAGTGAATAAGTAAATAAAAAAAGGAAACATGTAAATAAGTAATGATGTAAATAAGTAAATAGGTAAATAAGTAAGTAAGTAAATAAGTAAATGCGTAAATAAGTAAATAAATAAATTAATTTTTAATAAGTAAACAAGTAAAGAAGTAAATAAGTGAATAAGTAAATTTAAATAGGTAAGTAAATAGGTAAATAAGTAAATAAGTAAATAAGTAAATAAGTAAATAAGTAAATAAGTAAATAAGTTAATAAGTTAATAAGTTAATAAGTTGAAAAGGTAAATAAGTTATTAAGTAAATAAGTAAATAGGTAAATAAGTAAATAAGTAAATAAGTAAATAAGTAAATAAGTAAATAGGTAAATAGGTAAATAGGTAAATGGGTAAATAAGTAAATAGGTAAATAAGTAAATAAGTAAATAAGTAAATAATTAAATAAGTAAATAAGTAAATAAGTTAATGAGTAAATAAGTAAATATGTATATAAGTAAATAAGTTATAAATTAATTAAGTAAATAGGTAAAAATTAAATAATTAAATAAGTAAAAAAGTAAATAAGTTATTAAGTAAATAAATAAATAGGTAAATAAGTAAATAAGTGAATAAGTAAATTTAAATAGGTAAGTAAATAGGTAAATAAGTAAATAAGTAAATAAGTAAATAAGTAAATAAGTAAATAAGTTAATAAGTTAATAAGTTAATAAGTTGAAAAGGTAAATAAGTTATTAAGTAAATAAGTAAATAGGTAAATAAGTAAATAAGTAAATAAGTAAATAAGTAAATAAGTAAATAAGTAAATAAGTAAATAAGTAAATAAGTAAATAAGTAAATAAGTAAATAAGTAAATAAGTAAATAGGTAAATAAGTAAATAAGTAAAAAGGGAAATAGGTAAATAAGTAAATAGGTAAATAAGTAAATAAATAAATTGGTAAATAAGTAAATAAGTAAATATGTAAATAATTAAATAAGTATATAAGTATATAAGTAAATAAATAATTAAGTAAATAAGTAAATAAGTAAATAGGTAAATAGGTAAATAAGTAATTAAATAATTAAACAAGTGAATAAGTTAAGAAGTAAATAAGTTAATAAGTAAATAAGCAAATAAGCAAATAAGTAAATAAGAAAATAAGTAAATAGGTTATTAAGTAAATAAGTAAATAAGTAAACAGATAAACAAGTAAACAAGTAAACAAGTAAACAAGTAAACAAGTAAATAAGTAAATAAGTAAATAAGTAAATAAGTAAATAAGTAAATAAGTAAATAAGTAAATAAGTAAATAAGTAAATAAGTAAATAAGTTAATAAGTTAATAAGTTGAAAAGGTAAATAAATAAATAAATAAATAAATTAATAAGTAAATAAGTAAAGAAGTAAATAAGTGAATAAGTAAATAAAAAAAGGAAACATGTAAATAAGTAATGATGTAAATAAGTAAATAGGTAAATAAGTAAGTAAGTAAATAAGTAAATGCGTAAATAAGTAAATAAATAAATTAATTTTTAATAAGTAAACAAGTAAAGAAGTAAATAAGTGAATAAGTAAATTTAAATAGGTAAGTAAATAGGTAAATAAGTAAATAAGTAAATAAGTAAATAAGTAAATAAGTAAATAAGTAAATAAGTTAATAAGTTAATAAGTTAATAAGTTGAAAAGGTAAATAAGTTATTAAGTAAATAAGTAAATAGGTAAATAAGTAAATAAGTAAATAAGTAAATAAGTAAATAAGTAAATAGGTAAATAGGTAAATAGGTAAATGGGTAAATAAGTAAATAGGTAAATAAGTAAATAAGTAAATAAGTAAATAATTAAATAAGTAAATAAGTAAATAAGTTAATGAGTAAATAAGTAAATATGTATATAAGTAAATAAGTTATAAATTAATTAAGTAAATAGGTAAAAATTAAATAATTAAATAAGTAAAAAAGTAAATAAGTTATTAAGTAAATAAATAAATAGGTAAATAAGTAAATAAGTAAATAAGTAAATAAGTAAATAAGTAAATAAGTAAATAAGTTATTAAGTAAATAAGTAAATAAGTAAATAGGTAAATAAGTAAATAAATAAATTGGTCAATAAGTAAATAAGTAAATATGAAAATAATTAAATAAGTATATAAGTAAATAAGTAAATAAGTAAATAAGTAAATAGGTAAATAGGTAAATAAGTAATTAAATAATTAAATAATTAAACAAGTGAATAAGTTAAGAAGTAAATAAGTTAATAAGTAAATAAGCAAATAAGTAAATAAGTAAATAAGAAAATAAGTAAATACGTTATTGAGTAAACAAGTAAACAAGTAAACAAGTAAACAAGTAAACAAGTAAACAAATAAACAAGTAAACAAGTAAACAAGTAAACAAGTAAACAAGTAAACAAGTAAACAAGTAAACAAGTAAACAAGTAAACAAGTAAACAAGTAAACAAGTAAACAAGTAAACAAGTAAACAAGTAAACAAGTAAACAAGTAAACAAGTAAACAAGTAAATAAGTAAATAGGTTAATAAGTAAATAATTAAATAAGTAAATAAGTAAATAAGTTGAAAAGGTAAATAAGTAAATAAATAAATAAATTAATAAGTAAATAAGTAAAGAAGTAAATAAGTGAATAAGTAAATTTAAATAGGTAAGTAAATAGGTAAATAGGTAAATAAGTAAATAAGTAAATAAGTAAATAAGTAAATAAGTAAATAGGTAAATAAGTAAATAAGTAAAAAGGGAAATAGGTAAATAAGTAAATAGGTAAATAAGTAAATAGGTAAATAAGTAAATAAATAAATTGGTAAATAAGTAAATAAGTAAATATGTAAATAATTAAATAAGTATATAAGTATATAAGTAAATAAGTAAATAAGTAAATAGGTAAATAGGTAAATAAGTAATTAAATAATTAAACAAGTGAATAAGTTAAGAAGTAAATAAGTTAATAAGTAAATAAGCAAATAAGCAAATAAGTAAATAAGAAAATAAGTAAATAGGTTATTAAGTAAATAAGTAAACAGATAAACAAGTAAACAAGTAAACAAGTAAACAAGTAAACAAGTAAACAAGTAAATAAGTAAATAAGTAAATAAGTAAATAAGTAAATAAGTAAAGAAGTAAATAAGTGAATAAGTAAATAAAAAAAGGAAACATGTAAATAAGTAATGATGTAAATAAGTAAATAGGTAAATAAGTAAGTAAGTAAATAAGTAAATGCGTAAATAAGTAAATAAATAAATTAATTTTTAATAAGTAAACAAGTAAAGAAGTAAATAAGTGAATAAGTAAATTTAAATAGGTAAGTAAATAGGTAAATAAGTAAATAAGTAAATAAGTAAATAAGTAAATAAGTAAATAAGTAAATAAGTAAATAAGTAAATAAGTAAATAAGTTAATAAGTTAATAAGTTAATAAGTTGAAAAGGTAAATAAGTTATTAAGTAAATAAGTAAATAGGTAAATAAGTAAATAAGTAAATAAGTAAATAAGTAAATAAGTAAATAAGTTAATATGTAAATAAGTAAATAAGTAAATAGGTAAATAGGTAAATGGGTAAATGGGTAAATAAGTAAATAGGTAAATAAGTAAATAAGTAAATAAGTAAATAAGTAAATAATTAAATAAGTAAATAAGTAAATAAGTTAATGAGTAAATAAGTAAATATGTATATAAGTAAATAAGTTATAAATTAAATAAGTAAATAGGTAAAAATTAAATAATTAAATAAGTAAAAAAGTAAATAAGTAAATAAGTTAATAAGTTAATAAGTTGAAAAGGTAAATAAATAAATAAATTAATAAGTAAATAAGTAAAGAAGTAAATAAGTGAATAAGTAAATAAAAAAAGGAAACATGTAAATAAGTAATGATGTAAATAAGTAAATAGGTAAATAAGTAAGTAAGTAAATAAGTAAATGCGTAAATAAGTAAATAAATAAATTAATTTTTAATAAGTAAACAAGTAAAGAAGTAAATAAGTGAATAAGTAAATTTAAATAGGTAAGTAAATAGGTAAATAAGTAAATAAGTAAATAAGTAAATAAGTAAATAAGTAAATAAGTAAATAAGTAAATAAGTAAATAAGTAAATAAGTTAATAAGTTAATAAGTTAATAAGTTGAAAAGGTAAATAAGTTATTAAGTAAATAAGTAAATAGGTAAATAAGTAAATAAGTAAATAAGTAAATAAGTAAATAAGTAAATAAGTAAATAAGTAAATAAGTAAATAAGTTAATATGTAAATAAGTAAATAAGTAAATAGGTAAATAGGTAAATGGGTAAATGGGTAAATAAGTAAATAGGTAAATAAGTAAATAAGTAAATAAGTAAATAAGTAAATAAGTAAATAATTAAATAAGTAAATAAGTAAATAAGTTAATGAGTAAATAAGTAAATATGTATATAAGTAAATAAGTTATAAATTAAATAAGTAAATAGGTAAAAATTAAATAATTAAATAAGTAAAAAAGTAAATAAGTAAATAAGTTAATAAGTTAATAAGTTGAAAAGGTAAATAAATAAATAAATTAATAAGTAAATAAGTAAAGAAGTAAATAAGTGAATAAGTAAATAAAAAAAGGAAACATGTAAATAAGTAATGATGTAAATAAGTAAATAGGTAAATAAGTAAGTAAGTAAATAAGTAAATGCGTAAATAAGTAAATAAATAAATTAATTTTTAATAAGTAAACAAGTAAAGAAGTAAATAAGTGAATAAGTAAATTTAAATAGGTAAGTAAATAGGTAAATAAGTAAATAAGTAAATAAGTAAATAAGTAAATAAGTAAATAAGTAAATAAGTAAATAAGTAAATAAGTAAATAAGTAAATAAGTAAATAAGTAAATAAGTAAATAAGTAAATAAGTAAATAAGTTAATAAGTTAATAAGTTGAAAAGGTAAATAAGTTATTAAGTAAATAAGTAAATAGGTAAATAAGTAAATAAGTAAATAAGTAAATAAGTTAATATGTAAATAAGTAAATAAGTAAATAGGTAAATAGGTAAATGGGTAAATGGGTAAATAAGTAAATAGGTAAATAAGTAAATAAGTAAATAAGTAAATAAGTAAATAATTAAATAAGTAAATAAGTTAATGAGTAAATAAGTAAATATGTATATAAGTAAATAAGTTATAAATTAAATAAGTAAATAGATAAAAATTAAATAATTAAATAAGTAAATAAGTAAATAAGTTAATAAGTTAATAAGTTGAAAAGGTAAATAAATAAATAAATAAATAAATTAATAAGTAAATAAGTAAAGAAGTAAATAAGTGAATAAGTAAATAAAAAAAGGAAACATGTAAATAAGTAATGATGTAAATAAGTAAACAGGTAAATAAGTAAGTAAGTAAATAAGTAAATGCGTAAATAAGTAAATAAATAAATTAATTTTTAATAAGTAAACAAGTAAAGAAGTAAATAAGTGAATAAGTAAATTTAAATAGGTAAGTAAATAGGTAAATAAGTAAATAAGTAAATAAGTAAATAAGTAAATAAGTAAATAAGTAAATAAGTAAATAAGTAAATAAGTAAATAAGTAAATAAGTAAATAAGTAAATAAGTTAATAAGTTAATAAGTTAATAAGTTGAAAAGGTAAATAAGTTATTAAGTAAATAAGTAAATAGGTAAATAAGTAAATAAGTAAATAAGTAAATATGTAAATAAGTAAATAAGTAAATAGGTAAATAGGTAAATGGGTAAATAAGTAAATAGGTAAATAAGTAAATAAGTAAATAAGTAAATAAGTAAATAAGTAAATAAGTAAATAAGTAAATAATTAAATAAGTAAATAAGTAAATAAGTTAATGAGTAAATAAGTAAATATGTATATAAGTAAATAAGTTATAAATTAAATAAGTAAATAGGTAAAAATTAAATAATTAAATAAGTAAAAAAGTAAATAAGTTATTAAGTAAATAAGTAAATAGGTAAATAGGTAAATAAGTAATTAAATAATTAAATAATTAAACAAGTGAATAAGTTAAGAAGTAAATAAGTTAATAAGTAAATAAGCAAATAAATAAATAAGTAAATAAGAAAATAAGTAAATACGTTATTAAGTAAACAAGTAAACAAGTAAACAAGTAAACAAGTAAACAAGTAAACAAGTAAACAAGTAAACAAGTAAACAAGTAAACAAGTAAACAAGTAAACAAGTAAACAAGTAAACAAGTAAACAAGTAAACAAGTAAACAAGTAAAAAAGTAAATAAGTAAATAGGTTAATAAGTAAATAATTAAATAAGTAAATAAGTAAATAAGTTGAAAAGGTAAATAAGTAAATAAATAAATAAATTAATAAGTAAATAAGTAAAGAAGTAAATAAGTGAATAAGTAAATTTAAATAGGTAAGTAAATAGGTAAATAGGTAAATAAGTAAATAAGTAAATAAGTAAATAAGTAAATAAGTAAATAGGTAAATAAGTAAATAAGTAAAAAGGGAAATAGGTAAATAAGTAAATAGGTAAATAAGTAAATAAATAAATTGGTAAATAAGTAAATAAGTAAATATGTAAATAATTAAATAAGTATATAAGTATATAAGTAAATAAGTAAATAAGTAAATAAGTAAATAGGTAAATAGGTAAATAAGTAATTAAATAATTAAACAAGTGAATAAGTTAAGAAGTAAATAAGTTAATAAGTAAATAAGCAAATAAGCAAATAAGTAAATAAGAAAATAAGTAAATAGGTTATTAAGTAAATAAGTAAATAAGTAAACAGATAAACAAGTAAACAAGTAAACAAGTAAACAAGTAAACAAGTAAACAAGTAAACAAGTAAATAAGTAAATAAGTAAATAAGTAAATAAGTAAATAAGTAAATAAGTAAATAAGTAAATAAGTAAATAAGTAAATAAGTTAATAAGTTAATAAGTTAATAAGTTGAAAAGGTAAATAAGTAAATAAATAAATAAATTAATAAGTAAATAAGTAAAGAAGTAAATAAGTGAATAAGTAAATAAAAAAAGGAAACATGTAAATAAGTAATGATGTAAATAAGTAAATAGGTAAATAAGTAAGTAAGTAAATAAGTAAATGCGTAAATAAGTAAATAAATAAATTAATTTTTAATAAGTAAACAAGTAAAGAAGTAAATAAGTGAATAAGTAAATTTAAATAGGTAAGTAAATAGGTAAATAAGTAAATAAGTAAATAAGTAAATAAGTAAATAAGTAAATAAGTAAATAAGTAAATAAGTAAATAAGTAAATAAGTAAATAAGTAAATAAGTTAATAAGTTAATAAGTTAATAAGTTGAAAAGGTAAATAAGTTATTAAGTAAATAAGTAAATAGGTAAATAAGTAAATAAGTAAATAAGTAAATAAGTAAATAAGTTAATATGTAAATAAGTAAATAAGTAAATAGGTAAATAGGTAAATGGGTAAATGGGTAAATAAGTAAATAGGTAAATAAGTAAATAAGTAAATAAGTAAATAAGTAAATAAGTAAATAATTAAATAAGTAAATAAGTAAATAAGTTAATGAGTAAATAAGTAAATATGTATATAAGTAAATAAGTTATAAATTAAATAAGTAAATAGGTAAAAATTAAATAATTAAATAAGTAAAAAAGTAAATAAGTTATTAAGTAAATAAGTAAATAGGTAAATAAGTAAATAAGTAAATAAGTAAATAAGTAAATAAGTTAATAGGTAAATAAGTAAATAAATAAATTGGTCAATAAGTAAATAAGTAAATATGAAAATAATTAAATAAGTATATAAGTAAATAAGTAAATAAGTAAATAAGTAAATAAGTAAATAAGTAAATAAGTAAATAGGTAAATAGGTAAATAAGTAATTAAATAATTAAATAATTAAACAAGTGAATAAGTTAAGAAGTAAATAAGTTAATAAGTAAATAAGCAAATAAGTAAATAAGTAAATAAGAAAATAAGTAAATACGTTATTAAGTAAATAAGTAAACACAATAGGTTATTAAGTAAATAAGTAAATAAGTAAATAAGTTGAAAAGGTAAATAAGTAAATAAATAAATAAATTAATAAGTAAAGAAGTAAATAAGTGAATAAGTAAATTTAAATAGGTAAGTAAATAGGTAAATAAGTAAATAAGTAAATAAGTAAATAAGTAAATAAGTAAATAAGTAAATATGTAAATAAGTAAATAAGTAAATAAGTTATTATGTAAATAAGTAAATAGGTAAATAAGTAAATAGGTAAATAGGTAAATGGGTAAATAAGTAAATAGGTAAATAAGTAAATAAGTAAATAAGTAATTAATTAAATAAGTAAATAAGTTAATGAGTAAATAAGTAAATATGTATATAAGTAAATAAGTTATAAATTAATTAAGTAAATAGGTAAAAATTAAATAAGTAAATAAGTAAAAAAGTAAATAAGTTATAAAGTAAATAAATAAATAGGTAAATAAGTAAATTAGTAAATAATTTATTAAGTAAATAAGTAAATAGGTTAATAAGTAAATAAGTAAATAAGTAAATAGGTAAATAGGTAAATAAGTAATTAAATATTTAAACAAGTGAATAAGTTAAGAAGTAAATAAGTTAATAAGTAAATAAGCAAATAAGCAAATAAGTAAATAAGAAAATAAGTAAATACGTTATTAAGTAAATAAGTAAACAAGTAAACAAGTAAACAAATAAACAAGTAAACAAGTAAACAAGTAAACAAGTAAACAAGTAAACAAGTAAACAAGTAAATGAGTAAATAGGTAAATAAGTAAATAAGTAAATAAGTTGAAAAGGTAAATTAGTATATAAATAAATTAATAAGTAAATAAGTAAAGAAGTAAATAAGTGAATAAGTAAATTTAAATAGGTAAGTAAATAGGTAAATAAGTAAATAAGTAAATATGTAAATAAGTAAGTAAATAAGTTAATAAGTAAATATGTATATAAGAAAATTAGTTATAAATTAAATAAGTAAATAGGTAAAAATTAAATAAGTAAATAAGTAAAAAAGTAAATAAGTTATTAAGTAAATAAATAAATAGGTAAATAAGTAAATAAGTAAATAAATTATTAAGTAAATAAGTAAATAAGTAAATAGGTAAATAAGTAAATAAATAAATTGGTAAATAAGTAAATATGTAAATAATTAAATAAGTATATAAGTAAATAAGTAAATAAGTAAATAAGTAAATAAGTTAATAAAATGAAAAGGTAAATAAGTAAATAAATTAATACGTAAATAAGTAAAGAAGTAAATAAGTGAATAAGTAAATTTAAATAGGTAAGTAAATAGGTAAATAAGTAAATAAGTAAATAAGTAAATAGGTAAATAGGTAAATAAGTAATTAAATAATTAAATAATTAAACAAGTGAATAAGTTAAGAAGTAAATAAGTTAATAAGTAAATAAGTAAATAAGTAAATAAGTAAATAAGTAAATAAGTAAATAAGTAAATAAGTAAATAAGTAAATAAGTAAATAGGTAAATAAGTAAATAAGTAAATAAGTAAATAAGTTAATAAGTAAATAAGTAAATAAGTTATTAAGTAAATAAGTTATTAAGTAAATAAGTAAAGAGGTAAATAAATAAATAAATTAATAAGTGAAAAAGTAAATTTAAATAGGTAAGTAAATAGGTAAATAGGTAAATAAGTAAATAAGTTAATAAGTAAATAAGTAAAGAAGTAAATAAGTAAATAAGTTATTAAGTAAATAAGTAAATAGGTAAATAAGTAAATAGGTAAATTGGTAAATAAGTAAATAGGTAAATAAATAAATAAGTTAATAAGTAAATAAGAAAATAAGTTAATAAGTAAATAAGTAAATATATATATAAGTAAATAAGTTATAAATTAAATAAGTAAATAAGTAAAAATTAAATAAGTAAATAAGTAAATAAGTAAATAAGTAAATAAGTTTAAAAGGTAAATAAGTTATTAAGTAAATAAGTAAATAGGTAAATAAGTAAATAAGTAAATAAGTAAATAAGTAAATAAGTAAATATGTAAATAAGTAAATAAGTAAATAGGTAAATAGGTAAATGGGTAAATAAGTAAATAGGTAAATAAGTAAATAAGTAAATAAGTAAATAATTAAATAAGTAAATAAGTAAATATGTATATAAGTAAATAAGTTATAAATTAAATAAGTAAATAGGTAAATAAGTAAATAAATAAATTGGTAAATAAGTAAATAAGTAAATATGTAAATAATTAAATAAGTATATAAGTAAATAAGTAAATAAGTAAATAAGTAAATAGGTAAATAAGTAAATAAGTAAATAAGTAAATAAGTAAATAAGTAAATAAGTAAATAAGTAAATAAGTAAATAAGTAAATAAGTAAATAAGTAAATAAGTAAATAAGTAAATAAGTAAATAAGTAAATAAGTAAATAAGTAAATAAGTAAATAAGTAAATAAGTTATTAAGTTAATAAGTTAATAAGTTGAAAAGGTAAATAAGTTATTAAGTAAATAAGTAAATAGGTAAATAAGTAAATAAGTAAATAAGTAAATAAGTAAATAAGTAAATAGGTAAATAGGTAAATAGGTAAATGGGTAAATAAGTAAATAGGTAAATAAGTAAATAAGTAAATAAGTAAATAATTAAATAAGTAAATAAGTAAATAAGTTAATGAATAAATAAGTAAATATGTATATAAGTAAATAAGTTATAAATTAATTAAGTAAATAGGTAAAAATTAAATAATTAAATAAGTAAAAAAGTAAATAAGTTAATAAGTAAATAAGTAAATAGGTAAATAAGTAAATAAGTAAATAAGTAAATAAGTAAATAAGTAAATAAGTAAATAAGTTATTAAGTAAATAAGTAAATAAGTAAATAGGTAAATAAGTAAATAAATAAATTGGTCAATAAGTAAATAAGTAAATATGAAAATAATTAAATAAGTATATAAGTAAATAAGTAAATAAGTAAATAGGTAAATAGGTAAATAAGTAATTAAATAATTAAATAATTAAACAAGTGAATAAGTTAAGAAGTAAATAAGTTAATAAGTAAATAAGCAAATAAGTAAATAAGTAAATAAGAAAATAAGTAAATACGTTATTAAGTAAACAAGTAAACAAGTAAACAAGTAAACAAGTAAACAAATAAACAAGTAAACAAGTAAACAAGTAAACAAGTAAACAAGTAAACAAGTAAACAAGTAAACAAGTAAACAAGTAAACAAGTAAACAAGTAAACAAGTAAACAAGTAAACAAGTAAACAAGTAAACAAGTAAACAAGTAAACAAGTAAACAAGTAAATAAGTAAATAGGTTAATAAGTAAATAATTAAATAAGTAAATAAGTAAATAAGTTGAAAAGGTAAATAAGTAAATAAATAAATAAATTAATAAGTAAATAAGTAAAGAAGTAAATAAGTGAATAAGTAAATTTAAATAGGTAAGTAAATAGGTAAATAGGTAAATAAGTAAATAAGTAAATAAGTAAATAAGTAAATAAGTAAATAGGTAAATAAGTAAATAAGTAAAAAGGGAAATAGGTAAATAAGTAAATAGGTAAATAAGTAAATAGGTAAATAAGTAAATAAATAAATTGGTAAATAAGTAAATAAGTAAATATGTAAATAATTAAATAAGTATATAAGTATATAAGTAAATAAGTAAATAAGTAAATAGGTAAATAGGTAAATAAGTAATTAAATAATTAAACAAGTGAATAAGTTAAGAAGTAAATAAGTTAATAAGTAAATAAGCAAATAAGCAAATAAGTAAATAAGAAAATAAGTAAATAGGTTATTAAGTAAATAAGTAAACAGATAAACAAGTAAACAAGTAAACAAGTAAACAAGTAAACAAGTAAACAAGTAAATAAGTAAATAAGTAAATAATTAAATAAGTAAATAAGTAAAGAAGTAAATAAGTGAATAAGTAAATAAAAAAAGGAAACATGTAAATAAGTAATGATGTAAATAAGTAAATAGGTAAATAAGTAAGTAAGTAAATAAGTAAATGCGTAAATAAGTAAATAAATAAATTAATTTTTAATAAGTAAACAAGTAAAGAAGTAAATAAGTGAATAAGTAAATTTAAATAGGTAAGTAAATAGGTAAATAAGTAAATAAGTAAATAAGTAAATAAGTAAATAAGTAAATAAGTAAATAAGTAAATAAGTAAATAAGTAAATAAGTAAATAAGTTAATAAGTTAATAAGTTAATAAGTTGAAAAGGTAAATAAGTTATTAAGTAAATAAGTAAATAGGTAAATAAGTAAATAAGTAAATAAGTAAATAAGTAAATAAGTAAATAAGTAAATAAGTAAATAAGTTAATATGTAAATAAGTAAATAAGTAAATAGGTAAATAGGTAAATGGGTAAATGGGTAAATAAGTAAATAGGTAAATAAGTAAATAAGTAAATAAGTAAATAAGTAAATAATTAAATAAGTAAATAAGTAAATAAGTTAATGAGTAAATAAGTAAATATGTATATAAGTAAATAAGTTATAAATTAAATAAGTAAATAGGTAAAAATTAAATAATTAAATAAGTAAAAAAGTAAATAAGTAAATAAGTTAATAAGTTAATAAGTTGAAAAGGTAAATAAATAAATAAATTAATAAGTAAATAAGTAAAGAAGTAAATAAGTGAATAAGTAAATAAAAAAAGGAAACATGTAAATAAGTAATGATGTAAATAAGTAAATAGGTAAATAAGTAAGTAAGTAAATAAGTAAATGCGTAAATAAGTAAATAAATAAATTAATTTTTAATAAGTAAACAAGTAAAGAAGTAAATAAGTGAATAAGTAAATTTAAATAGGTAAGTAAATAGGTAAATAAGTAAATAAGTAAATAAGTAAATAAGTAAATAAGTAAATAAGTTAATAAGTTAATAAGTTAATAAGTTAATAAGTTGAAAAGGTAAATAAGTTATTAAGTAAATAAGTAAATAGGTAAATAAGTAAATAAGTAAATAAGTAAATAAGTAAATAAGTAAATAAGTAAATAAGTAAATAAGTTAATAAGTTAATATGTAAATAAGTAAATAAGTAAATAGGTAAATAGGTAAATGGGTAAATGGGTAAATAAGTAAATAGGTAAATAAGTAAATAAGTAAATAAGTAAATAAGTAAATAAGTAAATAATTAAATAAGTAAATAAGTAAATAAGTTAATGAGTAAATAAGTAAATATGTATATAAGTAAATAAGTTATAAATTAAATAAGTAAATAGGTAAAAATTAAATAATTAAATAAGTAAAAAAGTAAATAAGTAAATAAGTAAATAAGTTAATAAGTTGAAAAGGTAAATAAATAAATAAATTAATAAGTAAATAAGTAAAGAAGTAAATAAGTGAATAAGTAAATAAAAAAAGGAAACATGTAAATAAGTAATGATGTAAATAAGTAAATAGGTAAATAAGTAAGTAAGTAAATAAGTAAATGCGTAAATAAGTAAATAAATAAATTAATTTTTAATAAGTAAACAAGTAAAGAAGTAAATAAGTGAATAAGTAAATTTAAATAGGTAAGTAAATAGGTAAATAAGTAAATAAGTAAATAAGTAAATAAGTAAATATGTAAATAAGTAAATAAGTAAATAAGTAAATAAGTAAATAAGTAAATAAGTAAATAAGTAAATAAGTAAATAAGTAAATAAGTAAATAAGTAAATAAGTAAATAAGTAAATAAGTAAATAAGTTAATAAGTTAATAAGTTGAAAAGGTAAATAAGTTATTAAGTAAATAAGTAAATAGGTAAATAAGTAAATAAGTAAATAAGTAAATAAGTTAATATGTAAATAAGTAAATAAGTAAATAGGTAAATAGGTAAATGGGTAAATGGGTAAATAAGTAAATAGGTAAATAAGTAAATAAGTAAATAAGTAAATAAGTAAATAAGTAAATAAGTAAATAAGTTAATGAGTAAATAAGTAAATATGTATATAAGTAAATAAGTTATAAATTAAATAAGTAAATAGATAAAAATTAAATAATTAAATAAGTAAATAAGTAAATAAGTTAATAAGTTAATAAGTTAATAAGTTGAAAAGGTAAATAAATAAATAAATAAATAAATTAATAAGTAAATAAGTAAAGAAGTAAATAAGTGAATAAGTAAATAAAAAAAGGAAACATGTAAATAAGTAATGATGTAAATAAGTAAATAGGTAAATAAGTAAGTAAGTAAATAAGTAAATGCGTAAATAAGTAAATAAATAAATTAATTTTTAATAAGTAAACAAGTAAAGAAGTAAATAAGTGAATAAGTAAATTTAAATAGGTAAGTAAATAGGTAAATAAGTAAATAAGTAAATAAGTAAATAAGTAAATAAGTAAATAAGTAAATAAGTAAATAAGTAAATAAGTAAATAAGTAAATAAGTAAATAAGTAAATAAGTAAATAAGTAAATAAGTAAATAAGTAAATAAGTAAATAAGTTAATAAGTTAATAAGTTAATAAGTTGAAAAGGTAAATAAGTTATTAAGTAAATAAGTAAATAGGTAAATAAGTAAATAAGTAAATAAGTAAATATGTAAATAAGTAAATAAGTAAATAGGTAAATAGGTAAATGGGTAAATAAGTAAATAAGTAAATAAGTAAATAAGTAAATAAGTAAATAAGTAAATAAGTAAATAAGTAAATAAGTAAATAATTAAATAAGTAAATAAGTAAATAAGTTAATGAGTAAATAAGTAAATATGTATATAAGTAAATAAGTTATAAATTAAATAAGTAAATAGGTAAAAATTAAATAATTAAATAAGTAAAAAAGTAAATAAGTTATTAAGTAAATAAGTAAATAGGTAAATAGGTAAATAAGTAATTAAATAATTAAATAATTAAACAAGTGAATAAGTTAAGAAGTAAATAAGTTAATAAGTAAATAAGCAAATAAATAAATAAGTAAATAAGAAAATAAGTAAATACGTTATTAAGTAAACAAGTAAACAAGTAAACAAGTAAACAAGTAAACAAGTAAACAAGTAAACAAGTAAACAAGTAAACAAGTAAACAAGTAAACAAGTAAACAAGTAAACAAGTAAACAAGTAAACAAGTAAAAAAGTAAATAAGTAAATAGGTTAATAAGTAAATAATTAAATAAGTAAATAAGTAAATAAGTTGAAAAGGTAAATAAGTAAATAAATAAATAAATTAATAAGTAAATAAGTAAAGAAGTAAATAAGTGAATAAGTAAATTTAAATAGGTAAGTAAATAGGTAAATAGGTAAATAAGTAAATAAGTAAATAAGTAAATAAGTAAATAAGTAAATAGGTAAATAAGTAAATAAGTAAAAAGGGAAATAGGTAAATAAGTAAATAGGTAAATAAGTAAATAAATAAATTGGTAAATAAGTAAATAAGTAAATATGTAAATAATTAAATAAGTATATAAGTATATAAGTAAATAAGTAAATAAGTAAATAAGTAAATAAGTAAATAAGTAAATAAGTAATTAAATAATTAAACAAGTGAATAAGTTAAGAAGTAAATAAGTTAATAAGTAAATAAGCAAATAAGCAAATAAGTAAATAAGAAAATAAGTAAATAGGTTATTAAGTAAATAAGTAAATAAGTAAACAGATAAACAAGTAAACAAGTAAACAAGTAAACAAGTAAACAAGTAAACAAGTAAACAAGTAAATAAGTAAATAAGTAAATAAGTAAATAAGTAAATAAGTAAATAAGTAAATAAGTAAATAAGTAAATAAGTAAATAAGTTAATAAGTTAATAAGTTAATAAGTTGAAAAGGTAAATAAGTAAATAAATAAATAAATTAATAAGTAAATAAGTAAAGAAGTAAATAAGTGAATAAGTAAATAAAAAAAGGAAACATGTAAATAAGTAATGATGTAAATAAGTAAATAGGTAAATAAGTAAGTAAGTAAATAAGTAAATGCGTAAATAAGTAAATAAATAAATTAATTTTTAATAAGTAAACAAGTAAAGAAGTAAATAAGTGAATAAGTAAATTTAAATAGGTAAGTAAATAGGTAAATAAGTAAATAAGTAAATAAGTAAATAAGTAAATAAGTAAATAAGTAAATAAGTAAATAAGTAAATAAGTAAATAAGTAAATAAGTAAATAAGTAAATAAGTAAATAAGTAAATAAGTTAATAAGTTAATAAGTTAATAAGTTGAAAAGGTAAATAAGTTATTAAGTAAATAAGTAAATAGGTAAATAAGTAAATAAGTAAATAAGTAAATAAGTAAATAAGTTAATATGTAAATAAGTAAATAAGTAAATAGGTAAATAGGTAAATGGGTAAATGGGTAAATAAGTAAATAGGTAAATAAGTAAATAAGTAAATAAGTAAATAAGTAAATAAGTAAATAATTAAATAAGTAAATAAGTAAATAAGTTAATGAGTAAATAAGTAAATATGTATATAAGTAAATAAGTTATAAATTAAATAAGTAAATAGGTAAAAATTAAATAATTAAATAAGTAAAAAAGTAAATAAGTTATTAAGTAAATAAATAAATAGGTAAATAAGTAAATAAGTAAATAAGTAAATAAGTAAATAAGTAAATAAGTTAATAGGTAAATAAGTAAATAAATAAATTGGTCAATAAGTAAATAAGTAAATATGAAAATAATTAAATAAGTATATAAGTAAATAAGTAAATAAGTAAATAAGTAAATAAGTAAATAAGTAAATAGGTAAATAGGTAAATAAGTAATTAAATAATTAAATAATTAAACAAGTGAATAAGTTAAGAAGTAAATAAGTTAATAAGTAAATAAGCAAATAAGTAAATAAGTAAATAAGAAAATAAGTAAATACGTTATTAAGTAAATAAGTAAACACAATAGGTTATTAAGTAAATAAGTAAATAAGTAAATAAGTTGAAAAGGTAAATAAGTAAATAAATAAATAAATTAATAAGTAAAGAAGTAAATAAGTGAATAAGTAAATTTAAATAGGTAAGTAAATAGGTAAATAAGTAAATAAGTAAATAAGTAAATAAGTAAATAAGTAAATAAGTAAATATGTAAATAAGTAAATAAGTAAATAAGTTATTATGTAAATAAGTAAATAGGTAAATAAGTAAATAGGTAAATAGGTAAATGGGTAAATAAGTAAATAAGTAAATAAGTAAATAAGTAAATAAGTAATTAATTAAATAAGTAAATAAGTTAATGAGTAAATAAGTAAATATGTATATAAGTAAATAAGTTATAAATTAATTAAGTAAATAGGTAAAAATTAAATAAGTAAATAAGTAAAAAAGTAAATAAGTTATAAAGTAAATAAATAAATAGGTAAATAAGTAAATTAGTAAATAATTTATTAAGTAAATAAGTAAATAGGTTAATAAGTAAATAAGTAAATAAGTAAATAGGTAAATAGGTAAATAAGTAATTAAATATTTAAACAAGTGAATAAGTTAAGAAGTAAATAAGTTAATAAGTAAATAAGCAAATAAGCAAATAAGTAAATAAGAAAATAAGTAAATACGTTATTAAGTAAATAAGTAAATAAGTAAATAAGTAAATAAGTAAATAAATAAATTGGTAAATAAGTAAATATGTAAATAATTAAATAAGTATATAAGTAAATAAGTAAATAAGTAAATAAGTAAATAAGTTAATAAAATGAAAAGGTAAATAAGTAAATAAATTAATACGTAAATAAGTAAAGAAGTAAATAAGTGAATAAGTAAATTTAAATAGGTAAGTAAATAGGTAAATAAGTAAATAAGTAAATAAGTAAATAGGTAAATAGGTAAATAAGTAATTAAATAATTAAATAATTAAACAAGTGAATAAGTTAAGAAGTAAATAAGTTAATAAGTAAATAAGCAAATAAGTAAATAAGTAAATAAGTAAATAAGTAAATAAAAATAAGTAAATAAGTAAATAAGTCAATAAGTAAATAAGTAAATAAGTAAATAAGTAAATAAGTTAATAAGTAAATAAGTAAATAAGTTATTAAGTAAATAAGTTATTAAGTAAATAAGTAAAGAGGTAAATAAATAAATAAATTAATAAGTGAAAAAGTAAATTTAAATAGGTAAGTAAATAGGTAAATAGGTAAATAGGTAAATAAGTAATTAAATATTTAAACAAGTGAATAAGTTAAGAAGTAAATAAGTTAATAAGTAAATAAGCAAATAAGCAAATAAGTAAATAAGAAAATAAGTAAATACGTTATTAAGTAAATAAGTAAACAAGTAAACAAGTAAACAAATAAACAAGTAAACAAGTAAACAAGTAAACAAGTAAACAAGTAAACAAGTAAACAAGTAAATGAGTAAATAGGTAAATAAGTAAATAAGTAAATAAGTTGAAAAGGTAAATTAGTATATAAATAAATTAATAAGTAAATAAGTAAAGAAGTAAATAAGTGAATAAGTAAATTTAAATAGGTAAGTAAATAGGTAAATAAGTAAATAAGTAAATATGTAAATAAGTAAGTAAATAAGTTAATGAGTAAATAAGTAAATATGTATATAAGAAAATTAGTTATAAATTAAATAAGTAAATAGGTAAAAATTAAATAAGTAAATAAGTAAAAAAGTAAATAAGTTATTAAGTAAATAAATAAATAGGTAAATAAGTAAATAAGTAAATAAATTATTAAGTAAATAAGTAAATAAGTAAATAGGTAAATAAGTAAATAAATAAATTGGTAAATAAGTAAATATGTAAATAATTAAATAAGTATATAAGTAAATAAGTAAATAAGTAAATAAGTAAATAAGTTAATAAAATGAAAAGGTAAATAAGTAAATAAATTAATACGTAAATAAGTAAAGAAGTAAATAAGTGAATAAGTAAATTTAAATAGGTAAGTAAATAGGTAAATAAGTAAATAAGTAAATAAGTAAATAGGTAAATAGGTAAATAAGTAATTAAATAATTAAATAATTAAACAAGTGAATAAGTTAAGAAGTAAATAAGTTAATAAGTAAATAAGCAAATAAGTAAATAAGTAAATAAGTAAATAAGTAAATAAAAATAAGTAAATAAGTAAATAAGTCAATAAGTAAATAAGTAAATAAGTAAATAAGTAAATAAGTTAATAAGTAAATAAGTAAATAAGTTATTAAGTAAATAAGTTATTAAGTAAATAAGTAAAGAGGTAAATAAATAAATAAATTAATAAGTGAAAAAGTAAATTTAAATAGGTAAGTAAATAGGTAAATAAGTAAATAAGTAAATAAGTTAATAAGTAAATAAGTAAAGAAGTAAATAAGTAAATAAGTTATTAAGTAAATAAGTAAATAGGTAAATAAGTAAATAGGTAAATTGGTAAATAAGTAAATAGGTAAATAAATAAATAAGTTAATAAGTAAATAAGAAAATAAGTTAATAAGTAAATAAGTAAATATATATATAAGTAAATAAGTTATAAATTAAATAAGTAAATAAGTAAAAATTAAATAAGTAAATAAGTAAATAAGTAAATAAGTTAATAAGTTTAAAAGGTAAATAAGTTATTAAGTAAATAAGTAAATAGGTAAATAAGTAAATAAGTAAATAAGTAAATAAGTAAATAAGTAAATATGTAAATAAGTAAATAAGTAAATAGGTAAATAGGTAAATGGGTAAATAAGTAAATAGGTAAATAAGTAAATAAGTAAATAAGTAAATAATTAAATAAGTAAATAAGTAAATATGTATATAAGTAAATAAGTTATAAATTAAATAAGTAAATAGGTAAATAAGTAAATAAATAAATTGGTAAATAAGTAAATAAGTAAATATGTAAATAATTAAATAAGTATATAAGTAAATAAGTAAATAAGTAAATAAGTAAATAGGTAAATAAGTAAATAAGTAAATAAGTAAATAAGTAAATAAGTAAATAAGTAAATAAGTAAATAAGTAAATAAGTAAATAAGTAAATAAGTAAATAAGTAAATAAGTAAATAAGTAAATAAGTAAATAAGTAAATAAGTAAATAAGTAAATAAGTAAATAAGTTAATAAGTTAATAAGTTAATAAGTTGAAAAGGTAAATAAGTTATTAAGTAAATAAGTAAATAGGTAAATAAGTAAATAAGTAAATAAGTAAATAAGTAAATAAGTAAATAGGTAAATAGGTAAATAGGTAAATGGGTAAATAAGTAAATAGGTAAATAAGTAAATAAGTAAATAAGTAAATAATTAAATAAGTAAATAAGTAAATAAGTTAATGAATAAATAAGTAAATATGTATATAAGTAAATAAGTTATAAATTAATTAAGTAAATAGGTAAAAATTAAATAATTAAATAAGTAAAAAAGTAAATAAGTTATTAAGTAAATAAATAAATAGGTAAATAAGTAAATAAGTAAATAAGTAAATAAGTAAATAAGTAAATAAGTAAATAAGTAAATAAGTAAATAAGTAAATAAGTAAATAGGTAAATAAGTAAATAAATAAATTGGTCAATAAGTAAATAAGTAAATATGAAAATAATTAAATAAGTATATAAGTAAATAAGTAAATAAGTAAATAGGTAAATAGGTAAATAAGTAATTAAATAATTAAATAATTAAACAAGTGAATAAGTTAAGAAGTAAATAAGTTAATAAGTAAATAAGCAAATAAGTAAATAAGTAAATAAGAAAATAAGTAAATACGTTATTAAGTAAACAAGTAAACAAGTAAACAAGTAAACAAGTAAACAAGTAAACAAATAAACAAGTAAATAAGTAAATAAGTAAACAAGTAAACAAGTAAACAAGTAAACAAGTAAACAAGTAAACAAGTAAACAAGTAAACAAGTAAACAAGTAAACAAGTAAACAAGTAAACAAGTAAACAAGTAAACAAGTAAACAAGTAAACAAGTAAATAAGTAAATAGGTTAATAAGTAAATAATTAAATAAGTAAATAAGTAAATAAGTTGAAAAGGTAAATAAGTAAATAAATAAATAAATTAATAAGTAAATAAGTAAAGAAGTAAATAAGTGAATAAGTAAATTTAAATAGGTAAGTAAATAGGTAAATAGGTAAATAAGTAAATAAGTAAATAAGTAAATAAGTAAATAAGTAAATAGGTAAATAAGTAAATAAGTAAAAAGGGAAATAGGTAAATAAGTAAATAGGTAAATAAGTAAATAGGTAAATAAGTAAATAAATAAATTGGTAAATAAGTAAATAAGTAAATATGTAAATAATTAAATAAGTATATAAGTATATAAGTAAATAAGTAAATAAGTAAATAGGTAAATAGGTAAATAAGTAATTAAATAATTAAACAAGTGAATAAGTTAAGAAGTAAATAAGTTAATAAGTAAATAAGCAAATAAGTAAATAAGTAAATAAGAAAATAAGTAAATAGGTTATTAAGTAAATAAGTAAACAGATAAACAAGTAAACAAGTAAACAAGTAAACAAGTAAACAAGTAAACAAGTAAATAAGTAAATAAGTAAATAAGTAAATAAGTAAATAAGTAAAGAAGTGAATAAGTAAATAAAAAAAGGAAACATGTAAATAAGTAATGATGTAAATAAGTAAATAGGTAAATAAGTAAGTAAGTAAATAAGTAAATGCGTAAATAAGTAAATAAATAAATTAATTTTTAATAAGTAAACAAGTAAAGAAGTAAATAAGTGAATAAGTAAATTTAAATAGGTAAGTAAATAGGTAAATAAGTAAATAAGTAAATAAGAAAATAAGTAAATAAGTAAATAAGTAAATAAGTAAATAAGTAAATAAGTAAATAAGTAAATAAGTTAATAAGTTAATAAGTTAATAAGTTGAAAAGGTAAATAAGTTATTAAGTAAATAAGTAAATAGGTAAATAAGTAAATAAGTAAATAAGTAAATAAGTAAATAAGTAAATAAGTAAATAAGTAAATAAGTTAATATGTAAATAAGTAAATAAGTAAATAGGTAAATAGGTAAATGGGTAAATGGGTAAATAAGTAAATAGGTAAATAAGTAAATAAGTAAATAAGTAAATAAGTAAATAATTAAATAAGTAAATAAGTAAATAAGTTAATGAGTAAATAAGTAAATATGTATATAAGTAAATAAGTTATAAATTAAATAAGTAAATAGGTAAAAATTAAATAATTAAATAAGTAAAAAAGTAAATAAGTAAATAAGTTAATAAGTTAATAAGTTGAAAAGGTAAATAAATAAATAAATTAATAAGTAAATAAGTAAAGAAGTAAATAAGTGAATAAGTAAATAAAAAAAGGAAACATGTAAATAAGTAATGATGTAAATAAGTAAATAGGTAAATAAGTAAGTAAGTAAATAAGTAAATGCGTAAATAAGTAAATAAATAAATTAATTTTTAATAAGTAAACAAGTAAAGAAGTAAATAAGTGAATAAGTAAATTTAAATAGGTAAGTAAATAGGTAAATAAGTAAATAAGTAAATAAGTAAATAAGTAAATAAGTAAATAAGTAAATAAGTTAATAAGTTAATAAGTTAATAAGTTGAAAAGGTAAATAAGTTATTAAGTAAATAAGTAAATAGGTAAATAAGTAAATAAGTAAATAAGTAAATAAGTAAATAAGTAAATAAGTAAATAAGTAAATAAGTTAATAAGTTAATATGTAAATAAGTAAATAAGTAAATAGGTAAATAGGTAAATGGGTAAATGGGTAAATAAGTAAATAGGTAAATAAGTAAATAAGTAAATAAGTAAATAAGTAAATAAGTAAATAATTAAATAAGTAAATAAGTAAATAAGTTAATGAGTAAATAAGTAAATATGTATATAAGTAAATAAGTTATAAATTAAATAAGTAAATAGGTAAAAATTAAATAATTAAACAAGTAAATAAGTAAATAAGTAAATAAGTTAATAAGTTAATAAGTTGAAAAGGTAAATAAATAAATAAATTAATAAGTAAATAAGTAAAGAAGTAAATAAGTGAATAAGTAAATAAAAAAAGGAAACATGTAAATAAGTAATGATGTAAATAAGTAAATAGGTAAATAAGTAAGTAAGTAAATAAGTAAATGCGTAAATAAGTAAATAAATAAATTAATTTTTAATAAGTAAACAAGTAAAGAAGTAAATAAGTGAATAAGTAAATTTAAATAGGTAAGTAAATAGGTAAATAAGTAAATAAGTAAATAAGTAAATAAGTAAATATGTAAATAAGTAAATAAGTAAATAAGTAAATAAGTAAATAAGTAAATAAGTAAATAAGTAAATAAGTAAATAAGTAAATAAGTAAATAAGTAAATAAGTAAATAAGTAAATAAGTAAATAAGTAAATAAGTAAATAAGTTAATAAGTTAATAAGTTGAAAAGGTAAATAAGTTATTAAGTAAATAAGTAAATAGGTAAATAAGTAAATAAGTAAATAAGTAAATAAGTAAATAAGTAAATAAGTAAATAAGTAAATAGGTAAATAGGTAAATGGGTAAATGGGTAAATAAGTAAATAGGTAAATAAGTAAATAAGTAAATAAGTAAATAAGTAAATAATTAAATAAGTAAATAAGTTAATGAGTAAATAAGTAAATATGTATATAAGTAAATAAGTTATAAATTAAATAAGTAAATAGATAAAAATTAAATAATTAAATAAGTAAATAAGTAAATAAGTTAATAAGTTAATAAGTTAATAAGTTGAAAAGGTAAATAAGTAAATAAATAAATAAATTAATAAGTAAATAAGTAAAGAAGTAAATAAGTGAATAAGTAAATAAAAAAAAGGAAACATGTAAATAAGTAATGATGTAAATAAGTAAACAGGTAAATAAGTAAGTAAGTAAATAAGTAAATGCGTAAATAAGTAAATAAATAAATTAATTTTTAATAAGTAAACAAGTAAAGAAGTAAATAAGTGAATAAGTAAATTTAAATAGGTAAGTAAATAGGTAAATAAGTAAATAAGTAAATAAGTAAATAAGTAAATAAGTAAATAAGTAAATAAGTAAATAAGTAAATAAGTAAATAAGTAAATAAGTAAATAAGTAAATAAGTAAATAAGTAAATAAGTAAATAAGTTAATAAGTTAATAAGTTAATAAGTTGAAAAGGTAAATAAGTTATTAAGTAAATAAGTAAATAGGTAAATAAGTAAATAAGTAAATAAGTAAATATGTAAATAAGTAAATAAGTAAATAGGTAAATAGGTAAATGGGTAAATAAGTAAATAGGTAAATAAGTAAATAAGTAAATAAGTAAATAAGTAAATAAGTAAATAAGTAAATAAGTAAATAATTAAATAAGTAAATAAGTAAATAAGTTAATGAGTAAATAAGTAAATATGTATATAAGTAAATAAGTTATAAATTAAATAAGTAAATAGGTAAAAATTAAATAAGTAAAAAAGTAAATAAGTTATTAAGTAAATAAGTAAATAGGTAAATAGGTAAATAAGTAATTAAATAATTAAATAATTAAACAAGTGAATAAGTTAAGAAGTAAATAAGTTAATAAGTAAATAAGCAAATAAATAAATAAGTAAATAAGAAAATAAGTAAATACGTTATTAAGTAAACAAGTAAACAAGTAAACAAGTAAACAAGTAAACAAGTAAACAAGTAAACAAGTAAACAAGTAAACAAGTAAACAAGTAAACAAGTAAACAAGTAAACAAGTAAACAAGTAAACAAGTAAAAAAGTAAATAAGTAAATAGGTTAATAAGTAAATAATTAAATAAGTAAATAAGTAAATAAGTTGAAAAGGTAAATAAGTAAATAAATAAATAAATTAATAAGTAAATAAGTAAAGAAGTAAATAAGTGAATAAGTAAATTTAAATAGGTAAGTAAATAGGTAAATAAGTAAATAAGTAAATAAGTAAATAAGTAAATAAGTAAATAAGTAAATAGGTAAATAAGTAAATAAGTAAAAAGGGAAATAGGTAAATAAGTAAATAGGTAAATAAGTAAATAAATAAATTGGTAAATAAGTAAATAAGTAAATATGTAAATAATTAAATAAGTAAATAAGTAAATAAGTAAATAAGTAAATAAGTAAATAAGTAAATAGGTAAATAGGTAAATAAGTAATTAAATAATTAAACAAGTGAATAAGTTAAGAAGTAAATAAGTTAATAAGTAAATAAGCAAATAAGCAAATAAGTAAATAAGAAAATAAGTAAATAGGTTATTAAGTAAATAAGTAAATAAGTAAACAGATAAACAAGTAAACAAGTAAACAAGTAAACAAGTAAACAAGTAAACAAGTAAACAAGTAAATAAGTAAATAAGTAAATAAGTAAATAAGTAAATAAGTAAATAAGTAAATAAGTAAATAAGTAAATAAGTAAATAAGTTAATAAGTTAATAAGTTAATAAGTTGAAAAGGTAAATAAGTAAATAAATAAATAAATTAATAAGTAAATAAGTAAAGAAGTAAATAAGTGAATAAGTAAATAAAAAAAGGAAACATGTAAATAAGTAATGATGTAAATAAGTAAATAGGTAAATAAGTAAGTAAGTAAATAAGTAAATGCGTAAATAAGTAAATAAATAAATTAATTTTTAATAAGTAAACAAGTAAAGAAGTAAATAAGTGAATAAGTAAATTTAAATAGGTAAGTAAATAGGTAAATAAGTAAATAAGTAAATAAGTAAATAAGTAAATAAGTAAATAAGTAAATAAGTAAATAAGTAAATAAGTAAATAAGTAAATAAGTAAATAAGTAAATAAGTAAATAAGTAAATAAGTTAATAAGTTAATAAGTTAATAAGTTGAAAAGGTAAATAAGTTATTAAGTAAATAAGTAAATAGGTAAATAAGTAAATAAGTAAATAAGTAAATAAGTAAATAAGTTAATATGTAAATAAGTAAATAAGTAAATAGGTAAATAGGTAAATGGGTAAATGGGTAAATAAGTAAATAGGTAAATAAGTAAATAAGTAAATAAGTAAATAAGTAAATAAGTAAATAATTAAATAAGTAAATAAGTAAATAAGTTAATGAGTAAATAAGTAAATATGTATATAAGTAAATAAGTTATAAATTAAATAAGTAAATAGGTAAAAATTAAATAATTAAATAAGTAAAAAAGTAAATAAGTTATTAAGTAAATAAATAAATAGGTAAATAAGTAAATAAGTAAATAAGTAAATAAGTAAATAAGTAAATAAGTTAATAGGTAAATAAGTAAATAAATAAATTGGTCAATAAGTAAATAAGTAAATATGAAAATAATTAAATAAGTATATAAGTAAATAAGTAAATAAGTAAATAAGTAAATAAGTAAATAAGTAAATAGGTAAATAGGTAAATAAGTAATTAAATAATTAAATAATTAAACAAGTGAATAAGTTAAGAAGTAAATAAGTTAATAAGTAAATAAGCAAATAAGTAAATAAGTAAATAAGAAAATAAGTAAATACGTTATTAAGTAAATAAGTAAACACAATAGGTTATTAAGTAAATAAGTAAATAAGTAAATAAGTTGAAAAGGTAAATAAGTAAATAAATAAATAAATTAATAAGTAAAGAAGTAAATAAGTGAATAAGTAAATTTAAATAGGTAAGTAAATAGGTAAATAAGTAAATAAGTAAATAAGTAAATAAGTAAATAAGTAAATAAGTAAATATGTAAATAAGTAAATAAGTAAATAAGTTATTATGTAAATAAGTAAATAGGTAAATAAGTAAATAGGTAAATAGGTAAATGGGTAAATAAGTAAATAAGTAAATAAGTAAATAAGTAAATAAGTAATTAATTAAATAAGTAAATAAGTTAATGAGTAAATAAGTAAATATGTATATAAGTAAATAAGTTATAAATTAATTAAGTAAATAGGTAAAAATTAAATAAGTAAATAAGTAAAAAAGTAAATAAGTTATAAAGTAAATAAATAAATAGGTAAATAAGTAAATTAGTAAATAATTTATTAAGTAAATAAGTAAATAGGTTAATAAGTAAATAAGTAAATAAGTAAATAGGTAAATAGGTAAATAAGTAATTAAATATTTAAACAAGTGAATAAGTTAAGAAGTAAATAAGTTAATAAGTAAATAAGCAAATAAGCAAATAAGTAAATAAGAAAATAAGTAAATACGTTATTAAGTAAATAAGTAAATAAGTAAATAGGTAAATAAGTAAATAAATAAATTGGTAAATAAGTAAATATGTAAATAATTAAATAAGTATATAAGTAAATAAGTAAATAAGTAAATAAGTAAATAAGTTAATAAAATGAAAAGGTAAATAAGTAAATAAATTAATACGTAAATAAGTAAAGAAGTAAATAAGTGAATAAGTAAATTTAAATAGGTAAGTAAATAGGTAAATAAGTAAATAAGTAAATAAGTAAATAGGTAAATAGGTAAATAAGTAATTAAATAATTAAATAATTAAACAAGTGAATAAGTTAAGAAGTAAATAAGTTAATAAGTAAATAAGCAAATAAGTAAATAAGTAAATAAGTAAATAAGTAAATAAAAATAAGTAAATAAGTAAATAAGTCAATAAGTAAATAAGTAAATAAGTAAATAAGTAAATAAGTTAATAAGTAAATAAGTAAATAAGTTATTAAGTAAATAAGTTATTAAGTAAATAAGTAAAGAGGTAAATAAATAAATAAATTAATAAGTGAAAAAGTAAATTTAAATAGGTAAGTAAATAGGTAAATAGGTAAATAAGTAAATAAGTTAATAAGTAAATAAGTAAAGAAGTAAATAAGTAAATAAGTAAATAAGTTATTAAGTAAATAAGTAAATAGGTAAATAAGTAAATAAGTAAATAAATTATTAAGTAAATAAGTAAATAAGTAAATAGGTAAATAAGTAAATAAATAAATTGGTAAATAAGTAAATATGTAAATAATTAAATAAGTATATAAGTAAATAAGTAAATAAGTAAATAAGTAAATAAGTAAATAAGTTAATAAAATGAAAAGGTAAATAAGTAAATAAATTAATACGTAAATAAGTAAAGAAGTAAATAAGTGAATAAGTAAATTTAAATAGGTAAGTAAATAGGTAAATAAGTAAATAAGTAAATAAGTAAATAGGTAAATAGGTAAATAAGTAATTAAATAATTAAATAATTAAACAAGTGAATAAGTTAAGAAGTAAATAAGTTAATAAGTAAATAAGTAAATAAGTAAATAAGTAAATAAGTAAATAAGTAAATAAAAATAAGTAAATAAGTAAATAAGTCAATAAGTAAATAAGTAAATAAGTAAATAAGTAAATAAGTTAATAAGTAAATAAGTAAATAAGTTATTAAGTAAATAAGTTATTAAGTAAATAAGTAAAGAGGTAAATAAATAAATAAATTAATAAGTGAAAAAGTAAATTTAAATAGGTAAGTAAATAGGTAAATAGGTAAATAAGTAAATAAGTTAATAAGTAAATAAGTAAAGAAGTAAATAGGTAAATAAGTTATTAAGTAAATAAGTAAATAGGTAAATAAGTAAATAGGTAAATTGGTAAATAAGTAAATAGGTAAATAAATAAATAAGTTAATAAGTAAATAAGAAAATAAGTTAATAGGTAAATAAGTAAATATATATATAAGTAAATAAGTTATAAATTAAATAAGTAAATAAGTAAAAATTAAATAAGTAAATAAGTAAATAAGTAAATAAGTTAATAAGTTTAAAAGGTAAATAAGTTATTAAGTAAATAAGTAAATAGGTAAATAAGTAAATAAGTAAATAAGTAAATAAGTAAATAAGTAAATATGTAAATAAGTAAATAAGTAAATAGGTAAATAGGTAAATGGGTAAATAAGTAAATAGGTAAATAAGTAAATAAGTAAATAAGTAAATAATTAAATAAGTAAATAAGTAAATATGTATATAAGTAAATAAGTTATAAATTAAATAAGTAAATAGGTAAATAAGTAAATAAATAAATTGGTAAATAAGTAAATAAGTAAATATGTAAATAATTAAATAAGTATATAAGTAAATAAGTAAATAAGTAAATAAGTAAATAGGTAAATAAGTAAATAAGTAAATAAGTAAATAAGTAAATAAGTAAATAAGTAAATAAGTAAATAAGTAAATAAGTAAATAAGTAAATAAGTAAATAAGTAAATAAGTAAATAGGTAAATAAGTAAATAAGTAAATAAGTAAATAAGTTATTAAGTTAATAAGTTAATAAGTTGAAAAGGTAAATAAGTTATTAAGTAAATAAGTAAATAGGTAAATAAGTAAATAAGTAAATAAGTAAATAAGTAAATAAGTAAATAGGTAAATAGGTAAATAGGTAAATGGGTAAATAAGTAAATAGGTAAATAAGTAAATAAGTAAATAAGTAAATAATTAAATAAGTAAATAAGTAAATAAGTTAATGAATAAATAAGTAAATATGTATATAAGTAAATAAGTTATAAATTAATTAAGTAAATAGGTAAAAATTAAATAATTAAATAAGTAAAAAAGTAAATAAGTTATTAAGTAAATAAGTAAATAGGTAAATAAGTAAATAAGTAAATAAGTAAATAAGTAAATAAGTAAATAAGTAAATAAGTTATTAAGTAAATAAGTAAATAAGTAAATAGGTAAATAAGTAAATAAATAAATTGGTCAATAAGTAAATAAGTAAATATGAAAATAATTAAATAAGTATATAAGTAAATAAGTAAATAAGTAAATAGGTAAATAGGTAAATAAGTAATTAAATAATTAAATAATTAAACAAGTGAATAAGTTAAGAAGTAAATAAGTTAATAAGTAAATAAGCAAATAAGTAAATAAGTAAATAAGAAAATAAGTAAATACGTTATTAAGTAAACAAGTAAACAAGTAAACAAGTAAACAAGTAAACAAGTAAACAAATAAACAAGTAAACAAGTAAACAAGTAAACAAGTAAACAAGTAAACAAGTAAACAAGTAAACAAGTAAACAAGTAAACAAGTAAACAAGTAAACAAGTAAACAAGTAAACAAGTAAACAAGTAAACAAGTAAACAAGTAAACAAGTAAACAAGTAAACAAGTAAACAAGTAAACAAGTAAATAAGTAAATAGGTTAATAAGTAAATAATTAAATAAGTAAATAAGTAAATAAGTTGAAAAGGTAAATAAGTAAATAAATAAATAAATTAATAAGTAAATAAGTAAAGAAGTAAATAAGTGAATAAGTAAATTTAAATAGGTAAGTAAATAGGTAAATAGGTAAATAAGTAAATAAGTAAATAAGTAAATAAGTAAATAAGTAAATAGGTAAATAAGTAAATAAGTAAAAAGGGAAATAGGTAAATAAGTAAATAGGTAAATAAGTAAATAGGTAAATAAGTAAATAAATAAATTGGTAAATAAGTAAATAAGTAAATATGTAAATAATTAAATAAGTATATAAGTATATAAGTAAATAAGTAAATAAGTAAATAGGTAAATAGGTAAATAAGTAATTAAATAATTAAACAAGTGAATAAGTTAAGAAGTAAATAAGTTAATAAGTAAATAAGCAAATAAGCAAATAAGTAAATAAGAAAATAAGTAAATAGGTTATTAAGTAAATAAGTAAACAGATAAACAAGTAAACAAGTAAACAAGTAAACAAGTAAACAAGTAAACAAGTAAATAAGTAAATAAGTAAATAAGTAAATAAGTAAATAAGTAAAGAAGTAAATAAGTAAATAAGTAAATAAAAAAAGGAAACATGTAAATAAGTAATGATGTAAATAAGTAAATAGGTAAATAAGTAAGTAAGTAAATAAGTAAATGCGTAAATAAGTAAATAAATAAATTAATTTTTAATAAGTAAACAAGTAAAGAAGTAAATAAGTGAATAAGTAAATTTAAATAGGTAAGTAAATAGGTAAATAAGTAAATAAGTAAATAAGTAAATAAGTAAATAAGTAAATAAGTAAATAAGTAAATAAGTAAATAAGTAAATAAGTAAATAAGTAAATAAGTTAATAAGTTAATAAGTTAATAAGTTGAAAAGGTAAATAAGTTATTAAGTAAATAAGTAAATAGGTAAATAAGTAAATAAGTAAATAAGTAAATAAGTAAATAAGTAAATATGTAAATAAGTAAATAAGTAAATAGGTAAATAGGTAAATGGGTAAATGGGTAAATAAGTAAATAGGTAAATAAGTAAATAAGTAAATAAGTAAATAAGTAAATAAGTAAATAAGTAAATAAGTAAATAAGTAAATAAGTAAATAAGTAAATAAGTAAATATGTAAATAAGTAAATAAGTTATAAATTAAATAAGTAAATAGGTAAAAATTAAATAATTAAATAAGTAAAAAAGTAAATAAGTTATTAAGTAAATAAATAAATAGGTAAATAAGTAAATAAGTAAATAAGTAAATAAGTAAATAAGTAAATAAGTTAATAGGTAAATAAGTAAATAAATAAATTGGTCAATAAGTAAATAAGTAAATATGAAAATAATTAAATAAGTATATAAGTAAATAAGTAAATAGGTAAATAAGTAAATAAGTAAATAAGTAAATAGGTAAATAGGTAAATAAGTAATTAAATAATTAAATAATTAAACAAGTGAATAAGTTAAGAAGTAAATAAGTTAATAAGTAAATAAGCAAATAAGTAAATAAGTAAATAAGAAAATAAGTAAATACGTTATTAAGTAAATAAGTAAACACAATAGGTTATTAAGTAAATAAGTAAATAAGTAAATAAGTTGAAAAGGTAAATAAGTAAATAAATAAATAAATTAATAAGTAAAGAAGTAAATAAGTGAATAAGTAAATTTAAATAGGTAAGTAAATAGGTAAATAAGTAAATAAGTAAATAAGTAAATAAGTAAATAAGTAAATAAGTAAATATGTAAATAAGTAAATAAGTAAATAAGTTATTATGTAAATAAGTAAATAAGTAAATAAGTAAATAGGTAAATAAGTAAATGGGTAAATAAGTAAATAAGTAAATAAGTAAATAAGTAAATAAGTAATTAATTAAATAAGTAAATAAGTTAATGAGTAAATAAGTAAATATGTATATAAGTAAATAAGTTATAAATTAATTAAGTAAATAGGTAAAAATTAAATAAGTAAATAAGTAAAAAAGTAAATAAGTTATAAAGTAAATAAATAAATAGGTAAATAAGTAAATTAGTAAATAATTTATTAAGTAAATAAGTAAATAGGTTAATAAGTAAATAAGTAAATAAGTAAATAGGTAAATAGGTAAATAAGTAATTAAATATTTAAACAAGTGAATAAGTTAAGAAGTAAATAAGTTAATAAGTAAATAAGCAAATAAGCAAATAAGTAAATAAGAAAATAAGTAAATAAGTTATTAAGTAAATAAGTAAATAAGTAAATAGGTAAATAAGTAAATAAATAAATTGGTAAATAAGTAAATATGTAAATAATTAAATAAGTATATAAGTAAATAAGTAAATAAGTAAATAAGTAAATAAGTTAATAAAATGAAAAGGTAAATAAGTAAATAAATTAATACGTAAATAAGTAAAGAAGTAAATAAGTGAATAAGTAAATTTAAATAGGTAAGTAAATAGGTAAATAAGTAAATAAGTAAATAAGTAAATAGGTAAATAGGTAAATAAGTAATTAAATAATTAAATAATTAAACAAGTGAATAAGTTAAGAAGTAAATAAGTTAATAAGTAAATAAGCAAATAAGTAAATAAGTAAATAAGTAAATAAGTAAATAAAAATAAGTAAATAAGTAAATAAGTCAATAAGTAAATAAGTAAATAAGTAAATAAGTAAATAAGTTAATAAGTAAATAAGTAAATAAGTTATTAAGTAAATAAGTTATTAAGTAAATAAGTAAAGAGGTAAATAAATAAATAAATTAATAAGTGAAAAAGTAAATTTAAATAGGTAAGTAAATAGGTAAATAGGTAAATAAGTAAATAAGTTAATAAGTAAATAAGTAAAGAAGTAAATAAGTAAATAAGTAAATAAGTTATTAAGTAAATAAGTAAATAGGTAAATAAGTAAATAAGTAAATAAATTATTAAGTAAATAAGTAAATAAGTAAATAGGTAAATAAGTAAATAAATAAATTGGTAAATAAGTAAATATGTAAATAATTAAATAAGTATATAAGTAAATAAGTAAATAAGTAAATAAGTAAATAAGTAAATAAGTTAATAAAATGAAAAGGTAAATAAGTAAATAAATTAATACGTAAATAAGTAAAGAAGTAAATAAGTGAATAAGTAAATTTAAATAGGTAAGTAAATAGGTAAATAAGTAAATAAGTAAATAAGTAAATAGGTAAATAGGTAAATAAGTAATTAAATAATTAAATAATTAAACAAGTGAATAAGTTAAGAAGTAAATAAGTTAATAAGTAAATAAGCAAATAAGTAAATAAGTAAATAAGTAAATAAGTAAATAAAAATAAGTAAATAAGTAAATAAGTCAATAAGTAAATAAGTAAATAAGTAAATAAGTAAATAAGTTAATAAGTAAATAAGTAAATAAGTTATTAAGTAAATAAGTTATTAAGTAAATAAGTAAAGAGGTAAATAAATAAATAAATTAATAAGTGAAAAAGTAAATTTAAATAGGTAAGTAAATAGGTAAATAGGTAAATAAGTAAATAAGTTAATAAGTAAATAAGTAAAGAAGTAAATAAGTAAATAAGTTATTAAGTAAATAAGTAAATAGGTAAATAAGTAAATAGGTAAATTGGTAAATAAGTAAATAGGTAAATAAATAAATAAGTTAATAAGTAAATAAGAAAATAAGTTAATAAGTAAATAAGTAAATATATATATAAGTAAATAAGTTATAAATTAAATAAGTAAATAAGTAAAAATTAAATAAGTAAATAAGTAAATAAGTAAATAAGTTAATAAGTTTAAAAGGTAAATAAGTTATTAAGTAAATAAGTAAATAGGTAAATAAGTAAATAAGTAAATAAGTAAATAAGTAAATAAGTAAATATGTAAATAAGTAAATAAGTAAATAGGTAAATAGGTAAATGGGTAAATAAGTAAATAGGTAAATAAGTAAATAAGTAAATAAGTAAATAATTAAATAAGTAAATAAGTAAATATGTATATAAGTAAATAAGTTATAAATTAAATAAGTAAATAGGTAAATAAGTAAATAAATAAATTGGTAAATAAGTAAATAAGTAAATATGTAAATAATTAAATAAGTATATAAGTAAATAAGTAAATAAGTAAATAAGTAAATAGGTAAATAAGTAAATAAGTAAATAAGTAAATAAGTAAATAAGTAAATAAGTAAATAAGTAAATAAGTAAATAAGTAAATAAGTAAATAAGTAAATAAGTAAATAAGTAAATAAGTAAATAAGTAAATAAGTAAATAAGTAAATAAGTAAATAAGTTATTAAGTTAATAAGTTAATAAGTTGAAAAGGTAAATAAGTTATTAAGTAAATAAGTAAATAGGTAAATAAGTAAATAAGTAAATAAGTAAATAAGTAAATAAGTAAATAGGTAAATAGGTAAATAGGTAAATGGGTAAATAAGTAAATAGGTAAATAAGTAAATAAGTAAATAAGTAAATAATTAAATAAGTAAATAAGTAAATAAGTTAATGAATAAATAAGTAAATATGTATATAAGTAAATAAGTTATAAATTAATTAAGTAAATAGGTAAAAATTAAATAATTAAATAAGTAAAAAAGTAAATAAGTTATTAAGTAAATAAATAAATAGGTAAATAAGTAAATAAGTAAATAAGTAAATAAGTAAATAAGTAAATAAGTAAATAAGTTATTAAGTAAATAAGTAAATAAGTAAATAGGTAAATAAGTAAATAAATAAATTGGTCAATAAGTAAATAAGTAAATATGAAAATAATTAAGTAAGTAAATAAGTAAATAAGTAAATAAGTAAATAAGTAAATAGGTAAATAAGTAATTAAATAATTAAATAATTAAACAAGTGAATAAGTTAAGAAGTAAATAAGTTAATAAGTAAATAAGCAAATAAGTAAATAAGTAAATAAGAAAATAAGTAAATACGTTATTAAGTAAACAAGTAAACAAGTAAACAAGTAAACAAGTAAACAAGTAAACAAATAAACAAGTAAACAAGTAAACAAGTAAACAAGTAAACAAGTAAACAAGTAAACAAGTAAACAAGTAAACAAGTAAACAAGTAAACAAGTAAACAAGTAAACAAGTAAACAAGTAAACAAGTAAACAAGTAAACAAGTAAACAAGTAAACAAGTAAATAAGTAAATAGGTTAATAAGTAAATAATTAAATAAGTAAATAAGTAAATAAGTTGAAAAGGTAAATAAGTAAATAAATAAATAAATTAATAAGTAAATAAGTAAAGAAGTAAATAAGTGAATAAGTAAATTTAAATAGGTAAGTAAATAAGTAAATAGGTAAATAAGTAAATAAGTAAATAAGTAAATAAGTAAATAAGTAAATAGGTAAATAAGTAAATAAGTAAAAAGGGAAATAGGTAAATAAGTAAATAGGTAAATAAGTAAATAGGTAAATAAGTAAATAAATAAATTGGTAAATAAGTAAATAAGTAAATATGTAAATAATTAAATAAGTATATAAGTATATAAGTAAATAAGTAAATAAGTAAATAGGTAAATAGGTAAATAAGTAATTAAATAATTAAACAAGTGAATAAGTTAAGAAGTAAATAAGTTAATAAGTAAATAAGCAAATAAGCAAATAAGTAAATAAGAAAATAAGTAAATAGGTTATTAAGTAAATAAGTAAACAGATAAACAAGTAAACAAGTAAACAAGTAAACAAGTAAACAAGTAAACAAGTAAATAAGTAAATAAGTAAATAAGTAAATAAGTAAATAAGTAAAGAAGTGAATAAGTAAATAAAAAAAGGAAACATGTAAATAAGTAATGATGTAAATAAGTAAATAGGTAAATAAGTAAGTAAGTAAATAAGTAAATGCGTAAATAAGTAAATAAATAAATTAATTTTTAATAAGTAAACAAGTAAAGAAGTAAATAAGTGAATAAGTAAATTTAAATAGGTAAGTAAATAGGTAAATAAGTAAATAAGTAAATAAGTAAATAAGTAAATAAGTAAATAAGTAAATAAGTAAATAAGTAAATAAGTAAATAAGTAAATAAGTTAATAAGTTAATAAGTTAATAAGTTGAAAAGGTAAATAAGTTATTAAGTAAATAAGTAAATAGGTAAATAAGTAAATAAGTAAATAAGTAAATAAGTAAATAAGTAAATAAGTAAATAAGTAAATAAGTTAATATGTAAATAAGTAAATAAGTAAATAGGTAAATAGGTAAATGGGTAAATGGGTAAATAAGTAAATAGGTAAATAAGTAAATAAGTAAATAAGTAAATAAGTAAATAATTAAATAAGTAAATAAGTAAATAAGTTAATGAGTAAATAAGTAAATATGTATATAAGTAAATAAGTTATAAATTAAATAAGTAAATAGGTAAAAATTAAATAAGTAAATAAGTAAATAAGTAAATAAGTAAATAAGTTAATAAGTTAATAAGTTGAAAAGGTAAATAAATAAATAAATTAATAAGTAAATAAGTAAAGAAGTAAATAAGTGAATAAGTAAATAAAAAAAGGAAACATGTAAATAAGTAATGATGTAAATAAGTAAATAGGTAAATAAGTAAGTAAGTAAATAAGTAAATGCGTAAATAAGTAAATAAATAAATTAATTTTTAATAAGTAAACAAGTAAAGAAGTAAATAAGTGAATAAGTAAATTTAAATAGGTAAGTAAATAGGTAAATAAGTAAATAAGTAAATAAGTAAATAAGTAAATAAGTAAATAAGTAAATAAGTTAATAAGTTAATAAGTTAATAAGTTGAAAAGGTAAATAAGTTATTAAGTAAATAAGTAAATAGGTAAATAAGTAAATAAGTAAATAAGTAAATAAGTAAATAAGTAAATAAGTAAATAAGTAAATAAGTTAATAAGTTAATATGTAAATAAGTAAATAAGTAAATAGGTAAATAGGTAAATGGGTAAATGGGTAAATAAGTAAATAGGTAAATAAGTAAATAAGTAAATAAGTAAATAAGTAAATAAGTAAATAATTAAATAAGTAAATAAGTAAATAAGTTAATGAGTAAATAAGTAAATATGTATATAAGTAAATAAGTTATAAATTAAATAAGTAAATAGGTAAAAATTAAATAATTAAATAAGTAAAAAAGTAAATAAGTAAATAAGTTAATAAGTTAATAAGTTGAAAAGGTAAATAAATAAATAAATTAATAAGTAAATAAGTAAAGAAGTAAATAAGTGAATAAGTAAATAAAAAAAGGAAACATGTAAATAAGTAATGATGTAAATAAGTAAATAGGTAAATAAGTAAGTAAGTAAATAAGTAAATGCGTAAATAAGTAAATAAATAAATTAATTTTTAATAAGTAAACAAGTAAAGAAGTAAATAAGTGAATAAGTAAATTTAAATAGGTAAGTAAATAGGTAAATAAGTAAATAAGTAAATAAGTAAATAAGTAAATATGTAAATAAGTAAATAAGTAAATAAGTAAATAAGTAAATAAGTAAATAAGTAAATAAGTAAATAAGTAAATAAGTAAATAAGTAAATAAGTAAATAAGTAAATAAGTAAATAAGTAAATAAGTAAATAAGTTAATAAAATGAAAAGGTAAATAAGTAAATAAATTAATACGTAAATAAGTAAAGAAGTAAATAAGTGAATAAGTAAATTTAAATAGGTAAGTAAATAGGTAAATAAGTAAATAAGTAAATAAGTAAATAGGTAAATAGGTAAATAAGTAATTAAATAATTAAATAATTAAACAAGTGAATAAGTTAAGAAGTAAATAAGTTAATAAGTAAATAAGCAAATAAGTAAATAAGTAAATAAGTAAATAAGTAAATAAAAATAAGTAAATAAGTAAATAAGTCAATAAGTAAATAAGTAAATAAGTAAATAAGTAAATAAGTTAATAAGTAAATAAGTAAATAAGTTATTAAGTAAATAAGTTATTAAGTAAATAAGTAAAGAGGTAAATAAATAAATAAATTAATAAGTGAAAAAGTAAATTTAAATAGGTAAGTAAATAGGTAAATAGGTAAATAAGTAAATAAGTTAATAAGTAAATAAGTAAAGAAGTAAATAAGTAAATAAGTAAATAAGTTATTAAGTAAATAAGTAAATAGGTAAATAAGTAAATAAGTAAATAAATTATTAAGTAAATAAGTAAATAAGTAAATAGGTAAATAAGTAAATAAATAAATTGGTAAATAAGTAAATATGTAAATAATTAAATAAGTATATAAGTAAATAAGTAAATAAGTAAATAAGTAAATAAGTAAATAAGTTAATAAAATGAAAAGGTAAATAAGTAAATAAATTAATACGTAAATAAGTAAAGAAGTAAATAAGTGAATAAGTAAATTTAAATAGGTAAGTAAATAGGTAAATAAGTAAATAAGTAAATAAGTAAATAGGTAAATAGGTAAATAAGTAATTAAATAATTAAATAATTAAACAAGTGAATAAGTTAAGAAGTAAATAAGTTAATAAGTAAATAAGTAAATAAGTAAATAAGTAAATAAGTAAATAAGTAAATAAAAATAAGTAAATAAGTAAATAAGTCAATAAGTATATAAGTAAATAAGTAAATAAGTAAATAAGTTAATAAGTAAATAAGTAAATAAGTAAATAAGTAAATAAGTTATTAAGTAAATAAGTAAAGAGGTAAATAAGTAAATAAGTAAATAAGTGAAAAAGTAAATTTAAATAGGTAAGTAAATAGGTAAATAGGTAAATAAGTAAATAAGTTAATAAGTAAATAAGTAAAGAAGTAAATAGGTAAATAAGTTATTAAGTAAATAAGTAAATAGGTAAATAAGTAAATAGGTAAATTGGTAAATAAGTAAATAGGTAAATAAATAAATAAGTTAATAAGTAAATAAGAAAATAAGTTAATAAGTAAATAAGTAAATATATATATAAGTAAATAAGTTATAAATTAAATAAGTAAATAAGTAAAAATTAAATAAGTAAATAAGTAAATAAGTAAATAAGTTAATAAGTTTAAAAGGTAAATAAGTTATTAAGTAAATAAGTAAATAGGTAAATAAGTAAATAAGTAAATAAGTAAATAAGTAAATAAGTAAATAAGTAAATAAGTAAATAAGTAAATAGGTAAATAGGTAAATGGGTAAATAAGTAAATAGGTAAATAAGTAAATAAGTAAATAAGTAAATAATTAAATAAGTAAATAAGTAAATATGTATATAAGTAAATAAGTTATAAATTAAATAAGTAAATAGGTAAATAAGTAAATAAATAAATTGGTAAATAAGTAAATAAGTAAATATGTAAATAATTAAATAAGTATATAAGTAAATAAGTAAATAAGTAAATAAGTAAATAGGTAAATAAGTAAATAAGTAAATAAGTAAATAAGTAAATAAGTAAATAAGTAAATAAGTAAATAAGTAAATAAGTAAATAAGTAAATAAGTAAATAAGTAAATAAGTAAATAAGTAAATAAGTAAATAAGTAAATAAGTAAATAAGTTATTAAGTTAATAAGTTAATAAGTTGAAAAGGTAAATAAGTAAATAAGTAAATAAGTAAATAGGTAAATAAGTAAATAAGTAAATAAGTAAATAAGTAAATAAGTAAATAAGTAAATAGGTAAATAGGTAAATGGGTAAATAAGTAAATAGGTAAATAAGTAAATAAGTAAATAAGTAAATAATTAAATAAGTAAATAAGTAAATAAGTTAATGAATAAATAAGTAAATATGTATATAAGTAAATAAGTTATAAATTAATTAAGTAAATAGGTAAAAATTAAATAATTAAATAAGTAAAAAAGTAAATAAGTTATTAAGTAAATAAATAAATAGGTAAATAAGTAAATAAGTAAATAAGTAAATAAGTAAATAAGTAAATAAGTAAATAAGTTATTAAGTAAATAAGTAAATAAGTAAATAGGTAAATAAGTAAATAAATAAATTGGTCAATAAGTAAATAAGTAAATATGAAAATAATTAAATAAGTATATAAGTAAATAAGTAAATAAGTAAATAGGTAAATAGGTAAATAAGTAATTAAATAATTAAATAATTAAACAAGTGAATAAGTTAAGAAGTAAATAAGTTAATAAGTAAATAAGCAAATAAGTAAATAAGTAAATAAGAAAATAAGTAAATACGTTATTAAGTAAACAAGTAAACAAGTAAACAAGTAAACAAGTAAACAAGTAAACAAATAAACAAGTAAACAAGTAAACAAGTAAACAAGTAAACAAGTAAACAAGTAAACAAGTAAACAAGTAAACAAGTAAACAAGTAAACAAGTAAACAAGTAAACAAGTAAACAAGTAAACAAGTAAACAAGTAAACAAGTAAACAAGTAAACAAGTAAACAAGTAAATAAGTAAATAGGTTAATAAGTAAATAATTAAATAAGTAAATAAGTAAATAAGTTGAAAAGGTAAATAAGTAAATAAATAAATAAATTAATAAGTAAATAAGTAAAGAAGTAAATAAGTGAATAAGTAAATTTAAATAGGTAAGTAAATAGGTAAATAGGTAAATAAGTAAATAAGTAAATAAGTAAATAAGTAAATAAGTAAATAGGTAAATAAGTAAATAAGTAAAAAGGGAAATAGGTAAATAAGTAAATAGGTAAATAAGTAAATAGGTAAATAAGTAAATAAATAAATTGGTAAATAAGTAAATAAGTAAATATGTAAATAATTAAATAAGTATATAAGTATATAAGTAAATAAGTAAATAAGTAAATAGGTAAATAGGTAAATAAGTAATTAAATAATTAAACAAGTGAATAAGTTAAGAAGTAAATAAGTTAATAAGTAAATAAGCAAATAAGCAAATAAGTAAATAAGAAAATAAGTAAATAGGTTATTAAGTAAATAAGTAAACAGATAAACAAGTAAACAAGTAAACAAGTAAACAAGTAAACAAGTAAACAAGTAAATAAGTAAATAAGTAAATAAGTAAACAAGTAAACAAGTAAAGAAGTAAATAAGTGAATAAGTAAATAAAAAAAGGAAACATGTAAATAAGTAATGATGTAAATAAGTAAATAGGTAAATAAGTAAGTAAGTAAATAAGTAAATGCGTAAATAAGTAAATAAATAAATTAATTTTTAATAAGTAAACAAGTAAAGAAGTAAATAAGTGAATAAGTAAATTTAAATAGGTAAGTAAATAGGTAAATAAGTAAATAAGTAAATAAGTAAATAAGTAAATAAGTAAATAGGTAAATAAGTAAATAAGTAAATAAGTAAATAAGTAAATAAGTAAATAAGTTAATAAGTTAATAAGTTAATAAGTTGAAAAGGTAAATAAGTTATTAAGTAAATAAGTAAATAGGTAAATAAGTAAATAAGTAAATAAGTAAATAAGTAAATAAGTTAATATGTAAATAAGTAAATAAGTAAATAGGTAAATAGGTAAATGGGTAAATGGGTAAATAAGTAAATAGGTAAATAAGTAAATAAGTAAATAAGTAAATAAGTAAATAAGTAAATAAGTAAATAAGTAAATAAGTAAATAAGTTAATGAGTAAATAAGTAAATATGTATATAAGTAAATAAGTTATAAATTAAATAAGTAAATAGGTAAAAATTAAATAATTAAATAAGTAAAAAAGTAAATAAGTTATTAAGTAAATAAGTAAATAAGTAAATAAGTAAATAAGTAAATAAGTAAATAAGTAAATAAGTAAATAAGTTAATAGGTAAATAAGTAAATAAATAAATTGGTCAATAAGTAAATAAGTAAATATGAAAATAATTAAATAAGTATATAAGTAAATAAGTAAATAAGTAAATAAGTAAATAAGTAAATAAGTAAATAGGTAAATAGGTAAATAAGTAATTAAATAATTAAATAATTAAACAAGTGAATAAGTTAAGAAGTAAATAAGTTAATAAGTAAATAAGCAAATAAGTAAATAAGTAAATAAGAAAATAAGTAAATACGTTATTAAGTAAATAAGTAAACACAATAGGTTATTAAGTAAATAAGTAAATAAGTAAATAAGTTGAAAAGGTAAATAAGTAAATAAATAAATAAATTAATAAGTAAAGAAGTAAATAAGTGAATAAGTAAATTTAAATAGGTAAGTAAATAGGTAAATAAGTAAATAAGTAAATAAGTAAATAAGTAAATAAGTAAATAAGTAAATATGTAAATAAGTAAATAAGTAAATAAGTTATTATGTAAATAAGTAAATAGGTAAATAAGTAAATAGGTAAATAGGTAAATGGGTAAATAAGTAAATAGGTAAATAAGTAAATAAGTAAATAAGTAATTAATTAAATAAGTAAATAAGTTAATGAGTAAATAAGTAAATATGTATATAAGTAAATAAGTTATAAATTAATTAAGTAAATAGGTAAAAATTAAATAAGTAAATAAGTAAAAAAGTAAATAAGTTATAAAGTAAATAAATAAATAGGTAAATAAGTAAATTAGTAAATAATTTATTAAGTAAATAAGTAAATAGGTTAATAAGTAAATAAGTAAATAAGTAAATAGGTAAATAGGTAAATAAGTAATTAAATATTTAAACAAGTGAATAAGTTAAGAAGTAAATAAGTTAATAAGTAAATAAGCAAATAAGCAAATAAGTAAATAAGAAAATAAGTAAATACGTTATTAAGTAAATAAGTAAATAAGTAAATAGGTAAATAAGTAAATAAATAAATTGGTAAATAAGTAAATATGTAAATAATTAAATAAGTATATAAGTAAATAAGTAAATAAGTAAATAAGTAAATAAGTTAATAAAATGAAAAGGTAAATAAGTAAATAAATTAATACGTAAATAAGTAAAGAAGTAAATAAGTGAATAAGTAAATTTAAATAGGTAAGTAAATAGGTAAATAAGTAAATAAGTAAATAAGTAAATAGGTAAATAGGTAAATAAGTAATTAAATAATTAAATAATTAAACAAGTGAATAAGTTAAGAAGTAAATAAGTTAATAAGTAAATAAGCAAATAAGTAAATAAGTAAATAAGTAAATAAGTAAATAAAAATAAGTAAATAAGTAAATAAGTCAATAAGTAAATAAGTAAATAAGTAAATAAGTAAATAAGTTAATAAGTAAATAAGTAAATAAGTTATTAAGTAAATAAGTTATTAAGTAAATAAGTAAAGAGGTAAATAAATAAATAAATTAATAAGTGAAAAAGTAAATTTAAATAGGTAAGTAAATAGGTAAATAGGTAAATAAGTAAATAAGTTAATAAGTAAATAAGTAAATAGGTAAATAAGTAAATAAGTAAATAAGTTATTAAGTAAATAAGTAAATAAGTAAATAAGTAAATAAGTAAATAAATTATTAAGTAAATAAGTAAATAAGTAAATAGGTAAATAAGTAAATAAATAAATTGGTAAATAAGTAAATATGTAAATAATTAAATAAGTATATAAGTAAATAAGTAAATAAGTAAATAAGTAAATAAGTAAATAAGTTAATAAAATGAAAAGGTAAATAAGTAAATAAATTAATACGTAAATAAGTAAAGAAGTAAATAAGTGAATAAGTAAATTTAAATAGGTAAGTAAATAGGTAAATAAGTAAATAAGTAAATAAGTAAATAGGTAAATAGGTAAATAAGTAATTAAATAATTAAATAATTAAACAAGTGAATAAGTTAAGAAGTAAATAAGTTAATAAGTAAATAAGCAAATAAGTAAATAAGTAAATAAGTAAATAAGTAAATAAGTAAATAAGTAAATAAGTAAATAAGTAAATAAGTAAATAAGTAAATAAGTAAATAAGTAAATAAGTTAATAAGTAAATAAGTAAATAAGTTATTAAGTAAATAAGTTATTAAGTAAATAAGTAAAGAGGTAAATAAATAAATAAATTAATAAGTGAAAAAGTAAATTTAAATAGGTAAGTAAATAGGTAAATAGGTAAATAAGTAAATAAGTTAATAAGTAAATAAGTAAATAAGTAAATAAGTAAATAAGTTATTAAGTAAATAAGTAAATAGGTAAATAAGTAAATAGGTAAATTGGTAAATAAGTAAATAGGTAAATAAATAAATAAGTTAATAAGTAAATAAGAAAATAAGTTAATAAGTAAATAAGTAAATATATATATAAGTAAATAAGTTATAAATTAAATAAGTAAATAAGTAAAAATTAAATAAGTAAATAAGTAAATAAGTAAATAAGTTAATAAGTTTAAAAGGTAAATAAGTTATTAAGTAAATAAGTAAATAGGTAAATAAGTAAATAAGTAAATAAGTAAATAAGTAAATAAGTAAATATGTAAATAAGTAAATAAGTAAATAGGTAAATAGGTAAATAAGTAAATAAGTAAATAGGTAAATAAGTAAATAAGTAAATAAGTAAATAATTAAATAAGTAAATAAGTAAATATGTATATAAGTAAATAAGTTATAAATTAAATAAGTAAATAGGTAAATAAGTAAATAAATAAATTGGTAAATAAGTAAATAAGTAAATATGTAAATAATTAAATAAGTATATAAGTAAATAAGTAAATAAGTAAATAAGTAAATAGGTAAATAAGTAAATAAGTAAATAAGTAAATAAGTAAATAAGTAAATAAGTAAATAAGTAAATAAGTAAATAAGTAAATAAGTAAATAAGTAAATAAGTAAATAAGTAAATAAGTAAATAAGTAAATAAGTAAATAAGTAAATAAGTAAATAAGTTATTAAGTTAATAAGTTAATAAGTTGAAAAGGTAAATAAGTTATTAAGTAAATAAGTAAATAGGTAAATAAGTAAATAAGTAAATAAGTAAATAAGTAAATAAGTAAATAGGTAAATAGGTAAATAGGTAAATGGGTAAATAAGTAAATAGGTAAATAAGTAAATAAGTAAATAAGTAAATAATTAAATAAGTAAATAAGTAAATAAGTTAATGAGTAAATAAGTAAATATGTATATAAGTAAATAAGTTATAAATTAATTAAGTAAATAGGTAAAAATTAAATAATTAAATAAGTAAAAAAGTAAATAAGTTATTAAGTAAATAAATAAATAGGTAAATAAGTAAATAAGTAAATAAGTAAATAAGTAAATAAGTAAATAAGTAAATAAGTTATTAAGTAAATAAGTAAATAAGTAAATAGGTAAATAAGTAAATAAATAAATTGGTCAATAAGTAAATAAGTAAATATGAAAATAATTAAATAAGTATATAAGTAAATAAGTAAATAAGTAAATAGGTAAATAGGTAAATAAGTAATTAAATAATTAAATAATTAAACAAGTGAATAAGTTAAGAAGTAAATAAGTTAATAAGTAAATAAGCAAATAAGTAAATAAGTAAATAAGAAAATAAGTAAATACGTTATTAAGTAAACAAGTAAACAAGTAAACAAGTAAACAAGTAAACAAGTAAACAAATAAACAAGTAAACAAGTAAACAAGTAAACAAGTAAACAAGTAAACAAGTAAACAAGTAAACAAGTAAACAAGTAAACAAGTAAACAAGTAAACAAGTAAACAAGTAAACAAGTAAACAAGTAAACAAGTAAACAAGTAAACAAGTAAACAAGTAAATAAGTAAATAGGTTAATAAGTAAATAATTAAATAAGTAAATAAGTAAATAAGTTGAAAAGGTAAATAAGTAAATAAATAAATAAATTAATAAGTAAATAAGTAAAGAAGTAAATAAGTGAATAAGTAAATTTAAATAGGTAAGTAAATAGGTAAATAGGTAAATAAGTAAATAAGTAAATAAGTAAATAAGTAAATAAGTAAATAGGTAAATAAGTAAATAAGTAAAAAGGGAAATAGGTAAATAAGTAAATAGGTAAATAAGTAAATAGGTAAATAAGTAAATAAATAAATTGGTAAATAAGTAAATAAGTAAATATGTAAATAATTAAATAAGTATATAAGTATATAAGTAAATAAGTAAATATGTAAATAGGTAAATAGGTAAATAAGTAATTAAATAATTAAACAAGTGAATAAGTTAAGAAGTAAATAAGTTAATAAGTAAATAAGCAAATAAGCAAATAAGTAAATAAGAAAATAAGTAAATAGGTTATTAAGTAAATAAGTAAACAGATAAACAAGTAAACAAGTAAACAAGTAAACAAGTAAACAAGTAAACAAGTAAATAAGTAAATAAGTAAATAAGTAAATAAGTAAATAAGTAAATAAGTGAATAAGTAAATAAAAAAAGGAAACATGTAAATAAGTAATGATGTAAATAAGTAAATAGGTAAATAAGTAAGTAAGTAAATAAGTAAATGCGTAAATAAGTAAATAAATAAATTAATTTTTAATAAGTAAACAAGTAAAGAAGTAAATAAGTGAATAAGTAAATTTAAATAGGTAAGTAAATAGGTAAATAAGTAAATAAGTAAATAAGTAAATAAGTAAATAAGTAAATAAGTAAATAAGTAAATAAGTAAATAAGTAAATAAGTAAATAAGTTATTAAGTTAATAAGTTAATAAGTTGAAAAGGTAAATAAGTTATTAAGTAAATAAGTAAATAGGTAAATAAGTAAATAAGTAAATAAGTAAATAAGTAAATAAGTAAATAAGTAAATAAGTAAATAAGTTAATATGTAAATAAGTAAATAAGTAAATAGGTAAATAGGTAAATGGGTAAATGGGTAAATAAGTAAATAGGTAAATAAGTAAATAAGTAAATAAGTAAATAAGTAAATAATTAAATAAGTAAATAAGTAAATAAGTTAATGAGTAAATAAGTAAATATGTATATAAGTAAATAAGTTATAAATTAAATAAGTAAATAGGTAAAAATTAAATAATTAAATAAGCAAATAAGCAAATAAGTAAATAAGTTAATAAGTTAATAAGTTGAAAAGGTAAATAAATAAATAAATTAATAAGTAAATAAGTAAAGAAGTAAATAAGTGAATAAGTAAATAAAAAAAGGAAACATGTAAATAAGTAATGATGTAAATAAGTAAATAGGTAAATAAGTAAGTAAGTAAATAAGTAAATGCGTAAATAAGTAAATAAATAAATTAATTTTTAATAAGTAAACAAGTAAAGAAGTAAATAAGTGAATAAGTAAATTTAAATAGGTAAGTAAATAGGTAAATAAGTAAATAAGTAAATAAGTAAATAAGTAAATAAGTAAATAAGTAAATAAGTTAATAAGTTAATAAGTTAATAAGTTGAAAAGGTAAATAAGTTATTAAGTAAATAAGTAAATAGGTAAATAAGTAAATAAGTAAATAAGTAAATAAGTAAATAAGTAAATAAGTAAATAAGTAAATAAGTTAATAAGTTAATATGTAAATAAGTAAATAAGTAAATAGGTAAATAGGTAAATGGGTAAATGGGTAAATAAGTAAATAGGTAAATAAGTAAATAAGTAAATAAGTAAATAAGTAAATAAGTAAATAAGTAAATAAGTAAATAAGTAAATAAGTTAATGAGTAAATAAGTAAATATGTATATAAGTAAATAAGTTATAAATTAAATAAGTAAATAGGTAAAAATTAAATAATTAAATAAGTAAAAAAGTAAATAAGTAAATAAGTTAATAAGTTAATAAGTTGAAAAGGTAAATAAGTAAATAAGTTAATAAGTAAATAAGTAAAGAAGTAAATAAGTGAATAAGTAAATAAAAAAAGGAAACATGTAAATAAGTAATGATGTAAATAAGTAAATAGGTAAATAAGTAAGTAAGTAAATAAGTAAATGCGTAAATAAGTAAATAAATAAATTAATTTTTAATAAGTAAACAAGTAAAGAAGTAAATAAGTGAATAAGTAAATTTAAATAGGTAAGTAAATAGGTAAATAAGTAAATAAGTAAATAAGTAAATAAGTAAATATGTAAATAAGTAAATAAGTAAATAAGTAAATAAGTAAATAAGTAAATAAGTAAATAAGTAAATAAGTAAATAAGTAAATAAGTAAATAAGTAAATAAGTAAATAAGTAAATAAGTAAATAAGTAAATAAGTTAATAAGTTAATAAGTTGAAAAGGTAAATAAGTTATTAAGTAAATAAGTAAATAGGTAAATAAGTAAATAAGTAAATAAGTAAATAAGTTAATAAGTAAATAAGTAAATAAGTAAATAGGTAAATAGGTAAATGGGTAAATGGGTAAATAAGTAAATAGGTAAATAAGTAAATAAGTAAATAAGTAAATAAGTAAATAATTAAATAAGTAAATAAGTTAATGAGTAAATAAGTAAATATGTATATAAGTAAATAAGTTATAAATTAAATAAGTAAATAGATAAAAATTAAATAATTAAATAAGTAAATAAGTAAATAAGTTAATAAGTTAATAAGTTAATAAGTTGAAAAGGTAAATAAATAAATAAATAAATAAATTAATAAGTAAATAAGTAAAGAAGTAAATAAGTGAATAAGTAAATAAAAAAAGGAAACATGTAAATAAGTAATGATGTAAATAAGTAAACAGGTAAATAAGTAAGTAAGTAAATAAGTAAATGCGTAAATAAGTAAATAAATAAATTAATTTTTAATAAGTAAACAAGTAAAGAAGTAAATAAGTGAATAAGTAAATTTAAATAGGTAAGTAAATAGGTAAATAAGTAAATAAGTAAATAAGTAAATAAGTAAATAAGTAAATAAGTAAATAAGTAAATAAGTAAATAAGTAAATAAGTAAATAAGTAAATAAGTAAATAAGTAAATAAGTAAATAAGTAAATAAGTTAATAAGTTAATAAGTTAATAAGTTGAAAAGGTAAATAAGTTATTAAGTAAATAAGTAAATAGGTAAATAAGTAAATAAGTAAATAAGTAAATATGTAAATAAGTAAATAAGTAAATAGGTAAATAGGTAAATGGGTAAATAAGTAAATAGGTAAATAAGTAAATAAGTAAATAAGTAAATAAGTAAATAAGTAAATAAGTAAATAAGTAAATAAGTAAATAAGTAAATAAGTAAATAAGTTAATGAGTAAATAAGTAAATATGTATATAAGTAAATAAGTTATAAATTAAATAAGTAAATAGGTAAAAATTAAATAATTAAATAAGTAAAAAAGTAAATAAGTTATTAAGTAAATAAGTAAATAGGTAAATAGGTAAATAAGTAATTAAATAATTAAATAATTAAACAAGTGAATAAGTTAAGAAGTAAATAAGTTAATAAGTAAATAAGCAAATAAATAAATAAGTAAATAAGAAAATAAGTAAATACGTTATTAAGTAAACAAGTAAACAAGTAAACAAGTAAACAAGTAAACAAGTAAACAAGTAAACAAGTAAACAAGTAAACAAGTAAACAAGTAAACAAGTAAACAAGTAAACAAGTAAACAAGTAAACAAGTAAAAAAGTAAATAAGTAAATAGGTTAATAAGTAAATAATTAAATAAGTAAATAAGTAAATAAGTTGAAAAGGTAAATAAGTAAATAAATAAATAAATTAATAAGTAAATAAGTAAAGAAGTAAATAAGTGAATAAGTAAATTTAAATAGGTAAGTAAATAGGTAAATAGGTAAATAAGTAAATAAGTAAATAAGTAAATAAGTAAATAAGTAAATAGGTAAATAAGTAAATAAGTAAAAAGGGAAATAGGTAAATAAGTAAATAGGTAAATAAGTAAATAAATAAATTGGTAAATAAGTAAATAAGTAAATATGTAAATAATTAAATAAGTATATAAGTAAATAAGTAAATAAGTAAATAAGTAAATAAGTAAATAGGTAAATAGGTAAATAAGTAATTAAATAATTAAACAAGTGAATAAGTTAAGAAGTAAATAAGTTAATAAGTAAATAAGCAAATAAGCAAATAAGTAAATAAGAAAATAAGTAAATAGGTTATTAAGTAAATAAGTAAATAAGTAAACAGATAAACAAGTAAACAAGTAAACAAGTAAACAAGTAAACAAGTAAACAAGTAAACAAGTAAATAAGTAAATAAGTAAATAAGTAAATAAGTAAATAAGTAAATAAGTAAATAAGTAAATAAGTAAATAAGTAAATAAGTTAATAAGTAAATAAGTTAATAAGTTGAAAAGGTAAATAAGTAAATAAATAAATAAATTAATAAGTAAATAAGTAAAGAAGTAAATAAGTGAATAAGTAAATAAAAAAAGGAAACATGTAAATAAGTAATGATGTAAATAAGTAAATAGGTAAATAAGTAAGTAAGTAAATAAGTAAATGCGTAAATAAGTAAATAAATAAATTAATTTTTAATAAGTAAACAAGTAAAGAAGTAAATAAGTGAATAAGTAAATTTAAATAGGTAAGTAAATAGGTAAATAAGTAAATAAGTAAATAAGTAAATAAGTAAATAAGTAAATAAGTAAATAAGTAAATAAGTAAATAAGTAAATAAGTAAATAAGTAAATAAGTAAATAAGTAAATAAGTAAATAAGTTAATAAGTTAATAAGTTAATAAGTTGAAAAGGTAAATAAGTTATTAAGTAAATAAGTAAATAGGTAAATAAGTAAATAAGTAAATAAGTAAATAAGTAAATAAGTTAATATGTAAATAAGTAAATAAGTAAATAGGTAAATAGGTAAATGGGTAAATGGGTAAATAAGTAAATAGGTAAATAAGTAAATAAGTAAATAAGTAAATAAGTAAATAAGTAAATAATTAAATAAGTAAATAAGTAAATAAGTTAATGAGTAAATAAGTAAATATGTATATAAGTAAATAAGTTATAAATTAAATAAGTAAATAGGTAAAAATTAAATAATTAAATAAGTAAAAAAGTAAATAAGTTATTAAGTAAATAAATAAATAGGTAAATAAGTAAATAAGTAAATAAGTAAATAAGTAAATAAGTAAATAAGTTAATAGGTAAATAAGTAAATAAATAAATTGGTCAATAAGTAAATAAGTAAATATGAAAATAATTAAATAAGTATATAAGTAAATAAGTAAATAAGTAAATAAGTAAATAAGTAAATAAGTAAATAGGTAAATAGGTAAATAAGTAATTAAATAATTAAATAATTAAACAAGTGAATAAGTTAAGAAGTAAATAAGTTAATAAGTAAATAAGCAAATAAGTAAATAAGTAAATAAGAAAATAAGTAAATACGTTATTAAGTAAATAAGTAAACACAATAGGTTATTAAGTAAATAAGTAAATAAGTAAATAAGTTGAAAAGGTAAATAAGTAAATAAATAAATAAATTAATAAGTAAAGAAGTAAATAAGTGAATAAGTAAATTTAAATAGGTAAGTAAATAGGTAAATAAGTAAATAAGTAAATAAGTAAATAAGTAAATAAGTAAATAAGTAAATAAGTAAATAAGTAAATAAGTAAATAAGTTATTATGTAAATAAGTAAATAGGTAAATAAGTAAATAGGTAAATAGGTAAATGGGTAAATAAGTAAATAGGTAAATAAGTAAATAAGTAAATAAGTAATTAATTAAATAAGTAAATAAGTTAATGAGTAAATAAGTAAATATGTATATAAGTAAATAAGTTATAAATTAATTAAGTAAATAGGTAAAAATTAAATAAGTAAATAAGTAAAAAAGTAAATAAGTTATAAAGTAAATAAATAAATAGGTAAATAAGTAAATTAGTAAATAATTTATTAAGTAAATAAGTAAATAGGTTAATAAGTAAATAAGTAAATAAGTAAATAGGTAAATAGGTAAATAAGTAATTAAATATTTAAACAAGTGAATAAGTTAAGAAGTAAATAAGTTAATAAGTAAATAAGCAAATAAGCAAATAAGTAAATAAGAAAATAAGTAAATACGTTATTAAGTAAATAAGTAAATAAGTAAATAGGTAAATAAGTAAATAAATAAATTGGTAAATAAGTAAATATGTAAATAATTAAATAAGTATATAAGTAAATAAGTAAATAAGTAAATAAGTAAATAAGTTAATAAAATGAAAAGGTAAATAAGTAAATAAATTAATACGTAAATAAGTAAAGAAGTAAATAAGTGAATAAGTAAATTTAAATAGGTAAGTAAATAGGTAAATAAGTAAATAAGTAAATAAGTAAATAGGTAAATAGGTAAATAAGTAATTAAATAATTAAATAATTAAACAAGTGAATAAGTTAAGAAGTAAATAAGTTAATAAGTAAATAAGCAAATAAGTAAATAAGTAAATAAGTAAATAAGTAAATAAAAATAAGTAAATAAGTAAATAAGTCAATAAGTAAATAAGTAAATAAGTAAATAAGTAAATAAGTTAATAAGTAAATAAGTAAATAAGTTATTAAGTAAATAAGTTATTAAGTAAATAAGTAAAGAGGTAAATAAATAAATAAATTAATAAGTGAAAAAGTAAATTTAAATAGGTAAGTAAATAGGTAAATAGGTAAATAAGTAAATAAGTTAATAAGTAAATAAGTAAAGAAGTAAATAAGTAAATAAGTAAATAAGTTATTAAGTAAATAAGTAAATAGGTAAATAAGTAAATAAGTAAATAAATTATTAAGTAAATAAGTAAATAAGTAAATAGGTAAATAAGTAAATAAATAAATTGGTAAATAAGTAAATATGTAAATAATTAAATAAGTATATAAGTAAATAAGTAAATAAGTAAATAAGTAAATAAGTAAATAAGTTAATAAAATGAAAAGGTAAATAAGTAAATAAATTAATACGTAAATAAGTAAAGAAGTAAATAAGTGAATAAGTAAATTTAAATAGGTAAGTAAATAGGTAAATAAGTAAATAAGTAAATAAGTAAATAGGTAAATAGGTAAATAAGTAATTAAATAATTAAATAATTAAACAAGTGAATAAGTTAAGAAGTAAATAAGTTAATAAGTAAATAAGCAAATAAGTAAATAAGTAAATAAGTAAATAAGTAAATAAAAATAAGTAAATAAGTAAATAAGTCAATAAGTAAATAAGTAAATAAGTAAATAAGTAAATAAGTTAATAAGTAAATAAGTAAATAAGTTATTAAGTAAATAAGTTATTAAGTAAATAAGTAAAGAGGTAAATAAATAAATAAATTAATAAGTGAAAAAGTAAATTTAAATAGGTAAGTAAATAGGTAAATAGGTAAATAAGTAAATAAGTTAATAAGTAAATAAGTAAAGAAGTAAATAAGTAAATAAGTTATTAAGTAAATAAGTAAATAGGTAAATAAGTAAATAGGTAAATTGGTAAATAAGTAAATAGGTAAATAAATAAATAAGTTAATAAGTAAATAAGAAAATAAGTTAATAAGTAAATAAGTAAATATATATATAAGTAAATAAGTTATAAATTAAATAAGTAAATAAGTAAAAATTAAATAAGTAAATAAGTAAATAAGTAAATAAGTTAATAAGTTTAAAAGGTAAATAAGTTATTAAGTAAATAAGTAAATAGGTAAATAAGTAAATAAGTAAATAAGTAAATAAGTAAATAAGTAAATATGTAAATAAGTAAATAAGTAAATAGGTAAATAGGTAAATGGGTAAATAAGTAAATAGGTAAATAAGTAAATAAGTAAATAAGTAAATAATTAAATAAGTAAATAAGTAAATATGTATATAAGTAAATAAGTTATAAATTAAATAAGTAAATAGGTAAATAAGTAAATAAATAAATTGGTAAATAAGTAAATAAGTAAATATGTAAATAATTAAATAAGTATATAAGTAAATAAGTAAATAAGTAAATAAGTAAATAGGTAAATAAGTAAATAAGTAAATAAGTAAATAAGTAAATAAGTAAATAAGTAAATAAGTAAATAAGTAAATAAGTAAATAAGTAAATAAGTAAATAAGTAAATAAGTAAATAAGTAAATAAGTAAATAAGTAAATAAGTAAATAAGTTATTAAGTTAATAAGTTAATAAGTTGAAAAGGTAAATAAGTTATTAAGTAAATAAGTAAATAGGTAAATAAGTAAATAAGTAAATAAGTAAATAAGTAAATAAGTAAATAGGTAAATAGGTAAATAGGTAAATGGGTAAATAAGTAAATAGGTAAATAAGTAAATAAGTAAATAAGTAAATAATTAAATAAGTAAATAAGTAAATAAGTTAATGAATAAATAAGTAAATATGTATATAAGTAAATAAGTTATAAATTAATTAAGTAAATAGGTAAAAATTAAATAATTAAATAAGTAAAAAAGTAAATAAGTTATTAAGTAAATAAATAAATAGGTAAATAAGTAAATAAGTAAATAAGTAAATAAGTAAATAAGTAAATAAGTAAATAAGTTATTAAGTAAATAAGTAAATAAGTAAATAGGTAAATAAGTAAATAAATAAATTGGTCAATAAGTAAATAAGTAAATATGAAAATAATTAAATAAGTATATAAGTAAATAAGTAAATAAGTAAATAGGTAAATAGGTAAATAAGTAATTAAATAATTAAATAATTAAACAAGTGAATAAGTTAAGAAGTAAATAAGTTAATAAGTAAATAAGCAAATAAGTAAATAAGTAAATAAGAAAATAAGTAAATACGTTATTAAGTAAACAAGTAAACAAGTAAACAAGTAAACAAGTAAACAAGTAAACAAATAAACAAGTAAACAAGTAAACAAGTAAACAAGTAAACAAGTAAACAAGTAAACAAGTAAACAAGTAAACAAGTAAACAAGTAAACAAGTAAACAAGTAAACAAGTAAACAAGTAAACAAGTAAACAAGTAAACAAGTAAACAAGTAAACAAGTAAACAAGTAAACAAGTAAATAAGTAAATAGGTTAATAAGTAAATAATTAAATAAGTAAATAAGTAAATAAGTTGAAAAGGTAAATAAGTAAATAAATAAATAAATTAATAAGTAAATAAGTAAAGAAGTAAATAAGTGAATAAGTAAATTTAAATAGGTAAGTAAATAGGTAAATAGGTAAATAAGTAAATAAGTAAATAAGTAAATAAGTAAATAAGTAAATAGGTAAATAAGTAAATAAGTAAAAAGGGAAATAGGTAAATAAGTAAATAGGTAAATAAGTAAATAGGTAAATAAGTAAATAAATAAATTGGTAAATAAGTAAATAAGTAAATATGTAAATAATTAAATAAGTATATAAGTATATAAGTAAATAAGTAAATAAGTAAATAGGTAAATAGGTAAATAAGTAATTAAATAATTAAACAAGTGAATAAGTTAAGAAGTAAATAAGTTAATAAGTAAATAAGCAAATAAGCAAATAAGTAAATAAGAAAATAAGTAAATAGGTTATTAAGTAAATAAGTAAACAGATAAACAAGTAAACAAGTAAACAAGTAAACAAGTAAACAAGTAAACAAGTAAATAAGTAAATAAGTAAATAAGTAAATAAGTAAATAAGTAAAGAAGTAAATAAGTGAATAAGTAAATAAAAAAAGGAAACATGTAAATAAGTAATGATGTAAATAAGTAAATAGGTAAATAAGTAAGTAAGTAAATAAGTAAATGCGTAAATAAGTAAATAAATAAATTAATTTTTAATAAGTAAACAAGTAAAGAAGTAAATAAGTGAATAAGTAAATTTAAATAGGTAAGTAAATAGGTAAATAAGTAAATAGGTAAATAAGTAAATAAGTAAATAAGTAAATAAGTAAATAAGTAAATAAGTAAATAAGTAAATAAGTAAATAAGTAAATAAGTAAATAAGTTAATAAGTTAATAAGTTGAAAAGGTAAATAAGTTATTAAGTAAATAAGTAAATAGGTAAATAAGTAAATAAGTAAATAAGTAAATAAGTAAATAAGTTAATATGTAAATAAGTAAATAAGTAAATAGGTAAATAGGTAAATGGGTAAATGGGTAAATAAGTAAATAGGTAAATAAGTAAATAAGTAAATAAGTAAATAAGTAAATAAGTAAATAAGTAAATAAGTAAATAAGTAAATAAGTTAATGAGTAAATAAGTAAATATGTATATAAGTAAATAAGTTATAAATTAAATAAGTAAATAGGTAAAAATTAAATAATTAAATAAGTAAAAAAGTAAATAAGTTATTAAGTAAATAAATAAATAGGTAAATAAGTAAATAAGTAAATAAGTAAATAAGTAAATAAGTAAATAAGTTAATAGGTAAATAAGTAAATAAATAAATTGGTCAATAAGTAAATAAGTAAATAAGTAAATAAGTAAATAAGTATATAAGTAAATAAGTAAATAAGTAAATAAGTAAATAAGTAAATAAGTAAATAGGTAAATAGGTAAATAAGTAATTAAATAATTAAATAATTAAACAAGTGAATAAGTTAAGAAGTAAATAAGTTAATAAGTAAATAAGCAAATAAGTAAATAAGTAAATAAGAAAATAAGTAAATACGTTATTAAGTAAATAAGTAAACACAATAGGTTATTAAGTAAATAAGTAAATAAGTAAATAAGTTGAAAAGGTAAATAAGTAAATAAATAAATAAATTAATAAGTAAAGAAGTAAATAAGTGAATAAGTAAATTTAAATAGGTAAGTAAATAGGTAAATAAGTAAATAAGTAAATAAGTAAATAAGTAAATAAGTAAATAAGTAAATATGTAAATAAGTAAATAAGTAAATAAGTTATTATGTAAATAAGTAAATAGGTAAATAAGTAAATAGGTAAATAGGTAAATGGGTAAATAAGTAAATAGGTAAATAAGTAAATAAGTAAATAAGTAATTAATTAAATAAGTAAATAAGTTAATGAGTAAATAAGTAAATATGTATATAAGTAAATAAGTTATAAATTAATTAAGTAAATAGGTAAAAATTAAATAAGTTAATAAGTAAAAAAGTAAATAAGTTATAAAGTAAATAAATAAATAGGTAAATAAGTAAATTAGTAAATAATTTATTAAGTAAATAAGTAAATAGGTTAATAAGTAAATAAGTAAATAAGTAAATAGGTAAATAGGTAAATAAGTAATTAAATATTTAAACAAGTGAATAAGTTAAGAAGTAAATAAGTTAATAAGTAAATAAGCAAATAAGCAAATAAGTAAATAAGAAAATAAGTAAATACGTTATTAAGTAAATAAGTAAATAAGTAAATAGGTAAATAAGTAAATAAATAAATTGGTAAATAAGTAAATATGTAAATAATTAAATAAGTATATAAGTAAATAAGTAAATAAGTAAATAAGTAAATAAGTTAATAAAATGAAAAGGTAAATAAGTAAATAAATTAATACGTAAATAAGTAAAGAAGTAAATAAGTGAATAAGTAAATTTAAATAGGTAAGTAAATAGGTAAATAAGTAAATAAGTAAATAAGTAAATAGGTAAATAGGTAAATAAGTAATTAAATAATTAAATAATTAAACAAGTGAATAAGTTAAGAAGTAAATAAGTTAATAAGTAAATAAGCAAATAAGTAAATAAGTAAATAAGTAAATAAGTAAATAAAAATAAGTAAATAAGTAAATAAGTAAATAAGTAAATAAGTAAATAAGTAAATAAGTAAATAAGTTAATAAGTAAATAAGTAAATAAGTTATTAAGTAAATAAGTTATTAAGTAAATAAGTAAAGAGGTAAATAAATAAATAAATTAATAAGTGAAAAAGTAAATTTAAATAGGTAAGTAAATAGGTAAATAGGTAAATAAGTAAATAAGTTAATAAGTAAATAAGTAAAGAAGTAAATAAGTAAATAAGTAAATAAGTAAATAAGTAAATAAGTAAATAGGTAAATAAGTAAATAAGTAAATAAATTATTAAGTAAATAAGTAAATAAGTAAATAGGTAAATAAGTAAATAAATAAATTGGTAAATAAGTAAATATGTAAATAATTAAATAAGTATATAAGTAAATAAGTAAATAAGTAAATAAGTAAATAAGTAAATAAGTTAATAAAATGAAAAGGTAAATAAGTAAATAAATTAATACGTAAATAAGTAAAGAAGTAAATAAGTGAATAAGTAAATTTAAATAGGTAAGTAAATAGGTAAATAAGTAAATAAGTAAATAAGTAAATAGGTAAATAGGTAAATAAGTAATTAAATAATTAAATAATTAAACAAGTGAATAAGTTAAGAAGTAAATAAGTTAATAAGTAAATAAGCAAATAAGTAAATAAGTAAATAAGTAAATAAGTAAATAAAAATAAGTAAATAAGTAAATAAGTCAATAAGTAAATAAGTAAATAAGTAAATAAGTAAATAAGTTAATAAGTAAATAAGTAAATAAGTTATTAAGTAAATAAGTTATTAAGTAAATAAGTAAAGAGGTAAATAAATAAATAAATTAATAAGTGAAAAAGTAAATTTAAATAGGTAAGTAAATAGGTAAATAGGTAAATAAGTAAATAAGTTAATAAGTAAATAAGTAAAGAAGTAAATAAGTAAATAAGTTATTAAGTAAATAAGTAAATAGGTAAATAAGTAAATAGGTAAATTGGTAAATAAGTAAATAGGTAAATAAATAAATAAGTTAATAAGTAAATAAGAAAATAAGTTAATAAGTAAATAAGTAAATATATATATAAGTAAATAAGTTATAAATTAAATAAGTAAATAAGTAAAAATTAAATAAGTAAATAAGTAAATAAGTAAATAAGTTAATAAGTTTAAAAGGTAAATAAGTTATTAAGTAAATAAGTAAATAGGTAAATAAGTAAATAAGTAAATAAGTAAATAAGTAAATAAGTAAATATGTAAATAAGTAAATAAGTAAATAGGTAAATAGGTAAATGGGTAAATAAGTAAATAGGTAAATAAGTAAATAAGTAAATAAGTAAATAATTAAATAAGTAAATAAGTAAATATGTATATAAGTAAATAAGTTATAAATTAAATAAGTAAATAGGTAAATAAGTAAATAAATAAATTGGTAAATAAGTAAATAAGTAAATATGTAAATAATTAAATAAGTATATAAGTAAATAAGTAAATAAGTAAATAAGTAAATAGGTAAATAAGTAAATAAGTAAATAAGTAAATAAGTAAATAAGTAAATAAGTAAATAAGTAAATAAGTAAATAAGTAAATAAGTAAATAAGTAAATAAGTAAATAAGTAAATAAGTAAATAAGTAAATAAGTAAATAAGTAAATAAGTTATTAAGTTAATAAGTTAATAAGTTGAAAAGGTAAATAAGTTATTAAGTAAATAAGTAAATAGGTAAATAAGTAAATAAGTAAATAAGTAAATAAGTAAATAAGTAAATAAGTAAATAGGTAAATAGGTAAATGGGTAAATAAGTAAATAGGTAAATAAGTAAATAAGTAAATAAGTAAATAATTAAATAAGTAAATAAGTAAATAAGTTAATGAATAAATAAGTAAATATGTATATAAGTAAATAAGTTATAAATTAATTAAGTAAATAGGTAAAAATTAAATAATTAAATAAGTAAAAAAGTAAATAAGTTATTAAGTAAATAAATAAATAGGTAAATAAGTAAATAAGTAAATAAGTAAATAAGTAAATAAGTAAATAAGTAAATAAGTTATTAAGTAAATAAGTAAATAAGTAAATAAGTAAATAAGTAAATAAATAAATTGGTCAATAAGTAAATAAGTAAATATGAAAATAATTAAATAAGTATATAAGTAAATAAGTAAATAAGTAAATAGGTAAATAGGTAAATAAGTAATTAAATAATTAAATAATTAAACAAGTGAATAAGTTAAGAAGTAAATAAGTTAATAAGTAAATAAGCAAATAAGTAAATAAGTAAATAAGAAAATAAGTAAATACGTTATTAAGTAAACAAGTAAACAAGTAAACAAGTAAACAAGTAAACAAGTAAACAAATAAACAAGTAAACAAGTAAACAAGTAAACAAGTAAACAAGTAAACAAGTAAACAAGTAAACAAGTAAACAAGTAAACAAGTAAACAAGTAAACAAGTAAACAAGTAAACAAGTAAACAAGTAAACAAGTAAACAAGTAAACAAGTAAACAAGTAAACAAGTAAACAAGTAAATAAGTAAATAGGTTAATAAGTAAATAATTAAATAAGTAAATAAGTAAATAAGTTGAAAAGGTAAATAAGTAAATAAATAAATAAATTAATAAGTAAATAAGTAAAGAAGTAAATAAGTGAATAAGTAAATTTAAATAGGTAAGTAAATAGGTAAATAGGTAAATAAGTAAATAAGTAAATAAGTAAATAAGTAAATAAGTAAATAAGTAAATAAGTAAATAAGTAAAAAGGGAAATAGGTAAATAAGTAAATAGGTAAATAAGTAAATAGGTAAATAAGTAAATAAATAAATTGGTAAATAAGTAAATAAGTAAATATGTAAATAATTAAATAAGTATATAAGTATATAAGTAAATAAGTAAATAAGTAAATAGGTAAATAGGTAAATAAGTAATTAAATAATTAAACAAGTGAATAAGTTAAGAAGTAAATAAGTTAATAAGTAAATAAGCAAATAAGCAAATAAGTAAATAAGAAAATAAGTAAATAGGTTATTAAGTAAATAAGTAAACAGATAAACAAGTAAACAAGTAAACAAGTAAACAAGTAAACAAGTAAACAAGTAAATAAGTAAATAAGTAAATAAGTAAATAAGTAAATAAGTAAAGAAGTAAATAAGTGAATAAGTAAATAAAAAAAGGAAACATGTAAATAAGTAATGATGTAAATAAGTAAATAGGTAAATAAGTAAGTAAGTAAATAAGTAAATGCGTAAATAAGTAAATAAATAAATTAATTTTTAATAAGTAAACAAGTAAAGAAGTAAATAAGTGAATAAGTAAATTTAAAAAGGTAAGTAAATAGGTAAATAAGTAAATAAGTAAATAAGTAAATAAGTAAATAAGTAAATAAGTAAATAAGTAAATAAGTAAATAAGTAAATAAGTAAATAAGTAAATAAGTTAATAAGTTAATAAGTTGAAAAGGTAAATAAGTTATTAAGTAAATAAGTAAATAGGTAAATAAGTAAATAAGTAAATAAGTAAATAAGTAAATAAGTAAATAAGTAAATAAGTAAATAAGTTAATATGTAAATAAGTAAATAAGTAAATAGGTAAATAGGTAAATGGGTAAATGGGTAAATAAGTAAATAGGTAAATAAGTAAATAAGTAAATAAGTAAATAAGTAAATAATTAAATAAGTAAATAAGTAAATAAGTTAATGAGTAAATAAGTAAATATGTATATAAGTAAATAAGTTATAAATTAAATAAGTAAATAGGTAAAAATTAAATAATTAAATAAGTAAAAAAGTAAATAAGTAAATAAGTTAATAAGTTAATAAGTTGAAAAGGTAAATAAATAAATAAATTAATAAGTAAATAAGTAAAGAAGTAAATAAGTGAATAAGTAAATAAAAAAAGGAAACATGTAAATAAGTAATGATGTAAATAAGTAAATAGGTAAATAAGTAAATAAGTAAATAAGTAAATAAGTAAATAAGTAAATAAATAAATTAATTTTTAATAAGTAAACAAGTAAAGAAGTAAATAAGTGAATAAGTAAATTTAAATAGGTAAGTAAATAGGTAAATAAGTAAATAAGTAAATAAGTAAATAAGTAAATAAGTAAATAAGTAAATAAGTAAATAAGTTAATAAGTTAATAAGTTAATAAGTTGAAAAGGTAAATAAGTTATTAAGTAAATAAGTAAATAGGTAAATAAGTAAATAAGTAAATAAGTAAATAAGTAAATAAGTAAATAAGTAAATAAGTAAATAAGTTAATAAGTTAATATGTAAATAAGTAAATAAGTAAATAGGTAAATAGGTAAATGGGTAAATGGGTAAATAAGTAAATAGGTAAATAAGTAAATAAGTAAATAAGTAAATAAGTAAATAAGTAAATAAGTAAATAAGTAAATAAGTAAATAAGTTAATGAGTAAATAAGTAAATATGTATATAAGTAAATAAGTTATAAATTAAATAAGTAAATAGGTAAAAATTAAATAATTAAATAAGTAAAAAAGTAAATAAGTAAATAAGTTAATAAGTTAATAAGTTGAAAAGGTAAATAAATAAATAAATTAATAAGTAAATAAGTAAAGAAGTAAATAAGTGAATAAGTAAATAAAAAAAGGAAACATGTAAATAAGTAATGATGTAAATAAGTAAATAGGTAAATAAGTAAGTAAGTAAATAAGTAAATGCGTAAATAAGTAAATAAATAAATTAATTTTTAATAAGTAAACAAGTAAAGAAGTAAATAAGTGAATAAGTAAATTTAAATAGGTAAGTAAATAGGTAAATAAGTAAATAAGTAAATAAGTAAATAAGTAAATAAGTAAATAAGTAAATAAGTAAATAAGTAAATAAGTAAATAAGTAAATAAGTAAATAAGTAAATAAGTAAATAAGTAAATAAGTAAATAAGTAAATAAGTAAATAAGTAAATAAGTAAATAAGTAAATAAGTTAATAAGTTAATAAGTTGAAAAGGTAAATAAGTTATTAAGTAAATAAGTAAATAGGTAAATAAGTAAATAAGTAAATAAGTAAATAAGTTAATATGTAAATAAGTAAATAAGTAAATAGGTAAATAGGTAAATGGGTAAATGGGTAAATAAGTAAATAGGTAAATAAGTAAATAAGTAAATAAGTAAATAAGTAAATAAGTAAATAAGTAAATAAGTTAATGAGTAAATAAGTAAATATGTATATAAGTAAATAAGTTATAAATTAAATAAGTAAATAGATAAAAATTAAATAATTAAATAAGTAAATAAGTAAATAAGTTAATAAGTTAATAAGTTAATAAGTTGAAAAGGTAAATAAATAAATAAATAAATAAATTAATAAGTAAATAAGTAAAGAAGTAAATAAGTGAATAAGTAAATAAAAAAAGGAAACATGTAAATAAGTAATGATGTAAATAAGTAAACAGGTAAATAAGTAAGTAAGTAAATAAGTAAATGCGTAAATAAGTAAATAAATAAATTAATTTTTAATAAGTAAACAAGTAAAGAAGTAAATAAGTGAATAAGTAAATTTAAATAGGTAAGTAAATAGGTAAATAAGTAAATAAGTAAATAAGTAAATAAGTAAATAAGTAAATAAGTAAATAAGTAAATAAGTAAATAAGTAAATAAGTAAATAAGTAAATAAGTAAATAAGTAAATAAGTAAATAAGTAAATAAGTAAATAAGTAAATAAGTAAATAAGTTAATAAGTTAATAAGTTAATAAGTTGAAAAGGTAAATAAGTTATTAAGTAAATAAGTAAATAGGTAAATAAGTAAATAAGTAAATAAGTAAATATGTAAATAAGTAAATAAGTAAATAGGTAAATAGGTAAATGGGTAAATAAGTAAATAGGTAAATAAGTAAATAAGTAAATAAGTAAATAAGTAAATAAGTAAATAAGTAAATAAGTAAATAAGTAAATAAGTAAATAAGTAAATAAGTTAATGAGTAAATAAGTAAATATGTATATAAGTAAATAAGTTATAAATTAAATAAGTAAATAGGTAAAAATTAAATAATTAAATAAGTAAAAAAGTAAATAAGTTATTAAGTAAATAAGTAAATAGGTAAATAGGTAAATAAGTAATTAAATAATTAAATAATTAAACAAGTGAATAAGTTAAGAAGTAAATAAGTTAATAAGTAAATAAGCAAATAAATAAATAAGTAAATAAGAAAATAAGTAAATACGTTATTAAATAAACAAGTAAACAAGTAAACAAGTAAACAAGTAAACAAGTAAACAAGTAAACAAGTAAACAAGTAAACAAGTAAACAAGTAAACAAGTAAACAAGTAAACAAGTAAACAAGTAAACAAGTAAAAAAGTAAATAAGTAAATAGGTTAATAAGTAAATAATTAAATAAGTAAATAAGTAAATAAGTTGAAAAGGTAAATAAGTAAATAAATAAATAAATTAATAAGTAAATAAGTAAAGAAGTAAATAAGTGAATAAGTAAATTTAAATAGGTAAGTAAATAGGTAAATAGGTAAATAAGTAAATAAGTAAATAAGTAAATAAGTAAATAAGTAAATAGGTAAATAAGTAAATAAGTAAAAAGGGAAATAAGTAAATAAGTAAATAGGTAAATAAGTAAATAAATAAATTGGTAAATAAGTAAATAAGTAAATATGTAAATAATTAAATAAGTATATAAGTAAATAAGTAAATAAGTAAATAAGTAAATAAGTAAATAGGTAAATAGGTAAATAAGTAATTAAATAATTAAACAAGTGAATAAGTTAAGAAGTAAATAAGTTAATAAGTAAATAAGCAAATAAGCAAATAAGTAAATAAGAAAATAAGTAAATAGGTTATTAAGTAAATAAGTAAATAAGTAAACAGATAAACAAGTAAACAAGTAAACAAGTAAACAAGTAAACAAGTAAACAAGTAAACAAGTAAATAAGTAAATAAGTAAATAAGTAAATAAGTAAATAAGTAAATAAGTAAATAAGTAAATAAGTAAATAAGTAAATAAGTAAATAAGTTAATAAGTTAATAAGTTAATAAGTTGAAAAGGTAAATAAGTAAATAAATAAATAAATTAATAAGTAAATAAGTAAAGAAGTAAATAAGTGAATAAGTAAATAAAAAAAGGAAACATGTAAATAAGTAATGATGTAAATAAGTAAATAGGTAAATAAGTAAGTAAGTAAATAAGTAAATGCGTAAATAAGTAAATAAATAAATTAATTTTTAATAAGTAAACAAGTAAAGAAGTAAATAAGTGAATAAGTAAATTTAAATAGGTAAGTAAATAGGTAAATAAGTAAATAAGTAAATAAGTAAATAAGTAAATAAGTAAATAAGTAAATAAGTAAATAAGTAAATAAGTAAATAAGTAAATAAGTAAATAAGTAAATAAGTAAATAAGTAAATAAGTTAATAAGTTAATAAGTTAATAAGTTGAAAAGGTAAATAAGTTATTAAGTAAATAAGTAAATAGGTAAATAAGTAAATAAGTAAATAAGTAAATAAGTAAATAAGTTAATATGTAAATAAGTAAATAAGTAAATAGGTAAATAGGTAAATGGGTAAATGGGTAAATAAGTAAATAGGTAAATAAGTAAATAAGTAAATAAGTAAATAAGTAAATAAGTAAATAAGTAAATAAGTAAATAAGTAAATAAGTTAATAAGTAAATAAGTAAATATGTATATAAGTAAATAAGTTATAAATTAAATAAGTAAATAGGTAAAAATTAAATAATTAAATAAGTAAAAAAGTAAATAAGTTATTAAGTAAATAAATAAATAGGTAAATAAGTAAATAAGTAAATAAGTAAATAAGTAAATAAGTTAATAGGTAAATAAGTAAATAAATAAATTGGTCAATAAGTAAATAAGTAAATATGAAAATAATTAAATAAGTATATAAGTAAATAAGTAAATAAGTAAATAAGTAAATAAGTAAATAAGTAAATAGGTAAATAGGTAAATAAGTAATTAAATAATTAAATAATTAAACAAGTGAATAAGTTAAGAAGTAAATAAGTTAATAAGTAAATAAGCAAATAAGTAAATAAGTAAATAAGAAAATAAGTAAATACGTTATTAAGTAAATAAGTAAACACAATAGGTTATTAAGTAAATAAGTAAATAAGTAAATAAGTTGAAAAGGTAAATAAGTAAATAAATAAATAAATTAATAAGTAAAGAAGTAAATAAGTGAATAAGTAAATTTAAATAGGTAAGTAAATAGGTAAATAAGTAAATAAGTAAATAAGTAAATAAGTAAATAAGTAAATAAGTAAATAAGTAAATAAGTAAATAAGTAAATAAGTTATTATGTAAATAAGTAAATAGGTAAATAAGTAAATAGGTAAATAGGTAAATGGGTAAATAAGTAAATAGGTAAATAAGTAAATAAGTAAATAAGTAATTAATTAAATAAGTAAATAAGTTAATGAGTAAATAAGTAAATATGTATATAAGTAAATAAGTTATAAATTAATTAAGTAAATAAGTAAAAATTAAATAAGTAAATAAGTAAAAAAGTAAATAAGTTATAAAGTAAATAAATAAATAGGTAAATAAGTAAATTAGTAAATAATTTATTAAGTAAATAAGTAAATAGGTTAATAAGTAAATAAGTAAATAAGTAAATAGGTAAATAGGTAAATAAGTAATTAAATATTTAAACAAGTGAATAAGTTAAGAAGTAAATAAGTTAATAAGTAAATAAGCAAATAAGCAAATAAGTAAATAAGAAAATAAGTAAATACGTTATTAAGTAAATAAGTAAACAAGTAAACAAGTAAACAAATAAACAAGTAAACAAGTAAACAAGTAAACAAGTAAACAAGTAAACAAGTAAACAAGTAAATGAGTAAATAGGTAAATAAGTAAATAAGTAAATAAGTTGAAAAGGTAAATTAGTATATAAATAAATTAATAAGTAAATAAGTAAAGAAGTAAATAAGTGAATAAGTAAATTTAAATAGGTAAGTAAATAGGTAAATAAGTAAATAAGTAAATATGTAAATAAGTAAGTAAATAAGTTAATGAGTAAATAAGTAAATATGTGTATAAGAAAATTAGTTATAAATTAAATAAGTAAATAGGTAAAAATTAAATAAGTAAATAAGTAAAAAAGTAAATAAGTTATTAAGTAAATAAATAAATAGGTAAATAAGTAAATAAGTAAATAAATTATTAAGTAAATAAGTAAATAAGTAAATAAGTAAATAAGTAAATAAATAAATTGGTAAATAAGTAAATAAGTAAATAAGTAAATAAGTATATAAGTAAATAAGTAAATAAGTAAATAAGTAAATAAGTTAATAAAATGAAAAGGTAAATAAGTAAATAAATTAATACGTAAATAAGTAAAGAAGTAAATAAGTGAATAAGTAAATTTAAATAGGTAAGTAAATAGGTAAATAAGTAAATAAGTAAATAGGTAAATAGGTAAATAGGTAAATAAGTAATTAAATAATTAAATAATTAAACAAGTGAATAAGTTAAGAAGTAAATAAGTTAATAAGTAAATAAGCAAATAAGTAAATAAGTAAATAAGTAAATAAGTAAATAAAAATAAGTAAATAAGTAAATAAGTCAATAAGTAAATAAGTAAATAAGTAAATAAGTAAATAAGTTAATAAGTAAATAAGTAAATAAGTTATTAAGTAAATAAGTTATTAAGTAAATAAGTAAAGAGGTAAATAAATAAATAAATTAATAAGTGAAAAAGTAAATTTAAATAGGTAAGTAAATAGGTAAATAGGTAAATAAGTAAATAAGTTAATAAGTAAATAAGTAAAGAAGTAAATAAGTAAATAAGTTATTAAGTAAATAAGTAAATAGGTAAATAAGTAAATAGGTAAATTGGTAAATAAGTAAATAGGTAAATAAATAAATAAGTTAATAAGTAAATAAGAAAATAAGTTAATAAGTAAATAAGTAAATATATATATAAGTAAATAAGTTATAAATTAAATAAGTAAATAAGTAAAAATTAAATAAGTAAATAAGTAAATAAGTAAATAAGTTAATAAGTTTAAAAGGTAAATAAGTTATTAAGTAAATAAGTAAATAGGTAAATAAGTAAATAAGTAAATAAGTAAATAAGTAAATAAGTAAATATGTAAATAAGTAAATAAGTAAATAGGTAAATAGGTAAATGGGTAAATAAGTAAATAGGTAAATAAGTAAATAAGTAAATAAGTAAATAATTAAATAAGTAAATAAGTAAATATGTATATAAGTAAATAAGTTATAAATTAAATAAGTAAATAGGTAAATAAGTAAATAAATAAATTGGTAAATAAGTAAATAAGTAAATATGTAAATAATTAAATAAGTATATAAGTAAATAAGTAAATAAGTAAATAAGTAAATAGGTAAATAAGTAAATAAGTAAATAAGTAAATAAGTAAATAAGTAAATAAGTAAATAAGTAAATAAGTAAATAAGTAAATAAGTAAATAAGTAAATAAGTAAATAAGTAAATAAGTAAATAAGTAAATAAGTAAAAAAGTAAATAAGTTATTAAGTTAATAAGTTAATAAGTTGAAAAGGTAAATAAGTTATTAAGTAAATAAGTAAATAGGTAAATAAGTAAATAAGTAAATAAGTAAATAAGTAAATAAGTAAATAGGTAAATAGGTAAATAGGTAAATGGGTAAATAAGTAAATAGGTAAATAAGTAAATAAGTAAATAAGTAAATAATTAAATAAGTAAATAAGTAAATAAGTTAATGAATAAATAAGTAAATATGTATATAAGTAAATAAGTTATAAATTAATTAAGTAAATAGGTAAAAATTAAATAATTAAATAAGTAAAAAAGTAAATAAGTTATTAAGTAAATAAATAAATAGGTAAATAAGTAAATAAGTAAATAAGTAAATAAGTAAATAAGTAAATAAGTTATTAAGTAAATAAGTAAATAAGTAAATAGGTAAATAAGTAAATAAATAAATTGGTCAATAAGTAAATAAGTAAATATGAAAATAATTAAATAAGTATATAAGTAAATAAGTAAATAAGTAAATAGGTAAATAGGTAAATAAGTAATTAAATAATTAAATAATTAAACAAGTGAATAAGTTAAGAAGTAAATAAGTTAATAAGTAAATAAGCAAATAAGTAAATAAGTAAATAAGAAAATAAGTAAATACGTTATTAAGTAAACAAGTAAACAAGTAAACAAGTAAACAAGTAAACAAGTAAACAAATAAACAAGTAAACAAGTAAACAAGTAAACAAGTAAACAAGTAAACAAGTAAACAAGTAAACAAGTAAACAAGTAAACAAGTAAACAAGTAAACAAGTAAACAAGTAAACAAGTAAACAAGTAAACAAGTAAACAAGTAAACAAGTAAACAAGTAAATAAGTAAATAGGTTAATAAGTAAATAATTAAATAAGTAAATAAGTAAATAAGTTGAAAAGGTAAATAAGTAAATAAATAAATAAATTAATAAGTAAATAAGTAAAGAAGTAAATAAGTGAATAAGTAAATTTAAATAGGTAAGTAAATAGGTAAATAGGTAAATAAGTAAATAAGTAAATAAGTAAATAAGTAAATAAGTAAATAGGTAAATAAGTAAATAAGTAAAAAGGGAAATAGGTAAATAAGTAAATAGGTAAATAAGTAAATAGGTAAATAAGTAAATAAATAAATTGGTAAATAAGTAAATAAGTAAATATGTAAATAATTAAATAAGTATATAAGTATATAAGTAAATAAGTAAATAAGTAAATAGGTAAATAGGTAAATAAGTAATTAAATAATTAAACAAGTGAATAAGTTAAGAAGTAAATAAGTTAATAAGTAAATAAGCAAATAAGCAAATAAGTAAATAAGAAAATAAGTAAATAGGTTATTAAGTAAATAAGTAAACAGATAAACAAGTAAACAAGTAAACAAGTAAACAAGTAAACAAGTAAACAAGTAAATAAGTAAATAAGTAAATAAGTAAATAAGTAAATAAGTAAAGAAGTAAATAAGTGAATAAGTAAATAAAAAAAGGAAACATGTAAATAAGTAATGATGTAAATAAGTAAATAGGTAAATAAGTAAGTAAGTAAATAAGTAAATGCGTAAATAAGTAAATAAATAAATTAATTTTTAATAAGTAAACAAGTAAAGAAGTAAATAAGTGAATAAGTAAATTTAAATAGGTAAGTAAATAGGTAAATAAGTAAATAAGTAAATAAGTAAATAAGTAAATAAGTAAATAAGTAAATAAGTAAATAAGTAAATAAGTAAATAAGTAAATAAGTAAATAAGTTAATAAGTTAATAAGTTAATAAGTTGAAAAGGTAAATAAGTTATTAAGTAAATAAGTAAATAGGTAAATAAGTAAATAAGTAAATAAGTAAATAAGTAAATAAGTAAATAAGTAAATAAGTAAATAAGTTAATATGTAAATAAGTAAATAAGTAAATAGGTAAATAGGTAAATGGGTAAATGGGTAAATAAGTAAATAGGTAAATAAGTAAATAAGTAAATAAGTAAATAAGTAAATAATTAAATAAGTAAATAAGTAAATAAGTTAATGAGTAAATAAGTAAATATGTATATAAGTAAATAAGTTATAAATTAAATAAGTAAATAGGTAAAAATTAAATAATTAAATAAGTAAAAAAGTAAATAAGTAAATAAGTTAATAAGTTAATAAGTTGAAAAGGTAAATAAATAAATAAATTAATAAGTAAATAAGTAAAGAAGTAAATAAGTGAATAAGTAAATAAAAAAAGGAAACATGTAAATAAGTAATGATGTAAATAAGTAAATAGGTAAATAAGTAAGTAAGTAAATAAGTAAATGCGTAAATAAGTAAATAAATAAATTAATTTTTAATAAGTAAACAAGTAAAGAAGTAAATAAGTGAATAAGTAAATTTAAATAGGTAAGTAAATAGGTAAATAAGTAAATAAGTAAATAAGTAAATAAGTAAATAAGTAAATAAGTAAATAAGTAAATAAGTTAATAAGTTAATAAGTTAATAAGTTGAAAAGGTAAATAAGTTATTAAGTAAATAAGTAAATAGGTAAATAAGTAAATAAGTAAATAAGTAAATAAGTAAATAAGTAAATAAGTAAATAAGTAAATAAGTTAATAAGTTAATATGTAAATAAGTAAATAAGTAAATAGGTAAATAGGTAAATGGGTAAATGGGTAAATAAGTAAATAGGTAAATAAGTAAATAAGTAAATAAGTAAATAAGTAAATAAGTAAATAAGTAAATAAGTAAATAAGTAAATAAGTTAATGAGTAAATAAGTAAATATGTATATAAGTAAATAAGTTATAAATTAAATAAGTAAATAGGTAAAAATTAAATAATTAAATAAGTAAAAAAGTAAATAAGTAAATAAGTTAATAAGTTAATAAGTTGAAAAGGTAAATAAATAAATAAATTAATAAGTAAATAAGTAAAGAAGTAAATAAGTGAATAAGTAAATAAAAAAAGGAAACATGTAAATAAGTAATGATGTAAATAAGTAAATAGGTAAATAAGTAAGTAAGTAAATAAGTAAATGCGTAAATAAGTAAATAAATAAATTAATTTTTAATAAGTAAACAAGTAAAGAAGTAAATAAGTGAATAAGTAAATTTAAATAGGTAAGTAAATAGGTAAATAAGTAAATAAGTAAATAAGTAAATAAGTAAATAAGTAAATAAGTAAATAAGTAAATAAGTAAATAAGTAAATAAGTAAATAAGTAAATAAGTAAATAAGTAAATAAGTAAATAAGTAAATAAGTAAATAAGTAAATAAGTAAATAAGTAAATAAGTAAATAAGTAAATAAGTAAATAAGTAAATAAGTTAATAAGTTAATAAGTTGAAAAGGTAAATAAGTTATTAAGTAAATAAGTAAATAGGTAAATAAGTAAATAAGTAAATAAGTAAATAAGTTAATATGTAAATAAGTAAATAAGTAAATAGGTAAATAGGTAAATGGGTAAATGGGTAAATAAGTAAATAGGTAAATAAGTAAATAAGTAAATAAGTAAATAAGTAAATAATTAAATAAGTAAATAAGTTAATGAGTAAATAAGTAAATATGTATATAAGTAAATAAGTTATAAATTAAATAAGTAAATAGATAAAAATTAAATAATTAAATAAGTAAATAAGTAAATAAGTTAATAAGTTAATAAGTTAATAAGTTGAAAAGGTAAATAAATAAATAAATAAATAAATTAATAAGTAAATAAGTAAAGAAGTAAATAAGTGAATAAGTAAATAAAAAAAGGAAACATGTAAATAAGTAATGATGTAAATAAGTAAACAGGTAAATAAGTAAATAAGTAAATAAGTAAATGCGTAAATAAGTAAATAAATAAATTAATTTTTAATAAGTAAACAAGTAAAGAAGTAAATAAGTGAATAAGTAAATTTAAATAGGTAAGTAAATAGGTAAATAAGTAAATAAGTAAATAAGTAAATAAGTAAATAAGTAAATAAGTAAATAAGTAAATAAGTAAATAAGTAAATAAGTAAATAAGTAAATAAGTAAATAAGTAAATAAGTAAATAAGTTAATAAGTTAATAAGTTAATAAGTTGAAAAGGTAAATAAGTTATTAAGTAAATAAGTAAATAGGTAAATAAGTAAATAAGTAAATAAGTAAATATGTAAATAAGTAAATAAGTAAATAGGTAAATAGGTAAATGGGTAAATAAGTAAATAGGTAAATAAGTAAATAAGTAAATAAGTAAATAAGTAAATAAGTAAATAAGTAAATAAGTAAATAAGTAAATAAGTAAATAAGTAAATAAGTTAATGAGTAAATAAGTAAATATGTATATAAGTAAATAAGTTATAAATTAAATAAGTAAATAGGTAAAAATTAAATAATTAAATAAGTAAAAAAGTAAATAAGTTATTAAGTAAATAAGTAAATAGGTAAATAGGTAAATAAGTAATTAAATAATTAAATAATTAAACAAGTGAATAAGTTAAGAAGTAAATAAGTTAATAAGTAAATAAGCAAATAAATAAATAAGTAAATAAGAAAATAAGTAAATACGTTATTAAGTAAACAAGTAAACAAGTAAACAAGTAAACAAGTAAACAAGTAAACAAGTAAACAAGTAAACAAGTAAACAAGTAAACAAGTAAACAAGTAAACAAGTAAACAAGTAAACAAGTAAAAAAGTAAATAAGTAAATAGGTTAATAAGTAAATAATTAAATAAGTAAATAAGTAAATAAGTTGAAAAGGTAAATAAGTAAATAAATAAATAAATTAATAAGTAAATAAGTAAAGAAGTAAATAAGTGAATAAGTAAATTTAAATAGGTAAGTAAATAGGTAAATAGGTAAATAAGTAAATAAGTAAATAAGTAAATAAGTAAATAAGTAAATAGGTAAATAAGTAAATAAGTAAAAAGGGAAATAGGTAAATAAGTAAATAGGTAAATAAGTAAATAAATAAATTGGTAAATAAGTAAATAAGTAAATATGTAAATAATTAAATAAGTATATAAGTATATAAGTAAATAAGTAAATAAGTAAATAAGTAAATAGGTAAATAGGTAAATAAGTAATTAAATAATTAAACAAGTGAATAAGTTAAGAAGTAAATAAGTTAATAAGTAAATAAGCAAATAAGCAAATAAGTAAATAAGAAAATAAGTAAATAGGTTATTAAGTAAATAAGTAAATAAGTAAACAGATAAACAAGTAAACAAGTAAACAAGTAAACAAGTAAACAAGTAAACAAGTAAACAAGTAAATAAGTAAATAAGTAAATAAGTAAATAAGTAAATAAGTAAATAAGTAAATAAGTAAATAAGTAAATAAGTAAATAAGTTAATAAGTTAATAAGTTAATAAGTTGAAAAGGTAAATAAGTAAATAAATAAATAAATTAATAAGTAAATAAGTAAAGAAGTAAATAAGTGAATAAGTAAATAAAAAAAGGAAACATGTAAATAAGTAATGATGTAAATAAGTAAATAGGTAAATAAGTAAGTAAGTAAATAAGTAAATGCGTAAATAAGTAAATAAATAAATTAATTTTTAATAAGTAAACAAGTAAAGAAGTAAATAAGTGAATAAGTAAATTTAAATAGGTAAGTAAATAGGTAAATAAGTAAATAAGTAAATAAGTAAATAAGTAAATAAGTAAATAAGTAAATAAGTAAATAGGTAAATAAGTAAATAAGTAAATAAGTAAATAAGTAAATAAGTAAATAAGTAAATAAGTTAATAAGTTAATAAGTTAATAAGTTGAAAAGGTAAATAAGTTATTAAGTAAATAAGTAAATAGGTAAATAAGTAAATAAGTAAATAAGTAAATAAGTAAATAAGTAAATATGTAAATAAGTAAATAAGTAAATAGGTAAATAGGTAAATGGGTAAATGGGTAAATAAGTAAATAGGTAAATAAGTAAATAAGTAAATAAGTAAATAAGTAAATAAGTAAATAATTAAATAAGTAAATAAGTAAATAAGTTAATGAGTAAATAAGTAAATATGTAAATAAGTAAATAAGTTATAAATTAAATAAGTAAATAGGTAAAAATTAAATAATTAAATAAGTAAAAAAGTAAATAAGTTATTAAGTAAATAAATAAATAGGTAAATAAGTAAATAAGTAAATAAGTAAATAAGTAAATAAGTTAATAGGTAAATAAGTAAATAAATAAATTGGTCAATAAGTAAATAAGTAAATATGAAAATAATTAAATAAGTATATAAGTAAATAAGTAAATAAGTAAATAAGTAAATAAGTAAATAAGTAAATAGGTAAATAGGTAAATAAGTAATTAAATAATTAAATAATTAAACAAGTGAATAAGTTAAGAAGTAAATAAGTTAATAAGTAAATAAGCAAATAAGTAAATAAGTAAATAAGAAAATAAGTAAATACGTTATTAAGTAAATAAGTAAACACAATAGGTTATTAAGTAAATAAGTAAATAAGTAAATAAGTTGAAAAGGTAAATAAGTAAATAAATAAATAAATTAATAAGTAAAGAAGTAAATAAGTGAATAAGTAAATTTAAATAGGTAAGTAAATAGGTAAATAAGTAAATAAGTAAATAAGTAAATAAGTAAATAAGTAAATAAGTAAATATGTAAATAAGTAAATAAGTAAATAAGTTATTATGTAAATAAGTAAATAGGTAAATAAGTAAATAGGTAAATAGGTAAATGGGTAAATAAGTAAATAGGTAAATAAGTAAATAAGTAAATAAGTAATTAATTAAATAAGTAAATAAGTTAATGAGTAAATAAGTAAATATGTATATAAGTAAATAAGTTATAAATTAATTAAGTAAATAGGTAAAAATTAAATAAGTAAATAAGTAAAAAAGTAAATAAGTTATAAAGTAAATAAATAAATAGGTAAATAAGTAAATTAGTAAATAATTTATTAAGTAAATAAGTAAATAGGTTAATAAGTAAATAAGTAAATAAGTAAATAGGTAAATAGGTAAATAAGTAATTAAATATTTAAACAAGTGAATAAGTTAAGAAGTAAATAAGTTAATAAGTAAATAAGCAAATAAGCAAATAAGTAAATAAGAAAATAAGTAAATACGTTATTAAGTAAATAAGTAAACAAGTAAACAAGTAAACAAATAAACAAGTAAACAAGTAAACAAGTAAACAAGTAAACAAGTAAACAAGTAAACAAGTAAATGAGTAAATAGGTAAATAAGTAAATAAGTAAATAAGTTGAAAAGGTAAATTAGTATATAAATAAATTAATAAGTAAATAAGTAAAGAAGTAAATAAGTGAATAAGTAAATTTAAATAGGTAAGTAAATAGGTAAATAAGTAAATAAGTAAATATGTAAATAAGTAAGTAAATAAGTTAATGAGTAAATAAGTAAATATGTGTATAAGAAAATTAGTTATAAATTAAATAAGTAAATAGGTAAAAATTAAATAAGTAAATAAGTAAAAAAGTAAATAAGTTATTAAGTAAATAAATAAATAGGTAAATAAGTAAATAAGTAAATAAATTATTAAGTAAATAAGTAAATAAGTAAATAGGTAAATAAGTAAATAAATAAATTGGTAAATAAGTAAATATGTAAATAATTAAATAAGTATATAAGTAAATAAGTAAATAAGTAAATAAGTAAATAAGTTAATAAAATGAAAAGGTAAATAAGTAAATAAATTAATACGTAAATAAGTAAAGAAGTAAATAAGTGAATAAGTAAATTTAAATAGGTAAGTAAATAGGTAAATAAGTAAATAAGTAAATAAGTAAATAGGTAAATAGGTAAATAAGTAATTAAATAATTAAATAATTAAACAAGTGAATAAGTTAAGAAGTAAATAAGTTAATAAGTAAATAAGCAAATAAGTAAATAAGTAAATAAGTAAATAAGTAAATAAAAATAAGTAAATAAGTAAATAAGTCAATAAGTAAATAAGTAAATAAGTAAATAAGTAAATAAGTTAATAAGTAAATAAGTAAATAAGTTATTAAGTAAATAAGTTATTAAGTAAATAAGTAAAGAGGTAAATAAATAAATAAATTAATAAGTGAAAAAGTAAATTTAAATAGGTAAGTAAATAGGTAAATAGGTAAATAAGTAAATAAGTTAATAAGTAAATAAGTAAAGAAGTAAATAAGTAAATAAGTTATTAAGTAAATAAGTAAATAGGTAAATAAGTAAATAGGTAAATTGGTAAATAAGTAAATAGGTAAATAAATAAATAAGTTAATAAGTAAATAAGAAAATAAGTTAATAAGTAAATAAGTAAATATATATATAAGTAAATAAGTTATAAATTAAATAAGTAAATAAGTAAAAATTAAATAAGTAAATAAGTAAATAAGTAAATAAGTTAATAAGTTTAAAAGGTAAATAAGTTATTAAGTAAATAAGTAAATAGGTAAATAAGTAAATAAGTAAATAAGTAAATAAGTAAATAAGTAAATATGTAAATAAGTAAATAAGTAAATAGGTAAATAGGTAAATGGGTAAATAAGTAAATAGGTAAATAAGTAAATAAGTAAATAAGTAAATAATTAAATAAGTAAATAAGTAAATATGTATATAAGTAAATAAGTTATAAATTAAATAAGTAAATAGGTAAATAAGTAAATAAATAAATTGGTAAATAAGTAAATAAGTAAATATGTAAATAATTAAATGAGTATATAAGTAAATAAGTAAATAAGTAAATAAGTAAATAGGTAAATAAGTAAATAAGTAAATAAGTAAATAAGTAAATAAGTAAATAAGTAAATAAGTAAATAAGTAAATAAGTAAATAAGTAAATAAGTAAATAAGTAAATAAGTAAATAAGTAAATAAGTAAATAAGTAAATAAGTAAATATGTAAATAAGTAAATAAGTTAATAAGTTAATAAGTTGAAAAGGTAAATAAGTTATTAAGTAAATAAGTAAATAGGTAAATAAGTAAATAAGTAAATAAGTAAATAAGTAAATAAGTAAATAAGTTAATATGTAAATAAGTTAATGAGTAAATAAGTAAATATGTATATAAGTAAATAAGTTATAAATTAAATAAGTAAATAGGTAAAAATTAAATAATTAAATAAGTAAATAAGTAAATAAGTTAATAAGTTAATAAGTTGAAAAGGTAAATAAATAAATAAATAAATAAATTAATAAGTTAAGAAGTAAATAAGTTAATAAGTAAATAAGCAAATAAGTAAATAAGTAAATAAGAAAATAAGTAAATACGTTATTAAGTAAACAAGTAAACAAGTAAACAAGTAAACAAGTAAACAAGTAAACAAGTAAACAAGTAAACAAGTAAACAAGTAAACAAGTAAACAAGTAAACAAGTAAACAAGTAAACAAGTAAACAAGTAAACAAGTAAACAAGTAAACAAGTAAACAAGTAAACAAGTAAACAAGTAAACAAGTAAACAAGTAAACAAGTAAATAAGTAAATAGGTTAATAAGTAAATAATTAAATAAGTAAATAAGTAAATAAGTTGAAAAGGTAAATAAGTAAATAAATAAATAAATTAATAAGTAAATAAGTAAAGAAGTAAATAAGTGAATAAGTAAATTTAAATAGGTAAGTAAATAGGTAAATAGGTAAATAAGTAAATAAGTAAATAAGTAAATAAGTAAATAAGTAAATAGGTAAATAAGTAAATAAGTAAAAAGGGAAATAGGTAAATAAGTAAATAGGTAAATAAGTAAATAAATAAATTGGTAAATAAGTAAATAAGTAAATATGTAAATAATTAAATAAGTATATAAGTATATAAGTAAATAAGTAAATAGGTAAATAGGTAAATAAGTAATTAAATAATTAAACAAGTGAATAAGTTAAGAAGTAAATAAGTTAATAAGTAAATAAGCAAATAAGCAAATAAGTAAATAAGAAAATAAGTAAATAGGTTATTAAGTAAATAAGTAAATAAGTAAACAGATAAACAAGTAAACAAGTAAACAAGTAAACAAGTAAACAAGTAAACAAGTAAACAAGTAAATAAGTAAATAAGTAAATAAGTAAATAAGTAAATAAGTAAATAAGTAAATAAGTAAATAAGTAAATAAGTAAATAAGTAAATAAGTAAATAAGTAAATAAGTTAATAAGTTAATAAGTTAATAAGTTGAAAAGGTAAATAAGTAAATAAATAAATAAATTAATAAGTAAATAAGTAAAGAAGTAAATAAGTGAATGAGTAAATAAAAAAAGGAAACATGTAAATAAGTAATGATGTAAATAAGTAAATAGGTAAATAAGTAAGTAAGTAAATAAGTAAATGCGTAAATAAGTAAATAAATAAATTAATTTTTAATAAGTAAACAAGTAAAGAAGTAAATAAGTGAATAAGTAAATTTAAATAGGTAAGTAAATAGGTAAATAAGTAAATAAGTAAATAAGTAAATAAGTAAATAAGTAAATAAGTAAATAAGTAAATAAGTAAATAAGTAAATAAGTAAATAAGTAAATAAGTAAATAAATAAATAAGTAAATAAGTAAATAAGTTAATAAGTTAATAAGTTAATAAGTTGAAAAGGTAAATAAGTTATTAAGTAAATAAGTAAATAGGTAAATAAGTAAATAAGTTAATATGTAAATAAGTAAATAAGTAAATAGGTAAATAGGTAAATGGGTAAATGGGTAAATAAGTAAATAGGTAAATAAGTAAATAAGTAAATAAGTAAATAATTAAATAAGTAAATAAGTAAATAAGTTAATGAGTAAATAAGTAAATATGTATATAAGTAAATAAGTTATAAATTAAATAAGTAAATAGGTAAAAATTAAATAATTAAATAAGTAAAAAAGTAAATAAGTTATTAAGTAAATAAATAAATAGGTAAATAAGTAAATAAGTAAATAAGTAAATAAGTAAATAAGTAAATAAGTTAATAAGTAAATAAGTTAATAGGTAAATAAGTAAATAAATAAATTGGTCAATAAGTAAATAAGTAAATATGAAAATAATTAAATAAGTATATAAGTAAATAAGTAAATAAGTAAATAAGTAAATAAGTAAATAAGTAAATAAGTAAATAGGTAAATAGGTAAATAAGTAATTAAATAATTAAATAATTAAACAAGTGAATAAGTTAAGAAGTAAATAAGTTAATAAGTAAATAAGCAAATAAGTAAATAAGTAAATAAGAAAATAAGTAAATACGTTATTAAGTAAATAAGTAAACAAGTAAACAAGTAAACAAGTAAACAAGTAAACAAGTAAACAAGTAAACAAATAAACAAGTAAACAAGTAAACAAGTAAACAAGTAAACAAGTAAATAAGTAAATAACTAAATAGGTTATTAAGTAAATAAGTAAATAAGTAAATAAGTTGAAAAGGTAAATAAGTAAATAAATAAATAAATTAATAAGTAAAGAAGTAAATAAGTGAATAAGTAAATTTAAATAGGTAAGTAAATAGGTAAATAAGTAAATAAGTAAATAAGTAAATAAGTAAATATGTAAATAAGTAAATAAGTAAATAAGTTATTATGTAAATAAGTAAATAAGTAAATAGGTAAATAAGTAAATAGGTAAATAGGTAAATGGGTAAATGGGTAAATAAGTAAATAGGTAAATAAGTAAATAAGTAAATAAGTAATTAATTAAATAAGTAAATAAGTTAATGAGTAAATAAGTAAATATGTATATAAGTAAATAAGTTATAAATTAATTAAGTAAATAGGTAAAAATTAAATAAGTAAAAAAGTAAATAAGTTATAAAGTAAATAAATAAATAGGTAAATAAGTAAATTAGTAAATAATTTATTAAGTAAATAAGTAAATAAGTAAATAGGTTAATAAGTAAATAAGTAAATAAGTAAATAGGTAAATAGGTAAATAAGTAATTAAATAATTAAACAAGTGAATAAGTTAAGAAGTAAATAAGTTAATAAGTAAATAAGCAAATAAGCAAATAAGTAAATAAGAAAATAAGTAAATACGTTATTAAGTAAATAAGTAAACAAGTAAACAAGTAAACAAATAAACAAGTAAACAAGTAAACAAGTAAACAAGTAAACAAGTAAACAAGTAAATGAGTAAATAGGTAAATAAGTAAATAAGTAAATAAGTTGAAAAGGTAAATTAGTAAATAAATAAATTAATAAGTAAAGAAGTAAATAAGTGAATAAGTAAATTTAAATAGGTAAGTAAATAGGTAAATAAGTATATAAGTAAATATGTAAATAAGTAAGTAAATAAGTTAATGAGTAAATAAGTAAATATGTATATAAGAAAATTAGTTATAAATTAAATAAGTAAATAGGTAAAAATTAAATAAGTAAATAAGTAAAAAAGTAAATAAGTTATTAAGTAAATAAATAAATAGGTAAATAAGAAAATAAGTAAATAAATTATTAAGTAAATAAGTAAATAAGTAAATAGGTAAATAAGTAAATAAATAAATTGGTAAATAAGTAAATATGTAAATAATTAAATAAGTATATAAGTAAATAAGTAAATAAGTAAATAAGTTAATAAAATGAAAAGGTAAATAAGTAAATAAATTAATACGTAAATAAGTAAAGAAGTAAATAAGTGAATAAGTAAATTTAAATAGGTAAGTAAATAGGTAAATAAGTAAAAAAGTAAATAAGTAAATAGGTAAATAGGTAAATAAGTAATTAAATAATTAAATAATTAAACAAGTGAATAAGTTAAGAAGTAAATAAGTTAATAAGTAAATAAGCAAATAAGCAAATAAGTAAATAAGTAAATAAGTAAATAAGTAAATAAGTAAATAAGTAAATAAGTAAATAAAAATAAGTAAATAAGTAAATAAGTCAATAAGTAAATAAGTAAATAAGTAAATAAGTAAATAAGTAAATAAGTTAATAAGTAAATAAGTAAATAAGTTATTAAGTAAATAAGTTATTAAGTAAATAAGTAAAGAGGTAAATAAATAAATAAATTAATAAGTGAAAAAGTAAATTTAAATAGGTAAGTAAATAGGTAAATAGGTAAATAAGTAAATAAGTTAATAAGTAAATAGGTAAAGAAGTAAATAAGTAAATAAGTTATTAAGTAAATAAGTAAATAGGTAAATAAGTAAATAGGTAAATTGGTAAATAAGTAAATAAGTAAATAAGTAAATAAGTAAATAAGTAAATAAGTAAATAAGTAAATAAGTAAATAAGTAAATAAGTAAATAAGTAAATAAGTAAATAAGTAAATAAGTAAATAAGTAAATATGTAAATAAGTAAATAAGTTAATAAGTTAATAAGTTGAAAAGGTAAATAAGTTATTAAGTAAATAAGTAAATAGGTAAATAAGTAAATAAGTAAATAAGTAAATAAGTAAATAAGTAAATAAGTTAATATGTAAATAAGTAAATAAGTAAATAGGTAAATAGGTAAATGGGTAAATGGGTAAATAAGTAAATAGGTAAATAAGTAAATAAGTAAATAAGTAAATAAGTAAATAATTAAATAAGTAAATAAGTAAATAAGTTAATGAGTAAATAAGTAAATATGTATATAAGTAAATAAGTTATAAATTAAATAAGTAAATAGGTAAAAATTAAATAATTAAATAAGTAAATAAGTAAATAAGTTAATAAGTTAATAAGTTGAAAAGGTAAATAAATAAATAAATAAATAAATTAATAAGTTAAGAAGTAAATAAGTTAATAAGTAAATAAGCAAATAAGTAAATAAGTAAATAAGAAAATAAGTAAATACGTTATTAAGTAAACAAGTAAACAAGTAAACAAGTAAACAAGTAAACAAGTAAACAAGTAAACAAGTAAACAAGTAAACAAGTAAACAAGTAAACAAGTAAACAAGTAAACAAGTAAACAAGTAAACAAGTAAACAAGTAAACAAGTAAACAAGTAAACAAGTAAACAAGTAAACAAGTAAACAAGTAAACAAGTAAACAAGTAAACAAGTAAATAAGTAAATAGGTTAATAAGTAAATAATTAAATAAGTAAATAAGTAAATAAGTTGAAAAGGTAAATAAGTAAATAAATAAATAAATTAATAAGTAAATAAGTAAAGAAGTAAATAAGTGAATAAGTAAATTTAAATAGGTAAGTAAATAGGTAAATAGGTAAATAAGTAAATAAGTAAATAAGTAAATAAGTAAATAAGTAAATAGGTAAATAAGTAAATAAGTAAAAAGGGAAATAGGTAAATAAGTAAATAGGTAAATAAGTAAATAAATAAATTGGTAAATAAGTAAATAAGTAAATATGTAAATAATTAAATAAGTATATAAGTATATAAGTAAATAAGTAAATAGGTAAATAGGTAAATAAGTAATTAAATAATTAAACAAGTGAATAAGTTAAGAAGTAAATAAGTTAATAAGTAAATAAGCAAATAAGCAAATAAGTAAATAAGAAAATAAGTAAATAGGTTATTAAGTAAATAAGTAAATAAGTAAACAGATAAACAAGTAAACAAGTAAACAAGTAAACAAGTAAACAAGTAAACAAGTAAACAAGTAAACAAGTAAATAAGTAAATAAGTAAATAAGTAAATAAGTAAATAAGTAAATAAGTAAATAAGTAAATAAGTAAATAAGTAAATAAGTAAATAAGTAAATAAGTTAATAAGTTAATAAGTTAATAAGTTGAAAAGGTAAATAAGTAAATAAATAAATAAATTAATAAGTAAATAAGTAAAGAAGTAAATAAGTGAATGAGTAAATAAAAAAAGGAAACATGTAAATAAGTAATGATGTAAATAAGTAAATAGGTAAATAAGTAAGTAAGTAAATAAGTAAATGCGTAAATAAGTAAATAAATAAATTAATTTTTAATAAGTAAACAAGTAAAGAAGTAAATAAGTGAATAAGTAAATTTAAATAGGTAAGTAAATAGGTAAATAAGTAAATAAGTAAATAAGTAAATAAGTAAATAAGTAAATAAGTAAATAAGTAAATAAGTAAATAAGTAAATAAGTAAATAAATAAATAAGTAAATAAGTAAATAAGTTAATAAGTTAATAAGTTAATAAGTTGAAAAGGTAAATAAGTTATTAAGTAAATAAGTAAATAGGTAAATAAGTAAATAAGTTAATATGTAAATAAGTAAATAAGTAAATAGGTAAATAGGTAAATGGGTAAATGGGTAAATAAGTAAATAGGTAAATAAGTAAATAAGTAAATAAGTAAATAATTAAATAAGTAAATAAGTAAATAAGTTAATGAGTAAATAAGTAAATATGTATATAAGTAAATAAGTTATAAATTAAATAAGTAAATAGGTAAAAATTAAATAATTAAATAAGTAAAAAAGTAAATAAGTTATTAAGTAAATAAATAAATAGGTAAATAAGTAAATAAGTAAATAAGTAAATAAGTAAATAAGTAAATAAGTTAATAAGTAAATAAGTTAATAGGTAAATAAGTAAATAAATAAATTGGTCAATAAGTAAATAAGTAAATATGAAAATAATTAAATAAGTATATAAGTAAATAAGTAAATAAGTAAATAAGTAAATAAGTAAATAAGTAAATAAGTAAATAGGTAAATAGGTAAATAAGTAATTAAATAATTAAATAATTAAACAAGTGAATAAGTTAAGAAGTAAATAAGTTAATAAGTAAATAAGCAAATAAGTAAATAAGTAAATAAGAAAATAAGTAAATACGTTATTAAGTAAATAAGTAAACAAGTAAACAAGTAAACAAGTAAACAAGTAAACAAGTAAACAAATAAACAAGTAAACAAGTAAACAAGTAAACAAGTAAACAAGTAAATAAGTAAATAACTAAATAGGTTATTAAGTAAATAAGTAAATAAGTAAATAAGTTGAAAAGGTAAATAAGTAAATAAATAAATAAATTAATAAGTAAAGAAGTAAATAAGTGAATAAGTAAATTTAAATAGGTAAGTAAATAGGTAAATAAGTAAATAAGTAAATAAGTAAATAAGTAAATATGTAAATAAGTAAATAAGTAAATAAGTTATTATGTAAATAAGTAAATAAGTAAATAGGTAAATAAGTAAATAGGTTAATAGGTAAATGGGTAAATAAGTAAATAGGTAAATAAGTAAATAAGTAAATAAGTAAATAAGTAATTAATTAAATAAGTAAATAAGTTAATGAGTAAATAAGTAAATATGTATATAAGTAAATAAGTTATAAATTAATTAAGTAAATAGGTAAAAATTAAATAAGTAAAAAAGTAAATAAGTTATAAAGTAAATAAATAAATAGGTAAATAAGTAAATTAGTAAATAATTTATTAAGTAAATAAGTAAATAAGTAAATAGGTTAATAAGTAAATAAGTAAATAAGTAAATAGGTAAATAGGTAAATAAGTAATTAAATAATTAAACAAGTGAATAAGTTAAGAAGTAAATAAGTTAATAAGTAAATAAGCAAATAAGCAAATAAGTAAATAAGAAAATAAGTAAATACGTTATTAAGTAAATATGTAAACAAGTAAACAAGTAAACAAATAAACAAGTAAACAAGTAAACAAGTAAACAAGTAAACAAGTAAACAAGTAAATGAGTAAATAGGTAAATAAGTAAATAAGTAAATAAGTTGAAAAGGTAAATTAGTAAATAAATAAATTAATAAGTAAAGAAGTAAATAAGTGAATAAGTAAATTTAAATAGGTAAGTAAATAGGTAAATAAGTATATAAGTAAATATGTAAATAAGTAAGTAAATAAGTTAATGAGTAAATAAGTAAATATGTATATAAGAAAATTAGTTATAAATTAAATAAGTAAATAGGTAAAAATTAAATAAGTAAATAAGTAAAAAAGTAAATAAGTTATTAAGTAAATAAATAAATAGGTAAATAAGAAAATAAGTAAATAAATTATTAAGTAAATAAGTAAATAAGTAAATAGGTAAATAAGTAAATAAATAAATTGGTAAATAAGTAAATATGTAAATAATTAAATAAGTATATAAGTAAATAAGTAAATAAGTAAATAAGTTAATAAAATGAAAAGGTAAATAAGTAAATAAATTAATACGTAAATAAGTAAAGAAGTAAATAAGTGAATAAGTAAATTTAAATAGGTAAGTAAATAGGTAAATAAGTAAAAAAGTAAATAAGTAAATAGGTAAATAGGTAAATAAGTAATTAAATAATTAAATAATTAAACAAGTGAATAAGTTAAGAAGTAAATAAGTTAATAAGTAAATAAGCAAATAAGCAAATAAGTAAATAAGTAAATAAGTAAATAAGTAAATAAGTAAATAAGTAAATAAGTAAATAAAAATAAGTAAATAAGTAAATAAGTCAATAAGTAAATAAGTAAATAAGTAAATAAGTAAATAAGTAAATAAGTTAATAAGTAAATAAGTAAATAAGTTATTAAGTAAATAAGTTATTAAGTAAATAAGTAAAGAGGTAAATAAATAAATAAATTAATAAGTGAAAAAGTAAATTTAAATAGGTAAGTAAATAGGTAAATAGGTAAATAAGTAAATAAGTTAATAAGTAAATAGGTAAAGAAGTAAATAAGTAAATAAGTTATTAAGTAAATAAGTAAATAGGTAAATAAGTAAATAGGTAAATTGGTAAATAAGTAAATAGGTAAATAAATAAATAAGTTAATAAGTAAATAAGAAAATAAGTTAATAAGTAAATAAGTAAATATATATATATAAGTAAATAAGTTATAAATTAAATAAGTAAATAAGTAAAAATTAAATAAGTAAATAAGTAAATAAGTAAATAAGTAAAAAAATAAATAAATAAATAAATTAGTAAATAAGTAAATAAATATATAGGTAAATAAGAAAATATGTAAATAAATAAATAATTAAATAAGTAAAAAGGGAAATAGGTAAATAGGTAAATGGGTAAATAAGTAAATAGGTAAATAAGTAAATAAGTAAATAAGTTATTAAGTAAATAAGTAAATAGGTAAATAAGTAAATAAGTAAATAAGTAAATAAGTAAATAAGTTAATATGTAAATAAGTAAATAAGTAAATAAGTAAATAGGTAAATAGGTAAATGGGTAAATGGGTAAATAAGTAAATAGGTAAATAAGTAAATAAGTAAATAAGTAAATAAGTAAATAAGTAAATAATTAAATAAGTAAATAAGTTAATGAGTTAATAAGTAAATATGTATATAAGTAAATAAGTTATAAATTAAATAAGTAAATAGGTAAAAATTAAATAATTAAATAAGTAAAAAAGTAAATAAGTTATTAAGTAAATAAATAAATAGGTAAATAAGTAAATAAGTAAATAAGTAAATAAGTTAATAAGTAAATAAGTTAATAGGTAAATAAGTAAATAAATAAATTGGTCAATAAGTAAATAAGTAAATATGAAAATAATTAAATAAGTATATAAGTAAATAAGTAAATAAGTAAATAAGTAAATAAGTAAATAAGTAAATAGGTAAATAGGTAAATAAGTAATTAAATAATTAAATAATTAAACAAGTGAATAAGTTAAGAAGTAAATAAGTTAATAAGTAAATAAGCAAATAAGTAAATAAGTAAATAAGAAAATAAGTAAATACGTTATTAAGTAAATAAGTAAACAAGTAAACAAGTAAACAAGTAAACAAGTAAACAAATAAACAAGTAAACAAGTAAACAAGTAAACAAGTAAACAAGTAAATAAGTACATAAGTAAATAGGTTATTAAGTAAATAAGTAAATAAGTAAATAAGTTGAAAAGGTAAATAAGTAAATAAATAAATAAATTAATAAGTAAAGAAGTAAATAAGTGAATAAGTAAATTTAAATAGGTAAGTAAATAGGTAAATAAGTAAATAAGTAAATAAGTAAATAAGTAAATAAGTAAATAAGTAAATAAGTAAATAAGTTATTATGTAAATAAGTAAATAAGTAAATAGGTAAATAAGTAAATAGGTAAATAGGTAAATAGGTAAATGGGTAAATAAGTAAATAGGTAAATAAGTAAATAAGTAATTAATTAAATAAGTAAATAAGTTAATGAGTAAATAAGTAAATATGTATATAAGTAAATAAGTTATAAATTAATTAAGTAAATAGGTAAAAATTAAATAAGTAAATAAGTAAAAAAGTAAATAAGTTATAAAGTAAATAAATAAATAGGTAAATAAGTAAATTAGTAAATAATTTATTAAGTAAATAAGTAAATAAGTAAATAGGTTAATAAGTAAATAAGTAAATAAGTAAATAGGTAAATAGGTAAATAAGTAATTAAATAATTAAACAAGTGAATAAGTTAAGAAGTAAATAAGTTAATAAGTAAATAAGCAAATAAGCAAATAAGTAAATAAGAAAATAAGTAAATACGTTATTAAGTAAATAAGTAAACAAGTAAACAAGTAAACAAATAAACAAGTAAACAAGTAAACAAGTAAACAAGTAAACAAGTAAACAAGTAAACAAGTAAATGAGTAAATAGGTAAATAAGTAAATAAGTAAATAAGTTGAAAAGGTAAATTAGTAAATAAATAAATTAATAAGTAAATAAGTAAAGAAGTAAATAAGTAAATAAGTAAATTTAAATAGGTAAGTAAATAGGTAAATAAGTAAATAAGTAAATATGTAAATAAGTAAGTAAATAAGTTAATGAGTAAATAAGTAAATATGTATATAAGAAAATTAGTTATAAATTAAATAAGTAAATAGGTAAAAATTAAATAAGTAAATAAGTAAAAAAGTAAATAAGTTATTAAGTAAATAAATAAATAGGTAAATAAGTAAATAAGTAAATAAATTATTAAGTAAATAAGTAAATAGGTAAATAAGTAAATAAATAAATTGGTAAATAAGTAAATATGTAAATAATTAAATAAGTATATAAGTAAATAAGTAAATAAGTAAATAAGTTAATAAGTTAATAAAATGAAAAGGTAAATAAGTAAATAAATTAATACGTAAATAAGTAAAGAAGTAAATAAGTGAATAAGTAAATTTAAATAGGTAAGTAAATAGGTAAATAAGTAAATAAGTAAATAGGTAAATAGGTAAATAAGTAATTAAATAATTAAATAATTAAACAAGTGAATAAGTTAAGAAGTAAATAAGTTAATAAGTAAATAAGCAAATAAGCAAATAAGTAAATAAGTAAATAAGTAAATAAGTAAATAAGTAAATAAAAATAAGTAAATAAGTAAATAAGTCAATAAGTAAATAAGTAAATAAGTAAATAAGTAAATAAGTTAATAAGTAAATAAGTAAATAAGTTATTAAGTAAATAAGTTATTAAGTAAATAAGTAAAGAGGTAAATAAATAAATAAATTAATAAGTGAAAAAGTAAATTTAAATAGGTAAGTAAATAGGTAAATAGGTAAATAAGTAAATAAGTTAATAAGTAAATAAGTAAAGAAGTAAATAAGTAAATAAGTAAATAAGTTATTAAGTAAATAAGTAAATAGGTAAATAAGTAAATAGGTAAATTGGTAAATAAGTAAATAGGTAAATAAATAAATAAGTTAATAAGTAAATAAGAAAATAAGTTAATAAGTAAATAAGTAAATATATATATAAGTAAATAAGTTATAAATTAAATAAGTAAATAAGTAAAAATTAAATAAGTAAATAAGTAAATAAGTAAATAAATAAATAAATAAATAAATTAGTAAATAAGTAAATAAATATATAGGTAAATAAGAAAATATGTAAATAAATAAATAATTAAATAAGTAAATGGGTAAATAGGTAAATAAGTAAATAAGTTAATAAGTAAATAAGTAAAGAAGTAAATAAGTTAATAAGTTATAAAGTAAATAAGTAAATAGGTAAAAATTAAATAAGTAAATAAGTAAAAAAATATATAAGTTTATAAGTGAATAAGTAATAAAGTAAATAAGAAAACAAATATATAAGTAAATAAGTAAATAAGTTATTAAGTAAATAAGTAAATAGGTAAAGAAGTTAATAAGTAAATAAGTTATTAAGTAAATAAGTTATTAAGTAAATAAGTAAATAGGTAAATAAGTAAATAAGTAAATAAGTGAATAAGTAAATTTAAATAGGTAAGTAAATAGGTAAATAAGTAAACAAGTAAACAAGTAAACAAGTAAACAAGTAAACAAATAAACAAGTAAACAAGTAAACAAGTAAACAAGTAAACAAGTAAACAAGTAAACAAGTAAACAAGTAAACAAGTAAACAAGTAAACAAGTAAACAAGTAAACAAGTAAATAAGTAAATAAGTAAATAAGTAAATAAGTAAATAAGTAAATAGGTAAATAAGTAAATAAGTAAAAAGGGAAATAGGTAAATAGGTAAATGGGTAAATAAGTAAATAGGTAAATAAGTAAATAAGTAAATAAGTAAATAATTAAATAAGTAAATAAGTTAATGAGTAAATAAGTAAATATGTATATAAGTAAATAAGTTATAAATTAAATAAGTAAATAGGTAAAAATTAAATAATTAAATAAGTAAAAAAGTAAATAAGTTATTAAGTAAATAAATAAATAAGTAAATAGGTAAAGAAGTTAATAAGTAAATAAGTTATTAAGTAAATAAGTTATTAAGTAAATAAGTAAATAGGTAAATAAGTTAATAAGTAAATAAGTGAATAAGTAAATTTAAATAGGTAAGTAAATAGGTAAATAAGTAAACAAGTAAACAAGTAAACAAGTAAACAAATAAACAAGTAAACAAGTAAACAAGTAAACAAGTAAACAAGTAAACAAGTAAACAAGTAAACAAATAAACAAGTAAACAAGTAAACAAGTAAACAAGTAAACAAGTAAACAAGTAAATAAGTAAATAACTAAATAGGTTATTAAGTAAATAAGTAAATAAGTAAATAAGTAAATAAGTAAATAAGTAAATAGGTAAATAAGTAAATAAGTAAAAAGGGAAATAGGTAAATAGGTAAATGGGTAAATAAGTAAATAGGTAAATAAGTAAATAAGTAAATAAGTAAATAATTAAATAAGTAAATAAGTTAATGAGTAAATAAGTAAATATGTATATAAGTAAATAAGTTATAAATTAAATAAGTAAATAGGTAAAAATTAAATAATTAAATAAGTAAAAAAGTAAATAAGTTATTAAGTAAATAAATAAATAGGTAAATAAGTAAATAAGTAAATAAGTTATTAAGTAAATAAGTAAATAGGTAAATAAGTAAATAAGTAAATAAGTAAATAAGTTAATATGTAAATAAGTAAATAAGTAAATAAGTAAATAGGTAAATAGGTAAATGGGTAAATGGGTAAATAAGTAAATAGGTAAATAAGTAAATAAGTAAATAAGTAAATAAGTAAATAATTAAATAAGTAAATAAGTTAATGAGTTAATAAGTAAATATGTATATAAGTAAATAAGTTATAAATTAAATAAGTAAATAGGTAAAAATTAAATAATTAAATAAGTAAAAAAGTAAATAAGTTATTAAGTAAATAAATAAATAGGTAAATAAGTAAATAAGTAAATAAGTAAATAAGTTAATAAGTAAATAAGTTAATAGGTAAATAAGTAAATAAATAAATTGGTCAATAAGTAAATAAGTAAATATGAAAATAATTAAATAAGTATATAAGTAAATAAGTAAATAAGTAAATAAGTAAATAAGTAAATAAGTAAATAAGTAAATAAGTAAATAGGTAAATAGGTAAATAAGTAATTAAATAATTAAATAATTAAACAAGTGAATAAGTTAAGAAGTAAATAAGTTAATAAGTAAATAAGCAAATAAGTAAATAAGTAAATAAGAAAATAAGTAAATACGTTATTAAGTAAATAAGTAAACAAGTAAACAAGTAAACAAGTAAACAAGTAAACAAATAAACAAGTAAACAAGTAAACAAGTAAACAAGTAAACAAGTAAATAAGTACATAAGTAAATAGGTTATTAAGTAAATAAGTAAATAAGTAAATAAGTTGAAAAGGTAAATAAGTAAATAAATAAATAAATTAATAAGTAAAGAAGTAAATAAGTGAATAAGTAAATTTAAATAGGTAAGTAAATAGGTAAATAAGTAAATAAGTAAATAAGTAAATAAGTAAATAAGTAAATAAGTAAATAAGTTATTATGTAAATAAGTAAATAGGTAAATAAGTAAATAGGTAAATAGGTAAATAGGTAAATGGGTAAATAAGTAAATAGGTAAATAAGTAAATAAGTAATTAATTAAATAAGTAAATAAGTTAATGAGTAAATAAGTAAATATGTATATAAGTAAATAAGTTATAAATTAATTAAGTAAATAGGTAAAAATTAAATAAGTAAATAAGTAAAAAAGTAAATAAGTTATAAAGTAAATAAATAAATAGGTAAATAAGTAAATTAGTAAATAATTTATTAAGTAAATAAGTAAATAAGTAAATAGGTTAATAAGTAAATAAGTAAATAAGTAAATAGGTAAATAGGTAAATAAGTAATTAAATAATTAAACAAGTGAATAAGTTAAGAAGTAAATAAGTTAATAAGTAAATAAGCAAATAAGCAAATAAGTAAATAAGAAAATAAGTAAATACGTTATTAAGTAAATAAGTAAACAAGTAAACAAGTAAACAAATAAACAAGTAAACAAGTAAACAAGTAAACAAGTAAACAAGTAAACAAGTAAACAAGTAAACAAGTAAACAAGTAAATGAGTAAATAGGTAAATAAGTAAATAAGTAAATAAGTTGAAAAGGTAAATTAGTAAATAAATAAATTAATAAGTAAATAAGTAAAGAAGTAAATAAGTAAATAAGTAAATTTAAATAGGTAAGTAAATAGGTAAATAAGTAAATAAGTAAATATGTAAATAAGTAAGTAAATAAGTTAATGAGTAAATAAGTAAATATGTATATAAGAAAATTAGTTATAAATTAAATAAGTAAATAGGTAAAAATTAAATAAGTAAATAAGTAAAAAAGTAAATAAGTTATTAAGTAAATAAATAAATAGGTAAATAAGTAAATAAGTAAATAAATTATTAAGTAAATAAGTAAATAGGTAAATAAGTAAATAAATAAATTGGTAAATAAGTAAATATGTAAATAATTAAATAAGTATATAAGTAAATAAGTAAATAAGTAAATAAGTTAATAAGTTAATAAAATGAAAAGGTAAATAAGTAAATAAATTAATACGTAAATAAGTAAAGAAGTAAATAAGTGAATAAGTAAATTTAAATAGGTAAGTAAATAGGTAAATAAGTAAATAAGTAAATAGGTAAATAGGTAAATAAGTAATTAAATAATTAAATAATTAAACAAGTGAATAAGTTAAGAAGTAAATAAGTTAATAAGTAAATAAGCAAATAAGCAAATAAGTAAATAAGTAAATAAGTAAATAAGTAAATAAAAATAAGTAAATAAGTAAATAAGTCAATAAGTAAATAAGTAAATAAGTAAATAAGTAAATAAGTTAATAAGTAAATAAGTAAATAAGTTATTAAGTAAATAAGTTATTAAGTAAATAAGTAAAGAGGTAAATAAATAAATAAATTAATAAGTGAAAAAGTAAATTTAAATAGGTAAGTAAATAGGTAAATAGGTAAATAAGTAAATAAGTTAATAAGTAAATAAGTAAAGAAGTAAATAAGTAAATAAGTAAATAAGTATATAAGTAAATAAGTAAATAGGTAAATAAGTAAATAGGTAAATTGGTAAATAAGTAAATAGGTAAATAAATAAATAAGTTAATAAGTAAATAAGAAAATAAGTTAATAAGTAAATAAGTAAATATATATATAAGTAAATAAGTTATAAATTAAATAAGTAAATAAGTAAAAATTAAATAAGTAAATAAGTAAATAAGTAAATAAATAAATAAATAAATAAATTAGTAAATAAGTAAATAAATATATAGGTAAATAAGAAAATATGTAAATAAATAAATAATTAAATAAGTAAATGGGTAAATAGGTAAATAAGTAAATAAGTTAATAAGTAAATAAGTAAAGAAGTAAATAAGTTAATAAGTTATAAAGTAAATAAGTAAATAGGTAAAAATTAAATAAGTAAATAAGTAAAAAAATATATAAGTTTATAAGTGAATAAGTAATAAAGTAAATAAGAAAACAAATATATAAGTAAATAAGTAAATAAGTTATTAAGTAAATAAGTAAATAGGTAAAGAAGTTAATAAGTAAATAAGTTATTAAGTAAATAAGTTATTAAGTAAATAAGTAAATAGGTAAATAAGTAAATAAATTAATAAGTGAAAAAGTAAATTTAAATAGGTAAGTAAATAGGTAAATAGGTAAATAAGTAAATAAGTTAATAAGTAAATAAGTAAAGAAGTAAATAAGTAAATAAGTAAATAAGTTATTAAGTAAATAAGTAAATAGGTAAATAAGTAAATAGGTAAATTGGTAAATAAGTAAATAGGTAAATAAATAAATAAGTTAATAAGTAAATAAGAAAATAAGTTAATAAGTAAATAAGTAAATATATATATAAGTAAATACGTTATAAATTAAATAAGTAAATAAGTAAAAATTAAATAAGTAAATAAGTAAATAAGTAAATAAATAAATAAATAAATAAATTAGTAAATAAGTAAATAAATATATAGGTAAATAAGAAAATATGTAAATAAATAAATAATTAAATAAGTAAATGGGTAAATAGGTAAATAAGTAAATAAGTTAATAAGTAAATAAGTAAAGAAGTAAATAAGTTAATAAGTTATAAAGTAAATAAGTAAATAGGTAAAAATTAAATAAGTAAATAAGTAAAAAAATATATAAGTTTATAAGTGAATAAGTAATAAAGTAAATAAGAAAACAAATATATAAGTAAATAAGTAAATAAGTAAATAAGTTATTAAGTAAACAAGTAAACAAGTAAACAAGTAAACAAGTAAACAAGTAAACAAGTAAATAAGTAAATAAGTAAATAAGTAAATAAGTAAATAAGTAAATAGGTAAATAAGTAAATAAGTAAAAAGGGAAATAGGTAAATAGGTAAATGGGTAAATAAGTAAATAGGTAAATAAGTAAATAAGTAAATAAGTAAATAATTAAATAAGTAAATAAGTTAATGAGTAAATAAGTAAATATGTATATAAGTAAATAAGTTATAAATTAAATAAGTAAATAGGTAAAAATTAAATAATTAAATAAGTAAAAAAGTAAATAAGTTATTAAGTAAATAAATAAATAAGTAAATAGGTAAAGAAGTTAATAAGTAAATAAGTTATTAAGTAAATAAGTTATTAAGTAAATAAGTAAATAGGTAAATAAGTTAATAAGTAAATAAGTGAATAAGTAAATTTAAATAGGTAAGTAAATAGGTAAATAAGTAAACAAGTAAACAAGTAAACAAGTAAACAAATAAACAAGTAAACAAGTAAACAAGTAAACAAGTAAACAAGTAAACAAGTAAACAAATAAACAAGTAAACAAGTAAACAAGTAAACAAGTAAACAAGTAAACAAGTAAATAAGTAAATAACTAAATAGGTTATTAAGTAAATAAGTAAATAAGTAAATAAGTAAATAGGTAAATAAGTAAATAAGTAAAAAGGGAAATAGGTAAATAGGTAAATGGGTAAATAAGTAAATAGGTAAATAAGTAAATAAGTAAATAAGTAAATAATTAAATAAGTAAATAAGTTAATAAGTAAATAAGTAAATATGTATATAAGTAAATAAGTTATAAATTAAATAAGTAAATAGGTAAAAATTAAATAATTAAATAAGTAAAAAAGTAAATAAGTTATTAAGTAAATAAATAAATAGGTAAATAAGTAAATAAGTAAATAAGTAAATAAGTTATTAAGTAAATAAGTAAATAGGTAAATAAGTAAATAAGTAAATAAGTAAATAAGTTAATATGTAAATAAGTAAATAAGTAAATAAGTAAATAGGTAAATAGGTAAATGGGTAAATGGGTAAATAAGTAAATAGGTAAATAAGTAAATAAGTAAATAAGTAAATAAGTAAATAATTAAATAAGTAAATAAGTTAATGAGTTAATAAGTAAATATGTATATAAGTAAATAAGTTATAAATTAAATAAGTAAATAGGTAAAAATTAAATAATTAAATAAGTAAAAAAGTAAATAAGTTATTAAGTAAATAAATAAATAGGTAAATAAGTAAATAAGTAAATAAGTAAATAAGTTAATAAGTAAATAAGTTAATAGGTAAATAAGTAAATAAATAAATTGGTCAATAAGTAAATAAGTAAATATGAAAATAATTAAATAAGTATATAAGTAAATAAGTAAATAAGTAAATAAGTAAATAAGTAAATAAGTAAATAAGTAAATAAGTAAATAGGTAAATAGGTAAATAAGTAATTAAATAATTAAATAATTAAACAAGTGAATAAGTTAAGAAGTAAATAAGTTAATAAGTAAATAAGCAAATAAGTAAATAAGTAAATAAGAAAATAAGTAAATACGTTATTAAGTAAATAAGTAAACAAGTAAACAAGTAAACAAGTAAACAAGTAAACAAATAAACAAGTAAACAAGTAAACAAGTAAACAAGTAAACAAGTAAATAAGTACATAAGTAAATAGGTTATTAAGTAAATAAGTAAATAAGTAAATAAGTTGAAAAGGTAAATAAGTAAATAAATAAATAAATTAATAAGTAAAGAAGTAAATAAGTGAATAAGTAAATTTAAATAGGTAAGTAAATAGGTAAATAAGTAAATAAGTAAATAAGTAAATAAGTAAATAAGTAAATAAGTAAATAAGTTATTATGTAAATAAGTAAATAAGTAAATAGGTAAATAAGTAAATAGGTAAATAGGTAAATAGGTAAATGGGTAAATAAGTAAATAGGTAAATAAGTAAATAAGTAATTAATTAAATAAGTAAATAAGTTAATGAGTAAATAAGTAAATATGTATATAAGTAAATAAGTTATAAATTAATTAAGTAAATAGGTAAAAATTAAATAAGTAAATAAGTAAAAAAGTAAATAAGTTATAAAGTAAATAAATAAATAGGTAAATAAGTAAATTAGTAAATAATTTATTAAGTAAATAAGTAAATAAGTAAATAGGTTAATAAGTAAATAAGTAAATAAGTAAATAGGTAAATAGGTAAATAAGTAATTAAATAATTAAACAAGTGAATAAGTTAAGAAGTAAATAAGTTAATAAGTAAATAAGCAAATAAGCAAATAAGTAAATAAGAAAATAAGTAAATACGTTATTAAGTAAATAAGTAAACAAGTAAACAAGTAAACAAATAAACAAGTAAACAAGTAAACAAGTAAACAAGTAAACAAGTAAACAAGTAAACAAGTAAACAAGTAAACAAGTAAATGAGTAAATAGGTAAATAAGTAAATAAGTAAATAAGTTGAAAAGGTAAATTAGTAAATAAATAAATTAATAAGTAAATAAGTAAAGAAGTAAATAAGTAAATAAGTAAATTTAAATAGGTAAGTAAATAGGTAAATAAGTAAATAAGTAAATATGTAAATAAGTAAGTAAATAAGTTAATGAGTAAATAAGTAAATATGTATATAAGAAAATTAGTTATAAATTAAATAAGTAAATAGGTAAAAATTAAATAAGTAAATAAGTAAAAAAGTAAATAAGTTATTAAGTAAATAAATAAATAGGTAAATAAGTAAATAAGTAAATAAATTATTAAGTAAATAAGTAAATAGGTAAATAAGTAAATAAATAAATTGGTAAATAAGTAAATATGTAAATAATTAAATAAGTATATAAGTAAATAAGTAAATAAGTAAATAAGTTAATAAGTTAATAAAATGAAAAGGTAAATAAGTAAATAAATTAATACGTAAATAAGTAAAGAAGTAAATAAGTGAATAAGTAAATTTAAATAGGTAAGTAAATAGGTAAATAAGTAAATAAGTAAATAGGTAAATAGGTAAATAAGTAATTAAATAATTAAATAATTAAACAAGTGAATAAGTTAAGAAGTAAATAAGTTAATAAGTAAATAAGCAAATAAGCAAATAAGTAAATAAGTAAATAAGTAAATAAGTAAATAAAAATAAGTAAATAAGTAAATAAGTCAATAAGTAAATAAGTAAATAAGTAAATAAGTAAATAAGTTAATAAGTAAATAAGTAAATAAGTTAATAAGTAAATAAGTTATTAAGTAAATAAGTAAAGAGGTAAATAAATAAATAAATTAATAAGTGAAAAAGTAAATTTAAATAGGTAAGTAAATAGGTAAATAGGTAAATAAGTAAATAAGTTAATAAGTAAATAAGTAAAGAAGTAAATAAGTAAATAAGTAAATAAGTAAATAAGTAAATAAGTAAATAGGTAAATAAGTAAATAGGTAAATTGGTAAATAAGTAAATAGGTAAATAAGTAAATAAGTTAATAAGTAAATAAGAAAATAAGTTAATAAGTAAATAAGTAAATATATATATAAGTAAATACGTTATAAATTAAATAAGTAAATAAGTAAAAATTAAATAAGTAAATAAGTAAATAAGTAAATAAATAAATAAATAAATAAATTAGTAAATAAGTAAATAAATATATAGGTAAATAAGAAAATATGTAAATAAATAAATAATTAAATAAGTAAATGGGTAAATAGGTAAATAAGTAAATAAGTTAATAAGTAAATAAGTAAAGAAGTAAATAAGTTAATAAGTTATAAAGTAAATAAGTAAATAGGTAAAAATTAAATAAGTAAATAAGTAAAAAAATATATAAGTTTATAAGTGAATAAGTAATAAAGTAAATAAGAAAACAAATATATAAGTAAATAAGTAAATAAGTAAATAAGTTATTAAGTAAACAAGTAAACAAGTAAACAAGTAAACAAGTAAACAAGTAAACAAGTAAATAAGTAAATAAGTAAATAAGTAAATAAGTAAATAAGTAAATAGGTAAATAAGTAAATAAGTAAAAAGGGAAATAGGTAAATAGGTAAATGGGTAAATAAGTAAATAGGTAAATAAGTAAATAAGTAAATAAGTAAATAATTAAATAAGTAAATAAGTTAATGAGTAAATAAGTAAATATGTATATAAGTAAATAAGTTATAAATTAAATAAGTAAATAGGTAAAAATTAAATAATTAAATAAGTAAAAAAGTAAATAAGTTATTAAGTAAATAAATAAATAAGTAAATAGGTAAAGAAGTTAATAAGTAAATAAGTTATTAAGTAAATAAGTTTTTAAGTAAATAAGTAAATAGGTAAATAAGTTAATAAGTAAATAAGTGAATAAGTAAATTTAAATAGGTAAGTAAATAGGTAAATAAGTAAACAAGTAAACAAGTAAACAAGTAAACAAATAAACAAGTAAACAAGTAAACAAGTAAACAAGTAAACAAGTAAACAAGTAAACAAATAAACAAGTAAACAAGTAAACAAGTAAACAAGTAAACAAGTAAACAAGTAAATAAGTAAATAACTAAATAGGTTATTAAGTAAATAAGTAAATAAGTAAATAAGTAAATAGGTAAATAAGTAAATAAGTAAAAAGGGAAATAGGTAAATAGGTAAATGGGTAAATAAGTAAATAGGTAAATAAGTAAATAAGTAAATAAGTAAATAATTAAATAAGTAAATAAGTTAATGAGTAAATAAGTAAATATGTATATAAGTAAATAAGTTATAAATTAAATAAGTAAATAGGTAAAAATTAAATAATTAAATAAGTAAAAAAGTAAATAAGTTATTAAGTAAATAAATAAATAGGTAAATAAGTAAATAAGTAAATAAGTAAATAAGTTATTAAGTAAATAAGTAAATAGGTAAATAAGTAAATAAGTAAATAAGTAAATAAGTTAATATGTAAATAAGTAAATAAGTAAATAAGTAAATAGGTAAATAGGTAAATGGGTAAATGGGTAAATAAGTAAATAGGTAAATAAGTAAATAAGTAAATAAGTAAATAAGTAAATAAGTAAATAATTAAATAAGTAAATAAGTTAATGAGTTAATAAGTAAATATGTATATAAGTAAATAAGTTATAAATTAAATAAGTAAATAGGTAAAAATTAAATAATTAAATAAGTAAAAAAGTAAATAAGTTATTAAGTAAATAAATAAATAGGTAAATAAGTAAATAAGTAAATAAGTAAATAAGTTAATAAGTAAATAAGTTAATAGGTAAATAAGTAAATAAATAAATTGGTCAATAAGTAAATAAGTAAATATGAAAATAATTAAATAAGTATATAAGTAAATAAGTAAATAAGTAAATAAGTAAATAAGTAAATAAGTAAATAAGTAAATAAGTAAATAGGTAAATAGGTAAATAAGTAATTAAATAATTAAATAATTAAACAAGTGAATAAGTTAAGAAGTAAATAAGTTAATAAGTAAATAAGCAAATAAGTAAATAAGTAAATAAGAAAATAAGTAAATACGTTATTAAGTAAATAAGTAAACAAGTAAACAAGTAAACAAGTAAACAAGTAAACAAATAAACAAGTAAACAAGTAAACAAGTAAACAAGTAAACAAGTAAATAAGTACATAAGTAAATAGGTTATTAAGTAAATAAGTAAATAAGTAAATAAGTTGAAAAGGTAAATAAGTAAATAAATAAATAAATTAATAAGTAAAGAAGTAAATAAGTGAATAAGTAAATTTAAATAGGTAAGTAAATAGGTAAATAAGTAAATAAGTAAATAAGTAAATAAGTAAATAAGTAAATAAGTAAATAAGTTATTATGTAAATAAGTAAATAAGTAAATAGGTAAATAAGTAAATAGGTAAATAGGTAAATAGGTAAATGGGTAAATAAGTAAATAGGTAAATAAGTAAATAAGTAATTAATTAAATAAGTAAATAAGTTAATGAGTAAATAAGTAAATATGTATATAAGTAAATAAGTTATAAATTAATTAAGTAAATAGGTAAAAATTAAATAAGTAAATAAGTAAAAAAGTAAATAAGTTATAAAGTAAATAAATAAATAGGTAAATAAGTAAATAAGTAAATAATTTATTAAGTAAATAAGTAAATAAGTAAATAGGTTAATAAGTAAATAAGTAAATAAGTAAATAGGTAAATAGGTAAATAAGTAATTAAATAATTAAACAAGTGAATAAGTTAAGAAGTAAATAAGTTAATAAGTAAATAAGCAAATAAGCAAATAAGTAAATAAGAAAATAAGTAAATACGTTATTAAGTAAATAAGTAAACAAGTAAACAAGTAAACAAATAAACAAGTAAACAAGTAAACAAGTAAACAAGTAAACAAGTAAACAAGTAAACAAGTAAACAAGTAAACAAGTAAATGAGTAAATAGGTAAATAAGTAAATAAGTAAATAAGTTGAAAAGGTAAATTAGTAAATAAATAAATTAATAAGTAAATAAGTAAAGAAGTAAATAAGTAAATAAGTAAATTTAAATAGGTAAGTAAATAGGTAAATAAGTAAATAAGTAAATATGTAAATAAGTAAGTAAATAAGTTAATGAGTAAATAAGTAAATATGTATATAAGAAAATTAGTTATAAATTAAATAAGTAAATAGGTAAAAATTAAATAAGTAAATAAGTAAAAAAGTAAATAAGTTATTAAGTAAATAAATAAATAGGTAAATAAGTAAATAAGTAAATAAATTATTAAGTAAATAAGTAAATAGGTAAATAAGTAAATAAATAAATTGGTAAATAAGTAAATATGTAAATAATTAAATAAGTATATAAGTAAATAAGTAAATAAGTAAATAAGTTAATAAGTTAATAAAATGAAAAGGTAAATAAGTAAATAAATTAATACGTAAATAAGTAAAGAAGTAAATAAGTGAATAAGTAAATTTAAATAGGTAAGTAAATAGGTAAATAAGTAAATAAGTAAATAGGTAAATAGGTAAATAAGTAATTAAATAATTAAATAATTAAACAAGTGAATAAGTTAAGAAGTAAATAAGTTAATAAGTAAATAAGCAAATAAGCAAATAAGTAAATAAGTAAATAAGTAAATAAGTAAATAAGTAAATAAAAATAAGTAAATAAGTAAATAAGTCAATAAGTAAATAAGTAAATAAGTAAATAAGTAAATAAGTTAATAAGTAAATAAGTAAATAAGTTATTAAGTAAATAAGTTATTAAGTAAATAAGTAAAGAGGTAAATAAATAAATAAATTAATAAGTGAAAAAGTAAATTTAAATAGGTAAGTAAATAGGTAAATAGGTAAATAAGTAAATAAGTTAATAAGTAAATAAGTAAAGAAGTAAATAAGTAAATAAGTAAATAAGTTATTAAGTAAATAAGTAAATAGGTAAATAAGTAAATAGGTAAATTGGTAAATAAGTAAATAGGTAAATAAATAAATAAGTTAATAAGTAAATATATATATAAGTAAATAAGTTATAAATTAAATAAGTAAATAAGTAAAAATTAAATAAGTAAATAAGTAAATAAGTAAATAAATAAATAAATAAATAAATTAGTAAATAAGTAAATAAATATATAGGTAAATAAGAAAATATGTAAATAAATAAATAATTAAATAAGTAAATGGGTAAATAGGTAAATAAGTAAATAAGTTAATAAGTAAATAAGTAAAGAAGTAAATAAGTTAATAAGTTATAAAGTAAATAAGTAAATAGGTAAAAATTAAATAAGTAAATAAGTAAAAAAATATATAAGTTTATAAGTGAATAAGTAATAAAGTAAATAAGAAAACAAATATATAAGTAAATAAGTAAATAAGTTATTAAGTAAATAAGTAAATAGGTAAAGAAGTTAATAAGTAAATAAGTTATTAAGTAAATAAGTTATTAAGTAAATAAGTAAATAGGTAAATAAGTAAATAAGTAAATAAGTGAATAAGTAAATTTAAATAGGTAAGTAAATAGGTAAATAAGTAAACAAGTAAACAAGTAAACAAGTAAACAAGTAAACAAGTAAACAAATAAACAAGTAAACAAGTAAACAAGTAAACAAGTAAACAAGTAAACAAGTAAACAAGTAAACAAGTAAACAAGTAAACAAGTAAATAAGTAAATAAGTAAATAAGTAAATAAGTAAATAAGTAAATAGGTAAATAAGTAAATAAGTAAAAAGGGAAATAGGTAAATAGGTAAATGGGTAAATAAGTAAATAGGTAAATAAGTAAATAAGTAAATAAGTAAATAATTAAATAAGTAAATAAGTTAATGAGTAAATAAGTAAATATGTATATAAGTAAATAAGTTATAAATTAAATAAGTAAATAGGTAAAAATTAAATAATTAAATAAGTAAAAAAGTAAATAAGTTATTAAGTAAATAAATAAATAGGTAAATAAGTAAATAAGTAAATAAGTAAATAAGTTATTAAGTAAATAAGTAAATAGGTAAATAAGTAAATAAATAAATTGGTCAATAAGTAAATAAGTAAATATGAAAATAATTAAATAAGTATATAAGTAAATAAGTAAATAAGTAAATAAGTAAATAAGTAAATAGGTAAATAGGTAAATAAGTATTTAAATAATTAAACAAGTGAATAAGTTAAGAAGTAAATAAGGTAATAAGTAAATAAGCAAATAAGCAAATAAGTAAATAAGTAAATAAGTAAATAAGTTAATAAGTTAATAAGTTGAAAAGGTAAATAAGTTATTAAGTAAATAAGTAAATAGGTAAATAAGTAAATAAGTAAATAAGTAAATAAGTAAATAAGTAAATAAGTAAATAAGTAAATAAGTAAATAAGTAAATAAGTAAATAAGTAAATAAGTAAATTAGTAAATATGTAAATAAGTAAATAAGTAAATAGGTAAATAGGTAAATGGGTAAATAAGTAAATAGGTAAATAAGTAAATAAGTAAATAATTAAATAAGTAAATAAGTAAATAAGTTAATGAGTAAATAAGTAAATATGTATATAAGTAAATAAGTTATAAATTCAATAAGTAAATAGGTAAAAATTAAATAATTAAATAAGTAAAAAAGTAAATAAGTTATTAAGTAAATAAATAAATAGGTAAATAAGTAAATAAGTAAATAAGTTATTAAGTAAATAAGTAAATAGGTAAATAAGTAAATAAATAAATTGGTCAATAAGTAAATAAGTAAATATGAAAATAATTAAATAAGTATATAAGTAAATAAGTAAATAAGTAAATAAGTAAATAGGTAAATAGGTAAATAAGTATTTAAATAATTAAACAAGTGAATAAGTTAAGAAGTAAATAAGTTAATAAGTAAATAAGCAAATAAGCAAATAAGTAAATAAGAAAATAAGTAAATACGTTATTAAGTAAATAAGTAAACAAGTAAACAAGTAAACAAGTAAACAAATAAACAAGTAAACAAGTAAACAAGTAAACAAGTAAACAAGTAAACAAGTAAACAAGTAAACAAGTAAACAAGTAAACAAGTAAACAAGTAAACAAGTAAATAAGTAAATAAGTAAATAAGTAAATAAGTAAATAAGTAAATAAGTTAATAAGTTGAAAAGGTAAATAAGTAAATAAATAAATAAATTAATAAGTAAATAAGTAAAGATGTAAATAAGTGAATAAGTAAATTTAAATAGGTAAGTAAATAGGTAAATAAGTAAATAAGTAAATAAGTAAATATGTAAATAAGTAAATAAGTAAATAAGTAAATAAGTTATTATGTTAATAAGTAAATAAGTAAATAGGTAAATAAGTAAATAGGTAAATAGGTAAATGGGTAAATAAGTAAATAGGTAAATAAGTAAATAAGTAAATAAGTAAATAAGTAATTAATTAAATAAGTAAATAAGTTAATGAGTAAATAAGTAAATATATATATAAGTAAATAAGTTATAAATTAAATAAGTAAATAGGTAAAAATTAAATAAGTAAAAAAGTAAATAAGTTATTAAGTAAATAAATAAATAGGTAAATAAGTAAATTAGTAAATAAGTTATTAAGTAAATAAGTAAAGAAGTAAATAAGTGAATAAGTAAATTTAAATAGGTAAGTAAATAAGTAAATATGTAAATAATTAAATAAGTATATAAGTAAATAAGTAAATAAGTAAATAAGTAAATAAGTAAATAAGTAAATAAGTAAATAAGTAAATAAGTAAATAAGTAAATAAGTAAATAGATAAATAGGTAAATAAGTAATTAAATAATTTAATAATTAAACAAGTGATAAGTTAAGAAGTAAATAAGTAAATAAGCAAATAAGCAAATAAGTAAATAAGAAAATAAGTAAATACGTTATTAAGTAAATAAGTAAACAAGTAAACAAGTACACAAGTAAACAAGTAAACAAGTAAACAAGTAAACAAGTAAACAAGTAAACAAGTAAACAAGTAAACAAGTAAACAAGTAAACAAGTAAACAAGTAAACAAGTAAACAAGTAAACAAGTAAACAAGACAAGTAAATGAGTAAATAGGTAAATAAGTAAATAAGTAAATAAGTAAATAAGTAAATAAGTTGAAAAGGTAAATTAGTAAATAAATTAATTAATTAATTAGTAAATAAGTAAAGAAGTAAATAAGTGAATAAGTAAATTTAAATAGGTAAGTAAATAGGTAAATAAGTAAATAAGTAAATATGTAAATAAGTTAATAAGTAAGTAAATAAGTTAATGAGTAAATAAGTAAATATGTATATAAGTAAATAAGTTATAAATTAAATAAGTAAATAGGTAAAAATTAAATAAGTAAATAAGTAAAAAATAAAATAAGTTATTAAGTAAATAAATAAATAGGTAAATAAGTAAATAAGTAAATAAGTTATTAAGTAAATAAGTAAATAAGTAAATAGGTAAATAAGTAAATAAATAAATTGGTAAATAAGTAAATAAGTAAATATGTAAATAATTAAATAAGTATATAAGTAAATAAGTAAATAAGTAAATAAGTAAATAAGTTAATAAAATGAAAAGGTAAATAAGTAAATAAATAAATAAATTAATAAGTAAATAAGTAAAGAAGTAAATAAGTGAATAAGTAAATTTAAATAGGTAAGTAAATAGGTAAATAAGTAAATAAGTAAATAGGTAAATAGGTAAATAAGTAATTAAATAATTAAATAATTAAACAAGTGAATAAGTTAAGAAGTAAATAAGTTAATAAGTAAATAAGCAAATAAGCAAATAAGCAAATAAGTAAATAAGTAAATAAGAAAATAAGTAAATACGTTATTAAGTAAATAAGTAAACAAGTAAACAAGTAAACAAGTAAACAAGTAAACAAGTAAACAAGTAAATAAGTAAATAAGTAAATAGGTAAATAAGTAAATAAGTAAATAAGTAAATAAGTAAATAAGTAAATAAGTTGAAAAGGTAAATAAGTAAATAAATAAATAAATTTATAAGTAAATAAGTAAAGAAGTAAATAAGTGAATAAGTAAATAAAAAAAGTAAACATGTAAATAAGTAATGATGTAAATAAGTAAATAGGTAAATAAGTAAGTGAGTAAATAAGTAAATGCGTAAATAAGTAAATAAATAAATTAATTTTTAATAAGTAAACAAGTAAAGAAGTAAATAAGTGAATAAGTTGAAAAGGTAAATAAGTAAATAAATAAATAAATTAATAAGTAAATAAGTAAAGAAGTAAATAAGTGAATAAGTAAATAAAAAAAAAGTAAACATGTAAATAAGTAATGATGTAAATAAGTAATGATGTAAATAAGTAAATAGGTAAATAAGTAAGTAAGTAAATAAGTAAATGCGTAAATAAGTAAATAAATAAATTAATTTTTAATAAGTAAACAAGTAAAGAAGTAAATAAGTGAATAAGTAAATTTAAATAGGTAAGTAAATAGGTAAATAAGTAAATTAGTAAATAAGTAAATAAGTAAAGAAGTAAATAAGTAAATAAGTAAATAAGTAAATAAGTAAATAAGTAAATAAGTAAATAAGTAAATAAGTAAATAAGTAAATAAGTAAATAAGTAAATAAGTAAATAAGTAAATAAGTAAATAAGTAAATAAGTAAATAAGTAAATAAGTAAATAAGTAAATAAGTAAATAAGTAAGTATGCACGTGGACAGGTAGACGCTATCTATACGGACTATAAGAAATGTTTCGACCGTATGGATCACTCCATACTACTACAAAAAATTTTAATGCCGGAATTCACGGAAATCTGTACAGATGGTTTAAATCGTATGTAGAAAATAGATCCCAAGCAATCGTACTTAACGGGTATACTTCATCTTGGAATTTTGTACCTTCCGGTGTGCCTCAGGGTTCACTGTTGGGGCCTTTATTATTTAACCTATTTATAAACGATATAGCGTTATGTTTTAGGCTTTCCGAATTCCTGCTTTATGCAGAGGATACGAAGATATTTAAAAAAAATGTACTCCTGCAGATTGTCAACTGTTACAGGAATATCTTTTTAGATTTGAAAAATACTGTGATGATAATAAATTAGACCTGAACGTAGCTAAATGCAATGCAATAACTTTTAATCGTTAAACTAATATTATTAGATACAATTATGCACTCAAGTATAATAATATAAAACATGTAAATGAAATTCGTGATCTAGGAGTGATTCATAACTTAAAATTGACATATGAAAGACATATAGATACCATAGCAAAAAGGGCGAATAAAATGATAGGTTTATCATAAGACAGAGCTCTCAATTCAAGAGCATTAAAACTATTAAAATTTTGTATTGCTCTTATGTGCGTACCTAGCTTACTCGCTCCTGACTTGTGAGTATTGCTCACAAGTCAGGAGCCCACGTTATGAGACATTCATTAATGGGCTTGAGTCAATTTTGCGCAGATATTAAAATTTAAAATATATATAGTACAGAAGTCAAACACTTGATGATAACTATGAATAACTATGAATGCAAGAGACACCATATACTACCTCTACAACAAAGACGCAAAATAGTAGACGTGAATTATTTAGTTAAAATTACCCAATATCATGTAGACTCTCCGTATCTAATATCAAAAATTGGTCTTAAGGTACCTATGAAAATACTAGATGAAAACATGCTGAAAATACTAGATGAAAAATAATACTGATAATAAAAGCAATTCGTGCGAAATTATTCCCTAACCATTCCAAAATATAAAAAATGCACAACGTTAATGTTCAAGCTTTCGCTTCTGCCGGCACTACCGGAGTGCAACCCGTTGTTTTATTATTATCAATTTTTATAGCTATAGAATTATTTTAAAATTAATTATTTTGTTATGAAAGCGAACAAACATTTAGTTTCGATATGCGGAAACGATGAATTGGTGTAAAGGTATGTACCTATTTAGTTAATAAATATAGTAATTTGTCGGATAATTATATATTTGCGGCGCTAGCTGTAGAGACTATGGGACCATGGTCTTCTGACATGAAGAAATTCATGTCAGAAATGTCGAACAGACTTGTCCTTGCCTGTGGTGACCTGAGGGCTGGCGGCTATTTTGCCCAACGACTCAGTCTAGTCGTACAAAGGGGCAATGCCGCCAGTGTCTTGGGTACCATGCCTCACACGGACTTTTTAGATGAAGTATTTTATTTATAAACCTTTTTATTTTATATGTTTTTTTTATTTTTACTATAAGTTTTGTATATATTATTAAGGTTAGTTATTACGATTAGTTCTAGGTTTTTGTACATATGGTAATTTAATCTTGTACATGTATATATATAAATAAATAAGATTTAGTTAATAGCAAAATTGTCATAACACTGTATGTTTCCTAAATAAAGTAAAATAAAAATAAAATAAATTTTTTCACCTTCACTAAAACCCATCCTTTGTCGAGACTGTGTCACACGTTGCACATGCTTAGGTCACAGCTTTGTGAAATACATTATTATTCTACTGATGTCTGTGAGAACGGTCGAAATAGATGAAATAAGTTTGATGACCCGAGCGGACTGGATGTCGTGCTTGATTTGATAAGTTTTATTGTTTTGCTTTTGAAAAGGCGCCATTTGTTACGAAATCTGGTAATTTCCTCAAATATTTACTATAACGCGATACTTCCAGTGAAATTATGTACAATATTTTGGTTAAATAAATATAATACCTTAGTTTAATACGCTACCGTAAATGACTTAAATTGTATAGTCCTAAGAAAATCACTTCAAAAATATCCTCCAGAATTAGTATGAGACTAAAGGATTTTAATATGGACGTTTAGATTTTGAAATGAAATAAATGATGCTGTGTGTGTGGTATCAACAAAATTCTTTTTTAGGGTTCCGTAGCCAAATGGCAAAAAACGTAACCCTTATGGATTCGTGATGTCTGTCTGTCTGTCCGTCCGTATATCACAGCCACTTTTTTCCGAAACTAAAAGAACTATACTGTTGAAACTCGGTACGTAGATGTATTCTGTGAACCGCATTAAGATTTTCACACAAAAATAGAAAAAAAGCAATAAATTTTGAGGGTTCCCCATACTTGGAACTGAAACTCAAATTTTTTTTCATGAAAACCATACAGTGTGGGGTGTCTATAGAGTGGTCTTCAAAAATGATATTGAGGTTTCTTATATAATTTTTTTCTAAACTGAATAGTTTGCGCGAGAGACACTTCCAAAGTGGTAAAATGTTGGCCCCCCCCTGTAATTTCTAAAATGAGAGAATGATAAAACTAAAAAAAATATATGATGTATATTTCGATGCAAACTTCCACCAAAAATTGGTTTGAACTAGATCTAGTTAGTAGTTTTTTTAATACGTCATATCATCGTAAACCACAATTTACCTTTAATTCAATCTTAATGCAATGTATTTTATGGATAATCAAAGGCAATGATGTATTTCTGTTGCCGCTATTGTTATACAAATACTAAAAATAGAATAAAATAAATGGGGCTCCCATACAATAAACGTGAATTTTTATAGATAATGGTACGGAACCCTTCGTGCGTGAGTTTGACTCGCACTTGGCCGCTTTTTTTTTAAAGGTCTATGCATGCCATTTTGTATGTAATAGGACAACGTCCCAATTCCGTCTTTATTTTTAAACGGATTGAAGTGGTCCAATTTTCTCTCTTCTCTCATTTTCGCAGACGAGGCGATTTTTAATAGGCGATTTTTTTATGTCCTACATTATGTGCTGGGCACAGGTCTCCTCTCACAAGAGAGAGGGATTTAAGCCATAGTCCACTACTCTGGCTTAGTGCGGATTGGTGGACATCATGTCTTCGAGAAATTATAAGTTTCACTCAGGCATACACGGCGATAAGAAACATCGTAATCAATTTAATATCACAATATTTTCCATCACCGTGAACCAGCTACAAAATGCGCAAATTTCTTTGTAACCCGGTATATCCGTGTCGGAGACCACGGTCTTAACCGCACGGCATGGCTGCTCGTGGTTTTGCGCCAGTGATGACCTTTTTCCGTACTTTTTTGAAAACGAAGTTGGTGAGACCGCCCGGCTATCATCATCGAACAGAGCTAAGTTAACCAACTTTTGAAGGCGCAAATGTTAGCGCTGTAATATGGATAGATTGGATTGAAGTGGACCAGGCTTCTCTAAGAAAAAGGACAACCTGGTTGCCCTGAATAGAGAGAGGACTGAGGAATTCTCAAAGAAGTCAAAAGCTACACCGGGTCGCAACGCCAAAGGAAGAAGAACAATATGCAAACACGAATAACACGAAAATGAGATTTTATTCTATACTAAATAATACACTTAGCTATCCACTTATGTTATAGGTATTAACTATCGTAGGAAAGGCAGCGTTCTACCTGTACGAGGTTCTGTCGCAGCAATGTGTAGAATAATAATCAATAATATACGTATAATTTATCTATTAATGCATATTACTTATCGTTATTTCGCCTTAGATATTATTAAGCGCCTGTATAGGAGAGGCTTAAAGGGAGCAACGCTAAATCGAGATTTGTATGATTGCCACGTAGAAAACATTAATATTGCAAACCGTTCAAACTTCAGGATATACTGCTCCCAAGTTGAATACATCACAAATTAGAAATATTCATATACTTAGTATATATACCTACCTACTTACCATATTGTTACTACGATGGTATAACATTTACAAACTTAGTAAAATAAATAATGTAGATTAAAAAACTAAAAAAACACGCTTTTGAGAAAATACGAACTAAAAACTAAAAAAATAAGAAGAAAATGTATATTACTGTAAATAAAGCGTGGGGTGCATGGTGTCAATAGTATCTTAAAAACCACCCCACGCTTTATTTACAGTAATATACATTTTCTTCTTATTTTTTTAGTTTTTAGTTCGTATTTTCTCAAAAGCGTGTTTTTTTAGTTTTTTAAACTACATTATTTATTTTTAATTTTTTAGTTGGATTTTTATTCTCATATTATTGCATTGTCATCGGCCCTTGACCCCTATGCAAATTTTCAAGTTAACCAGAAAATTATATAAATTAACAAAAATCATATTTTGCAAATTGAAAAATGGAATAATTTTATCAAATTAGTGTATTGTCATCGGTCCTCAATAAATCTACAAAGTTTGAACGAAATCTGGCCGTTTAAAGTGGGTCAAAATCGCGCCCAAAGAAGTCGGTTACAAACAAACATACAAACATACAGGTGAAGCTAATAAAAAGCGTGTAAAAAACTTGAAGTACGTATAAATAAAATTTTCAATGCTTTTAACACTGTTATTTGATTTTAATGCTCATATTATGAAGCACGCATGGCCCGGCCGTTACGTAGACCAGCGATCTATGCAACTAAGTCAAACGGGCGCGGTCGGGAATGTGATGGGGGACCGCTAGTGGTAAAAAAACATGTGAGTTTTCGTGCTTCGGAGAGCACGTTAAGCCGTCGGTCCCGGTTGTTGTCGATAGATAATAGTCGTTAAACCTTGTCGGGGGCCATATGGGCGGTTCGAAAACATCCGACAGCGAGTTGGCCACTAACTCGCATCTCACCAACCCGCATTGGAGCAGCGTGGTGGAGTAAGGTCCAAGCTTCCCCAATAATGGGAATAGATTCGTTTTGTAGTTTTAAGTGTCATTACCATAAGCAAGATAAAGTAGGTACTGAACAATATTTTTTTACCGTTTAAAGTCGGTTCTATTTTTTGTTAAAAACTTAATTAATTTCACTCTTTTTAGTAATTTAATAATTCTGTATATGTATAAGCATAATTAGAATTTTTTTCACATAACTTCTAAACGTTTATAAGATTTACCTTTAATAATCATGTTAATGTAATAGTCATCTAATAGCCTGAAAGAATACTACTGTCGGTCAATCTGAACGTATAAATTATTGAAAGAATTTGCTCTCAGCTCCTAACCGTTGAGTTGTACCTTCAATCATCAGCTAAGTATCATGAAGTGATAATTACTGAGCATAAATATTTGTATTATGTTAAAAAATATGACTAAAACAATGTGTGTGCCTATAAAGTTTCAGTGTATCCCTCGATTTTCCTAGAATCCCATCATCAGATTTTGACATGGTAACAGTTGAACCACCTTAGGAGTTACACAAATGTCTTTTTTGCTTTAGTAAGAATATGAAAATCAATTGTTGTGCTATAAAATTTGAATGTTCCCCTCGATTTCTCTAGGATGCTATCGTCAGAGTTTGACTTGGTGACAGTTGGACCATATCGGGAATGTAAGATTTCGAACAAAAAACCATTTATTGAAAGAATTAGCTCTCAACTCCTAACCGTCGCAGTACCTTCCATCATCAGCTCAGCAACATGAGATGATGATTACTATGCACAAATATCTCTTATGCTTCTGAAAGTATAAGAAAAATAATATGCATGCTTATAAAATTTGAGAGTTCCCCTCGATTTCCCTGGGATACCATCATCCCATCTTCAGATCCTGATTTGGTGACAATGGGACCACCTCTTGAGTATAAGCATACGAAAAAAAGTAATCGATGAACATAAGTATATAAAAAATACATACAGCCGAATACAAGTACCTCGTCCTTTTGGAAGTCGGTAAAAATTAATAAGATTTAATTTATTCTTTATTTAAATTTCTGTTGAGACCTAATGTACTCGTATGTTCTGGCGGTGCATAAAATTGTTTAATCTAACAATACAAAATCCACGACTTGGGTTAATCTTTAGAGAGAATGTTGCATAAATAGTCAGTCGTCCGTCACCTTCAATAATTGGTTGAGTAAACGTTTGCCAAAACTACCTTCAAATACTTACACCCGTACTCATAAACAATACTACTTTCGTTAACAATACGAGGTCTAATAGTGCTCGCCAACGCATAGGCTCATTTAAACATATTCATTGACGATACTTGAGTGAAGCCTGCTACTACAAATGCCTTTGTTGTATATTGTACGTAAATCGATAGCTTTACATAACGAACGCACGTCAAATAGCGCTTGCATAACGTTGCCTGCTTACTTAAGCAAGTATGCTTCTTCAATACGGCTGTTACTCAGCTTTCATTGGGAAATCAGAAATAAGCCTGGCGATACTAGTTAGAATGTCACGCAAATAAGTACGAAGGTCCCGAAGCAAATCCCCTCGCCTTCCATCTACGCATGACTGATGGATTTTGCCTTCTGATGTTGAGAAGCTAGCCGTTCTGGGCATTGGAACTTACAGAAGTTGCGTTTTATTGTTTTGTTGATAAAATAGACCAGAAGATCGATAATCATTAGTATAGAGCTCGAGAAAAAAGTCTAAATTTACATTCATCTCCTTACACACTAACATTAGCAAAGACCAACAAGTAATTTTTTTTTAAATAATTTAACTAATTTGGAGTAGCAGTTACCTTAAGATATTTATTATAACGCTTCAAATATAATAGTTTAAAATCATATATTATCATATCATAGATTATACTCTATAATATTTCATGTACCGAAGTTTGAGGCACAGCGTAGCCCACCTTATTCCCTTTTTGCAAAAATCCTTAATTACTTGTCGCTGGAAATTTCCAGAACATATTCTGTAGAACAAGTTAAAATTTTACCTTTTGTTTCTGTATTTTCATTTCAGGCATAAAATGGGAGTTAATAAAGTCCTTTGGATATTATTTTGAATAGGTAATTTTTGGCAATGAATGAACAGCAAAGTAAATTAGTTCACGTTAAATTGAAAGCACCGTCTATTCAGCAAAATAGATCACTTTGGATACGATGCGATTTAGTCGAGTGCTTCATATTATAATGGTTCTATTAAAAACAGTGCCTACTCGTATATTGTATAAGTATTCCAACCTAATAATTTCTATAAGAAGACTCTCTTTAGAACGTGAATTGATTGAAATAATAATTACGTACGAATATCGGTATGAATTTAAATTACTAAAACGTACAGAGCTATGTGTATTCTTTATAGTACAGAGTCTTAAATAAAAATATATAAAAGTAAATTATTAAATCCTCATCAAAATTAAATATTGTGAAAGGGGATAAAAATTAATTTATTTAATTTCATATGCTTGTGCTTATGATATTAAAGTGATGTTTAAGTAATTAAAAGCTATAAAATATAAAGAGCCCAAACACACCATAATATACCAAAGCAAAGAGAGGAAAAACTTGAAGGCACGAACACTTTCTGATTTATACTGAGGTTTTTCTTTTCCCTTGAAGATAATATCACTTTCCATAGAGAAAAACGCAAAAGACCTGCCTACAATAGCTTTGATGACGCGTTACAACAGCTGGCACGGTGAGGTAATTAGAAATGGTCCCGTGAACACCTGAGATCTCACACGCAAAAGACGTGGTATTCTGTGTAGTAATTTTCTTTCTTCAATACGTTTTTACGATACTGGTGAGTTAGAGATCTCGTAATCATTTTTGTATTTATTTCTTTCGTAATGTTTACAGGAGTACTAGTTCATATTTATGCCATAAACTATAAGTGTATGTTAATTAATAAAACATGTATTTAATGTTAAATATATATTTAAGGTTTACCACTTTTTACAAAATTTGGATGACTTTTGCAAGGAGAAAAATCCAATCTGATGAGGCAGTAAAACCGCCTTCAAACAGTTCATAGACTCTCGCACCCAGGATTTTCATTCCAAAGATATCAACGATCTCTGTAAAATGGCGCACATGTGTCTATGCGGATTAAATAATAATTTCTTTAAAAACTTGTTTTACTTCTTTGATACCTTCTGAACGGCAATTTCATATGTAAGGACCTAATATTATAGTTAATTTGAAACTTTTCTATGTAGCCTCTAGAATAACCCTCTGCGTTCAGTACACATCGTAGAAAAGGCAGTCGATTCAGGCGTACCTCAAACGCGTGTTTATTTGCACACCTTTATACATGACAAGTAGTTCTCTTGCCTTTAAATTCTTCATAGAGATAGGACTTAAGAGTAAAATACATGACAGACGCATCATCAGGCAAATATTGTACTTAACCATCATTAAAAACACGGAAATACAAGACTTGGATCTCCTTAAATTTTTGCGATCACCACCAATTGTGGGTTGGTGTCACAGAGGCAAATATAAGTCTGTGGTTGGTGTTTATAGAACTGCACACGGATAGAAATTATTGACTAAGTTTACATGAAAACAATAAAATAACTATCCGGAGTCGTGTACTGACTTGCCTTGATGTAATGAAAAAATTACTGAAAAATATTTTTTGGTAATATGTTTATCAATATGAACTGAAACTTGAAATATTATAGTAGTTGAAGATCATTTCTTGAATGAAAGATTGTCAATCTTAATATATATAATTCTTCTGTGAGTGTGTATGTCACTGAACTCCTCCTTAACGGCTGGACAGATTTTAATGATTTTTTTTGTGTGTATTCAAATGGATTCGAGGATGGTTTAGATTCACAATTTGGGCCACTGGAAATGTTTTTTAATTACTTTTTTACTTATTTAGTTTTCGCATATAAATTGTTCCTGCCTGTCAAACGTTTTGTATTTCGTGCCGTGTCGTTCTAAACTTTGACACAGTCAGAATAACTGGACAGTTCGTATGTCATTATTTGTTTTATATTTTTGTTTGATAGTAACATGAAGTCTCCTTAAGATAATAAGAAAACAAATCCTCTTTTATTACTTTTAAGGCAGGACAACGTCTGCGGGGTCCACTAGTCTCTATATATAAAAATGAATTGCTGTTCCTTTGTTTCGCTAAAACTCAAGAATGGCTGAATCGATGTGGTTAATTTTGGTCTTGAAATGTTAGTAAAAGTCCAGGGAAGGTTTAAACAGTAAGAAAATATGGAAAAATTGCGAAATAAATAGTAAAACAAAATATTTTACTTTCCTATATAAACTGTTAGTAACTATCAAACATTGGTTCATCGCGCCATCGTTCAGAAGTTTGACATAGTCTGAATAACAGTTCATCTGTCATTATATTTTGTTTTATAATGTTTATTTAACAGCAACATTAAACTCTTTGCGATGATAAAGAAACTCTTTTCATATTTTAATACTTTTAAGGTAGGGCAACGTCTGCGGGGTCCACTAGTTTTCTTATAAAATTAGCTAATCCGCCTACTCGTACTAAGCGTAATAAGTATTTCTTTGCTCCAGAAAAACGCATCTGGAATGTGTGTTAAAATTTATAATAAGCTACTGAATGTATGTATATAACTAAAAAAAAAATGACATTAAAGAATGGCTGCAACCCTTTTTGCGTCCCACTGCTGGGCACGGGTCTCTCCCCATTATTGGGGAGGCCTGGAGCTTACTCCACCACGCTGCTCCAATGCGGGTTGGTGGAGATGCGGGTTAGTGGCCAACCCGCTGTCGGATGTTTTCAAACCGCCCATAAGGCCTCCGACAAGGTTTAACGACTGTTATCTATCGTTAACAACCGGGACCAACGGCTTAACGTGCCCTCCGAAGCACGGAATTTTTTGCCACTAGCGGTCACCCATCTCATACCCGACCGCGCCCGTTTGGCTTAGTTGCGTAGATCGTTTGCGTTCTACGCTAACCGCCGGGCCATGCGCGCTTCATTACAGACATTAAAGAATATTTATTGTAAATGAAATCTAATTTGACATTGTAAAAAATAGAATTAAAAATTAATTTTCTACTAACCTAGAGTCAATTAATAAATTGTGTAAAATTTGCATGCTAGCCTATGATAGCAGAATATGAGACACTACTTATAAGATAAAATTGCATCATCTATTGTAACACTATTATATGCAAATAAATGATTATTTATTATATTAAGCCTTTCACTCATGGACATCAGAAGCAGCATATGCAGTTACGCTACTGCTCCCTCGATTCGTGGTTACGTCATGAAAGTAGGTACATTTCCATGTTGAAACAGTATCGTAAATGTCAATAAATTTTCAAATAAAAGAACTTTTTACCAGCGTCTCAACATAAATGCTACTTCTTATAAGTAATCACTCTCTTGAGAGCGGCAGCTTGATATAAAACACTATTTAATGCGATATTTTACATAAACGAGGTCGCTAACGAGTTTCCTATGAATATCCTTGCATATTCATCAGGATATGAATCACAATCGTTCTTTACTAGTTAAGGAGTTTAATATTAACTATGAGTATCCTTTTGTGCGTGATAAGATTTTAACATTATTTACCCTAGGACCGTAAGTGTACTAATTTTTTTAATAGTTTATATATTATAGGTAATAGGTAATAACTGTTTGTTTAATGCTAGTTGCTTGTTTCTTGTGCTAGTTACAATATGCCAGTTACTTGTTGCTTGTGGCTTGTGTCTGATGTGCTTGATGTAATTTTACTGTGCAACTTAATGAAATTGTTTCGATATTTAAAGCGGCTTTTGGACTACACTATAATATAATATATTGTTATGGGCACGTTCACACTGTACTGTACTATATATTATGGATATCTCATCCATCTCACCGGTCACGCTTGATGATAATATCGTCCCATTTTTGCCCACGGTTAAAAACCTTGGACTGCACATTGACGCCACCCTTAGCTGGACAGCTCAGGTAAATGAAGTTAGTCGGTCAGTCTTTGCAACGTTGTGCTCGCTTAATAGACTACGGAACTTTTTGCCGATAACCACCAAAAAACATCTTATACAAAAACTTGTCCTTCCGTTAATTGATTATTCTGATGTGTGTTACTCTGATTTAAACGAGGATCTTTTAAACAAGTTAGAACGACTTATTAATTACTCCATTCGCTTTATCTTCTGTCTGCATAAATTCGACCATATATCTTCCTATCGTCGCCAACTTAGATGGCTCCCCTTTCGTCAGCGCAGACAGGTTAGACTACTTAATACACTGTACACCATTATTTTTGATTCTCCTTCTCCAGAGTACTTGAAGTGTAAATTTCAGTATCTCTGTGACTCTCTCGAACGCCATCTTTGTTCCTCTGATTCTCTTCTTCTATCAATTCCTCTTCACCGCTCCGGTTTTATTTCTAATTGTTTTTCACTTCAATCGGTTCGGCTTTGGAACGCTCTGCCTGCTGATATCAGGAAATCTCACTCAAAGCTTTCTTTTAAAAAAGATGTAAAGGCTCACTTTCTCAAGGAATATTTGTAATCAATCTACTTCTGTTCATTTTCATATTTATATATATGCATTTATGGATATGTTATATATGCTTATGGTTATGTAATATATATTCTTTTTACTTCCCTGTCTATTTTAATTATCTACATACTATGTTATCTCTCATATTATATTTTTATTTCTCTTTTGTTGTATCTTCCTTAACCGCCTTCAAATTTCTCTGCACTCCCTTAGGTAAGCTGATAGATAATGCCACTTGGCATTAAGCTCGCCTATTGTACCTCATTTTTATGGGTTCAATAAAGTTTTAAATAAATAATATAAAAATTATTGGCTTAGCGTATAGTAACGTTATAAATTGGTGCGATGCGCTAAGTTCATGCTGTGCTATAAATTATTAATACACGTTCCGATTTGGTAGGGGCCAACCACCCTACCACGACCATATCGGAACATCGATAGGGTGGTGATGATGATGATGATGATATGATGTGTGCTGTACACCTGAGCACCCTTTCAAAGATCGCCGTCAACTAAGCTTACTATCCCTACGTAATATTATAAATTAGAAAGTAACTCTGTCTGCTTAAACTACTAAACCAATTTTAATGAAACTTGGAACACAGATAGAGTGGACCTTGGGAAAGAATATAGGATGGTTTTAATCCTATGGGAACCTTCAAAACGGGTCCTTGCGGGTGAAGCCGCTGGTGGAAAGCTAGTATACTATAAATGCTAGCGATAATATCGTGTAATATGAACGCCATGCTATGAAATATGGCATTAGGCCCTTATTTGCTATACTATATAGCACAATAGCATAGCGTAATCTGGAATTAGCATAAAACTAATAAATTCGAGGAAATCATAGTGTCAACATCACGACTTTTTCATTTCCTAACAAGGTAATTTTCGCAAATCGTAAGGTTGCTCATTTTCTGTGCAAGAATTAAAATAAAATATTAAAAAACTGTATTTTGGGAATTAATGGTTTAAGAGAATAATTTTTAGTTCTTCTCTAAACCATTTATCAAATTAATGTAATATTTTATCCCAGATCCCGGGGTTCATTTTAATAGTATCCCTAATTTTTTCAACATTTACCGTGTAATTTATACGCTTGTAATAGTTATTTACTGTTTTGTTTTCCTCTGATGCGCACAAAATGACACATGCCAAAACGAGACAAAACATTGCTATAACAAGTTTATACAACATTTATTAGTAAGTGTGTAAATGTATAATGTAGTAAAAAATAGTTTACTATACTGTTTTTAAAACTATAGTTGGGAACCCTAGCAACAAGCCAGATATAATAAACAGGAAGGAAGCCATGATGAAACTACCGCGGTGTTCGAAATTGCGCAGCGGGAGATAAAGGGGTTGCCTTGTGATACAGTGTCCCGTGGGGTTAATATACAGCATGTCTCAAAACATTGCTCGACAGATTGTGGAGAAGTAGAACCGATACGTTTGCCATATATTTCTTGAATTCTGTTTATATCTTCTTGCAATAGTATTGAAAACACGTGGTACTGGTATTTACATACATAGGTTTATTACTATCCTCATAGTTAGATATAAACTTAAACCGAGTTGTATGCGGAATACAATCCCCTTTTCATTTCTTCGCTGAGACTTTATTTATTTTTATTTACTTTATTTAACCATTTTTGTGCTCAGATACTTTACAGAAAAGAAAATAAACTGAAATATGGTACAAAGAGGTACTGTTTATTCCTACAGAAATTACTGGTTGATATAGCATGTAACAAATTGGAAATTATGAGTTATTTATACAAAATTAATCTGTAAATTGAATGTTATATGTATGTTTTATGGAAACACCCATATTATACACCGATGGTGAAGAAAGGTCCTTGAATGGCGACCACGTCTCGGCAAAAGGAGTACAGGCCGCCCTCCAACCAGGTGGACTGATGACCTGAAGAAGACAGCGGGTAGTCGCTGGATTCAGCAGGCCCAGGACTGGGAGGAATGGCGAATGTTAGGGGTCTTTGTCCAGCAGTGGATTATAACAGACTGATGGATGGATGGATGAACGTTATTTTTAAGGTATCAATAATGACGAGATTATTTTTAGTATAAATCATGTCACGTTATCCTGTTACTCGAAATAGTATCACTTTAAGTAATTAAGCCTAAAGTAACATTGACCTAATGCTCGCGTTCTTTTGAATTAACTGTATTTTTATCCCTTGGGTATATGTACATGCACTCCCAATGGGAACAGCGTTTGTTTTGTCTTCCGTTTTCCTGTAATCAATTATATGGTAGTAACGATATTTAAACCTGGAATATTTTTTGTCTCGAATTTTATTTTATCGAATAAGTTAGCAAATCATCATGCAGACCACATATTAATTATAATGGTCCCTGTAGCCTATGGACATTCCAACTCAGGACTTTTAGGTAAGGACATAGGGTAGAGTTTGGTGGTAAAACTTTAATGGTTCGACTATACCTTGCCACCGAAACAACATAAAATTGTGTTGTTTCGGTGGCAAGGTGCAGTTGTCGGCCAGACATGAGCCGATAATCAGCAGCAGGAGTAGCAGCGTAAGTGCAAGACTTAGGCATGCTTGAGGTTGTGTGTATATATGTCCATCGGCTACAACGACCACTTAACACTAAATGGGGTGCTCGATTACTACTCCAATAAAAGAAAAAAGTCTTGATTCGATTATCTTATGTTTTTGCTTCGATTAAGGTCGCCTAATGTAAAGAGGGCCTCCACCCAATACAGTGTTCGATGTAAAAATATCGTGGCAAAACATAAACCCCGGCTTGCGTGTTGAATGTGCCCCACAAATAAAAACCAACCGAATATTCGCGAATTTCCTCCCTTGGCCTTTATTTGCATTGGAGCGAAAATATTTAATCAGGCGTGTAATCTTAGCATTCCCTTCGCTTTTGTGGTATGAATGTATGCCTTCATCAGGGCGCATGATTTATATATTTTACTTAATCGAAAGTCGCAAGCGTGATAAATCATTACAAAATTAATGTTATTTGATATTTTATGTCAGTAGTGATGCTTCTAAACAATCCCAAACACCTGTGTACTCTGATTTCAATTAGTTCATCCTTTTCGGTGAAAATTACTTAATTATTTTTACTATAAAAAATATATGGACTGGAATAATTCATTTTGGTACCTATAGACCTTCATCATTCTTTTCTATTACTATCGAGCTACGAGGGTCCAATGACTTCTTTCTTATTCCATAATTAAACCCTAAACAATATTTCACAAAAAATATTTCAATAATTTGATGCTTATGAAATTAAATATTTTTTTTTGGATATTTTTTTATTTTAATTTTTAAGTAATCCAGTTGATATTGATAAAAAATAATAACAATGTTTTAGCGTCCTATATCAGCCCTCGTTTCAGATTTTCCATGGAGAAACTGTTGGAAAAATACTTATTAGGTACCTGCTTGTAATGCAGACAATCAAAGAAAGTAAAACCGAAAAGGAAGAATGAGTTTAACATGGGAGCGATTAGCCCATATACTTTGAATGATAAGCTTCGAAGTTGTGTTATTTGACTACGTTTACCGACTCCATTCTCGTCAGTGGCAAAGCGGGCCCCGATTTTCCGCGCCATTACTGTCGTGACAAACGGCGGTTTGTACTCACGATGCCATTTACAGCCATTAAGAAACATCGACCGACCAAATATCCTGCCATTTTAAATTATGTCATCATTGTCACTGGTTGATTACATTTGACTTGCGAAGATAGCTGTTTTTGTAGATTTTTACACTTACTTGACTACTGATTCTTCGATTAAACACTTTCTTCGTACCTTAGGACAACACGACCATCACATTTTCTAAACTTAGATCAAAGAGACTACTTTACTACATAATATGATATTTTGATTGATGTCCTTAGTTTAAGAAACATATTTTTTTATATACTGTTTAAAGATATTATAAAAGTATAATTACGAACTGATCGACTTTACCTCGTCGTTTCTATAATTTATGGTTCAGAAAGTAATTGTTTTTGTACTTGGTATAAAAGTCAGTTTCGAGTTACGTATCCGGACGTGACATTACCGGAGGCTTCTACTGTCGTCGCATCCGCTGAGAAGAATCATTTCAATGACACTAGCGCTTGTGCGAGTTTCAGCAATTATACTAAGCCTTTGATACACACCGTCAATACACTGCAGAGAAAATGGGGGTCGTTCAACGGAAATAAGTCATAGGTACGTGTGTTCATATCAGAACAATGTTCAGCTTTTCAAACGAATTTGTTGGAAATATTAACTACGAATAATAATAATTAATATACAATTAATATACTTTAGATTGGAAATAAGTTCTTATATTTACATTTACTTATTTTTTTATGAAGACGGAAACAAGAACTTAATTGTTTTTATTCGTCACCTGCAGGATTCCGTAAAACAGTTGGTTTATATAGATGCAAAATAGAACTAAGAAAATGGCTAGTTAGTTTGTAAGATTTACTTAGTGATGTGTGATAAATAAATAATATTTTCATAGAAATCCAAGCAAGGGTATAATTTTATTAGAAATGATCCCCGGCGAAGTTTCTTGGCTCGAGTAATCCATCCAATCCACCCTCTTGCTAACTTTATTAAACTAGTTCTAAGAAATGCTTGCATGAAGGCAAGATTATATATGATATTTATAATACAATACAAACGTAGACTGTTTCTGGAAGATAAACTTTAATGCTTTAAACAATTATATTAAGACGAATGAAGATAAATATGAAGTCTATATAATAATTGCTGGATAGGCATTTTTAAAATCTATGATTAAAATATCACATCTTAACGATGGAGGTCCTGACAACAAACAAGGCAACTTTCGACTTTTGGTAGGTACTAGGCATGTAATGGACGACAATATATTTCGTAGCTTTATAGAAAGGAATATTTGAATAATTTATTAGTGGCAATGAGTCTAAATACATTTGAATAAAGATCAGGTAACGGTACCGCACATTATCAAAATTAGTTGGGCAGTTACATCAATTGGAAATGATTTGATATTAAAAGCAAAACCACTAGAAGTAAAAAAATACACGTAGACAGGTTATTTGTGTGAAAGTTTTCTTAAAAAAATGTCCCCTGAACGGCTAACTTAATGCCTGTAGTAAAAGTAAGGCAGTAGGTATGTTTTAATTTTAAGGGGCAGAATAAGGAAATGAATCGGGCAAATATATCCGTTACCCATGAAAAGGTTTACCATTTTAGAGGTTATAACCTTTTTTGTATCAGAGAGGAAACCTTCAAAAGGTACCTGGCACCTTGGGAGAGGATACGGGGTTATATGGGATTTGTACGTCTCTCTCACTGCCCATAACCCCGGAAGCCCCCTATTAGTCACCTCTTACGATCAGGCTGGGGATACCGTAGCTCTATCTATCTATATATATTAATACATATATAACAAAACACATGGACAATATAAAAAAAACATCATTCAATGTTCAATCTAACTGTAGGAATTCTTGTAGGGTACCCAAAGCCGACGATCGGATCCGATCTGAAAATAAAATAAAATAAAAAAATGAACCAATTAATAGGCGCAATACACAAATAATATAAATATAGTCTCCTCCGCGATGTCACCGCGACCGGCGGGAGCTCCAGAAGAAAGTCCTCGGTCAGGACCGAAACATGGCAGATCCGATAAAAATGGACGTGAGTACAGCCGTGTAATATATAACTACAATAAATATAATAGGTATACATAGGTATTACATAGTATTTCCTATTATTTTCCTGCACTACGACCTACTGGCTCTCGCTTAGTTTAGATTATTTTTAATCTTGCGTTGTTGTTGTTTTCATTTATCGCATTAATTGACTAACTTTCATACACGGAATGTAGTATCCACTTCATATTCAGCTTTGAATGCAGCTTAAATAACAAAAACATTTCTGAAGAGAAAATTAATATTATGTCATTGTGTTACAAATCCTTTGAGAAAAATTTTGCTTAGAGCTTTGTAGTACTTACTTTATGAGCGGTTTTTGAGCCATTGAGAAACACAGTACTTTTACTTTTATTTACTAAGTTATTTACGAAAGTGAACATGTTTTAGCCAATTGCTACTACAAACAAATTTGAACAGAAACATTTGGTTTCTTTTATTTAATATTTTTGATATTATGGACTTTCAATTATGTTTCAATTATGTTTTAAGCCCATGTTAGACAAGCTTAATTATATTTTTCATCGAAAGAAACAACATCTGCAAGAGTAATTATAAAAGCTAGTACCTACGTTCTCCGGATGGTTAATATTAGTTCTAGAAATTGCTGAACTTCGCTATCTCATTAGAATTGCTTTGATTTATTCACGCCATTCGATTTCTTTGTCCGGTGAGTACTAAGCGAATCGACTGTAAAGTTTCTGATTCAATATAATTTAGAACTCAAGATAAATTTACACATTTGTGAATAAGTATTTGATTTTATTGTATCTGTCAGGTATTATACAAAATTACAACTTTAACGTCGCTGAGTTGATCCAACATAAACTGGTTTCAAATAGCATTAAGTTAACTGAATCGATGCTAATTTAAAATGCATTAGATAGTTTCACACATTTAAAATACATAAAAGTAACAAAGGAGTGGTCCTGGTAAAATTATTCTGTTAAGTTGACTGCTCTTTATTTATCTTTCTTTAAATTGTGTTTATGCAAATCGGCAGAAAAACGGACGCAACTCGGTGTAACTAACCGTGAAGATTAATCCTTTGTGTCTTTGTTTGTTTAAAAATTCTGCATTAATTGTTGTCCTACCGAATTTTATGGAGTCATTATAAAAACTGCACAGTGTTTGCAGTTTACCAAATACTATTAAATTTTTAAGCCCTAATTGTAAGTCATATAATACCTTCAACTGATAAAAAATATAGTTAACAGTACTTAACGGTCGTAGAGCAGCGATGGCCGAGTGGTAAAAGCCGCGGTCTTTTACGCGACCGATCCCGGTTTCAAATCCTCGGCGCGCACCTCTGACAAAGAAATTTGTTATGTGCGCATTTATCGCTGCTCCACGGTGATGGAAAATATCGTGATATTTAATTGATTACAATGTTCTCCATCGCCGTGCATGCCAGAGAGAAATTCATAATTACTCGAAAGCATGACGTCCACCAATCCGCACTTGGCCAGCGTAGTGGACTATGGCCTAAATCCCTTTCACTTGTGAGAGGAGACCTGTGCCCAGCAGTGGGACATAAAAAAGGTTGAAAAAAAAATGGTCGTACTATTTGGGGATTGGTATATCTCTAACGCGTAATTCATCTTATTCCGCGATGTTTTTTGACCGCGGTCTCCGTCACTGAGATACCGGGTTCAAATCTTCAGCGTGCACCTCTGACAAATAAATTTGTAATGGGCGTATTTTTTGCTGCTTCATGGTGATGAACAATATTGTGATATGTAATTATATTACGATGTTAACCAACACGCTTGCCTGAGAGAAAGTCACAATTTCTCAAGGAAATTATGTCCACCAGCTAGCGTGGTAGATTATGGCCTAAAAAAGCAGATATCTGCACACAATATTTTTCTTGGGGGCAAATTTCGTGCGCGTTTTCATGCTTTAAAAGGCCTTTGGTGTGAGACATTTACCCCTCATTTGTGAAAAGAGACCACCACCTAACCAAGGTTGTATACTGTATGAAAATTTTCCATTGATTAAACTTACGAGAATGACTTTAAGTTTGTACTCGAAAATAGATTAAACTCTGGTAAAGCTTTAACCGGTAACGCAGTGGGCAAAGTTTCGATTACTTTGTGATACCTTTACGGAATGCGTATTTGGAGCTACCGTCTAAACTTTTAATAATCTTTTTTTGGTGTATCTCTTTAAATGTTTTCCATTTTTAATATATTTCCTCAATAATTTTACCGAAATAATCAAACGATTCGATTACACTCTTGTTCAGATTGAATAATTGAAACAAACACAGTCAGTGTGAGTGAACTGTAGGCATTCGTGCAGACCTTTTAGTGTTGTTATAATTTCTACATTATTATTTTTTCATCAAAACAGTTTTGTCTTAGCAAACATAATAAAGGCTTTTTAGGCAAAACTTTGGTTTTCGTTATTGCATTTGTAAGGGTTTCTAATTTCTTTGAAAATAAATTATTTTTTTACTTCCACATAGTTCAGCTTTACAAATTGTAACAATCGGTTTAGTAAACAGTTTCACAACCTATTCATTTCGAAATAGTCAACAAACAAAACGAAAAAAGTCCTGTTTGTTAGGAATCAACGTCGGTAGTTGAATAAAAAATGTGACGAAGTAGGAGAAAACGCCTATAAAAGCGAGGCCTCCTCTAAGGGAGGATTATTAGTGCTGTAATCGTAATAACGACAGTTACTCTGCCCGTTTGCGTACCGAAATTCTGTATCTGTGCTTACTTATTATTTAATTGTTGTTGTATTAATTAGAAACCTTAAATCGTTACCTGTAAATTGTATCAAAGGCTTTGTGAATTAAATGGTGATCTAAATATTCTGCTTCTGGTTTTCATTTCTAAAATCAGAATTGGGATCTCCTCGCGTCCCACATTTAACGTTGCATCCTGAACAAATGCAGAAATCAGTACGCACGGTTTTTTTTTACATTCTTCGTGTATCGATTAAACAATCTGTACCAGTTCAGTGATAATGATAACTCGAAGTAATTGATTTGAGTGAGACTTATACTCGTATTTGAAAACGTTTGGTAAGGTCAGAAACCGTAAGTAAAAAAAATTCTTTTAAGAAAATATTTATTTGCTCGAATGTGGTATAGTTTTTTGTATTAGTAGTAGTAGTATTTCAATTAATTTTCATTACAAGGACATTTGCTTATTTTAATTGTCATAGATTTTATTATTAATTATGCAAATATGTAATTTTTCGTATAATTTTATAATATATGTCGCAACGTATCAAATTTCTATTCACCCATAAATTAGTTATTGTAAAGATTAATTGGTTTTTAAATTTTACCATAGTGAAGTTTTAAATATTTGTCGGTAATTTATTGTTAATTTTGACGCACATGTGGTAGCAATTTTTTGACCTTATAGCTGACTAGGTTATTGGCAGGCACCAATAGTCTTATCAGGAAAACAAGAAATTTACAATATTCATCTTTCCTTGTAAATAAAAAGTTGTGTCTTTACAATTAAACGGGCTTCATATATGTACAGACAGGGCACACTTAATATTTTAAATCTTTTAAAGAGAGGCTTGCAGCTTGTTAATGGAGTGGTATTAGCTATAGCGCGAATACATCTCTTTTGTGCTATAAACGCTTTATTGAAATCTGTAGTTTCCCCAGAGTAGTAGTCTGTATCTAAGATTCGACGATGGATACGTCTATCCATGATAAAATTTTAATGCTACATTTTGTTACTTATTAGTTTTGCGAATCAAAGTGAAAAAGCAATTTTTTTTGTTGCTTTAAAAATACTCTGCTTATCCTTTGCTTTTGAGATAAGTTTATGTATGAAGAAAATGAGTACCTAGTTCTTACAGTCGGTTACTTTTACCTTTTCAAAAGTATTTATTTGTACCCAACGAGTACAGTACCGTCACTGGGGAGTAAGTAATGGCAACATTTTTGATAAATATTTCCGAATCGAGAGTGCACGCAATTATTTCCGTGAAACAGTGTTGTTGAATATTTGTAGTCATTTCAAAGCAAGAAGTCAATTTATAAACTTGGTATCTGATATTTTGCTGAATACCTACAAATGTAAGACATTAAACAAAGACGTTTAATCTTTACTTTAAAAATTGAATTGGTTGGTCTGTACCAAAAGTAAATTTTGGCAAACTTGCATAACCGAATACAATCTTAAAGTTAAAAGTGACAGTTGATATTTTATATAGTTTGCATATGCTATGAGTATTCGTATAATTAACTATCAAAGTTGTTGGCTGAGAGTTAAGAGTATCTATCAATTTTTATTCAAGTAACATGGGACAAAACCTTGAGATTTTTCTTGAGTTTTCAGACTACTTCCTCTAATGAAGGAAGCAAGTTGAGAATGGGTGCTGGAAGCTTAAAAATAATACTCTAGATCAGTGGTTGAAGTAGTGTTGACAACCAAGAATAACAGTACTAAAAAGAAAGTTGCTCTTTACCTATTACTTACTTTTTATGGTTAATGAATTTTTAAGGTAAATAAGTGACATTAAGCAAGCTCAATTATAAACCAACGGTATGTGATATAACCGTTTTGTTTGTCAGATTTAATTGATGTCTAGTGCATTTACAGACAAGGTTTATAGTGGATACTATTGTTCTTTTTTACTACCTACCTACTTTGTTAATCATTTTGTTAACGCACAAATTGCTAAACCATTTTCAGATGAAATAGGTACAGGGAGTTTTTTTTTTCGACTACCTATATACCTTTACCGCTGACCAATTTGAACATTTGTTACTGACTGCGATTATTAAAGATTTCATCAGAAGCGGTTTTGTAAGTTGTAGCAGAGTAATGTCAGGTAGGCCGAGCTTCAACCTGTGTACCTTTACTACGGGAGAACACGAGGAGATGTGATTTGGTCAGTTCTAACTGTGCACATTGTTATTCTAGCTGGTAGCAATAGTGAACCGACAGTGAGTTACTTAAATCTTTTCGTAATAACAAATTACTTTTCCTATATAAGTTTGTTCATAAAATTTCATTTTCTTTACTAAACTTGTCATTATGTCTGCTATCGAATTTTTATTTTTGGTAGATGACGGTGTCGTCTGTTGGCCAAGACTGTGTAATGCCTGGGTATTACTAGTGATGACAGCGTGACGATATTGGCTGAACTTGTAATAAAACATTCTACTGGTTTAAGCACGCTTTTACCATGGTGCTATAAACATTTGTAACAAAGTGTAACACACTGTGTACTATTGACAGCAAGATGAAAATATTAAGAAAAATGCTAGCATACAACCCGCGGGCTCTGTAACCCCGGGGGCTTTACTGGTGACTTCATTTTTATATTTTACATCCTATCTGACCAAAGTTTTTTTTCTATATTGGTAAATTTTTGTTAGTTTTATTGGACCTAAAAGTTCTTCGAAGTACGTTGTTCCTAATTTATGCACAAATATATTAATTTTCTTTATATGTCATTTTTGAAACTGTTATCATAAAATGAAACCTGATCATATTTTTTTTGATATAGTTAAGTGTTCTAAACGATTGCCTTTCGAACAATTAATAAGTCTAATACATTCTGTGCAATATCGGCTGCGCATTTAATGTTACCTATAAAGAGTGCCTGTGAACAACATATGTACAACAGAAATCTATGATGAACACTGTTTTTACAGATTGAAGACTAGTATGATCCTATATAAACATCTAGTTGAAGCCGTGTTATTGTTAACAGAGATCCGTGATGAACACTGTTGTTACAGATTGCAATGCGGTGATACACGACTAGTGTGATATTGTACGAACATCACCTAGGTCAAGCCGTGTTTAAGTTTGGGCTACTCAAGTTCACATGCAAGCCGGTATTGTAAGAAGTCATAAAAATTTAAGAAAAATATAAGGTTTTAACAGGACTTGTTTCATTTTGCAGTTCTTGCATCAGACCCACACGATCGAGGACGAACGTGTATGCAGGACGGCCGGATGTTATCGTTAAAAAGGAGCTCTATTGATATGTTAAACTTTTGAACTAGATGGCGCTACGAGTACATTCATTTAAAAAAAGCAACAACCTGTTAATTATTATTCTATTTATAGCCATTTATTTTACTGTGTTCTTTTACCTTTCGCTTCAAAGTTCCATTACTATTTTTGTTTTAATTCTGAAGCTTAGTTTTAATGACTGTCCCAAAACTTTAATGAAATATCTCATAAGCTTAATTCTTATCTAGAAGCGCTTGTTATAAATTGCAGTTAAGTCACTAGAACATCTCATGCTTTATGATTCAAAAAATAATTGCTAGATTTATTACAAAAAAAAAAACTTTAAATTTCAAAAAGTGCTGCATACGACAGGCCGGTCTTTAAGTTTGGTATTTAGTTTGATTTGTTCTCATTTGCAGAAGCTAATCCTTGTGATGTCATCATGCGTTCGAAGGCTGCTGCCTCCGCCACTGTACGGTACGTGGCGCTCTCGTGTGCTTCTACGTGGCACCGGGCGCTCAAGAGCTTCAGTGCACTGCTACTTAAGTGTTTGGCATTGAAGGACCTTCACCGCCTGGCGGGGACGCCAGGATGTCAGGAGAGGCCGTGTTAGGAATCAACGTCGGTAGTTGAATAAAAAATGTGACGAAGTAGGAGAAAACGCCTATAAAAGCGAGGCCTCCTCTAAGGGAGGATTATTAGTGCTGTAATCGTAATAACGACAGTTACTCTGCCCGTTTGCGTACCGAAATTCTGTATCTGTGCTTACTTATTATTTAATTGTTGTTGTACCCTTAAATCGTTACCTGTAAATTGTATCAAAGGCTTTGTGAATTAAATGGTGATCTAAATATTCTGCTTCTGGTTTTCATTTCTAAAATGTTCATAATACTCCTGCCAATAGGTCGAAATGCATATTATAATTATTATTACAACACCCATATTTATGCAAATAAATATCTTTGTCTTCGTCTTTGCATTATCTTCAACCTAAATAGATAGTAAGCGAGTAAAGTTGAGATGTGATCAAGAATTCATAAATGACCTTATCGTATAACTTTACCAGGATTTCGAAAACCTGTAGGGAAATAACTTTCTGTAGGTGGTACTTACCGCCGAAAGAGCTTTGAGTACTTTGACTATTAAAGTTGCGTTTGGATGCCATCACATATTGGATTAAACCACGAACTTGCTATCTTACTTGCTGAACTTGCTAACAATAAATAATCCTTCCAGTTTTAGAGGGTTACTAGATTGTTTTAAAGGGATTTATTTTTGCGTCCAACTGCTGGGCACGGATCTCTAACGATTATTGCGGAGCTCTGGTGCTTACTCCACGAAGTTTCTTTGATGTGGATTGCGGATACACATAAAATACACTAAATAAAATACTATAATAATAATATTTTATAATAAGTAAAGTAAGTATAGTATGTAAGTAAGTTTTATAATAAAATACATTTTGTGGCATTGTCGCGAAAATTCCGCCGCTGCAATCATTTGTTCAGCGAAGCAATTTTATTGTGTTTCGGTGCAGCTACCATTGTGACTTGCATGAGACGATTATTAGCCTCCAGAGTAGCAGATATAATACAACTACGTACAATTTCAGGCAAAACTCAGCAAGAATCAGGTTTGCTTGAACTTAAAGTAGACCTACACAGTCCATTTAACACCACATGACCTGCATGGTTGTCGGTTATTCTATTTAAATCGTACCTTTTTTTGGGTATCGGGGGAGAAACCTAAAAAGAAAAGATATAAAAGAAAAGGTACCCGGCATCTTGGGAGAGGATACCGGGTTAAGTGGGATTTGTACCGCACTAAAACCCCCTCGGTGGCCTGCCTCAGCGCTAAGGGAGGACTCCGGGATCACTAGTGGAACGCACTGATGTCCTCCACAGTCGGCGCCCCAGAGTGGGCTCAATCTTCGGGAGAACAGATGTTCTCTCCATCCAATACTCACGGCGTTCCCGGGGCTGCTGGCTGGACGGGTCGAGCTCCCACTCTCACCACCCGCAACCCCAGACGCCCCCTTTTAGTCGCCTCTTATGATCAGTCAGGGTATACCGTAGCTCTATTCTTAATCCCGAAGCTACAAGGACTATTTAAATCGTACCTAGATCAGTTCTTAGTTACGTACTGTAGATGAAACATAATCGATATACAGGTCATGACCAAATATTCGTCAGTCAGAAAGTGGTCCAGCTTAGCATATGCCTAAGGTGTCAATCATGCGTAAGGACTGAGTTCTGAAAAACCGATATTCCAGAAATTATTAGATCTTTTATTTTTTTTCTTGTAGTCGTAGTAGATGGTTTTCAGTGACAAAAAGTTTGTAATAATTAATTGAACATATAATTTAAAATTGTTTATGTATTATATTTTAGATGGAACAGAAAATGTGAATGGTCGCAGGCTGTAGTAACCAAAGCAAAAATTTGTTGGTTGACATTGTTTTTTATATAATACTATTTAAAAAAGCTTGCTTTTTCATAACAATGTGAAGAAAAATGTCCCGTTAAAATCTTCGTGCCCAGAGTTTTGAAAGTGGCCGAAATTTTTCATTTCTTTTAAATGATATGTGCTATTCAGAGGAAATAAAAATGTTGTAATGATATAGACATAAATGACGTAAAACCCAATAAGCATGAAAAAATATTTTAAACGGCACTGAGAAATATAGAAGGAAAACTGGCCATAATATAACTGAAATTCACAAGTCTACAGCTACTTAGAATTTTTAAGCTTTGGAGCTTGAAGTGGAATGCGACAGGCTGGTGAGCTCACTGAATAAAATAAAGTCAAATCGTTTGTGGATAACTTAGCGCAGAAACTAACTATGTAATACCAAGGCTAGCATTGTTTTTGATGTACTTAATAGCTATTCATAAATGCTGACGACCTAAATTTACTTTTTGACCAATTTCATAACCTAAATATTCTGTCACTTTGAACTACTATATCGGTCAGTATTTTGTTGATATCAACAGGACTAAATCAAATAAATTATTTGGTTATCTATGCAAAAATAGCGAGATGTTACCTACAAATAACAAAAACACAATTTTTAAATGCAGAAACGAAAGCATTTATTGCTATCTTAACTATTAACTTGAAAAAACGTTTAATTTAAGGCAACACATACGTAAGTGTCGCCTAATCTTATAAGCTCCCCTTTCATGTGTTAATGTAAATATTTAACTATTTCTTTTCCCTCAATAATATTTTATCTTGACAGAAAATGTAACATTTATTTACGCTATGTAAATGTATGTGCGTAAGTACATATACCTATATATCTTAGAAACGTAGTATTTTATTAAAACAAATATTTACGTAATATGAATACTGAAGAAGTGGATGGAAATTTAGATTTGATCCGGAATATCTGCTCCTGTGATCTGTTCAAAGACTCCATGTTCCTGTTTAAATATTCTTATAATCTAAAAGACAATCAGGACTGCTTCTTGAGATTAAGCTTTCATATTACCCGCACATTTGCACCAAGAAGGCACCTCAAACATGTTTACCGCGTACCAGTATACATTCACTAATTTAGTTATGAACTGCTCGTTGGCTAGCGGATGAACATACTCTTAGCTAAGTGAATTGCCGAATACGTTTATATTTGAAACTAAGCGTCAATTTGTATCTTCGATACACGACACTAATCGTCATGGTTATATGCATCGACCATACTATACATATATCGATGGTTATATATCGAAAAATAGGGTGCACCATAAGAATAACTTAGTAAAATTCAACGTACGGAATTTGTGTTAGCAGTTATTTAGCTACCAATAAAGATTCCGGAAGCGCGCATGGCTCGGCGGCTAGCGTAGAACGCAAGCGGTCTATGCAGCTAAGCCAAACGGGTGCGATCGGGTGTGACCGCTAGTGGTAAAAAAAAAACATGTGCTTTTCCATGCTTCAGAGGGCACGTTAAGCCGTTGGTCCCGGTTATTGTCGATAGATAACAGTTGTTGAACCTTGTCGGAGACCTTATGGGCGGTTTGAAAACATCCAACAGTGGGTTGGCCATTAACCCGCATCTCCACCAACCCGCATTGGAGCAGCGTGGTGGAATAAGCTCCAGGCCTCCCCAATAAGGGGGAGAGACCCATGCCCAGTAGTGGGACGCAAAAAGGGTTGCAACCAAAGATTCCGAGAAATTCTTTATCGTAAACTTGAATTTTACTATATTTCACTTGTATGCATTTCGACCGTTACCCCGTATGTTGTATTCATCTAGCGTGTACACAGAGAACACGAAATAATAAATCCCTTATAGCCATCTCTTATAGCGTTATCTCAGTGACGTACAGTTTTTGTACACGCGGTCCTCCTCGTAGCCACTTCTAATTTGTCATTTGGACAACACCGAAGTCCGCAATAACCTCAATTTTGTACTTTAATAATTATACGACATTTATTTATAGTCCGCGGACTCCTTTTTAGATCTCATTACAGAGATCGATTACTCAATTTTAGTATTTCTCATATACAGAGTCACTGTAGTTTAATAAATGTCTTATTTCATGATGTACCATTTTAATATTCGTATTAATATGACAGTGAAGTTTTACGAGTAACTTATAACATACTAGCCTTCTGCCAGCGGTTAAGCCCGCGTGGACTCGTTTTATAGATTGCCATAGGATAAAATCCATCCTTTGTCTTTTCCCAAGGTCCACTCTATCTGTGTTCCAAATTTCATTAAAATTGGTTCAGCAGTCATTTACCGAAAGCTTATTCAAATATTAAAAAGGAATTCTTGGCTAATAAATAGTATATTTCATTACAAGTGCGGAAAGGCTGTCATTGCAAGGAGTTCCGACAAATGTCTACCCGAGCCGAGGCGCAGCCGAAGGTGAGGGTTGACAGTCGGAACTCCTTCCAATGACGGTTCCGCACGTGTACTGAACGACTATTTTTAATACAGTTGCGAAAAAATGAAGCAATTTAATAAAATAATAAAATCACAATACACTCAACTAACTAATCATCTAAACTCGCAAAGAACATTTTTGAATAAATTAAGTTTTTAACAAAAAAATAGAACCGACTTCAAACGGTAAAAAATAAAATTGTTCAGTACCTACTTCTTCTTGCTTATGGTAATGACTCTTAAAACTATTTCTGGAGTCGGGCCCTTAGTAAATGTCGTACCATTCGTTCTAAATTGGCACCGACAGTACAGACAGTGTGACAGTACCTACTTCTTCTTGCTTATGGTATGACTGTTAAAACTATATTGGAGTCGGTGCCCATTCAGAACGAAAGGTACACTATATTTACTAAGACAGGACATTTCACTAAGGGCCCGACTTCAAAAATAGTTTTAAGAGTCATTACCATAAGCAAGAAGAAGTAGGTACTGAACAATTTTATTTTTTACCGTTTGAAGTCGGTTCTATTTTTTTGTTAAAAACTTAATTTATTTCACTCTTTTTAGTAATTTTAATAATTCTGTATGTATTAGCATAATTGGAAAATTTTTCACTTAACTTCTAAACTTTAAACAGATTTAACTTTTATAATCATGTTTATCTAATAGCCATCTAAAAGTCTGAAAGAAAACTACTATCAGTCCACCTGAACGTATAAATTAAAGAAATAATTTGCTCTCAGCTACTAACCGTTGAGGAGTTGTACCTTCAATCATCAATTAAGCAACAGCAGATGATAATTACCAGACATAAATATTTGTATTATGTTAAAAATATAACTAAAAGAATGTGTGTGCCTATTAAGTTTCAGTGTTTCCCTCGATTTCCCTAATATCACATCATCAGATTTTGACATGGTGACAGTTGGACCACCTCAGGAATGTAAGATTTCGAACAAAAAACCATTTATTGAAAGAATTTGCTCTCAACTCCTAACCGTCGTAGTACCTTCCATCATCAGTTCAGCAACATGATATGACGATAATTATACACAAATGTCTGTTTTGCTTTGTAAAAATATGAAAATCATTTGTTGTGCTATAAAATTTGAATGTTCCCTTCGATTTCTCTGGGATCCCCTCATCAGACTTTGACTTGGTGACAGTTGGACCACCTCGGGAATGTAAGATTTCAAATAAAAAACTATTTATTTAAAGAATTTGCTCTCAACTCCTCACTGTCGCAGTACCTTCCATCATCAGCTCAGCAACATGAGATGATGATTTCTATGCGTAAATATCTCTTATGCTTCAGAAACTATAAGAAAATCAATGTGTGTGCCTATAAAATTTGAGAGTTTCCCTCGATTTCCCTGGGATCCCATCATCAGATCCTGATTTGGTGACAATGGGACCACCTCGGGAGTATAAGGATACGAACAAAAAAAGAATTTTGAAAATCGGTCCACAAACGGCGGAGTAATCGGTGAACATATATAAAAAAAAATAAAAAATACATACAGCCGAATACAGTACCTCCTCCTTTTGGAAGTCGGTAATAAATTAAGTTTTTAACAAAAAAATAGAACCGACTTCAAACGGTAAAAAATAAAATTGTTCAGTACCTACTTCTTCTTGCTTATGGTAATGACTCTTAAAACTATTTTTGGAGTCGGGCCCTTACTAAAATGTCGTACCATTCGTTCTAAATGGGCACCGACAGTACAGACAGTGGGACAGTACCTACTTTTTCTTGATTATGGTAATGACTGTTAAAACTATATTGGAGTCGGTGCCCATTCAGAACGAAAGGTACACTATATTTACTAAGACAGGACATTTTACTAAGGGCCCGACTTCAAAAATAGTTTTAAGAGTCATTACCATAAGCAAGAAGAAGTAGGTACTGAACAATTTTATTTTTTACCGTTTGAAGTCGGTTCTATTTTTTTGTTAAAAACTTAATTTATTTCACTCTTTTTAGTAATTTTAATAATTCTGCACATATGTATAAGCATAATTGGAATTTTTTTCAGTTCATTTCTAAATGTTAAAGAGAAACCTTTTATAATCATGTTTATCTAATCGTATAAATTAATGAAAGAATTTGCTCTCAGCTCCTAACCGTTGAGGAGTTGTACCTTCAATCATCAGCTTAGCAACATGAGGTGATAATTACCGGACACAAATATTTGTATTATGTTAAAAAATATGACTAAAAGAATGTGTGTGCCTATTAAGTTTCAGTGTTTCCCTCGATTTCCCTAGTATCACATCATCAGATTTTGCCATGGTGACAGTTGGACCACCTCAGAAATGTAAGATTTCCAACAAAAAACCATTTATTGAAAGAATTTACTCTCAACTCCTAACCGTCATAGTACCTTCCATCATCAGCTCTGCAACATGATATGATGACAATTATACAAAACTGCCTGTTTTGCTTTAGTAAAAATATGAAAATCATTTGTTGTGCTATAAAATTTGAATGTTCCCTTCGATTTCTCTGGGATCCCCTCATCAGACTTTGACTTGGAGACAGTTGGACCACCTCAGGAATGTAAGATTTGGAATAAAAAACTATTTATTGAAAGAATTTGCTTTCAACTCCTCACTGTTGCAGTACCTTCCATCATCAGCTCGGCAACATGAGATGATGATTACTATGCACAAATATCTCTTATGCTTCAGAAAGTATAAGAAAATCAATGTGTGTGCCTATAAAATTTGAGAGTTCCCCTCGATTTCCCTGGGATCCCATCATCAGATCCTGATTTGGTGACAATGGGACCACCTCGGGAGTATAAGCATACGAACAAAAAAAGAATTTCGAAAATCGGTCCACAAACGGCGGAGTAATCGGTGAACATATATATAAAAAAAAATACATACAGTCGAATACAGTACCTCCTTCTTTTGGAAGTCGGTAAAAATGGCGCCAACCGTAAAATAATATAAGCAGAGAATTTTTTTGTTTTCCCGTGCCTATACAGCCAAGTCTTCAGTAGAATTTTTTTTATTGATATGAAATGAAAATGTTAATGAGATGAAATGAAATGAAACCTAACCTAACTCATTGAATCAAATCATTAAATCTGATATTGAAACAAATTAGTAGCTTCTTTTTAGAAATATTTTCATGAATCATAAAAACTTCTAAAACTTCGTGGTTGGTTTGTTTTTCTTTTCAATAGACTTTATTTTGACAGTTGGGAAAGAAAATGCACGAGTTCGGAAAAGGTAAAGAAAAAACACGTGTGTGTAATAGCCCACTTCCAGAACGCTATACGTCCCTGCAATATGCCACTTTTTGAGCAACTGTATTAAAAAATATATTTTAATAGCACCAGAATACCATATAAGCATTTTTTTCATCAAAATGCATTATTAGTACAGCGTTGTACGTGAAGATAAAAATTGTCCTTTTCATGAAGCTAACTTTTACATAGCAGTGGTATTTTGAAACTCTCGTATTTATCAGATTTCATGTTCTGATAAAATGTTCCGTACAACGCTTTGTTGGATTTTATAATAAGAAATTTGAATATTCATCTCTGCCTAAATTTGTATTATGTTAGGTGTAATATTTTAAATTTTTTTATGTTTTGGTTATAAAAGTGACAGGGGCATTAAATACAACAATACTTACTCGTATTATTAGTGGTTGTACGAGTTCTCTCTTGATACTGCAAAAATAATTTTCAGGACTGCAACAGGTAGAAAATGAGAATATTAGGGCTATGTATCGGATGCAATAACATGAACCTCTGTCAAACTCTTCATTTTTGTTGTGTAGTTTAGCATTATTGTGATGATGTGACCACACCTATAAACTCGGTCAAGTTAACACGACACATGCCCCCCATGTTCTGTTTGCATCCGTCCATAAGTTCTAACATTTTCGGAATCATTTTTGGTATATTAAGACAATTTTTCATAAATTTATAAGATGAGCATTTTAATTAATAACATTAAGCAACTGAATGAATAATATTGCTAGAATTTCGTTAGTCTTAATCAAAAATTTACTCACTAAATTTCGGATACGGGCGTACAGAACAATCCTCCGAAGTGTCACGTTAACTTGACCGAGTAGTACACAGTTTCTAAGGGAAAACCTTTTTAAGGAAATCAGTTTAGCTGTTGGTAATAAAGTTGGAAAGGAAAGAAATAGCAATACCACAATAAAAAGTTTTATAATATTTTTCAAGACTTGGGTAGTTCACCAAGCCCCATTCTGCCCGCGTAGCCAATATCCTTTTTATTTCGGAACGGATACCTGTTCTTGCACTGAGGTATTAAGAGTATCGTTGATGATGGGTATCAGTGATGACGATTTGTATCCACTTACACAGGAATGTAATATAGTTATTTCTAAAAAGAAATTACTCGCAATTTTTGATTCACACATTTAATTAAGCATTGGAGTAAGCTCCAGGCCTCCCCAATATTGGGGAGAGACCCGTGCCCAGCAGTGGGACGCAAAAAGGGTTGCAGCCACATTTAATTAAAGACGTGGTTTTATTAAATTACACAACGCCTTTGACCTTCGGCTAGCACGAAATTCGTAAATTTCTTTTGTCGATGCTTGAAGCTGCCATTTCCGCAGCGCGCCACTTTTCGTTTTACCGCTTTCCAGTGTCTCTTGAGTAGAAAGCTGTAATTAAAACCCGGGACTTAAAACCATTTTAAATAATCATGTTCTTAAGTATATAAAAGGAGCTTTTAACGTACATATAAAGATATTTATATACACGTTTTATACGGTCTTAAATCGTTAGCTTCTTTCTATTTTTCTGCATCCCTTTATTTACAAAAAATCATTTTATAACTGTTACGTTGTGTAGTAAACCTTTCTACTTTTCATATCCAAGTTATTTTGCTTAATTAATACTGCATCATTGTGTTTCACTAGTAAAACATTCGAATTGACAACCTATTTTTTTTATTGAAGTCGGTTAAGATAACGTTTCACACTCATAGCCTCACAGTAGGGTAGATATACCCTGTGTCGTGGGTACCATGGACACACAAAGAGACAAAAACACAAACACCCAGACCGGGAACAGAAATTTAACTCATCATTCGAATTTCTGCTTTGCCGGGAATCGAACCCGGGACCCTTTGATTGACAGTCCGGCATAGTAACCATTGCGCCACGCGGGTCGTCAATGTCTATATCTTTATGTTGAATAAAGCCTATATTTTGCTATAAATCCGTATTTCAGTGATGTAACATGTTGTAAATGCTTCTTATTTAAAACCCGTACTGGAGCAGCGTGTTGGAGTAAACTACAGGCCTCGCCTATAATGGAGACTGACTCGTGCCCTACAGGACGCAAAAAGGGTTGCAGTCAAATGTTTCTTTTCATTTCAGTAGACGATTTTGAAAGGTTTTTTAAAAGCATTTACGAGCCCATCCTAACGATAGAACGATTACATCATTACCCATCATGAAAGGATTCCCTTCCTTCCTCATTTTGTAAAAAAAGGTATAAAATAATACACTAAATCCACCAACCCGCATTGGAGCAGTGTGGTGGAGTAAGCTCCAGGCCTCTCAATAATGGGGAGAGACCCGTGCCCAGCAGTGGGACGCAAAAAGGGTTGCAGTAAACAATAATAATAATTTGTTTATTATCTCTTCACTAAAATTATATGTTTGATTGCTTTTTTATCCTACTTTTACGTCGCAAAAGCTCAACGGATTGACCTGATTTTTTGCATTATATATCCAAAAAATAAATACAATCCATGTTGGGGGTCGGATAGTCATATACGTACTTCGTGATATTTATTTGTTTGATTTATGTAGTTAAACACTTACATTTTGATGGTGCAATGGTCAAATGCGAGCTCATTGAAACAAACATTAAACACTCTCATACTGGAATATACAACGGCTTTGCAGACAGCAGACCGAAGGCGAGGGAATAATTAGAGAAACTAGTTCCGGACGATTAATGTTAGTGCCCGGCCGAGATTCGCCGAGCTTGAACTTTCCCACTGTGAGAGCTTTGATTTATTCCCACTATTGAATTTTGGTCCTTTTGTTTAATTGTAGAAGCTCTATTTATTTTGAAATTGTAGTTACCTATGTTTTATTCTTTGACAAATTAATATCTTGTCTTAGAGCATCACAGGTACTGACAGGTATAACACCCGTCAGAGGAGTGGCCTCTACGGGTGAACCCCTCGTCCCAACATGCATGTACAATGTGCCTTCTAGTTATATACAACTAGTGTGTGTGTATGTCAGTGTCAGTGTTGTCGATGCATAGAAATTTATATAAATTATACCAATTTGTATAAGTTAAAAAGACATCGTCTTCTTTGGCTGTGACCCACGCGTTCTACCCTTGGCCACGGATGTCTAATCGTAATCAAGTAAACTTACTCAACCAAACTAATCCAATGCAGGTTGACGGAGATGCCAGTTAGTGGCCAATCTGCATTATTTTCAAACCGCCATAAGGCCCTCGATAAAGTTTATAGACTACGCCGTTTCGATACATCGATCGACACGGAAACGTGCATAATTTTTGTCACTACCGTTCACCTACATATCTTACACCCGCTCGTGCCCTTTTTTCTTAGCTGCCGAGATTATTTTAAAGACCATCTGTGTTTGTTGTTATTTGAATGTGTGTAGTTGGAAATATTTCCCCTTCAGATAATGTTGACTAACCGCAGGGGAAGCTGTGTTGATCTTGACGCACCATTCACCGCGTTTTTATTTCAGTTTCTTTAAAAACACGCGATGCGTTTCTCCCGCGTTGAGGTCGTGGAGTTAAAACCTTTCCATTCACACTTTTAGTATTAGAAAGGTGTGTTAAATTCGATCAATCCAACGTTCAAAGAAATGACAATGTCGATTTCAAAGAGCTCTATAAAAATCATTTATTGAATTAAAGCTTCCTTGGCCGAATGGTTACGTAGGCTGACTGCGGAACTAGAGACCCGGGTTCAAACATTAATCAAAACCATATTGCATTTATTTTTTGTGTAAATATTTGTTATTGGGCGCTATTTCAGATGGCGTTGTTAAGTAACACTAAGCAAATGAGTGTTTGGGTTGCAATTAAACCAAGAAATAAATTGTTTTATCCGAGCAACGCTCGGTCGTCCAGGTACTATTGATTTAACCCGATTTCACGTATAATGGTACCTATACTGAATTTAAAACATCTTAATATGCATTTATATATTTTGATTGCGTTTCTATTATTCTATATTGCCCGCTAAAAGATCAATTCTTTAATGATTGATGTTTCAGTTTTTGTTCAATAGGTATAGTTTTGTAAAAACGAATCAGTGAAATGGTTGTAATTTCTCACTTTATTCTAGATCAGTCCAGCACAATGTTATGTTAATATTCCTATTGCCCCCGTGTTGTTATAAATCACATCCTTGAATTATAGGACAAATGCTTATTAATTTAGATTTGGCTTGTTAATTGGCGCTCGTATTTTGTATCATTATGACAGCTGATTCTATCGCGATCTATTACAAAATTGTTTTCCGATGCCTTTGGATTTATTACAATGTGATTAACTTATTAACGATTTATGAACTGTTTGCTGGCTACGTCGATAGCATAATGTTGATTGAAATATTGCAATTACACATAATTTAATACAAATTTTTATGTTTCAGTGATTTAAATTAATTGTACATTTATCTTACGTTACCAAACATTTTGAAGCATCTGCAGTTTTTTTGCGTTGCTGAATTATATTTAATTCAGAGTCATATACTTGTACCTATACCTTTTATTACTTTGAGATATTTTCTTAATTGATATTTTTTGTATTATACCAAAAATTATTGATGTTTACTTTCTCGATATATAGTAAACAGATTTAGGTCGAGGGTTCTGTTAAAAAATCATCGCGTGGTGTATTTGTCGGCCTGTCTGTCGAAGCCAATTTGCTCCAAATTAAAAAAAAATGTGGAAACCCGAAGAAGATATACTTAAACATCAAAACTACTTAAACAAAAAAATTCAACAATTGAGGAAGTTTCAAGAAAAATAAAAAATAAATTTAAAAATGTTATATTAATATCAAGAGGCACATCACATCAAAAGTATGAATATCTTTTATTTATGTATTTACCCTTTATTGTGTTTTTGGCAACAGGCGGACTTAATGCCTGATGGCATTCTCTACCAGTCAACCTTTGGCGATTGTGAGAAATTGTGGTAGACATTATAAACAAAGATGAGATGTACGAAAAAAAAGGAAACATCAAGTTAAAACAATAAATTTAATAAAATACCTTTTTATATCACATGCATTGAAACAGCGAGTTTTGATCTCTGTTTTGCCAGTCGAAATAAGACAATTTCAAACCAATGCGAATGTGACAGTCAGAAACAACGTTGTTTCTGCCCTAGGGGAGAAACAACGTTGTTTCTACCCGGCACCTTCATTTACTTATTATTTACGTCTTTATTTCAAGTCTGTCAGAATCGCATTGACAACTGTCGTCAAATCGTTGTCAAAAGATATTACTGCGCTATTTGTCTGAAATAGTCTTACTTCGACTGGCTATAGAAATCAAAACTCGTTGTTTCATTACATGTGATATGAAAAATACAGTGTGTGGCACGGGATGAAACACGATTTTAGACCAGGGTGATGACAGCCCTCGCTTCGCTCGGGCAGTCACCTCTCGCCCTCGTCAGAAATCGTCTTGTTTCACCCCTTGCCACACAATATACTATTATTAAAGATTTATAGATAAATAATTTTAAAATTACATAAGACGGAGATAAAATTTGCCTTTCCTTTTATTATCTTCAAAATTACAGACTAGAATTTTGAAAAAAAAAAGATAATTTATTTCTTTGGCTAAATATTACTAGCAAACCTCCAAGAACTTACTGGGTTAAATGAAAACTGTCAATCCATCATCAGCGTACAAACATTTATCCAGGTGTGAGGCGATATCTAATACCTTTAAACGAGCAATTCTTGTATGTATCTAAATATATTTTTTGAATCTCGGAAACGGCTCCAAATATTTTGATGAAAAATAGTACCCTGGTTTCGGGGGTGATAAATCGATCCACAAAATTTTTATTGTTGGAAATTTTTAACTGTATAAAAATATTTTCAATGATAATCAATTTAAATATAAACTGAAAATTACGACTCTTCCTGACATCTATTGGAGAGTATTAATAATATTGTGGCGTAAACGCTGTCAAACGGGGGAGCCCACGAGGCTCATTGTGGATTTCCTCAAGCGTCATCAGGACCTTGTGCTTTTTATAGGTTGGGTGGTAGGAAGTTTAAAATATTATATTATTTAATATTATTATATTTTATGACGTTTTACGTTTAACCAGTGGAGAGAGATTTTTTATTATTTAAAATTCATGGTTCAACGGTAACGGCGTATTCTAATCTGACTATTTTGACATCCGGAAGTAAGATAAAAAATTATTGTACCTATATAGAAGGTCTTTTATTAATCGTGGCAGTACTCGACAGGAAATGAAATGAAATAAAATGAAATATTTATTTGCATAAAACACGGTACATTTTACGTTAAAAATCTTACAATATTGTTCATGCGTGTCTTACCGACCTAGTCGGTGGGCAAATATTTATTAATAAATAAGATAAAGTCATCGTGTCTTTAGTGATAACAGTATATCCTTAATCTATAGGTTAAATCATTAATTTACTTTTTTAAATTTAAGGATATTAAATGCAATTTCATACCCGAAGGTACATGTCAATTTTTTTTTAATAATAACAATAATAATTTAATAACAATAATATTAGATAATAATAGTAATGATAATATTTGCATAATTGAATAAAAATTTATAATTTATTAGCCAAGCGTTTGAGGTGTCCAGCATGACAATATTCTATAAATTCCTTTGTGGAATAAAAACAGTTCTTAATCAATAATTTAAAAATAAAACCCTTGAACCGATTTAATGTTAGATTTTTTTAACCGAGATGGCAGCAAATTATAAATCTTGATGCACATCACAGAGCTGTTTCTCGAATAGCATGCCGTATAAGATAATAGTCTATGCAATTGACCCCGATGCCGATTGGAGAATGTATCATCTTTGGTATCAAATCGATTTTGATTATTTTTGACACATATCAGACTTTCGTAGATGTACATTGATGGCAATGGCGGGAGATTTAGTTTTTTTTTTTAATATTGGCTTACAGGAGTCCATAGGTTGCGCACCTTAAATGGCCCTAACACATTTCTTTTGTATAATAAATGCTCTATTGAAGTCAGTTGAATTCCCCCATAAGAGTAATCCGTATCTTAGGACCGAACACACGTATCCGTGATAAGCCATCAATGCTGTTTTTTATTTGCTACTTTTGAAAGATGGTGTAATGCGTATATGAATTTATTTAGTCTTTGGCATACTATTTCTACATGATTCTTCCAATTTAAATTTGAGTCGATTTCAATGGCAAGAAATTTAGCTATTTTATTTTAGGATGCAAGGTGTACCCCATATCTTAATCTGACGCGCTCGAGTTAATCCGAAAAGCCCCTCTTGGGCTCCGCTACTACCATCCGCCAATCCGACGTTCAAAGAAATGACAACGTCGATTTGAAAGACCTCTATGAAAATTTCGTTCATTGAATTAAAGCTTCCGTGGTCGAATGGTTGCGTGAGCTGACTGCGGAACTAGAGACCCGGGTTCAAATCTCGATCGAAACCATACTGTGTCTATTTTTTATTTTTATGAAAATAACTTTTTTTTATTAGGAGCTATTTCAGATGGCTTTGTTAAGTAACACGAAGCAAATGATTGTTTCGTTTTAAACTAAACCAAGAAAAAATTTTTTTAGAAAATAAACGATTTAATGTTATCTCATTGTATAAAATCTGGTGCAATAAAGTATTTTTGTATTGTATTGTATATATCCGAGCAACGCTCGGGCGTCCAGGTACTATTATTATAATACGAGTATATACATATATAAAGACCACATATTTTATAAAGCGATCAAACAGCTATTGATATCTATCATTATGACGAATACCTCAGTGACATTTTTAGACATTAAAATTATTATTGTAATGAAAATCTTTAACTTCTAAAAATAACAGAAATATAAATAATATTATGTACTTGTAAATTAATGTATTACGATGTATAACGTAAATTGTATTAATGATTGCACGCAATGACTTGTAATATTTTAAATTTCGTCGCTTACATAACAATACCGCATAAGTAAAATTTGACAGGTTTTCAGGAGAGACAAAAAACTGAATATTTATAATACGATTAATCGTAAATTATGTTATGACTTGTTAATAGGTATTTATTAGCTTAAGTTCTCATATTATTGGTAAAAACTAATGTTTTTTTATTATTTAGTAGTAAATACTTGACTTATGCTCTATTCTTTTGTCAAAACAAAGACTTGTGCGCTGTTTTAACGTTTATTTTTAGAAAATATTAGTATCAAAAAATATCAAAATAACATCTTTAAATACTTTCGTTCTTACGTTACAGATACTAGTTACTAGCAATAACAACAGTAGAAAATATTGAAAAAAATAACAATTAGAAAATACTAACTTTGCTTAGTTGTAGTTCTATCACACCATACCAGATTATAGATTACAGTTATTTAGTCTTTGGGTATGATCTGGTTTTTAGGAGACTTAGCTTGACCTTAAATAAATAAATAAAATAAAAAATAAGTATTAAAGTATAAACATAACATTGCCCATGTCAGCAAAAAACAAAATAAAAATAACTTCTCTACTAAAGCTAATAATTGTTTTCTATCGAAAGTATTCAGTCTCATCTGTTGAACACGTTAATCACATAGTTTTGTCTTAAATATAGTAGGAAGGAAAGGAATGTATTGTTGTGTTTCCAAAATTACAATAATCATTTATTAATCTGAATCATCTATCATTTGAACCTTAGAATGAAATCAATCAGTAAATGGAATGCTATCATAAAATGAGTGGCAGTCAGATGGTAGCACTGCTTTTAAATCTTGTAAATCCTTGTATTTTCGCCATGAAATTGGTAATTTTGAAACATACAGCTTGGGAAGGGCATCTAGGGGTATGACATTGCTAAGTTTGGGACGTTGAGGCAAGGGTTGCAGAGAATCATTAAAATTTATTTTATACCAAATAGTTCCATCTGGTTTGTAAACTAAAACCTTTAAATCAGTAACAGTGGGATCATTAGTTTTCTTACCAGGCCTAATGCTTTTATAAATTAAATTTTCACTAAAATTAGTAAAAAACTTATAGTCTAAAGTACGACACTCATAAGGCATTGGGTTAGTTCTAGCTGTCTTTGTTATAGTTGCATACTGCGAAGGCAGGTAAATTTCTTTGCCTTTTAACCTGCATTCGATTGCACTATGCACAGAATCGCATTCCATCTGAGTATGCCCCTTTTCCAGATATTTTTGAGTAATAGTAACTTTCTTTTCAATTGACAATCGTAAAAGTGCATTACTTAAGACAGAATTGCGATTTTGTGCACAGCAACCATCGGAAAATAGTACAATTGGAATTAGTTTCCTTTCCAAAACTTTTTTTAATTGGTCTACAATACAAGATGCAAATACAGAAGCTTCAAGAGAAGCATTTGATTCGTCAAACCAGTAACATACAGCCTCGTGAGTAGATAAATTATACATAGTAAAATTGTGCACACAAAGTTTAGTTTTATAGTAGATGGCACTTGCTTGAAGATAAGGAGCTAATTTAACAGCTTGTACATCTTGCGTGAATACGTGATATTTTCCTTCTTTGGCCAAATTTTTGTCCATCTCCTTTTCTTTTCTAGCTTGCTCTTTTCTTTCAATATGCAATGCCATTTCTTCATCACTGAGGTTTCCTACTTCATGACTACAACATGTATCACACCTATCTTTTTTCGGACTATAGAGGCTTAAATTAAGCTTTAAAAACATTTTGTCAAAAGCCGTGCGGCTGAGATTTTCTACAGAGTCATATTCACACTTGTTAGTGTACTCTCTATATAACTGAGTCATATTCTGGAATAATGGCTCTAAGTATTGTCGAGTTGTATTTGATCTACAGTAATGTGAAGGCATTTTAGGAAGACTATCTAAAAATTTCACCACATAGTCATGAGCAAGAGACTTTTTTTTAGAACGGCTGACATTTCTGGAGTGATCGGAATGTGGTGGCATAGCACTATTTGTTTTTTCCAGCCAATATCGTACAAACCAGTCCTTAATTCCTAAAGTGTTTAGAAACATTTTTTTACATATTTGGTGGCGTACGTTTTCAATTGTTAAGAAATATGCCAGTGACTTAGATCTTGTTGATTTTGGATTTTTGGTAATTTTCTTGTCAAAAGCAGTAATATGAGAACATACGAAACTTTTCCTCTGATCCCATGACATAGTTTTCCAAAATATATTGAATAATTTCAAGCGTTTATCTTCATCTATGTTATCACAATTGCGCAGTTTTGACTTTTTACAAAATGATGAATTGCAAGCAGGTTTTATACTTCTTGCAAGCCTCGGTACGTCATGATATACCTTTTTTTTATTACTAGAACTCGAATCTCGTCTATAACCCAAATAAGCCTCTCCTTTCATTCTTAAATCCTTGTTCAAGTTCTTCTTCCATTTTTGAGGTTCCTTATTAGCTTTGTTTTGCTTTTTTCTATTCATTAATAAATTTCCATGATAAATTTCCAAGTTAGGTGTGTTAGAAGTTATTGAATTATTCATTTCAATAGATCCGCTATTTTCCGTTTCACCAATAGTCTGTTCTTCTCGTTCTTGGGTTTTAGATGTCTCGACAAAAGTTATCATTTCGTGTTGGGTGTTTGATGTTTTATCAGCCAACATTTCATGTTGATTGTTAGTTGTCTCAATGACAGTAAACTGCTCAGGTTGAACATTAGTCATCTCAAAAACAGTATTAAATGCTTCGTGTCCAGGGCTTACCTCTGCAGTGAGAATAACAACAGTGGAATCGAATACACGATGAACATTTTCTGTGGCTATTATTGAGTCCTCAACAACTAAATTAGGTTCTGTCAGTAATATGTTGCTGGATGTATTATTTAATAAAAACTCACCGGTTAAAGTATCCACCATAGGACTGTTATTCTTATTTACAAAATTATAAGATGAATCTTCTAGTTCTAAAATTTGTACGTTACGAATGTTCATTACGTTTGTGTTATTTTCTTTCTCCATAATATTATTAAATTCTATTTGATCTAGAATGATTGTATCAGCCCGTGCAATTATATCATCGCTTGATTTGGAAGATTCTGAGGCAACATTATCAACAACATGATGTTTATCCTTCATTATAATTTCATTAGATGCATGTATATTAGTATTTAAAGTTTTGGAGCAAAGTTTAGTATGTTTAGTTTTTACCTCTTCCAGCATTTCTGTCTCTTTTCTTTTCAAAATTATATTTCTTTGCGCTATTAAAGCATCTCGCCTTATTTTTAAATCTGTTATAGTTGTTACATGCTTCTGACTTTCCTCTTCCATCTTGTTAAGCTGTAAAGACATTAAATTAAGTAAGTATTTAGTTTAAAGTATTAGTGAACATTTTTGAACAAAACGTAAAAATAATTTCTCGTAATATAGATTTTCTTCTATAGATTTTGATAGTACGGACTTGACGTAAGTCTAAAAATTTTTTTCGAAATTCCGCCCAAGTCCAAACAATGTAGTTTAATAATACCGCCTGAGTCATAGAATATTGCACTAAAATACCGCCGATCTATTAGGGTATAAATTATGTCGTTTATAACAGTTACAATCTTAAATTACTATAGCAAATAATAAACAATTGAGTTCACTTACCTTTTAGACACATTAAAATTAATAAATCGTGTCAATCGATCCACGATATTTAATATAATCGATGAATTTGCGTATCCGGGAACACTTCACTTAGGTTTACTATGGCGAACTGACGACTTATGCGGTTGTAAGACAGGCATCGACTTGTGCGGTGCCAGTTTAACTCGAATACCCACTGCTATTGGCTAATGCTGAATTCGAGTGTAACATCATTGGATGCGCGCCGAAAATACCTATCCAATGATGTAAAAAACGTAAAATGGCAATTTTTCGACTTACGCGGTATTGTTATGTAAGCGACGATTTATAAAATTCTTGGTACGAGTACGCCTTAAAGAGCTTCATTTATTATTGGAGATTAAATTTTCTTATATATTACATCCATTGTTACCCAAAAGTAATACCGAATAAAAGATTTATGATTTTTGATAAAGTAAACGAAAATCTTTATTCAAAAATACGTAGGTATTTTAATACCTTCCGGGAAGGGTAACTAGACATGACGCGCGATATGACATGTAATTTATAAACGACTGCGTAGCAAACGAATACGACTGCTACGAGTGCTACGAAATGGCTGGAATGACTACGAACTACAATGGCACTACAATGGCATTTCCATAGTTCATTAAAGCGAACACGACTTTGTTGATTCTCTCTGATCACGTATTTAGTGCAATTGCCTGATATTTCATTATCGAGATTGATTTAACCACATCGTTAACATACCTACATACATCGTTAATGTTAACACTGCTGCAATGTTCTGATTGTAAACGAAACAATAAGCTGGGCTAGCGACAATGTCCATTCTGAAAGAAGAGTTTTATTATTTCCTATTTATGACCCTTTTATTATTTATATCCAGTGACATATCTGATGCTTTAGGTTAGGTCTGTGAATTACATGTATGTTTACCGAATAAATAAAGAAAAAAAAGTTGAAAAATATATTTTTACATTATTGAAATCATTTCAGTATCTTCAAAATTGGTGTAATCTACCTACAGCCCTAATCCAATGTTTCTAGTTTCTGAAGTTAGGGCCTGCATGAATCAGTCAGTTTCCACGGACATGTAATGTAATATTTAAAGTTAGCGGGATTAATGGGTTTATATTAGCAAGTTTGCTGTAATTGGAATAAATGGAAGAAATGTATGTACAATCAGGGTACTGGTGTAGCCTTTTTTTTGTTGATACTAATCTGCACGTTTTAAGCATTATTATCTATTTTCTTAGTGTGCTAAGTGATAAGAATGCTTGTAATGTGCTCATGCTATAAGGTTATATATATGTTGGACCAACAAGTTCACGCAATAGTTTTTTGAAAATGCACCTGCATTCTACTTACACCTTATACCATATTATTATATATGGGATTTGAGATCATAACTGATCACATGTAAATGTGTAACAAATCATTCTGTTGGTAATTCTAAATAAATAAATAAGCAAGGTAGACTGTGGTTTACAGGCCATAATTTAATAGTAAAGACCTGCTCGCATAACATTCAGTCGTCCGCGCAAGGGTAGAATTTTGATGACCTGAAGGCAAAGTCCGCGTCTAAACACCTGTATAAATCCGGCAAGTCATGATGGGATTTCCTAAATCAGCTTTTTTATTTATTACACGACAGTTCCGTAGCAGTCGCTTAGGGACGATATGTCACTTTAACTTTATGTGGTGATTTTTCCTCGGCGAACGAATGTTAATAAGTTATCTAAAGAGAAATGAAACTTTTAGCCATAGATATAACTTTGCTTAATTTATTGAGATAGCGAAGACAATTGTTGTCGAATCTTAATATATTTTGTCAAATTTGATATTATTTAAACCCTTTTTAACCGTAAAAACATAACACTGAAAGAGTAGAGAACATTTTGGTTGCTATGAAATATAGACTGGTGTTATTAAAGTGTTTTAATTTTTATCAACCATTTTATTATTATTTTAAGATTATATTTAAAAGAACATAATAAAACTATTTAAAATGGTAAAATGATTACTTAGCAAATATAAGTCTGTGCTTATCACAGTGATAACTATGATAAGTACAGGGGTTGTAATCTTTTGGCATAACTTGTGAAGTATAAAGTTATGCCAAAAGGCCCTCTTAATGCAACTGTAGTAGCTACTTTTACAAAAGCTAGTGTCATGGAAACAATTTCTCTCAGAGCGGCGAAAGTGACGATGTTGAATGGCAAAGGAAGCGGCTGCAAAATTGCAGACATAAGCTTTTTGGTAAAAATACTACAAAATAAAGTAGATGCCCCTTACTTACTTAGCAACATCAAGTTTAAAATACCTACAAGACCCGCACGACACCCGCATTTTAACATATTTGTACCCCCTAGTTCCACAAAGTATAGGAAAAATTCTTTTCTCATAAGATCTGCTAGGTTTTTAAACAAACTGGACGACTCTCCTGAACTGGATTTATTTTGCTCAACACCTAATGCATTTAAGTCAAGTATCTCAAAGAAGTGGTTTATAATTTAAAAGAATTGTAATTTGGAACATTAATTTTGATTGTTATTATTAGTACTTACTTTTAGTTTCTTACTTACAATTTTGTGAATGCTTAAATTTATTCGAAATGTTAAACATAAAACTAGCAAACAAAACGTGTTATTTAGCTACAATATGCGGAAACAATTCAATGGTGTATAGATAGGTTATTATGATATTATTCTAAATTAAACACTGTATGTTTTCCTAATAAAATAAAATAAAATTCAGTGAAGTCATGTTATTTTGGCTCGCCGCGGCTCGCTTGATCTTGCCTCTCATTTGTAGAAATTATGTCAAATTGAGGGACTGTTCCGTAGTTCTCAAAGAGAATTAAGGTCCAATGTCAGAGGAGAAACCAGAAAAATAAGTGACTTTTTCACTCACTCACTAAACACTAGTTAATCATTAAATAGATCTTGTTTACACTCATTAGAGTGTTTAAAAGGTTTCACGGATATAAACACAGACAAGGACGATAGCACCAAAAATGTAAAATTGCTTAATTTCATTCTTTATATTTCTCGTTAATAGGAAATCAAACCATTACCACAATGCAAAGTGCGCCTTTCCATTACTTAGCACAATGGAGCGGACCACTTTGAACTTTAAACATCATCGTCACTTAAAATTAAAACTCACACCTTAACCTTATACACCTTGATCTTAATAATATAATAATTATTAAAATGCATGAATTACTTTTCTTTTCAAATTATAGTTACATTAGATTCTACATATTTCATTTAAAGGTCGTGCATCAAGACATACTAGTGTGACACAGGTTAAAGTTAAGAAATGAATCTCTAAATCTCCTAATGGATGAAACGACATCATAGGTACAAACCACCGTTTGTCACTTCACTAATGGCGCAGAAAATCGCGAAGCCCCTTCTTCTACTAAAGAGTGAAATTGATGTATTAAACTGTAAGTTAATAAGACTGTCCTTTACCTCTAAGTTTTGCTTGATCGATTCGTTGACAAATGATAGGTAATAATGATACTGAGTACGTGGAACCAATAATTAAAATATTAATATAGTCTCCCTATCTTAAAAATAAATAAAAATTAATATCGGTTAAAAACAACAGAGTTAAATGTAGTTAAACATTGTCGTGTCTAGCAAAACGAAGCTTTAGTAAACTTTGATGTAATATAGCCTTGTCACTTTAATATAACGCTTTCTCTGTTTCTTCTGCTGCACATTTTCTAAGTTATTCAAAACTGGTTTTAATTTTCCCTACGTCCTATAAAAATGCTATGATTGGTTCTGATTGAATTTTTTAGTGAAAACCCCAAATGTTGACTTATTGAACAGATATGTTTCTATCTAATTAGAATAGTTTTAATGCAGTAGTTTGCTATAGCGAAGATACAAATGAACCTAAAAATATCAAAGCAGCAGGTAAAATTAGGTCCCCACCACGGAGATTTCTCTGTTCAAACCTCTTGAGTTAAGTTTTGGAGACGGCAACAGAATCAGATATATTACGGGCTCTGTAGTTCTCTATATTTAACTCAAGCGTTTGCAGATGGAGAGCGATGTAATAAACTTACTATTTTTACATTTTTTTTTCAACCTTTTTTTATGTCCCACTGCAGGGCACAGGTCTCCTCTCACAAGTGAAAGGGATTTAGGCCATAGTCCACCACGCTGGCCAAGTGCGGATTGGTTGACGTCATGCTTTCGAGAAATTATGAATTTCTCTCAGGCATGCACGGCGATGGAGAACATCGTAATTAATTAAATATCACGATATTTTCCATCACCGTGGAGCAGCGATAAATGCGCACATTATAAATTTATTTGTCAGAGGTGCGCGCCGAGGATTTGAACCCGGGATCGGTCGCGTAAAAGACCGTGGCTTTTACCACTCGGCCATCGCTGCTCACACTCACACTTTTTACTTACCACTTATTATATACTTGCCACTTGCTTCGTGGCATTTCTTCTGAAAATATATCATTTGTTACTTTTACTCAACTCGCATCATATTTATACACATGTACTTAAGGTAATTAGTGGATGTATGTACTTAAGGTAATAGTGGATATACTTAATATCCTTAGTCCGCATATAAAATTTTAGTCCTTTATTCTTTTCATTTCTTACACCATATTTTCGCCAGCCTTTTATTGTACACCGATATTACGTCATAAATCCACGACACGACGATTGGTGTCGGGTGTCGATGCCATACAACCCAGACATCGTGTACCTATATAATGGATGGCAGCGTTCGCTTAGTGTCCGGGTTTTAGGAAAAACTTAGACAGATAAAAACTAAGTGAGCATTTCAATACCTCCTTACTAGCGTTAAAATTGTATATTACAATGGTCCTAACAGATAATTTCAGATATAAAAGTATCTGTACTTTATACAGACCCTTTAATATAATATTAGACTCACATCACTTTATTATAATATTAGATGCTCCTCACGGTTTTATTCCCGTTATAGCGTGATTTTCTATAAACCTTCGTCAGTAAATGGACAATCCAACACAAAAATAACTGTTCCATTCCAACCAATAGTTCCTGAGATTAGCGCTTTCAAACAAACAAATTCTTCAACTTTATATTATAAGTATAGAGAAGAAAGTCCTTAGGCTTACCATGGCTTTGATGTGTAGCTTTAAATTACTTTTTTATTTCACACAACAAGTACGTAAGTAATTAACAAAAAAAAAACACGTCAAAAGAAAACTATTTCAAAACAAATTAATAAAAATGGTTGCGTTTTCTTCTACAATTTAAAAGTCAACTTACATTTTCGTTTTCGATCGTACCTACAATATGTAGACTACAAAAATAACAATAATTGTACCTACATTATATGGTAAACACAGATTTTATCTACATATTGATGAGTAGAAAATGTAAGTTGACTATTAAATTGAAGAAGAATTATTTTTTTACTTACTAGCGTTAAAATTGTATATCATAATGGTCCTAACAGATAATTTCAGATATAAAAGTATCTGTACTTTATACAGACCCTTTAATATAATATTAGACTCACATCACTTTATTATAATATTAGATGCTCCTCACGGTTTTATTCGCGTTATAGCGTGATTTTCTATAAACCTTCGTCAGTAAATGGACAATCCAACACAAAAATAACTGTTCCATCCCAACCAATAGTTCCTGAGATTAGCGCTTTCAAACAAACAAATTCTTCAACTTTATATTATAAGTATAGAGAAGAAAGTCCTTAGGCCTACCATGGCTTTGATGTGTAGCTTTAAATTACTTTTTTATTTCACACAACAAGTACGTAAGTAATTAACAAAAAAAATTCCACGTCAAAAGAAAACTATTTCAAAACAAATTAATAAAAATGGTTGCGTTTTCTTCTACAATTTAAAAGTCAACTTACATTTTCGTTTTCGATCGTACCTACAATATGTAGACTACAGAAATAACAATAATTGTACCTACATTATATGGTAAACACAGATTTTATCTACATATTGATGAGTAGAAAATGTAAGTTGACTATTAAATTGAAGAAGAATTATTTTTTTACTTTTTAAAGCGTAGGTATTAATTTGTGTTGGAATAGTTTTCTTTTGAAGTCGGTTTTTGTTTTTTGTAAATTTTTTGTATATGGCTAGACCAACTTAAACGTGCTGCTCGTATGAGACAGCGCCGTTTAAATTAAACAGTTAGAAATTCTGTCACAGATCGCAACCTTACTGTAAGCCGTTAAGGAGTATCATTGATCATCATATTCAACTACAATAATTAATTGTGCAAAAAAGATTCGTTCGGGTATCGTTAATTTGCTCCTAAGAATTGGAGAGTTCCGTTATTTTGTCATGGATCCCATAATTAGAACCTTACCAAACTTTTATCAAACTACCCTTGAAGTTACATCCTTTCCAATAAAAAATAATAATTGAAATCGGTGGGTGCGATATTGAGTAATTTGTCCATTAGTCGCGCAGCTACTAAGACTTACTATATGTATATGGTTTTGTCATGGATGCCATTGTCAAAACTGGTTCTGAGGTAACAAACATAAGAAACACAGTAAAGTAGAATTGAGAACCTCCTCCTTTTTGATTGAAGTCGGTTAAAAAGGTATAATATAATAGCAAAGACTGAAACCAACAAATTTCTCTGCAAAGTACCTAAAGCGAAAAATATAATTTATTAATTTCATTTTAAGTTTCATTTTAACATCAATTTGTTAGCAACACTTGCGATAAATCCATCGTGGAAAACATTTTTCATCGCTACGTCTTCAGGTCGCAGCGCTTGTGTTTTAAAGGCTTTTATATACGAATACTCCTTTTCAGTTCTATTTATATTATGATTATACATATATTTTTGTGGAAAATCCTAACTCATAATTTGATGCCAAGAAAACACTTACCAGTCAATAATTTTAGGGAGTACAAAATTACTCTAATATTTTCAGTTACATTTAACAACCCCACTGCTGAGAACAGGACCCTACATAAATTAAGAAGAATAAAGGTCCACCAGATAGGCTGAGTGACTTTTGAGAAAGTTTAGACCAACGCCCTCAGTTAAAAATAGTTCTGACTGATTTTTGCAGTCAAAAGTGGTTTTGACCGGCTATAAGTTTTGACTGTAACATATATATAAAGTAAAGGGTTTTCTTTGTACGTAAAGACACGGTTTTCTCTATTATCATTAACTCCAATCAACTTCCCGTGGGGTGGTAAATACCCTTTAGTACGTAGATGATAGTAAGGGAGTTTGATCGCGGTGGGTGGAAGTGGGTGGAAAAGCTGAAAAAAAAATCTGTACTTTTCTAACCAATAGAGACTTCCGTGTGGATCTCAAAATTTCTGGGATGATCTAGCAAACTATTTTAATTTTAATTTTATTGAGAATGTTCGAGAAAGTTACAGAAGCTTCTCGAATCATTTGAATTTTTTAAATTATTTTACTTAATTGGGAATATTCGAGAAAGCTTCTCAAATGATCTGGATTTTTTAAATAATTGTAATCTTTTTTCGAATGATCTGAAGATTTTTAAAATAATTGCAATTTTTTTAATTAATTGAAAATATTCGAGGAAGTTCCAGGAACTTCTCGAATGATCTGAAGATTTTTAAAATCATTGCAAACTGTTTTAATTAATTGAGAATGTTCGAGAAAGTTCCAGAAATTTCTCAAATGATCTGGAAAATTACTAATATTAAAAACGCAAAAGTTTGTAAGTATGGATGTTTGTTACTCTTTCACGTAAAAACTACTGAATGGATTTAAATGAAACTTTACAATAATATAGCTTATACATCAGAATAACACATAGGCTACAATTTAAAAAAGCCGGTCCACGGCACTTCAGAAGGGACTTCAATTTATGCTAATGATCCTCTCTAACGCGGGTGAAACCGCGGGGTACAGCTAGTTTATATTATTATCTTTAAATTATTGGACAAATACTTATTAATTTAGACTTGGCTTATTTATGGTGTTCGCATGTTGTTCGTCATCATTATGGCAGCTGATTCGTATTCCATTACAAAATTGACTTCTAGCGGCGTTAGATTTATTAAATGTAGGTAATTAACAGAGCGTATTGCAATCGTTTTTGTGATTTACCCGTTGTTGTGTAGCAATACAATTTCTCGTCCCATTCAACATTATTTTACTCAATTGTTTATGTTTCATTCAATAAAATTAATTGCAAAATTGATTCTTCAAAGAAGGTAATGCGGGCTGAGATCTTTTTGAAAGAACGTCTTTCGGAAAAATATTGTTGCCATCTACAAACGCTCAAATGCAAATAAGGATCTAAATATATCTTTTGGCTTTTCCAAAACTTAACCATTTTATACCTATATATATTCATTATACTTTAAAACATTACATTACTAATAATGGTACAAACGTACTAAAATAGCATTATCGAAGGAACCCAACTGTGTTTTTAGTTACAGAAACTTATTAACTGATTTTCTTATTTGAAAAAATCCGATGCAGGGACTCGGGACTTTCCGATCGCAAAGAAGAATTTTGTAATGTGACTTGCTTAATTCTTCCCTATTTTAGTACTCTAAATTTTTATTTTAAACATTACAATTGAGATAAAGAAATGTGTTTCTTTATCTGAATTGTAATTTCCATCACTTATCTTAAAAATTGGCGAAACTTCCAACAAACTTTTAAACAGTATCTAACCCTGAAATATTGTTAACGTTGGGTAAAACGTCCTTCCTTTTTATTAAGCACTTATTACGGAAAAGCAGCGTTGTTCATAAACTTCGATCTGAGATCTGTTTATAATGAGTCTTAAATAGCTATGAATTTAAAATTCCTCACTTTTAAACGCAGTATAAGGTCAAATCAATTAATCAGTTAAAAATGCTTAAGTAGCTATTTAATGGCTTTATATGAATAACGCTGTTAGTTTGTACCTTCTACAATTTAGATTTCGCTATAATAACTCAGTAAGTCAAGATATCTTGCTTTATATGTAAGTATAGAGAATACGATTCGGAGTTTATGCGGGTGAGCCAAACGGGTTAAAGGGTAAAAAGCCGTAATTTAGAAGTAAAGACCTTCTCGCATAACATTCAATCGTACGCGCGAGGGCAGAATTTTGATGACCTGAAGGAAAGTTCCGCATCTGAACACTCTGTATAAATCCGGCAAGTCATGTTGGGATTTCCTAAATCATCTTTTTTATTTATTGCCAGTTCAGTAGAAACGGCCTTAGGGAGATGTTTTGTCACTTTTGCGTTATATGAATGAACGTTACAGGGTATCTTTAGAGAAAGCGGAAAAGTTTTCACATAGGTATTTTTGCCTACTATAAAATAAGTATTTTGAAAGTATATTTCTTTATTCAATCACTTTTATATGGATGGGTGCAACACTTTTTGAGTCCTACTACTTTTGCAATTGGTATTTCACACTCATAGTTCCACAGTAGAGTAAATAATATTCTGTGTGTTTATGAACACACACAAGGATAATAATACGAACACAAACACTTTAACTGAAATGTATCATTTCAATCTTTGTTTCTCCGGGAACCTGGACCCTCCGATTGGCAGTCCGGCATGGTAACCGTTGGGCCACACAGGTCGTCAATATAAACTTTCAAAGTTTCTTAAGTTTAACAATAACATTAAATATTAAATTAAAAACAATTTTAATGTGAAGTTTAATTTATGAACTATTAATTCCTCTTTTTCAAATTTATTTATCGAAGTTCAGTTCAATATCTTTTATTTTATGATAGGTAATAAAATCTACTGTGAAAACTTGGAATGTGCTGTTGGCAATAAAATACAATTAATAGAATATTTTGTTTCATTTATCTACGACTATTTATTTATCTACGATATTTAATTATTTTTCAGGTTTAGGAAACAATGTTAGCCTTACGAACTACAATTACAACATAAAGTTAAAGAATGAAATCTAGTTGTTTGTATTCTATTCTACATAGCATTGCACTGAAAGCTCTCAATGTAATTGTAGTAGCTACTGATACAGAAGCTGGGTGTCGTTGAAGTGATTTCTCTCAGTGTAAGGCGGCAACTCAACGTAGCGGAAATGACGATGGAGGGAGACAGTGGAAGCGGCGATGAGTGAGCTCTCTTAATTCTTACCTATCAGGGATAAACTTCCGAAACGCGCATGTCGCCGATAGATCTGACGTATATTGACCTCCTGATCACGAATATCATAACTAAAATTAACGCAAACGCCATTTTAAATATGAAAAATGGAGAAGAACCTCTTTTCGTTCGGTGTGCATAATGTATGTGTGTGTGTGTGTGTGTATACAGCGGAGTTAAAGAACTAGGCTGTGTACAGCGGAGATAAAGAACTGTTGGTGCAAACGCCATTTTATTTAAATATGAAAAACTGAGAACCTCTTTTCGTTCGGTGTGCATAATCGCACATTCCTAACCGATTTAGACTATTCTAGCTTTCTCCAGAAAGGGTATGTGTGTGTGTTCAGCGAAGATAAAGAACTGTGTACAACGGAGATAAAGAACCGTAGGTCGTCACTCCCACATTTTTAACAACTCGAAACACTCTCCGCTGTGTGTGTGGTTGTGAGCTTCAATTTACAGTCTTTTACAAAGTTTAACGTAAAATTTTCCACTTAGTGTTAAGAGCCTTCGATAATACAACACACACACACACACACATACACACAGCGGAGACGGTTATGAGTCAATAAAAGTGTGGGAATGACGCCCTATAGTTCCTAATCTCTGCTGTACACACACACACACACACACACGCATACCCTTTCTGGGGAAAGCTAAAATAGTCCAAATCGGTTAGGTATGTGCGGTTATGCACACTGAACGAAAAGGGGTTCTCCTACGATTTCATATTCAAAATGGCGTTTGTGCCAATTTTCGTTATGATATTCGTGATCAGGAGGTCAAAATACGTTATAATACCAAAAAGATCGATCGGCGGTATGCGCTTTTCGGAAGTACACCCCCTCTCAATAAAAGATTTTCCGTAAAAGCAATACAAAAATTAATTATAAGAAACAACAATCTCGATAACGGAATAAAAACTTAAACTTTTTTATTATTTTATGATAGCCTCTGTGGCGCAGTGGGTGATGAGCCGACTGCGAAGCGTGAGGTCGTGGGTTCGATTCCCACCCAGGACAAATATTTGTGGGATAAACATGATTATTTGTGCTGTGTCTGGGTTTTAATTTATCGATATAAGTATGTATTTAGAATTATATAAGTATGTTTATATGTATGAAGCGCGCATGGCCCGGCGGTTAGCGTAGAACGCAAACGATCTATGCAACTAAGCCAAAAGGGCGCGGTCGGGTGTGAGATGGGTGACCGCTAGTGGCAAAAAAAATCATGCGCGTTTCCGTGCTTCGGAGGGCACGTTAAGCCGTCGGTCCCGGTTGTTGTCGATAGATAACAATCGTTAAACCTTGTCGGAGGCCTTATGGGCGGTTTGAATACATCCGACAGCGGGTTGGCCACTAACCCGCATCTCCACCAACCCGCATTGGAGCAGCGTGGTGGAGTAAGCTCCAGGCCTTCCCAATAATGGGGAGAGACCCGTGCCCAGCAGTGGGACGCAAAAAGGGTTGCGGCCAAGTATGTTTATCAGCTTTCTGATTACCATAGTACGATCTCTGCTTAGTTTGGAATCAGATGGTGTTGTGTGAATTGTCCAAAGAGATTTATTTATTTATTTATTATTTATAAACTTAATAATTAGCTATCACTGCAATCCCTGCATAAGAGGGGCGGAATACATATATGTATATATAGAAACCAAAATTAACGAGAATCCAGTGTAGTGAAGTGCAGAATAGTGTTTCAAAGATCATTCTTTATTCAAATAGAGTAACAGGTGGCAAGCATGCAGATGATGTAGTATTAAGTGGTTACTACAGTCCATGAACATCTGCAGACAACCTTCAAATATAAATCTTGCCTGGGGTCGTATGCAGTTGTCCTGTTACTGTAGGAACTTATGATCGCCGGCCAGAATTTACCAAAACACAGTATAATTGGTTCACTGCAAAAAATGGGAACAGTGGTGGCACATTCTAAGTTTTACTATATTTTTTATCTTTCAAGGAAAGCAGTGTTTAAACAGCTTCCGTGATAATACCTAAACTAGTAATGGCGACCCGTGTGGCGCAATGGTTACCATGCCGGACTGCCAATCAGAGGGTCGCGAGTTCGATTCCTGGAGAAACAGAAATTTGAATAATGAGTTTAAATTTCTGTTCTCGGTCTGGGTGTTTTTGTTTCTGTCTTTGTATGTATCCATGGCACCCACGGCACAGGATATATCTACCCTACTGTGGTGCTAGGAGTGTGAAATGTTATTTATTTTAATGTGAATCTATTTTCTTAAACTTTATTGAAAAGCCACATTAATTTCACAAATTCACTTACATTTTGTTCAGCCGCTCACCCCCGAGGAGTTCATAACTCGGTTAGCAAGAATCAAGTTCTGTAAAGTAAATGTATGTAGGTACTGATACGTGGTAAACATTTCTGAGGCGCCTTATTGTATGCTACGAATCTGCGGATAATATAATATGAAATTTTAATCTCAAGAAGCACTTCTGATTAATGTTTTAAGACTGTGAGCAAATTTTAAACAAAATGTTGTAGCATTTTAACAAGAACAACTTTTTGAAGAAACTTCCGAATATACAATTTTTGAATACTTTGACACTCACAACCAATTATTCTGTTCCTTAGAGCATAGATATGACAGGTATGACACCCGTCAGAGGAGTGGCCTTTGCGGGCGAAACCCTCGTCCCAACATCCATGCACAATGTGCCTTCTAGTTATACAACTAGTGTGTCTGTGTGTGTCGGTGTCAGTGTTGTCGGTGCATAGAAAATGACGTTGTTAATTGAAATTAACATCTTTAGAAATGTATGCGTCTGTACCGATGAAAGAATATTTTTGAATGTGTGACACAATTAAAATGTGTGCGTTCTGTGTGCGCACCAGATTGGGCACAAAAATTATGTATCGATTCGAGGCGCTATGCCGTCTCTACTGAAGGGTGAGTCAGTAACTTTGATGCTCTAAGTTCTGTTCGAACACAACTAGGATTATATTATAATCGTATGTAGGATGTAATTTTCTCTAAATAATCTTTCTTTGAATTTCGACGTAGACTTAGTAATGCACAACAGTCATAGCACAATATAGATAAGTATACAGGCGCTCCTTGTATTGTGGTCATAGTGTCAGTCTTGTTGCTAATCTTCTATTACGAAATTTTATAAATTTACTTCTAACACGGGACTTTATAATATATGGCTGCAACTCTTTTTGCGTCCCACTGCTGGGCACGCATCTTTCCCCATTATTGGGGAGGCCTGGAGCTGACTCCACCCAGTACAGGGACCCTTGCGACTTGTTGTAACTTAAATTGGTATATTCAATAAAACATTTTTGATTTTTTTTCGCGCCGTCGGGCCATGCGCGCTGATATCCAGGCATAAGTTATATTTTCTGTTAAGCCTAAACAGAGGTTATATCATAAGTCCTTTAATAATTACATAGCCATATGAAAGGGAAGCTTATACGATTTTGGTGGCACTTAGCCCTATAATAGCTGTAATGTAATAGTCTTAAATAATACGTTTAATATTTTGCTTCGTTTAAGGAAAAGGTCAGTTAATAATTTTAGAATTTCTGTGCATCTTAAGAAATACATTTTGTTACTTGTAAAGTTTCATTTTAACGTTAACTTAGTTAATTTAAGTAATGAAAATAATCTTAAATCTATTTTCTTTGTGAATAACTTTACAAAGAAACGATTTAACAATAATTTTATACATGGATAAAGGTACCGGTATAAAGAAACTGAAACTTCAAAAACATTTGCCTTGCTCTTAGTTCACTTTCTCTGCTTAGTTGGTACCAGATTTGACCTTATTTCATTCAGTGAACTCACAAGCCTGTCGCATTCTAGGAAGGCTTTTAAGTACCTAGCATTGGATTTGCGGAATTTGCTTAAATCTGTTGCTTATTCGTCTTATATTATGTTAAGACATTTTATTAGGTTTCCAAAAATGATAAAAAAGGATATAATATAAAAAGCGGATGACAGTAAGCCGATGACCGAACAATGACAAACATCAAGTCTAAGGCCTCGTTCACCATCTCCAAGTAAAGTGTTGTTTAGTTACGTCCCAAGTAAAGTTAATTGGCAAGTAATAGCTATGAGTACGGGTCAGTTTATATTATGATCAGTGCTACTCGAACATTATGTGAAATTGAAATTGAAGTTGCGGGTGACTTTAACGTACAATTAGCGTACTTGTCACTTTACTTGAGGGTGGTGAAAGAGGCCCTTAGTGTATATTATTACCCAGGATGTTAATAAACTATTTCATTGCATTATAAATTCAATTGTTCCTAATAACAAACAGAACTAAATGTGTAAGAGCAATGTTAGGTTTATAATCACTTCACAAAATTCTGTTTTACAAAAGCTATGGTAGATTTTTAAACAAACAGAGACACAAAGGATTAATCTTCACGGCTAGTTACACCGAGCCGCGTCCGTTTTTCTGCCGATTTGCATAAACACAATTTAAAGGACGATAAATAAAGAGCAGTCAACTTTACATAATATTTTTGTTACACTCTCTTTTTGTCAGTTTTGTGCATTTCGAATGGAAATATTTTTAGTCCACAGCCAAGTAAACGTTATGTTTTTCTTTAAAATTATTATAATTTACAATTTTACACTAAAACCTGATCAAAATAAACCGGGGCAGTATGCAGTTGTAGAGTTACTCTGGAGGTCTTGGCTTGGCTCCAAACCTTTTTGGGTCCCACTGCTGGGCACGGCTCTCTCTCCATTATTGGGGAGGCCTGAAGCTTACTCCACCACCATGCTCCAATGCGGGTTGGTGAAGATGCAAGTTAGCTTAACTTTCAGATGTTTTCAAACCCCCCATAAGGTCTTTTAATAGGTTTATCGATTTTTATCTATCGATAACAATCGGGACCGACGACTTTATGTGCCCTTCGAAGCACGGAAACGTGCATGGATTTTTTTTGCCACTATCGGTCACCCATATCACACCCGACCGCGCCCGTTTGGCTTAGCTTAGTTGTGGAGGTCTACTCATACTTAATAATGGTCATGTAAGTATGGCCGGGGACCACGTGCTTTAACAAAAATAAATTTGCTTAGCGGCTATACGGCCGCAGCGTTGGTACTTCTCCGACCAAATTATCTAAGTTTTGCCATACATGAACTTTAAAATTTACGACTTTTTGACCTACCTACAAGTGAAGAGGTGCACCAATATCTTTAGCCAAATGGTAAGTATCTCTTTAAAGAACAAACTTCTAAGGTATAGATTGGCTCTTTAGTGTAGAACTCGAACAAGAAGGGTAGTTAGTCTATTTGGTGACGGGTCGTGACTCACGACACTTGTAAAATGAGTTATACCTACATGGAGGTACGTCGCCGCTACTGACAGTAAATTTGTGTTAAAAAAACAATTCGCACTATATCTTCTACAGCAATACTTAAGATTTACGTTATAAAAGTGTGGAATGGGCACACTATAATTCTATCTGCGTTACTAGTCGCTAGAAATGGCGACCAATAGAGCTAAAAGCAATTCTAAGAATGACATACTGCGAGTTTTATTTTTAAATATTTTCCTTTAGTTAGATATAATTTGATGGCGCTTGCTATAGATTTTTAGACTTCCTTACTTTTGATATTGATGATAATATTATAAGGTGACTTGAAATAGCATATTATAACATTGTTTTTTAAAAAGCATAGCAAATAGCTATATTTAGAACCTGATACGATTACACGATTACGAAAAAGAAGGCAAACGTAGTAAAAATCTACGAACAATATTGTTATTATGATCCAAATGCAGGATTTAATATTTTAAGCGCTGATGAATTGATATCTTAAAACCGTAACGAAAATTTAGCAAACAATATCTAATTAATGTTCTCATAGACAAATAACGAAGTATTTCAATGTTTATTATCATTGTTTTTAATCAAATTAATGCATGCATAATGGCCCAGGATTATTAGAGCCAGCTTTATTGAGAGCTTTCTTTAAATGGAATGATACATTAATGGTATAAAAATAAAATATTCCCTAGTTTATTGGAGTTAATTGAAAATACTGTGATATACTAACGTATATCCTAAGTTTATGTGCAAACTCGTCAAACTATGAGGAACGTTGTAAGGTAACAAGCATATCACAAACTACAGAATATTATTATGACACTTTACTAGCTAGTAAGCATAATACTCGTATGTATACTTGTACTTTACAAAGTATTATACTACATTCAAAACGCATTTAGTATGAAAACTCATAATTGTGTATAGATTGTAACGGCTTTTTAGTGTTCCGTAGCCAAATGGCAAAAAACGGAACCCTTATAGATTCGAGATGTCTGTCTGTCTGTCTGTACGCCCGTATGTCACAGCCACTTTTTTCCGAAACTATAAGAACTATACTATTGAAACTCGGTACGTAGATGTATTCTGTGAACCACATTAAAATTTTCACACAAAAATAGAAAAAAAAACAATAAATTTTGAGGGTTCCCCATACTTAGAACTGAAACTCAAAAAAATGGTGGTTATATTGAGGTTTTTAATATCATTTTTTTTCTGAACTGTGTAGTTTGCGCGAGAGACACTTCCAAAGTGATAAAATGTGTCCCCCCCTGTAACTTCTAAAATAAGAGAATGATAAAACTAAAAAAAATATATGATGTACATTACGATGCAAACTTCCACCGAAAATTGGTTTAAACGAGATCTAGTACGTAGTTTTTTTAATACGTCATAAATCGTAAACCACAATTTACCTTTCATTCACTCTTAATGCAATGATTTCTATGGATAATCAAAGGCAATGATGTATTCCTGTTGCCGCTATTGTTATACAAATACTAAAAATAGAATAAAATAAATATTTAATGGGGCTCCCATGCAATAAACGTGATTTTTTATAGATAATTGTACGGAACCCTTCGTGCGTGAGTCCGACTCGCACTTGGCCGGTTTTTTTCTATTGAACACTACTTAACTCTTCTGCACTCTATTGACGGTGTGTATCAAAGGCTTGATGTACTCGTAATTGCTGCTCGCACAATCGCTATTGTCGTTGAATTGATTCTTCTCGGCAGATGTGAGGACACCAGAAGCCTCCGCTGACGTCACGACGCTCTTCCTCATCCGGCTTTTTCGAACACAATGAAACTACTACTTACTGAATGGAAGCCTGCTGTGTGACAAGTGGGCGTCCAGACGGTGAAAATGTCAAGATATCACTTCAAACAGTTAAAAAGACAGTCAGGATTAATGTTGATAGCGGTTGATAACGTAATTGTGTATTTGCGAATTATAAGATAAATAGTGTTCTTGATGTTCTAAATAAACTTTTAAGTTGTGAGTAGGCAGCGAAAGCACTGGTAATTTATTGATCTAATGTTTATTCAATTGAACAATAAAAAAATATGGCTAATGCTAATGGTTTGACGACCCGCGTGGCACAATGGTTACTATGCCGGACTGTCAATCGAAGGGTCCCGGGTTCGATACCCGCCGAAGCAGAAATTTGAATGATGAGTTTAAATTTTTGTTCTCGGTCTGGGTGTTTATGTTTCTGTCTTTGTGTGTCCATGGTACCCACGACACAAGGTATATCTACCCTACTGTGGGGCTATGAGTGTGAAACGTTAATGGTTATGGACAATTATGTCGGTCGTATTTTATTTGAGTGGGGTAGCAGACGAGTATGCAGACCACGTAGCGTTGAATGGTCGCCTAATAGACGACCTTTAAAGACGTCTACATACAACCTCAAAGCCCAAGTTTTTCCTGTGGTCGTACCGATGCCGTAGCGCTTCTACTTCCGAAGGCTACCTAATAGTTGCTTGCCTCAAATCAGGCTGGGTGGGTAGTAACTGCACTTTTTCACCGAAACAATAGAATTACTTCATTGTAGTAGAGGGTACAGCAGTGGTCAAAACGGTACAAAATATTTTACTATTTTCAAAAGCCTCCTGGGAAATGTAGAATCTGTGTCTGGCGTGTCCTAAAGCCATTTTGTAGAGCACCAAAAGATTTTTTAGTCTGCCTGTAGGTAACTAAATTGGACGACTTCAGGGAAATGTAAGCTGCATCCTCTTATAAATCCTGTCATGTTATAATTGGTTCAGTGCAGTCGAGCATTGGAAATCTGTGTGCCGTTAGGCTTACGCTTTTTTCGTTTATTTTTTTATCTATTTCAATACAGGTTATTTTTATCTATAAAGTATATTAAAATTGACTACGAAGGTAAATAGTTTTTGACAGCGCACGAAGGGTTCCGTAAAAAAAGTATCATTAAAAAATGGCAAAAAGCAACGTTTGTTGTACGGTAGTCCCACTAAAATTGTTATTAATTTCATTTTTTTTTAGTGTAAGTTGTTGTAGCGGTAACAGGAATACATACATAATTTGGCAAAATAACAACTCTCTAGCTGCCACGGTTAATGAGATACAGCCTGGTGAAAGACAGACGGACCGATGGTCAGCTGGGTATTAATAATAGTAATTAGTAGTAATAGTAATTAGTAACTTTTGTACAAACATTTTAAAAATTGAAAACATTATTGTCTTCACCAACAACAACGCTGTAATATTCCACTCATTCTTTGAAGCTACGAAAATGTTATTTCTCAATCAAACATTTTTCGAGCAACTGTAGATACTTATGAAATAGCCATCTTCGCAAGTCGAACGTAATCAACCAGCGAAAATGAGAGACATAATTTAAAATGGCATGATATTTGGTCGGTCGATGTTTCTTAATGGCTTTAAATGGCGTCGTGGGTACAAACCGCAGTTTGTCAAGGCAGTAATGGCGCGGAAAATCGGGGCCCGCTTTGCCACTGAGAAACGGAGTCGATGGAACGTAGTCAAGTAACGCAACTTCCAAGTTTATCACCCAGAGATGAGTTTATACACTAACAAGCAAACATAAGTAAAAACGCTGTTTTTTATAAGATATATCTAAAAAATCAATAAAAGTGGTCCAGCCGCTCTTGAGTTATAAATGGTGAAAATTTGTACTAAAAATATAATAATAATAGTAAGATTTGTAGCTCCAAAGTTGACCTCACTCTTGTTTCTCAATTTTTGCTACGATTAGTTGTGTTATAAGAAGCTTTTTTAAACTAGGTCCTTTTGTTAAATTCTTAACGAGGCCAGATTTAGTAAATTATTTGGGAATTCCTTTTATGCGCCTTATTCAGCTTTAAACGTAAGCTTTTAAATTACTTAAAATTATTATCGTCATAACATAACGTACCTTATATGTAAAAATTATAAATTATGAGCTATGATGAAGTCATACATTCATACCAAAAAGGAAAGGGAACGCTAAGACTACACGCCTGATTAAATATTTTCGCTCCAATGCAAATAGAGGCCACGGAGGAAAATTTCTCCCCAATATTCGGTTCATTTTTATTTAAAAAGAACATTCGATACATAAGTCGCGTATTATGTTTTGTCACCATAATTTTTTTATATAAATAAAGCAGTAGAGCATACAGGCCACAAGATGCTAAACTATAACACTGTAAATCTTCAGATTAAAAAAAGAGAAGATAGAACTCTTCATTCAAAACTGCATCACTCGTTCATGACAAGTATACACTCACGACGAACTGCACCTTGATTTGCCCGTCGAATATCGCGATAAAATGTTGTCAAAAATATTAAAATTCACACGAAATAAAAATGACAAAGTGTGTTAACTAAATAAACAATTAATTAAATTTAAAAAATGTTAATTTATTTCAGAAGAATGCGATCCTTATGTATGTATGTCGGTATAATTCAAACTTATTGTTAAATATTGTACTATATGAAGGCTTAGGGATTTTTTTTCATAATTTTTACCAAAAATGTTTGAAGGCTGAATTAATTGACGTTATGTTTTAAAACAATGTTTGGACATTAGTTTGTTCGTACCTACCGGCAGTATTAAACTTTTGTACGCTATAAAAGCTAAATCGATAGTTTAAAGAATGTATGAAGTAAATTATTTATATACACCTTTATTAACCGCATCGACTTTCATTTTTAAACGAAGTCTCTGTATATACTTAAATACAAAAAAGTAAATCTGATTATTAAGTAAATAATAAAACGACGGCATCATAAAGCACGGATAAAAATACCTCTTCAATATGACGGTATACACGGATTATACACGGACGGTAATACATATTAATAGTACCTAATATATAACAATATGAAGCGTGCATGGCCCGGCGGTTAGCGTAGAACGCAAGCGATCTATGCAACTAAGGCAAACGGGCGCGGTCGGGTGTGAGATGGGTGACCGCTAGTGGCAAAAAATTTCATGCACGTTTCCGTGCTTCGGAGGGCACGTTAAGCCGTCGGTCCCGGTTGTTGTCGATAGATAACAGTCGCTAAACCTTGTCGGAGGCCTTATGGGCGGTTTAAAAACATCCGACAGCGGGTTGGCCACTAACCCGCATCTCCACCAACCCGCATTGGAGCAGCGTGGTGGAGTAAGCTCCAGGCCTCCCCAATAATGAGGAGAGACCCGTGCCCAGCAGTGGGACGTAAAAAGGGTTGCAGCCAGCCAGCCAGCCAATATATAACACGCTAGTTATAATAAACAGGAAGGAAGCCATTATGAAACTACCGCGGTGGGAGATGAAGAGCTGTCTTGTGATACAAGTGTCCCACGGGGTTATAATGTCTATGTCTCAAAATATTGTTCAACGACTTATTAAACAGGGGAATCGATACATTTGCAAAATCTTTTCTAAATTCGCTTTACCACGGAATGATATGCCAATTATTTTTGTACATTCTTATTTAATAAACAATATGTACATTTTTGGACGGATAACGATGACTTGGGAATCTCGTCGAACGTCGTTTATAATCTAGACAACATAATTCTTGAGAGCCGCCGAGAAGCTTACTTAAAGCTTATTACATCTTCACATTTGACAAATCTATTTAGATTTTGTTGATGAACTTCGCCGCTGAATTTTATAACTCAGTTACACAGTCAAGTTCTGTGGATTTCATATATTTCTTGAGGAGGAATATAACGTAGAAAAGTGGTGAATTTGAGATAGTAAATTGAGCGTTGCTTATAATAAATGGCCGCAAAACTGAGCTCAGGTTTCCCAATTATTGTAAAACCTGGAGCTTAATCCACCATGCACTCAACACGGGTTGGTGGAGATGCAGGTTAGTGGCCAACTTTGCCACTGCCTGCTGTCGGATGTTTTTAAACCATCCATAACGTCTTCAACAATGTTTATCGTTTACTGTCTATCGTCCAACTGGGATGGACGGGTTAACGTGTCTTCCATAGCACAGAAACGCGCATGAAATTTGCCACATGCGATCACCCATATCACCTCGATCGCACCGATTTCGATGAAATTCAAGCAAACACCAAATCCAAATGACAAGCTAAATTGTAGTACCTATAACAAAATATACTATGTGAATAAAAGACTTACAGAGGAGGGCAAAGTTACACGACTGAATTGCGAAGCTCGGCCGAGCGTTAATCGTTCAGAACCAACTAGTTCCTCTAATTATTAACTAGCCTGCAGTCCAATGTCGTGTCTCTCAACTGCTGTGTTTCTGTAATGATTAAGTTAATCATAAGGTCCAATAAAATAAAGTTTTTTAAGGGAGTTATATTTATAAACTGTAAATCATAACTATAGAAACGAAAATGGGAGAAGACGCTGGTCTCTGAAACACAGTTTCAACTATCTCAGGGACCAGAGACTTTATAACATGGCTGCAACCCTTTTTGCGTCCCACTGCTGGGCACGAGTCTCTCCCCTTTATTATTGGGGAGGCCTGGAGCTTACTCCACCACGCTGCTCCAATGCGGGTTGGTGGAGTTGCGGGTTAGTGGCCAACCCTCTGTCGGATGTTTTCAAAACCGCCCATAAGGCCTCCGACAAGGTTTAACGACTGTTATCTATCGACAAAACCGGGACCGACAGCTTCACGTGCCCTCCGAAGCACGGAAACGCGCATGAAATTTTTGCCACTAGCGGTCACCCATCTCACACCTGACCGCACTCGTTTTGGCTTAACTGCGTAGATCGTTTGCGTTCTACGCTAGCCGCCGAGCCATACGCGCTTCATAACATAATATATCATGTACAAATGTTATGTATGACAATAAAGATTATTATTATTTTTCCTTGTTTTATTTTGCTCAGCTTACGCTGGTAAATGAATGTTGCTTACGGGACAAGCCAAGTAAGTAACATACAGGTATTATTTATATATTATTTTGTGTTGTTTTTATTTGTTTGTGTCGGTCAGTCAGTTTCTTCTTCAATTTGCAGGAACTTTCTTACAATTCTACATGTATTTAAAATAGCGGCTTTCTGAGCTTGTATGTAAGAATAAGGTAAGTCAATCAACTTAAGACTATTGTGTAAATATTTTGGGATCACGCCCGTAGTTGATATAACAATTGGTACGATGTAAACCTTCTCTTGTTTCCATATTCGGGTAATTTCCTCTTTTAGGTCCGTGTATTTATGTATTTTTTCTGCTATTGTTTTTTGTATGTTGTGTGTGTTTGGTACAGCAATGTCAATTAAGTAGGTAGTTTTCTTCTTCTTGTCTTGTAACGTAATATCTGGACGGTTGAAATGTATAGTTTTTTCTGTAAGTATGGCGCGATCGAAGTACATTTTGTAATTATTGTTCTCTAGTACAGGACTTGGCGTGTATTTGTAATATGGTGTATACTTATTTTGTATGAGATGATGTTTAAGTGCTAGATTTTGATGTATGATATTGGCTATTTGATTATGTCTGTGTGTGTAGTCTGTTTGTGCAAGGTTAGGGCAAGCTCCTGTTATGTGCTGTATATTTTCAGTATGACTGTGACATTTTCGACATCTATCGTCTGATACCGTAGGATCCTTAATTATATATTTCCTATAATTTCTAGTGTTGATGATTTGGTCCTGAATACCTATTATAAAACCTTCAGTCTCTGGAAAAAGGTCTCCTTTCGTAAGCCACTTATTCGATGCTGCAGAGTCTATATGTGATTGATCCAAATCATGTGGATGTCGGCCGTGCAAAATATTATTATTATTATTATTCCCGAAACACTTGCGCACTTAATTAACCTATAACGAACAAAATGCCATCAACTTTATCCCCGATACTTTTATGACTGAATGTATATGTAGGTATATAGATGGCAGGAAAAGTCACATTTTTCAGTTTATATTTAACTTGTAATACGAATTAAATGATATTTTCAAAAAAACTGAGAGTTCTTTTTATCATAACTGATCTACACAGATTCCCTTCTTTTTTATCTGACAATGCAATTTCCTCCTTCGAGACATCGTATTTAGTGAATGGTAATGATTTGTTAGCAGCGATGGCCAAGTGGTAAATATCGCGATCTCCGACATTCTTGATAGTCATTCATTATTTCTCGAAGGCATGATGTCCACAAGTTCGCACTTTGCCAGCGTGGTGGACGATTGCTTAAAACTCTCTCACTTCTGATAGGAGACCTGTGCCCAGCAGTCGTTTTAGACGTTTCACACTCATAGCCCCACAGCAGGGTTATACCTTGTGTCGTGGGTACCATGGACACACACAAAGACAGAAACACAATCACCCAGACCGAGAACAGAAATTTAAACTCATCATTCAAATTTCTGCTTCACCGGGAATCAAAGCCGGGATCCTCTGATCGGTACTCCGGTATTACGCCACATGGGTCATCTGCAGCAGTGAAACAAAAAAAAGGCTGAAATAGGAAGATCTATACCAGGGTATTGAGGATAGCGAGGAATATTAGAATACCTACCTAATTATTATCGATTTTGATTATATAGACAAACCAAAGTAGGTTTGGAATATAAAACTATGAATATGATTCTTTACTTTATGTATAATGAATCATTGTTACAGCACTTTTTTTTTCTTTTTGAAACTTCTGTCAAACAATGGAATTATGGGATCAGTTTAATATATCGGTTCCCAGAACAATAAAACAGTATAACAATCACGTCCACTGTAAAAAGAACGTGATGAATGAATATTTATTATGTCTACAATCACAAAAGAATAACATAACATTATTCAAAAACAGCGAATGCACTTAATGTTAAATCATTGGTTTTGCATTTATAATAAGTTGGTTTTGAATTAATATAACCAATAATTTCTTAATAATCGAATATTTAAGTCGATGCCGAAGTGCCGTAACCTAAAGATGGCAAGAAATCATTTTTAATTATGCATCAGTCTTTTTAACGAGCCTTTGATGTTTATAGTGTACAAAAATATATTCCAGGCATAAATCTAAGTTTATAATAAGTTAATTAGGGTTCCGTACCCGTAGGGTGCTAATGGGACCCTATTTCTAAGCCTCCGCTGTCCGTCATCAGACCAGTGCCGGATTTATATTTTTTATGAGTGTAGGCCACTTTATTTCCGCCTTTCCGGTACATACCTAAGGAAAGCGGGGGTTACTACGTTGCCACTACAGTCCGCCCGCCTGCTGCTCTCATTTATCACTTGTACGATAGTATAAGTTTCGATAGGAATAAGTTTCTATAGGGTTTTTTTTAAGTATAAAAAAACCATGAGAAAACCAGTGAACGTGTTTGACTTTTATCCTCTGAAATTGCCGCCCCTAGGACGCTGCCGTCCCTAGGCCGCGGCCTATACGGCCTATTTATAAATCCAGGACTGCATCAGACTCATGAGGCTGTATCTTGACAATCGTGATGGCTAGACAATATAATTTTTCACAGATGATATATTTCTATTGCCACTATAACAAATAATACTAAAAATAGAATAAAATAAATTCTTAAGGGGCTCCCATATAATAAATATGATTATTTTATAGATAATGGTACGGAACCCTTCATGCGTGAGTGCGACTCGTACTTGGCCGGTTTTTATTTGTTTATAAGTTGTAGTAATGTGCTACGACACGACTGCTACGAGGCTAGAAAAAGAGCTTCGGTAAACAGGGAAACAAAGTTGTTTACCGAATCCGTGTTATTTATTTGGTTTAAAAATGGCTACTTATATTTAGGGCGGTCGTAGCAGGGTGCGAAATGAAAACTAATAGTTTATCTAAACTAAATTACTTTGATTATTAAAATCTACATTATGATTATCTTAAAAACTAGCGATTCGCGATCGATGTTTGACCAGAATCTTCGTGGACCTGCAAGCCTCTTCTTTCCCACACACCGCATTCTTGTAATGCTCGAACTGCTCGAACACGATATCTTGCCTATATAAGGCTGCGACGTGGCGATGCCTGGATTTATTATATATTTTGTCTTCCAATTTAAATTATAAAATAGGTATGCGTAACAGGCTTAAAGTTGCAAGGAGGAATGATGTTATTGTTAGCCATTGTTTCAAATCAAATCAAATCAAAAATATTTATTTCATATTAGGAATACAAAATATTCGCTTTATGAATATCATTTTTTCCCGGTCATCGCCTTTAGGTGCCCGTTTGGGCTAGATGTTGAGCTGAGAGAAAAAAGGCGGCGAAAAAAACTCCCAGCAGCACTCTTTTTTTAAAAAGTACATAGGTATATAAATGAGAAGCGCGCATGGCCCGGCGGTTAGCGTAGAACGCAAATGATCTATGCAACTAAGCAAAACGGGCGCGGTCGGGTGTGAGATGGGTGACCGCTAGTGGCAAAAAAAAATTTCATGCGCGTTTCCGTGCTTCGGAGGGCACGTTAAGCCGTCGGTCCCGGTTGTTGTCGATGGATAATAGTCGTTAAACCTTGTCGGAGGCCTTATGGGCGGTTTGAAAACATCCGACAGCGGGTTGGCCACTAACCCGCATCTCCACCAACCCGCATTGGAGCAGCGTGGTGGAGTAAGCTCCAGGCCTCCCCAATAATGGGGAGAGACCTGTGCCCAGCAGTGGGACGCAAAAAGGGTTGCAGCCATATAAATGAGATAACAGTATGGCTATGGGTCCATAATGACCTAAATGTTTATGTATATTTTCACGAATGCAATTCTCTGAAGACCATTTTGATGTCAGTGTTTTTTCGAAGTCTGAATAAGACTGTGTTATTACAAAATTTGTGTGGTTGTGGTCATTTTATGGTCCTATTTTCAGTTTTACTACAATGTTTACTTTATAGAAATACACAGAAAATAAAAAAGAGCTAATGCATTAGATTACAAATGATTAGATTCATATGACTTAAAAGTAATTTAAGTACTTTATTTGCAAATTTGAAGCAGAATGATGAATTGTGCACAATGAATTCAAAAATATTTAATAATCATTTCAATTATAAGATAAAACTTGTTTTGGTTCTATTTCAAAATAATAGTTATCAAAATAATATTTTAATAGTTTTCAAAATAATATTTTAGTTATACTGCTAACTTACGTCTGTCCTCCAAATTTGCATACCTCGCTGAGGTAAATATGGAGAACTAATAAATGTACATAAAACATCTTTTGTAATACCCATATTTGTACAAATAAATTATTTTAATTATTTGAGTATGCTGTTTACTGTAATTACTTCTTTTATTTTTTCAGTTGCTAAATGATATTAATATGATCAAATTAAGGATAATCATAATATAAAAAACCAGGTTTTACTACAAGTAAATTTTAATGTACAATGTAATTTTAACGAATTTATGTCCTAAAAATATTAATATTTTTTATGTTGTATAATAAATAATTTGATTTTTTTTGTAATCTCCATATCATAATATGCTATTTATAAACTACAATCAATCCGATTCTTTCTTAGTGGAAACTAGCTTATTATATTCAGGTGTACAGAAGCCAAAAAAATTCGTTACATGTCTTGATACGACGAAATAAATAAATACAAATAAATAGATTATCACAATAATATTTATGTTGAAGATTAAACTGAAAAAAATGATATCCTACTTACTTTACTAATATCGTCATCGCTTTATAAACATTTTTTAATTGTTACATTCCTGACGACTAAGAACAAAAAATAACATTTAGTTTAAATGGCCAGAATGTACTGTACACAACTTAAGGGCTGGCTTACAGATTTTACGAAAAAAAGGAATTCGAAAAACATACCTGTGTTCCCTTTGCGAATTCGCGGTCTGGTTGTCATATGTTCCGTACTAAAACTAAATCTATTCAAAATATATTTCACAAACTGAATGTGAAATAGTAAGTGTAGAAGAACAGCTGCAAATTCATATAATACCTACGAGGCATAATAAAAACATGACGTCACGCACGATCTCTGCAGGAAGGCATTTGTCGCGCTGCCCTGTCGCGTCTTTCTTCCTTCGTTATATATAAATATATTATAAAATAATAATTATTCCTTATATTATAAAATAAAACTCTGGAATGGTTACAAGGTCTCAATTATGAAGGGACGGAGAGTCTACTGGTCGGTTTAAAATAGGTCAAAGATACAAACAAACTCACCCACTCACACACCCACACCCACACACACACATACACACGCGCATACACATACATACACACAAATACATAGAGAGAGTATTCAATGTTGCTGAATTATATTGGTCTTATCTTATGTTTATACTAATATTATTTAGTTGTCATATTTATGGGGAAGACACTGCCTTCCACAACACAGTGCAAACTAAAGTGGCAGGCAGGGTTTCCAATTTTGTACTGATCTGTAAAAAAAGGGATAAATAAAGTATTTGTATTTGTATTTTGTATTGTTATGATTAATTACATGTTATTTTTCACTGTAACTGCCTCCGGGTTTTTCTAGATTCGACTTCTTTTCAACGACTTACACCTATAAGTCAATCCCTGAATTGACTTTGATGTGGAATTTAGATTTTATATTTCTCTCACCATTATAACATTTTTTCCTGCAAATAGCAGTCAAAAACGCTCAAGGAAATATTATGAAAAGAAATATTTTCTACTTCGATAAATTCTCACGATTTTCGTCAACAGTTCAAATTATAGGTATATTTGAAGAAAACAATCTAATTCTGGACTTACTAGCTGTGCCCCGCGGTTTCACCCGCGTTAGAGAGGATCATTAGCATAAAGTGAAGTCCCTTCTGAAGTGCCGCTGGACCGGCTTTTTTGTAGGACTATTTAAGATAAACATTTCCATCATACATTACATATGTATGTGTTGTGTAACTCTAGCGGTTTTGGCATCATACGCCAGAATAGCTCGCACATGGTAGATTTTTTCCTACTCACTTGACACTTATCGTCATATTTTGGACAATTCACATAATATCTTTATAAGTGGTAGCCTATGTGTTATTCTGATGTAAAGGCTATATCATTGTAAAGTCACATTAAAATTCATTCAGTAGTTATTACGTGAAAGAGTAACAAACATCCATTCTTACAAACTTTCGCGTTTATAATATTAGTAGGATAACGGCAAACAAGTTTACAAATCGTCTGCAAATTCCCGAAAGTGAACAACATTAAAATAAGTTCCGTATTTAATTTCTAGCAAACTTAGTTTAAATAACAAATAATGTACGTATAATAAACTATATAAATAGAACTGCTGAAAAAAAAGAATTTAACGCAAATAGTTTGTCAATGAAGTTATCGTAGGCTTATAGACTCAAATTACACATTGTAGACTTTAAACTTTTTTAAGCTTATCAAGTAACTAAGTCAATAAATATTATTTCATACTCATAGGAAACGCAAAAAGATAAAGGCACAAACACTCGGATCAGAAAAAGGTTTCTAAACTTATCATTTAGATACCTCAATGCGAAGGACCTCAATGCTTAGGATCTCAAACCTCTTGCGCGGCACATCTACACTAATATTAAAAACGTGAAAATGTGTTTTTTTGCCCTAATTTTTTTTTACGTCGCGATAGAGCAATTTTATGAAATGGTTTCAGTGCAGGGAGATAGTGAGGAGGCTGGACGTTACATAGGTTACTTTTTACCGCGGTAAAACACCTTATTCCCGTGAGATGATCCATTATAATGTATTATAACACGAGTGAAACTGTGGAGCATAGCTAGTTAGCATAAATATGTGTAGATTATCATCGATATAGAGATTACTACATGATAAATGACAATTCAGCGAAATCAAAGAGCACATAAAACTTTAAAAGTAACTTCCTGTCAAGTGGGAACTAGGTATAGTATGGTGAACCCCGAACCGGGAATTCCAATATACTGGAAGATAAACATTTTCCTATCTGATTGGAAACTTGGCTTCCCTTGAGGCTACATAAGGTTTATTGTAGACAAAACTTTTGACCGCAATATTGCACACCATATGAAATCTGCTAATCAAACAACTTTGATTGGCCTGAACAAGAGACAGTATTGCGGTAATCATAACAAGAAACTTATCGCGGGGCAAATATTGCATTTTCCCTGTCTCATTGTCACGTGTCATGCCAATTCAAATTATTCGTTATGGATTTGTCTTTCATGGCGCATTTTTATTATATTTTCAAGATACTATCGTGTATAGGGTAGGTAAAATTACTAAATCGATTTATAGGTAATTTATTTTTATTGTCTGTTTTAAATATATTAAAAAAGCAGCGTTGTTCAAAAATTTAATCTTTCAATTATATTATAAGGGTACACTAAAGACAAGATTTTAATTAAATTTCCATTTTATTTTAATTTAACTAATTTTTTTAACGATTGTAAAGAACGTGTCAGCCAGCTAGCCAATCGGAGCCATGCCGCCATGACGTCTCCCTTAAGCCAAGCCAAGCCGTAGCCAATAAGAAGGGAGTCGTCTCTATATAAGCCATTGCCAGCCATTATTCTGTCATTCTGCTTGTCAATAAAAAAATGCAGAAGCTCTGTCCGTTTCATTTCTGGTCGTAGTATGATATTTAAGGTTACCAATACTGTATAACACTGGACTTATATTATAAAATCACTACAACAACATTCGAGAATATTATTGTAGCTAACTAATTTGTATTAAAACCGCGGAAGTTTACTGCCTCTATGTAACGAAAAGTTTTAAACTTGACAAAGAATTCACAGAGAAAGTTAATGTATGTTATGCAATCTTTGTAAATTTCCATTTGAATAATTAAAAGCAGTACTATTAAGTATATAATAATGACATATTTCCATAGCTTATAGGGGTTAGTGAGTACTAAATGTATCTATTTTGTTTAATATTTATATTTTGTGCAATAATTGATTTGAATTGAATTGAATAGAACTGCAAGTAAATACGTATGTTTTTTGCGTATTATGAGTCTTTTATGTTTCAAATTCAATGCCGTTATTATTAACTAATTCATATCCCCAAACAAACAGTCATATAATTAGTAGTTGCTCAGCCGTTTTAATTATCTCAGCCGCGAGATAAACTCGTGCGTCTCAGCGCTAAGACTGGGAATCGTTTCAGGCTCCAGTCGCATTTATTTTAATTGGTCGAGGATTTACTGCAAGCCTGACTTTCATACAACTGAATTTTTTAACATTTTTATATCCCACTGCTGGGCAAAAGTCTATTCTTATTTGAATGGAGTAGCAGACGAGCATGCAGCCCACGTGGTGTTAAGTGGTCGCTGTAGCCCATGGACATCTACATACAATCTCAAGCAAGCATAGATAAGTCTTGTCTAGATCGTATGCAGTTGCGCTGCTACTCTGGAGGCTGGTGGTCGCCTCATGTAAATGTGGCCGGCAACTGCACCTTTCCACCGAAACACAATAGAATTGGTTCACGGCAGAAGTGGGTGCAGCGGTGGTACTTCCCTGGGCGAACCATAATAGTTCTACCACCTACAAAACACACACACACACACTTCTCACAAGTGAGAAGGATTTACAACAACAAGATCATAATTAAATATCAAAATATTTTTCTATCACCATGGAGCAGCGATAAATAACGTTTCACAAATACGAACATTACAAGTGCGCGCTGATGATTTTAACTTGGTATCTGCCGTGTCGGAGACCGCGGTCTTCACCGGTCGGCCGTCGCTGCTGGGGATAGGTACATGTTGTTTTTGAATTTTTGAATGATGGTATCTTTGCCTTGTGTAATCAACGTATTTAAAGAAGTTCTTAACTATCCTGTTGTTTGAGACGTTATGAGAGGTGAGAAAAATGAGATTATAAATATTTGCACTTGGATTTTTGGATTTACGTTTTATTCTGTAGAAATATGTCATAGTCGCGTTATAATTGGATTCTTGAGAATATCTGAAAAACACTATACAGAGTATTGCAGTATTGTAAATCCAGAATAATGTCAAAAGAATTTTTAGTGACCATGTAACTCAAATATTTTGGACTCTAGATAAATACTAAACAAGACAGAAAAAATGTTTGCTAGTACGCAGCAGCATCCGAGTGGCAGACGCAATCTATTTTCAAATAATTACTTCTGAAATCCGATTTATTTCTCTCTTCGAAAGTAAATTTATTTCATTCTTACTGTTACAATGTCGATGTAAGGTACTTCGCTTTTCGATGAAGTAGGAAATATATACGTTATATGTGACAGGTTCTGCGAGAAACATTGTGGAGGCGTCAATCTCATGAAAATTAACTTTAAGTTACGATATTATGTACACGTTATAAAAATATGTACTATAGTAGGTATATGTTTTGCTCATGTCTTAGGCAGTTGCATGGCTTTGGCTAGTGACAACGCTACATGACATCGCAAGTGTTGCAAAATACAAGTACCTATAGTCAATGGATGTATCAATCAGTGTTACCTTTATTACATGTGTTCATTTTTCTTCAAATTCTAAAACTACTAAAACTAATTAAACACATGAAACCGTCGCATTGTAATGAAAGTTGCGCATTCTATTTAACGTCTACCTTGTATCTACCTACATTTGGTAGTAGGGGAAAGACTTTTGGCAGCTTGAGTTTTATTTTTTCAGAGTTTTTATTTTATTTTAATAGAGTAGCAAACTAGCATGAAGAGCGGTCGCTGCAGCTACAAGACATCTACGCATAATCTTTAGCAAGTCTTGCCTGTGGTCGTGTACAGTAGGGTCTTGGACATTATGGCTGCAACCCTTTTTGCGTCCTACTGCTGGGCACGGGTCTCCCCCCATTATTGGGGAGGCCTGGAGCTTACTCCACTACGCTGCTTTGGGTTGGTGGAAATGCGGGTTAGTGGCCAACCCGCTGTCGGATGTTTTCAAACCGCCCATAAGGCCTCCGACTAGGTTTAACGACTGTTATCCATCGACAACAACCGGGACCGACGGCTTAACGTGCCCTCCGAAGCACGGAAACGCGCATGAATTTTTTTTGCCACTAGCGGTCACCCATCTCACACCCGACCGCGCCCTATTTGCTTAGTTGCATTGATCGTTTGCATTCTACGCTAACCGCCGGACCATGCGCGCTTCCTTGGGCACTATACATAGAAAAAATTCATATATGCATACCTCAAAAAGGTGGCACCAAATCACTCTTGGAAAGCAAGATAATTGTTAATTTATTTTTATACATGTTTTTTCTTACCTCTTAAATCAATCAAAATTCAGTCAATTGACTTTAAATGAAATGTGACGTTACAAATCATTTTCCCATTTAAAATGTACGAGGATGTCACGTATTGACAGCTCATTAAAAGTATCTCAATTGATTTGCTAGTCCAAGACCGGGTTGCATTGCTACTCATTATAGCTGAATAAAAAGCTTAAATTTTAGTAATTTTACTCGCAAGTACAGTATTATTTCTCCATATCTTAAATTATATCCGTAAAACACGTTGTACAGACAACCTAATCATAAACATACATACATACGTATAATTTAATATACCTACGGTTATTGAGAATATTACGATGTTCTATATTGACTTTGTAACATCGATTTGAAACCTAGAACATTTAATAAATAAAATTCTCGTGTCACAGTTTTCGTTGCCATACTCCTCCGAAACGGCTTGACCGATTCTCATGAAATTTTGTGAGCATATTGAGTAGGTCTGAGAATCGGCCAACATCTATTTTTCATCCCCCTAAGTGATAAGGGTGGCCCACCCCAAACATTTGAACGCGGTACGGAGTTCGCGGGGTCAGCTAGTTTAGTATAAAAGAATCTCATAACCCTGATGCTGGGCAATTCTTCTGTGCAAAGGCAAGCGCGTTATTATGCCCGAATGCTGTGTGAAAGTATTGTGAGAGTTAAAGTTTAATATTTAAAGGTGTAAATGTGTGTAATAAGTCCACCCTCGTATAAATTGTTAGAGCCATCTAACCAACTTCTGTTACACATGCTTAAGGACATCGGGACAAATAAATTTGAATAAATTCTTCGAATAGCGCTAATGCAAGCTCAGGCGCGTCATGTTATCCATCCATCCATCCATCAGCCTTTTATAGTCCACTGCTGGACATAGGCCTCCCCTAACGTTCGCCACTCCTCCCGGTCCTGGGCCTTCTGAATCCAGCGGCTACCCGCTGTCTTCTTCAGGTCATCAGTCCACCTGGTTGGAGGGCGGCCTGTACTCCTTTTGCCGATACGTGGTCGCCATTCGAGAACCTTTCTTCCCCATCGGTTGTCGGTTCTTCTAACTATATGGCCTGCCCATTGCCACTTCAGCTTGCAAATTTTGAGAGCTATGTCGGTAACTTTCGTTCGTCTACGGATTTCATCGTTATGAATTCTGTCGCGTAGAGAAATACCAAGCATAGCCCTCTCCATCGCGCGCTGAGCGACCTTGAGCTTATGGAAAAGGCCAACTGTAAAAGACCACGTCTCAGCGCCGTAGGTCATCACTGGCAACACACACTGCTCGAAAACTTTCGACTTCAGGCACTGAGGTATTCTGGACGAGAAGACACTTTGTAATTTCCCGAACGCTGCCCAACCGAGTTGGATTCTACGAGTTACCTCTCTCTCGAAGCTGGACTTACCCATACGGATCGCTTGTCCCAGGTAAATGTACTCGTCGACAACTTCGAGAGTAGCGCCATCAACAACGACCGGTATAGGTGTGACATGGACGTTAGACATGATCTTCGTCTTGTCCATGTTCATCTTAAGACCCACCCTTTGTGAGGCGCTATGGAGGTCACCTAGCATAGTGCTGAGCTCTTCCAGGTTCTCCGCCAAGATTACTATATCATCGGCAAATCGAAGGTGTGTGAGGTGTTCGCCATTGATGTTAATACCCAGCCCGTTCCACTCCATCAGCTTGAACACGTCTTCCAAAGCAGCGGTAAACAGCTTCGGGGATATAACATCCCCTTGTCGTACTCCGCGCTGCAGTGGAATAGGTCCAGTGCTTCCGTCGTGAACTCGGACTGTCATAGTTGAGGCTTTGTACAAACACTTCAACACCTCGATGTACCGATAGTCAATCTGGCATCGCTGGAGAGACTCTAGCACCGCCCAGGTCTCGATAGAATCAAAGGCTTTCTCATAGTCCACATACGCAATACATAGCGGCAGGTTATACTCCTCGGTCTTTTGTATAACCTGTCGCAGCGTGTGTATGTGGTCCATGGTACTATAGCCTTTTCGGAATCCGGCTTGTTCGGGAGGCTGGAATTCGTCTAGCCTGCGCGCAATACGATTAGTAAGAACCCTTGAAAACAGCTTATAGACGTGGCTCAGAAGCGCGATGGGTCTATAGTTCTTCAAAAGGGCTCTGTCACCCTTTTTGAAGAACAAAACTACCACGCTTCTGCTCCACGCCTCCGGGACAGTTCCGCTACTGATGACGGTATCGAACAATTTTTGGAGCGCCACTAGGAGGGGTTTCCCTCCAGCCTTCAGCAGCTCTGATGTGATACCGTCATCTCCCGGTGCTTTGTTGTTTTTAAGCTGATTAAGGGCCCTTCTAATTTCGTACAGGCTGACGTCCGGGATATCTTCGGTATAGTGTCGGGTCAATTTGGCTCTCTTATCGTTTACCACATCGGTAACGGGAGCTTTTGAGGAGCTGTACAACCGTCCGTAGTACCTCTCAATTTCTCTCTGAACTTCAGGCTTAGACGAAACTACAGCGCCAGACTCAGTCCTCAACCTCGTTAACTGGCTTTGCCCTACACTCAGATCTCTTGTGAACACTTTTGTGCCTTGGTTGCGCTCAATAGTGTTTTTGACGCGCTGTGTGTTGTGAGCACGCAGATCGCGTCGTCTGCAGCAAGAGATCTGTTTGTTGAGCTGCCTGTATTTCGACATTGAAGACGGAGACCGGATGCATAGTTCACGCCTTTCCTTTATAAGACCGAGGGTTTGTTCAGAGAGCACTTGGGGTCTACTACTGGAGGGGGTCTTAAAGAACTTGGACCCTACCTCGTGGACGGTTTGTACCATCCTGGTGTTGTATTCGTCCACAGACTCGCATTTTTCTAGGCCCGCGAAACGATTTCGCAACTCAAGCTGAAAGTTCTCGGAGCCCTGGATTTGGACAGGTGTTGGTCGAAGCGTAGACTTCATTAGGCGTGACCGTTCCAGCTTGATGTTGATATTTAATGTGCCTCGTACCATTCGGTGATCACTTCCGGTTTTAAACCTGTTGATCACGGAGACATCATTAAATATGTGACGTTTGTCTGCCAAAATGAAGTCTATCTCGCTTTTCGTGGAACCGTTGGGACTTATCCAAGTCCACTTGCGATGAGGCTTCTTCTTGAAGAAGGAGTTCATCATAAAGAGGTTCTCCTTCTCCAAGAAGTTAGCAAGCAAGTGGCCTCGGTGGTTCCGTTGACCAAATCCAAAGGGCCCTACCTTCTGCTCGTCGCCGTCTCGCGTGCCCAGTCTTGCATTGAAATCCCCCATCACCACCGTGAAATGAGTCTTAGAGGCATGTATGGCTCTACTGACGTCCTCATACATAGCCTCAACCTCATCGTCTGGGTGTGTCGCGGTCGGTGCGTATACCTGTATGACCTTCAACGAATACCGTTTTGATATTCTGAGTATAAGGTACGCTACCCTTGCTGACACACTTTCGACTTTCGTCACGTTGTTGACGAGGAACATGTGAACGAGAAACCCGACACCACCTTGGGACAGATGTTCGCCCTCCCGGTGATAGAATAAGTTACCGGATTTAAGGATTACCGTGTCCTCCCCCTCTCTTCGGACTTCGGATAATCCTATGATACTCCAGCGTAACTTATCTATCTCTGCTTCCAGCTCATGTATCTTCTCGTCGGTTCTCAGTGTCCTGGTGTTGTATGTTGCCAGGTGCAGAGGTCGTTATCTTTTGTGACAGCCGAATCTCTGCCGGAGATTCTTAGCACCCCCTGCCCCGCCGTTACCATGGCCGCTGTCGTAACCAGGGATAGCGGGGCCGCCGGGGACTGGGGGCCGAGGTTTAATTGTGACTGCCATAGGGGGTTTTTGCCATAGTCACCACGCTTGGCATTGCGGGTTGGTGACCGCAGTAGATGATACGTTACACAGGAAGACGCTGCTGCCCATCTCCTGGAATGTGTCCCTTGGTCGCCTCCTACGACCTCCTGGGAAGAATCGGAGTGGTGCTATTCTAACGCCGGACACCACACGGCGTCATGTTAAATAAGGGGTAATTCACTACACAAATTGAATACATGATTTTGTTGGCTTACAAGGTTTTTCGTAAGCGTGTAGATTTCAATGGAATTGTATTCGAATAAAATTCAAATTTGCCGAGAGTCACGCCCCTCGTGCGAGATTCAATCAAGTAGGAATCGATTGTGAAGCCGCCTGATTCGAATAAATGCATGAACAGATCAGGAAACCATCCAATATTTAATTAAATAAATAAGCCTACGTTCCTACAACATGATTGAATGGGAAAGACTGAACCAAACAATATAAATTAAAGACCTTGCTAACACTTTGAGCACGTCGCGGTCGCTCCGATGTCTCACTTATGGGATTTAATATTCCGTGCGTTCAGTACACGGTGTCTATTCAATTATTCTTTTCAAAAGCTACTGTTTATCTTAAATATTATGAAATTTGTATTCCAACGTTGTGAATGGCGCTTTTTAAATATTAATATTTTGAACGTAATATATTATACCTACTGTAAATTACTCCAACAGTAAATAGACGCGAATTTGTTATCATTGTTCCTGACCCGTATAACGCAGCAAGTAAATGAAAATGTACTGAGTAAATATTCATACTTGATTATAACTGATGGGGATTCGTTATAAATAAAATTTCACTTAGCAACTGATGAACACGCCCGCAAAGGTTTTATAAATAATTTAAATGCGGTTACTATGGATTTAAATTATGGTTGCCGACAGCCGTTGATTTATAGACAATGATTTCGTACCAAATGAAAAACTTATTGGATTATGAATTGAATGCGTTATATAAAAATGATTTTTTAAAGGAGTGCTTATTGCACAGTTTAATTGAAATTTAGTTAAATTAAAATGAACATGAAATGACGTGAAGAGATTAAAGACGTAATAAAAACAAGCTTTAGGCATTGAAGGTATAACGTCCCCCGGAACTAGTCCCTGTAGCTTCGGGATTAAGAATAGAGCTACGGGGATACCTGCCTGGGCCTGATCGTAAGAGGCGACTAAATTGGGGGCTTCCGTGGTTGTGGGCGGTAAGAGTGGGAGCTCGATTCGTCCAGCCAGCAGCCCCGAGAAGGACGGTAGTGTGTGCGTGGCCGCATGCCGCCGTAAGCATCGGAAGCTGCAGGAGAGCACATCTGCTCTCTTAAGGATGGGCCCGTTCTGGGGCGCCGCGCGTGGAGGACGTTTCACTGGAACCCCGAGTCCTCCCCAAGCGCAGAGGCAGACTGCCGAGGGGGTTTTAGTGCGGTACATCTCCCACATAACCCGGTATCCTCTCGGATATTCTGTTACTCTGGAGTACTCGTATTCTAATGGGATCAACATAAAAATTGCCAGCTACCGCATCTTTTCCCTAAAATGTAACAGGATCGCTTTGAAGCAGAAGTGAATATTAAGTGCAGCACTTGTACTAGGTACCACTTACGGATTACGACTGGCTCCTGCGGGGATCGCTCCTGAGAGGTACGAGTGTCATCTGTTATGCGGATGACACTCTCCTCACAGCCCGCGGGAGCGTCAGGGAGGCCGCCAGTCTGGCGTCGGCGGGCGGATCGCTGGTAGTGGACAGGATCCGCCGCCTGGGGTTGAAGACGGCGCTGCACAAGACCGTGGCCGTATACTTCCACGGTCCGCGGCGGCGCCCACCGCCGGATGCCCACATCCACGTGGGGGGCGTCCGCATAGCGGTAGAGACCCAGATGAAATATCTGGGTCTCATCGTCGACAGCAGGTGGCACTTCAGCGCGCACTTTAGTGCGCTGTCGGGGCGCCTGCTGAAGGCAGCGGACGCCCTCTCGTGGCTGATGCCCAATTTGGGAGGGCCCAGCAAGCGGTGCCGGCAGCTGTACGCCGGCACACTGCGGAGCATGGCCCTGTACGGGGCCCCTATTTGGGTGGACTCCCTTCGTAGAAGGGAGAACGCCGCCGCCCTTCGGGCGCCCCAGAGGGCCATCGCCCAGCGGGTGGGCAGGGCTTACCGCTCGGTGAGCTTTGCGGCTGCGTGCACCCTGGCCGGCACCCCGCCTTAGGAACTCGAGGCGGAGGTGCTTTCCAGGGTGTACGAATGGACGGCGGGGCGGAGGGCGCTTGGAGAGCGCCCGGCCCCGGAAGAGAAAGCGGCCGTCCGACAGCAGGCGCGCGATGCCGTCATTGCTCACTGGGCGGAGGACCTCGCCGCCGCTCACTTCGGCCGCCGGACGCTGGACGCCGTCGGACCGGTCCTAAGGGACTGGCTCGAACGTGCGCATGGCTTCCTCTCATTCCGCCTGGTGCAGGTACTGTCCGGACACGGTTGTTTCGGATCGTACTTGCACCGAATCGGCAGGGAGGAGGCCCCATCGTGCCACGACTGCGGCGCGGCGGAAGACACGGCGCAGCACACCCTCGAGGTGTGCCCGTCGTGGTCCGAGCTGCGCCGCAGTCTGGTTGCGGTGGTCGGGCTGGATCTCTCGCTCCCCCGCGTTGTGAGCGCAATGCTGGAGAGCGAGGGGGCGTGGGCGGCGGTTGCCTCCTTCTGCGAATCCGTCATGTCACAGAAGGAGGCAGCGGAGCGCGCGCGAGAGGAAGACCCTCTTGCGCCCGCGCTCCGGAAGCGGCGAAGGGGACGGAGGAGGCGGGCGTATGACCGCCTTCACCTTCCCGATGGTGAGCAGCGGGCAGTGTTGCCAACTGCTATGTAAGAAATGCGCTAAACCATCCTGGAAAACGCACTAGAATTGTGCTAATTTTGATAAAAAAGCACCAAATAAATAAAATTAATCAAAATATTTAAAAAAAAGAACTCCACTCTCCACGAAAACAGCTTTATTCGTTACGCTAAAGGTGCGTTCTGAACAGGGTTGCCATTTCGAAATTTTAAGTTGCCGTGTTTTGGGATCTGGATTGCCGTGTTTTGGAATAAAAACTACAAAATTGCCGTGCACATTTATTTTATTTTAAAATAACACATAGTATTAAACATGACATAAAAACACTATTCTTCACAGTCATCATACCTTATCGTATCCAAAATTTCTTCTTCTTCTTTGTTATTTTTTTTTCCTTCAAATTAAATAAAAAATAAATAAACGTTACACATTCATAGCCACACAGTAAGATAATTAACACCCTGTGTCGTGGGTACCACGGACACATCCAAAGATAGGAACATAAACACCCAGATCGAGAAGAGAAATTTAAACTCATCATTCAAACTGTTTCGCTGGGAATTAAACTCGGGACCCCTCGATTGGCATTCCGGTATTGCAACCATTGCGCCACGTTTGAAATTTACACAATTTCTTTGGGATCAAATAGAGTGCTTAGCTAGTAAAGTTCCATTTATAGTAGACGTAATAATTTTATTTCTTTGTTTTTATCATATTGACTTCATTAAAAATCCTTTCACAGTCTGCATTGGCGTGTGAAAGAGATAATACGCTATAGACAAAGCCGGATAAATTTTCGCAACCGAGTTCAGGTTGCGTTAACACTTTTGACCAAAAGTTATCCGTCTTAATTTGAGATACTTAATGCCAATAAACAATGAAGTTTCCCCGATCATAGAGTCTAGGGTAGTCCAACGATGTGCGATATAATAACTTATCGACTATCGATAAAATTATCGGAAAAAGTTGGCAGCTATTGGATTGCCCGATTGCCGTGTTTTAGAACACGGCAATGAATATACTGCCGTGTACCGTGTTTTATTGGTGAAAAGACCCAAATTGCCGTGTAACACGGCAATTGCCGTGTAAATGGCAACACTGGTTCTGAAAATCGGCAACAATTGTTGCCTGACAGCAGAATTTTATTAAATTTTCAAATAATGGGGCGATTACATTGGCCAACATGCAGAGCCAGATTTTTCATACATTGCTGGTTTTCTGAGTACATTGTAATAAAATATGCCAAGATAACCGGCAATGTATGCCAAATTGGTCCCTGGATGTTGGTCAATGTAATCACCCCTTAAGATATGCTACTGTCAGGTAATAATTAACTGTGTTTTAGAACGCGCCACTGAATGGTTATTACCAACGTGATGAATTGCAGACTTTTAAAAATGCACTAGTTAGGGCACTAGGCACTGTTCTGGAATTTTGAGCGCTAAAACATCAAGAAATGCACTAGATCTAGTGCTGAAAGCACTAAGTTGGCATCATTGGCAGCGGGCGACGGATGCGGAGGCTCCTCCGCCCGCATTGCACCGCTCACCATCACTGGATAGGGGGACGATCGCGCACTCTCGACCGTCCCCGTTGCCCCACCCATCATAAGGGAGGGGCGCGAAGGGCTCGCCATAAAGGCGGGCCTCGCCGGAGGGGGACTGGACGCAAAGGCTCTGCCGGATTCCCAGACCCTCTCCAAGAGGCGAAGACGGAGTGCCGCTGGGGGTTTTAGTGGGTATACCAGGGGGTATTGCCCCTGGGGAGTCCCACATACCACTTACGGATGAAACCATACAAGTTCTACTACCTACAAAAATAAAATAAAATTATAAACCTCTTTAGGCACAATGCCCAACATTAAAATATTTTACAACTAGCGGACCCCCATAGACGTTGGCCTGCCTAGAGAGTATCAGAAATAATCAAATATGATGGTAGAGACACGTACTTAAAAACATAAACAAAATAAAAAATATTATTAAAAAAATATTTATAAGAAAATCTAGTATCGCGTTGCTGAGTCGTAGCCGGATCCAGTTGATTTAAGCTCTTCGGGGCATTCAATGGTAGTTCACAATTTGCATTTAAATAATAATAATTTTCGCCTTAGGAAATTCTTAAAGTACAAAAAATCTACAAATACAAATACAAATATTCTTTATTGTACACCATACATAACAGTAAAATCAACACATACCAATTTATACATTTGAATTCTAGTGGACAAAAGGCGGTCTTATCGCTTCTAGCGATCTCTTCCAGACTACCTTAGGGTAGAGGAAAAGTCGGTAAGGTAGCGTGTGGGTGAGGTGCACATAGATAAAAAATTTAAATATACATAAACATACATAAATATTTATATTGATAAACATACATATAGTTACATACATACCTGTACATATATACATATATAAATACATACATACATACATACATACATACATACATCTATGTGAAGTTTTGAAGAAGGAAATGTTTCTTTATCATCTTGATGAGTTTTAATATTACTGTCAAATAAAATCCTTAAATAGGGCACAATAAGAACTTGATGAAAATGTTTGACAGATATAAATCGTTTATATAATAATAACATGATTTTTTTAAATTAATAAAATAGTTTTTTTTAAATATGATTTTTATTTGATTCCAGAAAAAAAAATCGTATTTATACTGGGACAGCCGCCCTTGAGTTACAAATATGTACTGTAACAAACGCAACTTTGTTTTACAAATTTGTAATAACAAAAATCAGTAGTAGCCGAGCTAGTTTAAGTTTCGTTTCCTTAACAAGCAATTGGATGATGGCCAAAATAACAAACGTTTTATTAAGCGGAATTTTCAGGTTCGATTTTATCCCAAATCCATTCCCGCCCTCCAATCACTTTTCTGTCATTTCAATTATGCTCAGTTAACAACTTTAATTGTTTCACTGAACTGAAATGTTTTGAATACATTTGTAAGGTTTTTGCGATTTGTTTGATGAAATAATTTAGACATTCTCGTTGTTGTTGTTTTAGTTTATTAAATTGTATCCACAATTATTTGAAACTCTTATATAAAGAGACTCCTTATTTAGCATAATTGCCATTTCATGTGTATACAATTAAGGCTCTATATAGAAAAATGTATAACGAAAGGTATAATGAAACGAAAGTTATTTAAAAACAAGTAAAATATGCATTATGTGACCAGGTTTTTTTAAAACGTTGCACTACATTATGACTCTCGTTATTCAGCGAAAAATTGCAAGCACAGTAACTTCACAATATCAATTGATATTAGGATGTTACTACAGTGCTTGTTCTTCTTTGTATTGTGCCACAAGTACGCGTACTTACATGTCTGTCACCCCTTTTTACCGACTTCTAAAAGGAGGAGGTACTGTATTCGGCTGTATGTATTTTTTTTTATATATGTTCACCGACTACTCCGCCGTTTGTGGACCGATTTTCAAAATTCTTTTTTTGTTCGTATGCTTATACTCCCGAGGTGGTCCCATTGTCACCAAATCAGGATCTGATGATGGGATCCCAGGGAAATCGAGGGGAACTCTCAAATTTTATAGGCACACACATTGATTTTCTTATACTTTCTGAAGCATAAGAGATATTTGTGCATAGTAATCATCATCTCATGTTGCTGAGCTGATGATGGAAGGTACTGCAACAGTGAGGAGTTGAAAGCAAATTCTTTCAGTAAATAGTTTTTTATTCCAAATCTTACATTCCTGAGGTGTTCCAACTGTCACCAAGTCAAAGTCTGATGAGGGGATCCCAGAGAAATCGAAGGGAACATTCAAATTTTATAGCACAACAAATGATTTTCATATTTTTACTATAGCAAAACAGGTATTTGTGTATAATTATCATCATATCATGTTGCTGAGCTGATGATGGAAGGTACTATGACGGTTAGGAGTTGAGAGCAAATTCTTTCAATAAATGGTTTTTTGTTGGAAATCTTATATTTCTGAGGTGGTCCAACTGTCACCATGGCAAAATCTGATGATGTGATACTAGGGAAATCGAGGGAAACACTGAAGCTTAATAGGCACATACATTCTTTTAGTCATATTTTTTAACATAATACTAATATTTGTGCCCGGTAATTATCACCTCATGTAGCAACATGAGGTGATAATTACTTCAATCATCAGCTTAGCAAAGCTGATGATTGAAGGTACAACTCCTCAAGGGTTAGGAGCTGAGAGCAAATTCTTTCATTAATTTATACGTTCAGGTGGACTTATAGTAGTATTCTTTCAGGGTATAAGATGGCTATTAGATAAACATGATTATAAAAGGTATCTCTTTAACGTTTAGAAATTAACTGAAAAAATTCCAATTATGCTTATACATGTGCAGAATTATTAAAATTACTAAAAAGAGTGAAATAAATTAAGTTTTTAACAAAAAAAACGGCAAATTGTTTGTAAAGTAGGTTTACGATCGTGATGTTTACGTGATAACGTCCGCACGAGAAAATCTCCATTCGTTTGTATGCCGCTAGAGTGAGAGAGACGGAAGATCGGTCCACTCACTCGAACGCTATGCCAGCCTCCGCTCGTGAGGGTTCCGCGTGACAAGTTTCACGGAATGACTGGCAGCGCTCGAGATGAGACGGGAGATCGGTCCGTCTCTCTCTCGTTATACCTGCGATCGCGCTCGTGAGGTTTTGGTGTGACAAGTTTCTAAACATGTCACCCGACTAAAACGATTTTAAAGACGTTCTCACGTCAAAAATAGAACCGACTTCAAACGGTAAAAAATAAAATTGTTCAGTACCTACTTCTTCTTGCTTATGGTAATGACTCTTAAAATGTCTGTCACCCCTTTTATCATCAAGAGATAAACTAGTTAGAGGCCTTACCGGCTGTTTGAAAATATACGTGAGCTCGTTGGATACTAACTCTTAACTCCACCGATCTGAATTGGCAAGTGTTTGGTATAATATCGTGATCTCAGCTGTGAGATTCAAAATAAGATTAAAACAATAGCAAACATTAATTGGATTATACTAAACGATAAAACAAAACAATTTGGGTAATTTTCCTCAGCAATGTTTTAGCATTAGCTAATTTTGTTAAAGCATTATCAACTTAGGTTCTTAGAGACGGGTAGCGTCTTATCCGCTGCGAGTTAACTTACTTCCATAACTTTAATGATGCTTTAGTAAATGTAACGATGAAATCCGTAGACGAACGAAGGTTACCAACATAGCTCACAAAATCTGCAAGCTGAAGTGGCAATGGGTAGGCCATAGAGTTAGGAGGACTGACAACCGATGGTGGTGGTGGACAAACAATTTTTATATCTGTTCACCGGTTACTCTGCCATTTGTGGACCGATTTTCAAAATTTGTTTTGTTCATATCCTTATACTCCCGAGGTTGTCTCATTGTCACCTAGTCAGGATCTGATGATGGGATCCCAGGGAAATCTTAAATTTTATAGGCACATACATTAATTTTCTTATTCTTTCTAAAGCTAAAGAGATATTTGTGCATAGTAATGGAAAAAAAATCCTATTTTCCACGTAACTTCGACAGAAGATTTCTATTTGCATTTATTAAGAAGACTAGTGGGTCGCGAAACATTCGCGTTTACCTATTCAACAGTACGTTTTTTGGGAATTTCGAAACCTGCAAGTATTTATGTACAGTTGACGCCAAAATGATTTGATAATGATGATGATGAAACCTTTTTAAATTAAAATTTTACCTTTGACATCCCAATTTTGACATTGGCAAAATGTTCAGAAGACCGAGACGTCATTTGAAACAAGTAATGTAGTTTAAAATATACAAATAAGGAGAAAATGTATTTTACTGTAAAAAAGCGTGGGGTACATGGTGTCATATCTCAAAAAGCACCCCACGCTTTTTTTTACAATAAAATACATTTTCTTCTTATTTTTTACTTTTTAGTTCATTTTTTTACAAAAGCGTGTTTTTTAGTTTTTTAAACTACATTAGGTACTTATATTTAATTTCTTATTTTTTTACTTTTTTTTCATATTATTATTGAATTGTCATCGGCCCTTGACCCCTGTGCAAATTTTCAAGTTAATCAGATGCTTAGAAGTAGGTGAAAATGAAGTTAAAAGATTCCGTTACATACACACATACATAAATACATACAGGTCAAGCTAATATAAGCGTGTTAAAAAAGTGATAGACGCCTCTTGTAATACTAATAAAAAATAGAGCATCATTGTTATTAACTGCAGACGCAGTCATCCCTCGTTCCTCAATGGTAATGCATTAATAAATATTTTTGTTTTGAGATTATGCTTGTCGGAAAACTGCCTTACAACGCCGCAAGCAGTGGGTATTAATGGAACGAAAAACGGCATTAAAGGGAATATTCGAAACAATGAATGTTGATTGACGTGTTAATCGAGATGTTTTCAGAGATTGAATTGAAAAAATGTTCGCTTTTCCGAGTGAAAATTAGAAGAGACCCCCAGGCAACAAAATGTTGTGAATCTTTTTGAACACGCTTTTTAGTAGGATCGGTATCTACAGATACTAGTAGCCATATGCAGATATGTTCAGGAATAATGTATGTAAAATTTCATTTTTATTAATTAATATCCCACGGTGTCTCAATGTCTATAAATTTTAATAAATTGTAGACCAATAATATCAAAACTTAGCAACATGAGGACTTCTTAGAACTAAGTATTTTTGTACTTTATAGTTAACACACACCCACAGTCATGCTGGACCGGCTTTTATGTGTGATAAAACTGCTACTTATGACATAAGAAATCTCTTGAGTATTTTAATTTCATCGCCATGAAAAATCGTCTACAACCGTGGAACGCACGGGGTACAAACAATAAACAAAATAAGTAAAGTTCTTTATCGCAAGAAATTTAACTGACGATCGTTACTCGATAATTACAAGCTCTTTGGCAAACGCCGTAACAATAAAGCTAAACCCTACCAATTAACAGTAAATGTTTTTATTAACTCTCAAGGGGCTATTTTGACCTCCCCTGATCCTGGATTTTCTCGAGGAAATTGAGCATTAAGCTAAGACACATGAGAGGCCGGGGTAAAACGCACGGTCTCAATCAATCATCAACCTTTTTTTAATTAACCTCTACAGCCACGCGTCTCCTTCCAGAATTCAGAATTAAATTTCTAGAGATTTCGGGTTTTGTATAGATTTCAGGGTGCAACTACATCTTTGACAGCCTTCGTGGCGTAGTGGGTGATGAGTCGACTGCGAAGCGTGAGGTCGTGAGCGAGGGTTCGATTCCCACCCAGGACAAATATGTGTGTGATGAACATGACTATTTGTTCTGTGTCTGGGTGTTAATTTACCTATTTAAGTATGTATTTAGAATTATATAAGTATGTTTATCAGCTTTCTGTTTACCATAGTACAAGCAATGCTTAGTTTGGATTCAGATGGCGTTGTGTGAATTGTCCAAACATATTTATTAATTATTTATTTCTTCATTAAAGACATTGCAACAAAGAGCTAGAATATTTTTTGAACCTGTCGTCCCACATTGCCTCTTAATAATTTGCAAAACTTCCATATGCAGAAATACTATTCAGTCTCTAGTTTCCGCATACATACATAGTAGAAATACCTGTTTACCTGATATCTGTTTTGAGGTAGAGACTAGAACCTCCGTAGAAGTATCGTTACGTGAGCGTATCATGCGTGTCAATGCATATTATTAATTTAATTACTAGCTGTGCCCCGTGGTTTCACTCGCTGTAGTAATTATCATAAAGTGCCATTGTTAATATAAAATGTAGCGTTTCATGCTTTGTGCTTTCCAGAGTTAATTTATTCTGAGTTGCTTACAACCCTTTTTGTATCCCACGCTGGGCAGGGGACTATTGTTTGGGCCCATTTTTGTTGGTGAGGCCTGGAGTTTACTTATATATGCTCCAACGCGGGTTATTGGCCAACCCTCTTTCGATGTTTTCAAACCATCTATAAGGCCTCTAAAGAAGTTTAATTGCTGCTATCTATGGCTATCAAACGGGACAGACGGCTTAAAATACCCCACCGATGCATAGAAACGCGCATAAAGTATATCATTTATGATGATAAAGCATAAATCACTGAGGTTCTATGACTGCCGCCGGGCCAGGTGTGCTTCGAGTTTCACTTCGAGTTTCACTTCGCTTTTTATTGTGTTTACCGTATGTTCGAGTACCAAATCTCACTACAAATTGATAGATTAAGTATCGAAAGCAAATAATAATAATGGAAACCCACTTTAACATAATAATACTTTGAAGTATCGAAGACATAAATAAAATGAATATGAAATGAAATGAAACAAAACGCGATGCATAACGAACTTCTTGAAATTTGCATTTTTGCATAGCAATAACTTTACTTCAAAACTGTTTGTTGCATTCACCATGAGGAGTGCACTCTTCTGTCTTGTTAGTACCCATAAGAACACCATGATATAATACTACCATAGCTTTTACAAAAGCTTAGTAAAAGAGAAACTTTGATGCATCATAGACAGTAAATTACACAGAAAACAATTAGCTCTCATTTCAGATTCATTCGCCTACTGCTTCTGATCAGACGAAAGCAAGGAAATTGTAAAAGAACTGTTACTGATCGCCAACCTGAACTGCTGGTGTACTTGAAGGTGGCCGTGGAGCACGCCACCAAGGCCTTGGCTTTCGACTCTAGGAACGTCAAGCGTCTATTGAAGTTGTGCACACAACGAGTTTAAAAATTAATGTAATTTTTATTAATGCGAAAATTCGGATTTTTCCAAATCTTTTTATTCTGTAATAGGGTATTTTAACCTATGAGTTTTTCGACATCAGTAAATTTAACAAAGATTTATATATCAAGATCCTGTCGTAAATAGATAGAATTGTAGATATGTTTCATGAATAGGCACTAATCAGAAAAAATGTATGTACGCAATTTTTCACGTACGAGTATGTGTAGAATTGTTCAATTTAAAAATTCCAGTTATGATTTTCGAAAGTGAAATATACTCCCGAACTTACTGGATTGCGACTGATAATTATGTCAGTTATTATCTAGTATTTATTTTGTTGTATTTATTCACTGAAATTCATTTGAAGACAAATACCTATTTATCTGCATACAGACATTAATTTATTACCTCTATGATGATGTGTTATTTTCATATAGTGTTTGCTCAAAATAAAATAATTGATATATTTTGCGTTGTTAAATGCTTTAAATGGCTTAAAATAAAGGTTTATTTTATTTTTGTTAGCTGCTCTCTTTTCAAATGGAAAGTTATTGAATCGAATTTTCTTTTTTTTCAACCTTTTTATGTTCCACTGCTGGGTACAGGTCTCCATTAACAAGTGAGAGGGATTCAGGCCACCACCACGCTGGCCTAGTGCGGATTGGTGGACATACTCGTAATACCTTTGATAAGTTATGAGTTTCTCTCAGGCAATCACGGCGATGGAAAACATCGTAATCAATTAACTAAATATAACAATACTAGCTGTGCCCGCAGTTTCACCCTCGTATTTTTTAAAGTATTCTATTTTACTTCTGATAACTCCACGATTATATGTGCAATGTTACATGATGATCGGTTGAGTAGTTTTCGCGTGAAAGAGTAAAAATCAAACTTACTTTCGCATTTATAATATTAGTAGGATTAGTAGGATATTACATCACCGTTTACCAGCGATGAAATGCGTACATTACAAATTGTTTTGTAAGTGGTGCGCCGAGGATTTGAACCCGGCATCTCCCGCATCGGAGACCGCGGTCCTTACCACTCGGCCATTGCTGCTCATTGGTGCTGATTGGGCTTTACGATAGTGTATCTATCAAAAAACTGTGACTGGGACGGCAAGTGAACTATACTGCGAATCAAGACAGACAAGGTCTAAAGTAAGATAGGTGACCGCTAGTGCAAAAAATTCCATTAATCTTCCGATAAACCTACTTTCAGATACTATGAGCGGTTTGAGAATATTTATCAGCGGATTGGCTTTATACCAGTGTCTCCAATAAACCATACTGTAGCAACCTGGTGTTAATTTAGATCAAATAAAAAAGTTAATAAAGTATTCTGCGAACGACGAAATGAGACTGGTTAAAACTATTCTCTCTTAGTATATATAAAACTGCACCTTATTTTGTCAGTCGAATATCAAGGCGCATTGAGAAAAATGTATATTAATTAAGTTTTATTTTTAACAAAAAAAATAGAAACTATTTCAAACAGTAAAAAATAAAATTGTTCCGTCCCTACTTGTTATTGCTTATTGGAATGACTGTTAAAACTATTTTGGAGTCGGTGTCCATTCAGAATGTAAGGCACTACATTTTACTAAGGGCCCGACACCAAAAGTAGTTTTAAGATTGGTCAGTCAGAAGTGACTTGGTGACAACGGGGCCACTTCAGGAGTATAAGTAAAATTTGTTTTGTTCATATCCTTATACTCCCGAGGTTGTCTCATTGTCACCTAGTCAGGATCTGATGATGGGATCCCAGGGAAATCTTAAATTTTATAGGCACATACATTAATTTTCTTATTCTTTCTAAAGCTAAAGAGATATTTGTGCATAGTAATGGAAAAAAAATCCTATTTTCCACGTAACTTCGACAGAAGATTTCTATTTGCATTTATTAAGAAGACTAGTGGGTCGCGAAACATTCGCGTTTACCTATTCAACAGTACGTTTTTTGGGAATTTCGAAACCTGCAAGTATTTATGTACAGTTGACGCCAAAATGATTTGATAATGATGATGATGAAACCTTTTTAAATTAAAATTTTACCTTTGACATCCCAATTTTGACATTGGCAAAATGTTCAGAAGACCGAGACGTCATTTGAAACAAGTAATGTAGTTTAAAATATACAAATAAGGAGAAAATGTATTTTACTGTAAAAAAGCGTGGGGTACATGGTGTCATATCTCAAAAAGCACCCCACGCTTTTTTTTACAATAAAATACATTTTCTTCTTATTTTTTACTTTTTAGTTCATTTTTTTACAAAAGCGTGTTTTTTAGTTTTTTAAACTACATTAGGTACTTATATTTAATTTCTTATTTTTTTACTTTTTTTTCATATTATTATTGAATTGTCATCGGCCCTTGACCCCTGTGCAAATTTTCAAGTTAATCAGATGCTTAGAAGTAGGTGAAAATGAAGTTAAAAGATTCCGTTACATACACACATACATAAATACATACAGGTCAAGCTAATATAAGCGTGTTAAAAAAGTGATAGACGCCTCTTGTAATACTAATAAAAAATAGAGCATCATTGTTATTAACTGCAGACGCAGTCATCCCTCGTTCCTCAATGGCAATGCATTAATAAATATTTTTGTTTTGAGATTATGCTTGTCGGAAAACTGCCTTACAACGCCGCAAGCAGTGGGTATTAATGGAACGAAAAACGGCATTAAAGGGAATATTCGAAACAATGAATGTTGATTGACGTGTTAATCGAGATGTTTTCAGAGATTGAATTGAAAAAATGTTCGCTTTTCCGAGTGAAAATTAGAAGAGACCCCCAGGCAACAAAATGTTGTGAATCTTTTTGAACACGCTTTTTAGTAGGATCGGTATCTACAGATACTAGTAGCCATATGCAGATATGTTCAGGAATAATGTATGTAAAATTTCATTTTTATTAATTAATATCCCACGGTGTCTCAATGTCTATAAATTTTAATAAATTGTAGACCAATAATATCAAAACTTAGCAACATGAGGACTTCTTAGAACTAAGTATTTTTGTACTTTATAGTTAACACACACCCACAGTCATGCTGGACCGGCTTTTATGTGTGATAAAACTGCTACTTATGACATAAGAAATCTCTTGAGTATTTTAATTTCATCGCCATGAAAAATCGTCTACAACCGTGGAACGCACGGGGTACAAACTATAAACAAAATAAGTAAAGTTCTTTATCGCAAGAAATTTAACTGACGATCGTTACTCGATAATTACAAGCTCTTTGGCAAACGCCGTAACAATAAAGCTAAACCCTACCAATTAACAGTAAATGTTTTTATTAACTCTCAAGGGGCTATTTTGACCTCCCCTGATCCTGGATTTTCTCGAGGAAATTGAGCATTAAGCTAAGACACATGAGAGGCCGGGGTAAAACGCACGGTCTCAATCAATCATCAACCTTTTTTTTAATTACCCTCTACAGCCACGCGTCTCCTTCCAGAATTCAGAATTAAATTTCTAGAGATTTCGGGTTTTGTATAGATTTCAGGGTGCAACTACATCTTTGACAGCCTTCGTGGCGTAGTGGGTGATGAGTCGACTGCGAAGCGTGAGGTCGTGAGCGAGGGTTCGATTCCCACCCAGGACAAATATGTGTGTGATGAACATGACTATTTGTTCTGTGTCTGGGTGTTAATTTACCTATTTAAGTATGTATTTAGAATTATATAAGTACTAGGTTGCGCGTGTTGCGCTCGCAGCAAGCTGCTCGCGTGGCATCCTTTTTGTCGTATATTTGAATAAAATTTTTGGCTAGTTATTTATTGATATGGCAGCAATTGATATCTTTGTTTTCAGACAAACAACCAAATGATCTATCAACAACAAACTTTTATCTATAGCAAGAGAATAAAAACCGTTAAAACATATTTCACGCATTAAAAAGTCATCATTTATCTTAAATTTACTTATATTAGTGTTGACAATGATTCAATGACGTCAGGGCCTCTTGCAGGTTAACCGAATAGTGAAGTGAGGAGTATTCCAAACTGTCTATCTTATATACCCATGTGACGCAATGGTAACCATGCCGGATTGCCGGTCAGACGGTCCCGGGGTCGATTCCCCGCGAAGCAGAAATTTGAATGATTAATTTGAAATTTCTGGTCTCGATCTGTTTGTGTTTCTGTTTTTGTGTGTGTGTGTATCCATGGTTCCCACGACACAGGGTATGTCTATCCTACTGTGGGGCTATGAGTGTAAAAGAAACATAGGTGATGACCGGAATCCTTTTTTTTTACATAACTCCAGTGCAAAATACAAACAGGATAAAGCATTTTTCAAATTTATAATCGCCGAGATACACTATTATAAGATAAATATAGAGTACCTACCGATGAATCCATTTCTGGCTGCAAGCCTTGTTTGCCACTACTGAGCACGGGTCTTTCCCCATTACGAGGAAGGCTTGGAGCTTTCTTCACCGTTCTTTTCCTATTCGGGGTTTTAGAAATGTAGAAACAGCTTGAATCAACTCTGTTCTGTTGTGTTTCAGTGGAAAGTTGTGGGTGCCGGCCACACTTCTCTCTGTGATTGTAACCGAGAAAGTACTATCGCTGAGTCTATCATAACATATTATTATGCAGTTGCTGGCCACACCTTTATGTGGATGGTACTAAAGACCTACCGCTGAATCCATTTCTACCGTGAAACAACTGTATTATATTTAGATACTACGAATATTTATTTATGATCACCTAAATAAAGTAACGTGAAGTGAAGTGAGGCGTGCATAGCCCGGTGGTTAGCGTAGAACGCAAAGGATCTATGCAACTAAGCTAAACGGGGTCGGTTGGGTATGAGATGGGTGACCGCTAGTGGCAAAAAATTTCATGCGCGTTTCCGTGCTTCGGTGGGCACGTTTAGCCGTCGGTCCTGGTTGTAGTCGATAAATAACAGTCGTTAAACCTTGTCGGAGGCCTTATGGGCAGTTTGAAAACATCCGACAGCGGGTTGGCCACTAACCCGCATCTCCACCAACCCGCATTGGAGCAGCGTGGTGGAGTAAGCTCCAGGCCTCCCCAATACGGCGGAGGGACCCGTGCCAACGCCCACTGCCACTGCTGGGACGCAAAAAGGGTTGCAGCCAAATAAAGCAACTTATACAAGTATCAACGCAACTGTAAACGACCTTAGGCAAGATTGGCTTGGTTGAGATTTGTAGATGTCTATGGGCTGTAGCGACCACTAAAACCGCGAGGACTATAAAATTGACATTAACGTGTGAGACGGATGACTGCTAGTGGCAAAATTCAAACGCGTTTCTAAGCTTCGAAAGACACGCTAAGCCGTTGGACCTGGGTGATATCGATAGCTATGTAGTAGTCGATAAACCTTGTCAGAGGCCTTGTGGCGGTTCGAAAACATCAGACAGCTGGTTGGCCGTCAACCCTCATTGCAAAGCGTGGTGGAGTAAGCTCCATGCTTCCCCTATAATGGGAAGAGACCCATGCCCATAAGCGGGACATGAAAAGGGCAGCTTTGCATGACGAATTACGACTAAACGGAAGAAATTATATAAATAAAATATGTACTTGAGCAGCGATGGCCGAGCGGGTAAGAACGCGGCCTCCGACATGGATATACCGTGATCAAAACCCGGCGCGCAGCTCTTACAAAAAAAAAACTTTTATGTGCGTATTTATTGCTGTTGATATTTAATTTCTATATTTTCAATCACCATGCTTGCCTGAGAGTTACTCATAATCACTCAAAGACATGATATCCACCTATCCACTCTTGGTTAGCGTGGTGGACTATGGTCTACATCCCTCCCACTTTCTAGAGGGGAGATTTGTGCCCAGCATTGTGTCATAAGAGAGTTGAAAAAACATGTATTTCAGGTAAAATGTTAAGTCGTTATAAAAGCGGAGTAATCCCAAGTAAAGTTAATTGGCAAGTAAAGGCTATGAGTACAGGTCAGTTTCCCATTATGATTAGTGCTACTCGAACATCGTGAAATTGAAGTTACGGGTGACTTTAACCGACAATTAGCGTACTTGACACTTACTTGAAGGTGGTGAAAGAGGCCCTAAGTAAATTAATAAATTAGGTATTTGATCAATTAGTGGTGAAATATGGCGAACGTAACATTTAGTAAAATCTTTGTACTTACATACCCAATTTCTCTTCAAAATAAATGCCGAAAGTTGTGCTAATTACGCGAAATTAAAAAAATTCACAAATACACATTCAAACACATTCATATAAATCACTAATTGAAAATAATCCACAATATTACACAAAATTTACAAAATGGTTGCGAGAACCAAAAGAAACTTGAGGCAACTATTTACCGCCAATTAATTTTAAATTATGAACATGAGTTTTTTTAATTCCAAATTTAGAGTAGGTACAATCTATAAGTGGCCAGTACAATCTTTAGATTATTTTTATATACAATAGCCGTACAGTCAGTAATGGTAAGTTTGAACTTGGTTAAATCTTGTTAATTTTTTTTATAATGCTTGACGAATTTAAATAAAAGTGACCAATAATAACTACATAATGTAAGATGGAACTACAGACGAAAAAAGCTCATAAAAGTAAGCATCTCACAATAATATTTGCTGTTATTGATTTTATACGTACTTTATATTTGAAAGTATTAATTTAATAATTGTAATGTAAATACTAAAAACCATTTTAATAAAAAAAATATTCTGTCATATTAATCAAAATCACTGAATTGTTTCTAACTTTGAAGGGTATTCATATCAAAAGGAGACTATACTGTAAAATATTTCACACAAAAAAGCATTTGTACAAAAATGTATAATTTTTGTATAGCAACACAGAAATATTTTTGCAACGACATGTAAGGTGAATTGGTACCTAGAAATGGCCCATACATTACACTAAAATCAAAACGACGTAATAGCCTGAAAGTTACATTAAAAAAGCGTTTGCATGAAAATTATTATTTTTTGTATGACAACACCAGAGTATTATTATTATAATATGTACAAAATTTTAGAACTTACAAACTTACATACATTGTAATGACGTCAAAAGGAATACTCAGCCCAAACTATCACATAGAAAAATGCATTTGTATGAAAATTATTATTTTTTGTATGGCAACACTGATATTTTTGGTACCAAAATAAACATATCGTTTGTCCTGCCAATCGCCTAGTACATTTTAATGTTCTTAAATAGCACCGACAGGCTGAAATGTTGAGTACAAAATAACAATTTCATGACATATTCGATACTTGAACGATTTTGTTAGAAAAAAATATTTTTTTGTATGGCAACCCTAAAATATTATTTTTATAATATGTACAGTATAGTTGTATCTTGCAATGCTTCATACATTGTAGGATCGTTAAAAAGTGGCAACAATTTGAAATTTGACACAAAAATATATTTTTGTATGAAAGTCGGTTTTTTTGTATGGCAACCCAAAAAAATATTTTCTCTGAAACATTAACATTGTTTATAGCTACCATAAATTCAAAGTTATAATTATGCCAAATGTTGCCAACTGGCTAAAATATTCCATACAATACCCGATTTGTCGGGAAAATTTTAAATACTTGTATGAAAAAAAATATTTTTTGTATGGCAACATTGAAATATTTTTGAAAAAACTTATACAGTGCAATAAGTTCTACAAACGCCTCATACAATTTGTTGACATCAAAAGGAGATAAAACCTGAAAATTAAACATACAAAAATTTGTTTGTATGAAAATCAATTTTTTTGTATGGCAACACGAAAATATTTTTCCACAAATATTTACTATTTAGGAGTGTCTATAGATTCAAAGTAATTAAAATTACATTAAATAGTGCAAATAGGCTGTAGTAATCGAAGCTAAATTACTTATTTTCAGGCAAATTTGATAGGGTAAAACACTTGTATGAAAACTTTTATTTTTTGTATGGCAACACTCAGTGATTATTGCAATAATAAGTAAAGTGAAGTAGTAGCTTCAAACGCGTCATACATTGTAACAACATTGAAAGAAAACAAATGCGCGAAATCTTACATACAAAAATATATTTGTTTGGAAATTATTATTTTTGTATGGCAACATTGAAATTTTTTTACATCAAAATTTGCAGTTTATTACTAACTACCAAATATTTACACACTTAATGGCGTTAGCCTGTGGCAACACACTGAAATATTCGATATAAAATTTCATTGGCATGAAAAACAATTTTTGTGTATGGCAACATTGTGATATCATATTTTTCCCATAATCACTATACTATAAGGAATAAATCTCCTACACATTGTTGATACTCCAGATCTACAGTTTTTGCTCCACTATTCGAAACATGAAGACCAGGAAAAAAATTGAAAAAAAATTCTAGCTCCCAGTGTTGCCAGGTGGTAAAGATAAAAATAGCCAAATGTCATTGAGACAGCCACTTTAAAATATCTGGGTCAATATTTTAATCAAAAATGTTTCTCCTTCTACTTTTCATGTTTTTGAATGGAAAGTTTACAAATTTGTATGAAAGAAAAAAAAAATAACAAAACCTGGCAATACTTCGAGTCAAGTTACATAATCGCTCTGTACAAAGTAATCCGCTGAAATGTTGCCAACTACCAAATTTTTCCCATCGAAAAATTACATTTTTTGTTCTTTTTACAAACTGGCCACCACGGCGTCCGCCATCTTGAATAAAAAAAAATCCAATCCAATATGTCAAAATTGAGAATACACCAAAGCGAATAGATATCAATTGTAAAATGAACGATTAAATTCCTTGAACAAAAAACTCCCGTAAATTTACCTCGAAAATTTAAAAATTTCAAATTCAAAAATCTCGGCGGCCATTTTGTTTTTTCATTTTTTTCTAATTTCATCGTATTTGTCGTCCCAATATTATTCGAAAACATGTCCAATATTGGGTACGTGCAGAAAACAAAAATGAAGTTGACCTGCTCAGCTCGGCCGCCATCTTGAATTTCTGACGTTTCGGATTTTTCCTATAGACACGAGGGTAAATCAAAAATATCACCCATACATTATTATTACCTCCCATGTTTACGTTTGGCTGTGTAATTCGAAATGTCGAAAAAACGGAAAAAAAAATCTAGCTCCTAGTGTTGCCAGGTGATAAAGATAAAAATGGTCAAATGTCATTGAGACAGCCCCTTAAAAATATCTGGCTCAATATTTTAATCAAAAATGTTTCTCCTTCCACTTTTCATGTTTTTGTATGGGAGGTTTCCAATTTTGTATGAAAGAAAAAAAAATTGACAAAACCTGGCAACACTTCGAGTCAAGATACACAATCGATCTATACAACAAATTCCGCTGAAATGTTGCCAACCTGGCAAAAATTCACGTCAAAAAACTCGATTTTTCGTATGTTTTACAAAATGGCCGATGTGGGTCAGCCATTTTGTTTAAAAAAATAATAGATTCCAATCTGTCAAAATTGAGCATATGCCAGAGACAAAAGTGAAAAAAACATAATTAAATGTTAAAAACCCACAAAATGGCGACCCCGCAAACACACCTCGAAAATCGGAAAAATTCAATTTTATGTATCTCGGCGGCCATCTTGTTTTTTCAATTTTTTCAATTTTTTTCGTTTTTCTTGTTCCGCTCTTATTCGAAACCGACACCCATCTCGGATCGGTCCGAATAAAAAAAAAATATTCACCTGCTCAGCTCGGCCGCCATCTTGAATTTTTGACGTTTCGGATTTTTCCCATAGACACGAAAGTCAACCAACAATATCACCCATACATCATATTCACCCCCCACCACTCCCCGCTCCGTGGTAATAGACAATGTGTGAAATGGGAAAAAAAATCCTGCGGCCAGTGTTGCCAGTCGACGTCTTCAAAAATGGTCAAATGTCATTGAAGGCATCACAATACGTCCACCAATTTAATAATTTCAGTAAAAAATCTTCTCCTTCTACTTTTCATGTTTTTGAATGGAAAGTTCAAAAAAATGTATGAAAGGAAAAAAAATCGACCAGACCTGGCAACACTTTGAGTAAAGTCCCACAACCGACTGGAACAAAGCATTCCGATCAAATGTTGCCAACCTCGAGATATTTCCCCTCGAAAAATGGTGTTTTTTGCACTTTTTACAAAATGGCCGCCACACATCCGCCATCTTGTTTAAAAAAATTACCACCCTCATTTTGCCAAAATTCAGGGTATTTCCAAGACATTTTAGAAAAAATATCAAAAATGTATTTAAAAACCACCGAATGACAGCTCGTCAAACACACCTCGAAAAGGGCAAAAATTTAACCAAACGTATCCGCGCCGCCATCTTGAATTTCCAAAAACGGCCATTTTTTTCGTAATCTCCACCCCAAAATTATTCGAAAACGACACCCATATTGGGCATAAGGAAATAAATAAAAAATTTGACATTTCAAACTCGGCCGCCATCTTGAATTTTTAAATTTCGAAATTTTTCCTTAATTCCCGAGAGGGGATAGGGGAAACCCCTCATACATCACTTTGACCGTATCGAGCTCCTTGGGGGAGAGAGAGGCCAGTGAAAAACGAATCCTTTTAAGATTATATAATATAATGTTTATCAGCTTTCTGTTTACCATAGTACAAGCAATGCTTAGTTTGGATTCAGATGGCGTTGTGTGAATTGTCCAAACATATTTATTAATTATTTATTTCTTCATTAAAGACATTGCAACAAAGAGCTAGAATATTTTTTGAACCTGTCGTCCCACATTGCCTCTTAATAATTTGCAAAACTTCCATATGCAGAAATACTATTCAGTCTCTAGTTTCCGCATACATACATAGTAGAAATACCTGTTTACCTGATATCTGTTTTGAGGTAGAGACTAGAACCTCCGTAGAAGTATCGTTACGTGAGCGTATCATGCGTGTCAATGCATATTATTAATTTAATTACTAGCTGTGCCCCGTGGTTTCACTCGCTGTAGTAATTATCATAAAGTGCCATTGTTAATATAAAATGTAGCGTTTCATGCTTTGTGCTTTCCAGAGTTAATTTATTCTGAGTTGCTTACAACCCTTTTTGTATCCCACGCTGGGCAGGGGACTATTGTTTGGGCCCATTTTTGTTGGTGAGGCCTGGAGTTTACTTATATATGCTCCAACGCGGGTTATTGGCCAACCCTCTTTCGATGTTTTCAAACCATCTATAAGGCCTCTAAAGAAGTTTAATTGCTGCTATCTATGGCTATCAAACGGGACAGACGGCTTAAAATACCCCACCGATGCATAGAAACGCGCATAAAGTATATCATTTATGATGATAAAGCATAAATCACTGAGGTTCTATGACTGCCGCCGGGCCAGGTGTGCTTCGAGTTTCACTTCGAGTTTCACTTCGCTTTTTATTGTGTTTACCGTATGTTCGAGTACCAAATCTCACTACAAATTGATAGATTAAGTATCGAAAGCAAATAATAATAATGGAAACCCACTTTAACATAATAATACTTTGAAGTATCGAAGACATAAATAAAATGAATATGAAATGAAATGAAACAAAACGCGATGCATAACGAACTTCTTGAAATTTGCATTTTTGCATAGCAATAACTTTACTTCAAAACTGTTTGTTGCATTCACCATGAGGAGTGCACTCTTCTGTCTTGTTAGTACCCATAAGAACACCATGATATAATACTACCATAGCTTTTACAAAAGCTTAGTAAAATAGAAACTTTGATGCATCATAGACAGTAAATTACACAGAAAACAATTAGCTCTCATTTCAGATTCATTCGCCTACTGCTTCTGATCAGACGAAAGCAAGGAAATTGTAAAAGAACTGTTACTGATCGCCAACCTGAACTGCTGGTGTACTTGAAGGTGGCCGTGGAGCACGCCACCAAGGCCTTGGCTTTCGACTCTAGGAACGTCAAGCGTCTATTGAAGTTGTGCACACAACGAGTTTAAAAATTAATGTAATTTTTATTAATGCGAAAATTCGGATTTTTCCAAATCTTTTTATTCTGTAATAGGGTATTTTAACCTATGAGTTTTTCGACATCAGTAAATTTAACAAAGATTTATATATCAAGATCCTGTCGTAAATAGATAGAATTGTAGATATGTTTCATGAATAGGCACTAATCAGAAAAAATGTATGTACGCAATTTTTCACGTACGAGTATGTGTAGAATTGTTCAATTTAAAAATTCCAGTTATGATTTTCGAAAGTGAAATATACTCCCGAACTTACTGGATTGCGACTGATAATTATGTCAGTTATTATCTAGTATTTATTTTGTTGTATTTATTCACTGAAATTCATTTGAAGACAAATACCTATTTATCTGCATACAGACATTAATTTATTACCTCTATGATGATGTGTTATTTTCATATAGTGTTTGCTCAAAATAAAATAATTGATATATTTTGCGTTGTTAAATGCTTTAAATGGCTTAAAATAAAGGTTTATTTTATTTTTGTTAGCTGCTCTCTTTTCAAATGGAAAGTTATTGAATCGAATTTTCTTTTTTTTCAACCTTTTTATGTTCCACTGCTGGGTACAGGTCTCCATTAACAAGTGAGAGGGATTCAGGCCACCACCACGCTGGCCTAGTGCGGATTGGTGGACATACTCGTAATACCTTTGATAAATTATGAGTTTCTCTCAGGCAATCACGGCGATGGAAAACATCGTAATCAATTAACTAAATATAACAATACTAGCTGTGCCCGCAGTTTCACCCTCGTATTTTTTAAAGTATTCTATTTTACTTCTGATAACTCCACGATTATATGTGCAATGTTACATGATGATCGGTTGAGTAGTTTTCGCGTGAAAGAGTAAAAATCAAACTTACTTTCGCATTTATAATATTAGTAGGATTAGTAGGATATTACATCACCGTTTACCAGCGATGAAATGCGTACATTACAAATTGTTTTGTAAGTGGTGCGCCGAGGATTTGAACCCGGCATCTCCCGCATCGGAGACCGCGGTCCTTACCACTCGGCCATTGCTGCTCATTGGTGCTGATTGGGCTTTACGATAGTGTATCTATCAAAAAACTGTGACTGGGACGGCAAGTGAACTATATTGCGAATCAAGACAGACAAGGTCTAAAGTGAGATAGGTGACCGCTAGTGCAAAAAATTCCATTAATCTTCCGATAAACCTACTTTCAGATACTATGAGCGGTTTGAGAATGTTTATCAGCGGATTGGCTTTATACCAGTGTCTCCAATAAACCATACTGTAGCAACCTGGTGTTAATTTAGATCAAATAAAAAAGTTAATAAAGTATTCTGCGCACGACGAAATGAGACTGGTTAAAACTATTCTCTCTTAGTATATATAAAACTGCACCTTATTTTGTCAGTCGAATATCAAGGCGCATTGAGAAAAATGTATATTAATTAAGTTTTATTTTTAACAAAAAAATAGAAACTATTTCAAACAGTAAAAAATAAAATTGTTCCGTCCCTACTTCTTATTGCTTATTGGAATGACTGTTAAAACTATTTTGGAGTCGGTGTCCATTCAGAATGTAAGGCACTACATTTTACTAAGGGCCCGACACCAAAAGTAGTTTTAAGATTGGTCAGTCAGAAGTGACTTGGTGACAACGTGGCCACTTCAGGAGTATAAGCATAAAAGAAGAATTTTGAAAATTGGTCCACAAGCGGCGGATTTATCGGTGAACATATATAAAATACTACGTACAGCCGAATACAGTACCTCCTCCTTTTGGAAGTAAAATTCTGAAATTAGTTTTGAAAGCGTGTAATAAATAATATTAAAGAATAACAATAATGGGATTATTTGAATTATGATCACAAAACCGAGGCAAATCGGGATTGTTATACGCGGTCCCAAGAGTTATATCTGTACGTTTTTGTTTGATCTGAGCTTTAGAAGCCCAGTCCCTAAATACAGAAAGAAACCCGTGCCTAGTAACGACAAGCAAAAAGTCAGAATTAAATTACTTGTTTACAATGCAATTAGGGTATCTGATAGTAATCGAGTTACTAGCATGAAATTTAATATAGAAAACGCGTCAATGTTACTGTCGTCGCTGGGAACTCATAACGTCATCCATCATTGGCTTGTTGAGTCGTATTCATGCCAGCTGTTGCTTTCCACACTATTTATGGGTTCCATGTCAACGAGCCAGCAGCCCAACATTGTAAACGATATTTTATTTGCGTATAGCGACGTAAGTATTCATTTATTACACGTGATCCAACTGGAAGTAATTTTTTTTACCAAAGGTCCAATTAGAAGTACATATTTTGAGCTTATAGTTATACCTACCACGAACACATTTTACGTGCCAAGTCCAACAAGCTTAATTATTGTTCTTGTTTCCATGTTGGTTTGATCGATATAGGCAATTCATACTTAATATTATACATTCTAAAGTAAAGTCTGTCTGTCTTTCTGCTAAGCTTTCCCGCTTAAACTACTGAACCGATTTTAATGAAATTTGAAACACAGATAGAGTGGACATTGGACATAGGACATAGGATGGCGAAGCCGCTGGCGGAAGAATAGTAGATTATAATCGAATCAAGGGTTTATTCTTACCTTCTATGAGTAGCATCAGTTATAAAAGATGCTGCAAGCGAATAATGACATCGCTTGCGAATAATCTGCAATGTGCACTCTACTTTTTAATCCATTCGACAATGTCTGTTGATGACGAATATCTGTAAAAATATTTATAAACTATAACTTGTCATATTCAACGATACGATTCAAGTAACAATCGTCAATGGACAAGTCTCACATTGAAATGTGAAAAGGATGGTTAAAAGGGTGTCTAGACATTAAGCCTGTTTGCATGACACCGACATGAGACTTACGCACAACATATTCACTTTGTTAAACCTAACAGATTCTTAAAAACACAGTCGTGCCAATCTCAATAGGTTAACTCATTGAATACAGTCTTACAAAGTATAATTAAGACTTCATGTTTCACGTTCCTTTCATATATATCTGATAAAAACGCTATCATGGGTACACTACACAAGCAAAAAATTTGAGTTATCTGGGCTTACTTTGTCAACGTAGTTTTCAGCTTTGCCATGCAGCTGGGTTTAACATATAAGCACCCAAACACTTCAAAACTCGCGACGCTACGTGAAAGGAACTGACACTTACGTGATGAGGTCTCCAAGATTCCCTTCAGTTGAATTCCTTTCAGTATGAATTAAACTTTCAACGGTAATTAAACGGTTGCTAATTAGTTTTATATTAAGATTTTATTTTATACATATAATCCAAAATCTTGTATAAAATTTAGGCATAATCGTTTCGTATTCTGTCATTTAGATAAATACTAAAATTAAAGGACATAGTTTTAATTCAACTTGAATTAATAGAAATATTGTTTTTAAGTATGTATTTATTGAAATTCAAATTTACAAATTTCATTCAGGGCATAAAATGAAAGTAAAACCTCTTAAAATATTTCTATATATCTATATCCTTTTCAAACTACAGGTAATATAGGTATTATTAACCGTTATATTATCCAAAAACTGTTACCTTTTATGCACAATAGTGAAACCGCTAAGGAAGTCAATTATTAGTATTTGACGGCGACTGTTCCTTCTGAACTAGGGCAATCAAGTGTCGACAAAGCTGCTTTATTGTCCATGTTCACACATATTGTTATATTAATGTGTAGAGGGAGTTGTGTGTGATAATTGGCTGCTTTAATTCTGCAATCTGCATGAGCAATATCGGACTGATTGAACTGATGACCACATTAACATGCCTAGAGTTTGGGTTCAAATAATATTATGGTAAAAAAAATGTTATATGTAAGTTACGACATGGTTAAGGTTAACTTAATATTCCTGCCTGAGAGGTGAAAAAATGACTCAAAGGTATATGGTATTCATATTATGTAAGTAGTTATATTATACTATCAACCAACTCCCTCTTGATCTGCTTGGTGGAAAAGAACGAGGCTTTATACCTTATTCTATTTTTATGCTGAGAGATTACCTATATCCATTGGAAGGACATTGCAAAAAACAGTACCGATGTTGTGCTACTCGTAAATTTCGCCTATAATCATTACGCTACAGTCTTAATTTTCATATGGACTAACTGGTTCCTCTACGTAGACTCGACCTTATCGTAGAGAATACTACGTTGAAAGTAACGATGCGACAATGATGCCGCTACGCTATTTTCCTTAGTAAATTGCTTACACGAACTGAGGCCTTAGTGCAAGTGTGCACACGCGAAAACGTTACTATCGCGTTTGCGTTAAGAATTTTACTATCGACCTTATTCCTTTCAGGTTAAGATCTATCTGTTTAATTTTAACTCTGACGCAGTAGTAACGTTTGCGCGTTTACTAACTCACACTAAAGGCTCTGGAGTGACAAATGTCGACGGAGAGTTACTTCTATCGCACACGCTCATGTACATAATGTTGTAATCATTTTTAACGAGTATGGTGGGTTTGTAAGCTTATAAAATTCTCACTGCTCAATTAACTTGCTTCTGTAAACTTATTACTAATTGAGTAGATATCACAGGGAAAGTTTCACCACGTTCATTTACCAATATTACTAATCAGGACTTCTATGAACGAAGATTGAACCGCAAACTTGGTATCAAATTTTGCCGTCCATTCACTGGAGTCCTTGAAAACTCTAATGTAAAAACTTGCACTGTTTAACATGTTTGATGTACGTAAATGAGAGCTTGGGAAGTTTAAATTGCGTCTATGTCATACCGTCGTCAAGGTAGTGGATATTGAGGAGGTTAAATCGTATAGGTACCCTTTAAGAGTGAATAAAGTCTATATTTAATATTTATTAATGCAGAAGTTTGGATTTTTGTTGCTCAATCATTTTTTTTATTTGAATACAGGGGCTCGGGCTGTATCAGCCCAGGGTACTTCAACCTATAAAGATTGTTTGTACCCGTAGCCAGCTCAATCATACAAGAACTGTTAAACGAATCGGGACGAACATACAGGTAGATTAATAACACAGCAACAATAGAAGCAGCAGAATAGCAAAAATGTGCTGGTACTGTGGGATTCACCCAAACGAAACTGGACTGGATCGCTAGTTTTTCACAATCGGAAATGGTTATAATTTTTAAAAGTGGAATTGGCTAGATACTTTTGTGTGTCCTACTGCTGACAGTGGCGGAAAGACCGTTAACGTGCTTTCCGAAGCACGGCAACGCGCACGATATTTGTCACACTCACACCGCAGCCTATTCACTTAGCTGCGTTGATTGCCTGCTTTCTATACCAGCTGTAGGACCAAACGCACTCCAGCTGCAAAAATGCCAAAATAAATAGGTGCCGTCCATAGAACTGAAAGAGACTGCAGTAACATGTTAAATTGAACGACGGTCGCAATAAAAGCTGATTGAGTGTGTGTCCATCGGGGAGAATCGTCACGGCGCTCTAGGTTTTATAAAACATGGCAATTCAAATAGAAGATAAATTTAATAGAAATGAAATTGTGCATAATTAATGAAGTCCTGTCCTGTGTCTATGGGAAATGGAAATGGATAAATCTTCTTCGTCCACATGAACTTTGGTTTTTTGCCCCTGTAGCCTTCCTCAATAAATAAACTTATTAACACAAACATATTTTTTCAATTCGAAGCAGTAAGTTTGTATTAATTAATTTTATTTAATACTAGCTGTGCCCGCGACGTCGTCCGCGTAGATAGACTTGTACAAAAGGCTTGATTAGGCTTGGATTATTTGTTCCTCCTCCTCCTTAGTCGTTCACTCTTGACAGAGTGGTCGTGGCTGATGAGGTTGCAATTTCGTTCGTGACCGCTTGCCCTCCACTGTCCCTTGGATTATTGTTACCTTTTATGAAATTACTTATGATACAAAAGTTCATATTATTATGTTGAGTAGATACATTCTTCCTGAGTCCTTACAATTCTTACTGTACTCCTCTTATAATACCGACTTTTCAGTCGTTATCATCAGTTTCTCTTTACAAATTAAACGTATTATAATAGCATGTTTTTAAAATGTTTAGATAGTACTGCTGTGCCCGCGGAAAGTATCATTATAATTAAATAATTTGTGCTGCAAATAATGCATAGATTCATTATCATTATGTGACTTAAATATATTGCAGAAAGGTGGTGAAATGTCTACGCTATGTCAGGCGTGGTTAGTAGTTGGGAGTCAAATTCTTGGTTGCTTACACGTTGGTTGCAATTGTCGTTAACATACTGTCGTTCATACTTAATGGAGGTCTTTCGAGCGATAGCGAATAAAACTTGCGACAGCAGTTAGGCCACTAACAATGAAGACGTCATCAACCTGAATTGGAGCAGCGTGAGAGGATCAGGCGCTACGCGATTAAGAGTCAATTAGTTCTATTAACAACCCTTCACACAGCATCAGAAATAAATATATCGATTACTAATATTAATCTGGGCGTGACCACCATGCCGTGCTGCTGCCGTGACGCTTTATCATATTAGTGTAACACCAGTGCCAGTACTGCGTATGTATGTAATAGCTCTTATTAAATTAACCACTGAAAACGTCTGCTCATTTCAATAATTTTTTTATTAGTGCCTCGGCAATTGGTTATTCGTTTATTCGAAATCACTTTTTTTATAAGTAAACCGAACAGAGGCAGAAAGGCCGCGTGGTTAAGCGATCACTGTCGCCTATGGAAACGGGCAACCCCAGCGGAGCCACCCGAGCACTGCCGGCTTTCAAGAAGAGCTTTCTTTACAGCTTTCTTGAAGAACCCTATGTCAAAGTCCACTGGAAATGCCTCAGCTGGAAGGTTGTCCCATAACTTAAACATCCGTTCAAACATCAAAAGGAGCGTGCAAAGCGGCCTGTGGAACTTTAACCTTCGACTGGTGGTGTAATCATGATATGGTGACATAGCTATCAGTTTGAAAAGATCACTCAGCATAGTAAAGTCGGTAGAACACTTTGATTTTTTTTACGTTTCACACTGATAGCCCCAGAGTACGGTAAATATACACTGTGTAATGGGTACCATGAGACACACAGAGACAGAAATACAAACACTTAAACCGAGAACAGAAAATTAAACTCATCATTCAAATTTCTGCTTCGCCGGGAATCAAACTCGAGACCCTTCGATTGGCAGTCCGGCATGGTAACCATTGCGCCACGCGAGTCCAGGCGCGGTCGCAGCCTTCAATTGGAGGAGGGGGTCGCCAAGAAATTTTGGTGGGGGGTCACTAAGAAATTTGGGGGAAGAGGTGTCTCAAATTGGCTTGTTTCGCCTTCCATCTACGCATGAGTGAGGGATTTTGGGGGGGGGGTCATGTCCCCTATGACCCCCCCACTGGGACCGCGCCTGCGCGAGTCGATAATTATTATTGTCTATTATATAAGTTCGATACCAATAATATGTGGATGTAACCACCGCGCCGCGCCTCCATAATGTTCTACCACAATGAATTGTACTCATTGTCAGTCAGCGCCAGTTCCAAAGGTCTCTAAGTTGTTAATTTTTTTATTAGATATTTTATTAAGTAAATATACTCGTAATTAATTATTTGAAATAATCTCCACCAATCCACTTTGTAATAGCGTTATTGCGTAACAATGACATCTATCGTATAGCGTGTAAACTAAATTGTCGATATACCGAATTTGCAACAGATCACTAAATAGTTCTGAATATGAACATAGATGTCGGCAGTAGCCTCGTTTTGTTAAGGTTTTGTACATTAATTTTGTATTGAGGATTTCTTTGAATATGTGGTGATATGTATGGTTTTTTAAATATTTAGAGATGAAATCTAGCATAAGTGATTGAAAACTTGCTATCCCACCAAAACATTCTGTAAAAAACTAGCCAAGTCTCGATGGAGCTGCTTGTTTATCTCTAAAAAGTAATGAAATCTAGAGAAAGTCGTGCCAAGTCTAAGGTTCCTTACTGCGATTTCTTTATTATTATAGTTAACGTTGTGTGACTTGGCCGTTGAACATTCTTTTTGTTTACACGTAATGTTATATCTGTTTTAACTACCTATGTTCATGTACGTACCATGTATGTACCATGTTAAGCGAGATAATAGCCCATAGTGGTATTGGTAATTGGACGCTAGTGTCTCATTTTAGGCTGTTGTTGATTGTGCTCACTTCTTTTTGGAGCGTCAAATCGACCACCGATCTAACATAAAATAACACTTGTGTATCCTTCAACGGCCAAGTCACACAACATTAACTATAATAATAAAGAAATCGCAGTAAGGAACCTTAGACTTGGCACGACTTTCTCTAGATTTCATTACTTTTTAGAGATAAACAAGCAGCTCCATCGAGACTTGGCTAGTTTTTTACAGAATGTTTTGGTGGGATTTCACTTCTTTTTGTAGAAACGTGGGCATATTGATTTATTTTATTAGATTTTCTTATTTGACACAGTTTTTTTCTTTTTATTCGAAGTACTGCCTAACTGTAAATTAAACCTAGAAAACTAAGAGTACTAAATAAGTAACAATTAAATAAAGCATTCAATTAAAACTTTTTTCAAATCTAATAATTAAGTAATAATCAGTAATACGTCACTAATCTATACGTTATAATAACAACCTGCTAATTAAGGGCATGCATAAAAAAGGAGTAGGTATTGTAATTGAATATGTTTCATTTTGTAGAAACGACTGGAGAATAGTTTTTACATAATCTGAATTTTCATTATATTTACTAAGTTTTTATGCAACAGAAAACACGATGCCATAAAATTTTCTCGATAGATTTATTATTCAAAATTAGGACAATATTTTCAATTTTTATGTCAAAACGAGTTTGAATGTAAGTATTTATCATTATTTTTTTACAACAAGCTAATATTATTATAAAGCTTTCTATGCAAACAGTTTTCTATGTTTTGTTTTAGTTTTTTAACGAAAAATGTTTTTCGATTTGGCGCTTACGACATTCAAAATAAGATGATGCTTTCTTTTCCTCGCGAGCGCTGAAGTAACGCATGCTATCACTCTCTTCTCTTCGCCACTCCCATCCCATCCCACCATGAATCATGATACCACCCGTGACCACTGTCAAAGATTGACGCGTACTTTTTACTTACTTATGCCCGAATCGCCCGCGAAATACGAAAATTTCAAATTTTATTTCATTTTGTTTAGTTTTTGAAAATATATTTTGTTTCTTAGTAAGTAAGTATTAGGTATAAGTTATTATTTTTAGTAAGAATTAGGTAATTTTAAAGTTTAGAAAATGGGAAATAAAAGTAAAAATAAATTATCAAAACGGAAATATTTACAATTCAAACGACAGCAAATAGCTTATATGAACGAAGAAAAAAGGTAAGTAGAACTCTTGCACTTGTATATTTAGTTAGAAACAATACCCGATATATTGATTACATCGATAATCGATTTACAATAATTTTATTCGTAATATATTTTATTTTAGGCTAGCTGTCTATTTATGAGCAAAGAATATTTAGGTTACTCGGTAGTCACACTTGGTCCTTATTTCACGATTTGGAAAGTAGCGTCTGTGGTCAAGTTTTTGAAGTCTTGTTTCACTCACGTTTGCAATACGACTCAGGTTCGATCCCCAGCGTAGCATATGATTTTTATATTATATAAATTTATGCTTTTTTTTACTATTTTAAAATTACAAATAATTTTTACAATAAAAAAGCTTATAAAAAGACAGACTGAAAACATAAATATTTGAAATTCTTACGGCCGAAAAAAGTCTACATGAACAAAAGAAAAGTACGTATAACGTAAGTAACCTAGGTACAAAGCTATGATTCATTATATACTTTAGGTGTTTATTTTTTTACACCGTAATCAATTTTGTTTCATAAATAAAAACCTACAATAACACTGCCCCTATCTATATCGACTCAGTCGATAGACTGACGACAACGAGAAATCCTTACGTAATGTGTAGCCATACTGATCCTTTATTTCACTTATTGTGAAGTACTGAGCGTAGCTCGTAATAAAATCTCGTGCATTACGTAGGAATGTCTTGGGTTCGATTCCCACTTGTATAGTTTTTGTAAAATTAGTCCTCAACCACAAATATATTTTTTACAGTGAAAACGTTTTTCCGTTTCTGATTCATTAAAAAAGTGAACAAAATTGTGAATTTATTTTAAGTATCGATTTTTTTACTCTACTTATAATTTTACATTGAGCTGCGGCCCACTGTACAATCGTAGAACAGTCGAAGCTGTACATTCGTATTTTTTGCAATGTTTAAGTACTTTAGGTACTAAGTACTTATAATAAATATCAGCAAAGGTGACGAATTACTAATTTTTTTTAATTTATCTTTGTCTATCTATGTGTATATCTGTTTGCCTGTGCGCGCATCACGCAAAAGCTACTAAACCAATTTATTGAAATTTGGTGTGCAGCTTCATAATTAGCCGGGTCAACATTTAGGATTTTATTTATACCAGGAAAGTATAAGGATAATAAAACAACTGCCACAAATCTGAAATCCACATGGACGAAATCGCGGGCAGAAGTCAAGTCTCCGCGTTGCTGATATATTATACGTATTTGTTCAAAACTTTGTTACTAAATGACATTGTTGCAAGACAGTTATTTGAGTTTCTTCGTTGTATCAGAGCTTCATCGTTGTTCCGCTAGGTGACGCTGGCTCGTAATTTAGAAATCAACTTATTTTTACTTAAAGTCACCGATAGATGGCGAATCCCCGCAAGGGGAGCATGACCCTGCCGCAGGGTAGAAAGACAGTTATTTGAGGTTCTTCGTTGTATCAGAGCTTCTTCGTTGTTCCGCTAGGTGACGCTGGCTCGTAATTTAGAAATCAACTTATTTTTACTTAAAGTCACCGATAGATGGCGAATCCCCGCAAGGGCAGCATCACCCCGCCGCAGGGTAGAGGCGTGGCTTGTGATTAGGTATTTCGCATTGATGCATGCCCTAAACCTTAGCAAACCTCACGAAATAATAAGCGAATCAACAAAATGCAAATAATCCCTCCTAATCCATAGCAAACGTTTTCAAGCGCAGTAGAAGAATGTCGTAAACGAGTCGACTGTAACGCGGCCGCAAGCGCGTTTTAAAATACAGTCAGCGCCATCTAGCGACCTCACTATCACCACCACTCTTAGTCCAATGCATTATATTTTGACCAAATGAGCGAAATTAATATTTTAGTGTAATTTGTTTATTTAATTTACCTATGTAATGTTCGAGTAGAATAAAGTTAATCGTTCGACTGTTTCTTCTTGTATACTTGTAAGTATAAGTATAAAAGCCAATCTTGTCTTATCCAGAGTTTTCCTTTAATTTTATTTATATGCGTATTAAAAGCAGAAGGGGAGGCATTCGCCCAGCATTGGAACGTAATAGGCTAGATTAAATTAGATCTTAATAAAAAAACTCAAAGGAAATAATACTGAACCTACTCAATCTATACAAACTATAAACATAACGTTAACTCTTTATCTTTATTATTAGACAGGTGTTAATATAATTAATATTTACATAATAAAATCAATGAACTTTCTACCAAAGGAATTACCTACTGTCCTGCCTCCTGGAGGACTCGAGGAGAGGGGGTTGAGGTTCGAAAAAACTTCGGGTCACTTATTCTCGGAGTCGAAGAAAGGATGTGACTTCGAGCCCCATTTATTTGCGATTGCTTTAAAAATTTTCATACACTGGGTCTTATATACAAGTTTGACAATCCACCCTTCAAACAAATAACAATGTCGATAATTATGAAAGACCTCTATAAAAATTTCGTCAATAAAATTAAAGCTTTCTTGGTCGAATGGTTACGTAAGCCTAATACGGAGCTAGCGACCCGGGTTCAAATCTCGAGTAGACAAGTTGCGTTTTAATTTTTTGTGACAATTTTTTTTAATTGGGAGCTAGGTATTTCAAAAGGATTTGTAAAGTAACACTAAGTCAATGAATGTTTTGCTTAAAAATAAACCAAGTAAATAAATTGTTTTATTCCGAGCAACGCTCGGGCGTCCAGGTACTATCTAACTAAATAAACTGACAATCCACCCTTCAAACAAATGACAATGTCGATAATTATGAAAGACCTCTATAAAAATTTCGTTAATGGAATTAAGGCTTTCTTGGTCGAATGGTTACGAAAACCGACTGCGGAGCTAAAGACGCGGGTTCAAATCTCAAGTAGGCAAGTTGCATTTTTATTTTTTGTGACATTTTTTTAAATTGGGAGCTAGGTATTTCAAAAGGATTTGTAAAGTAACACTAAGTCAATGAATGTTTTGCTTAAAAATAAACCAAGTAAATAAATTGTTTTATTCCGAGCAACGCTGGACGCCCCCAGGTACTATCTAACTAAATAAACAAAATTTTGCTTTCGCTTAACTTCGGAACTAAATGACCTACAGACTTGAAATTTTGGATTTTAAGTATGTGTTTATAGCTTACTGGATGATGAAAATTTCAGCGCTCTGGTCTTATCCAGAGGTTCTCTAATAGGGGCCTGAAAATGTGGCGAAATGGTTCTAGTAAAGGATGGACCAAGTGTACTAAATAATCCTAGTTATCCTAGTTTTTATAGTTTTCCCTTTATGTGGCCATTAAACCCTAACTCTGTACCAAATTTCAGCTCTCTGAGTTTATGGGAACTACTAGTTCTATTTTGATTTTATGAGTGAGGTGAGTGTCGTAAATGCGAACGAAAATGCGAAACTTTGCTTTCGCTTAACAGCGGAACTAAATGACCTACAGACTTGAAATTTTGGATTTTAAGTATGTGTTTATAGCTTACTGGATGATAAAAATTTCAGCTCTCTGATCTTATCCAGAGGTTCTCTAATAGGGGCCTGAAAATGTGGCGAAATGGTTCCAGTAAAGGATGGACCAAGAGTACTAAATAATCCTAGTTATCCTAGTTTTTATAGTTTTCCCTTTATGTGGCCATTAAACCCTAACTCTGTACCAAATTTCAGCTCTCTGAGTTTATGGGAAGTACTAGTTCTATTTTGATTTTATGAGTGAGGTGAGTGTCGTAAATGCGAACGAAAATGCGAAACTTTGCTTTCGCTTAACAGCGGAACTAAATGACCTACAGACTTGAAATTTTGGATTTTAAGTATGTGTTTATAGCTAACTGGATGATGAAAATTTCAGCTCTCTGGTCTTATCCAGAGGTTCTCTAATAGGGGCCTGAAAATGTGGCGAAATGGTTCCAGTAAAGGATGGACCAAGAGTACTAAATAATCCTAGTTATCCTAGTTTTTATAGTTTTCCCTTTATGTGGCCATTAAACCCTAACTCTGTACCAAATTTCAGCTCTCTGAGTTTATGGGAAGTACTAGTTCTATTTTGATGATCCATGAGTGAGTGAGTGTCGTAAATGCGAAACTTTGCTTTCGCTTAGCTTCGGAACTAAATAACCTACAGACTTGAAATTTTGTATTTTAAGTATGTGATTATAGCTTACTGGATGATGAAAATTTCAGCGCTCTGGTCTTATCCAGAGGTTCTCAAATAGGGGCCTGAAAATGCGGCGAAATGGTTCCAGTAAAGGATGGTACGGCAGTGTTTGCTTTGCGCTCGACTTGGCGGGGCACTGACGTGCCATCCAGATCAGAATATTAAGAGATGTTAGTAATTATCGAAACTTGTGGTGTGACCGCTCGCATTAAATTTATTCTCTTACAAAAGTTACACACTTAAATTTAAAAACCCGCATTGGAGCAGCGTGGTTAACTAATCTCCAGGCCTCCCCAATAATGGGAAGCCCAGGAGAGGAACAAGACGTTAAAAGGATGCAGCTATTTAGTTTGTATCGGTAATGGTCGCTTCAGTCTTTAATTCAATTCTTGAAATTGACGTAACTTTTTTGTTTGTTAACCGATTTAAATAAAACAAACCCTAAATGTTAATCCAAAAAAATACCAATACATCAGTGAAAACCGTATCCTTCTACGTTAAGCCGTTCCTGAGATTAGCGCGCACAAACGAACAGATAAACAGACAAACAGATAAACAGACAAACAGACAAACAGACAAACAGACAAACAGACAAACAGACAAACAGACAATAATTCTAAAAATCATTGTTTTGGGTTCTATTAAGCTAATAAATAGCCCTAGTGACAATTTTTTTCAAATATCTTCAATGTACAGAAACCGACTTGTTACAGATTTATTATATGTATAGATTAAATAATAACTATATGTACCTATATTGATTTTACTATATTTAAAATGTATTGTTAGTAGAAAAACAAGCAAAAAAATATGCATATTTTAACATATATTTTTCTAAAACAAAATAATCTCCAGAACATGATATGGAATAGTATATCAAAAAAAAAACAAATATACTCTTTCCTTAAACAGTTATGTACAGTAACTGTTTATGACGCATAATGACGCATTTGATTGTAAAATATAATTGAGATTGTAAACTTGGAGTATGATCTCTATGAACAGTTATTTATTTATTTATTAAATTCTTTATTGTACACTATAATACAAAAATTAAACAATAACAAAAAGAGAAACAAATAGCGTACAAGTGGCGGCCTTATCGCTAAACAGCGATTTCTTCCAGGCAACCACAGGCAAGGAGTTAAAGATAGAAAAAAGATGTAGAAGAGGCAGGTGTAAAATTTGGGCTAGAAAAAGTAATAAATTTGAATTCGGGTAAGAACAATGATAGTTAATGTACAAATTAAAAAGTAAAGGCGAGAAAAAAAATAGATGTAAAGGATATACCAAGTCAGGATTTTAAGTAGTGCTCTTTGACTTGGCACGGATGGTTTTGGGAAGAGAATTCCATAGGCGGACAGCAACAGCAGTAAAAGAGTTTTGGAAAAAAGAAGTAGAGTGAGAAGGAACACTTAAAAGGAGATTATCTGCAGACCGAAGTTACTAGTTCTAATAAAATGATAGCTTAAATACGCAATAATTATTCTAAGCTGATATGTGGGAACTAATTTTCTAAAAAAACTTCAAATTTTGGTAAAAGCAAAAAAACCTAAAGCTGGAAAACTTGTAATATTACTTCTAATTCTAATATCAGAACAATTTTTACGTGTGTAATAATGCCAATATACCAACTTTTTACATTTCGAATCTTGTGGCAAAGAAGACTATGTCAGCTATTCCTAAAAGCTTAACTATTTTACTGAACACAATTGTCGTTTGATTCACATTCCATATCAGGGTGTAAACGAGTACATCGCGATTCATATATGCCATTTCATTGTCTTGGAAACTAATAAAAATCAAAAACATAAATATTTTTATTTTCACACCATTCCCATTCCATATTTTATTCTTCTATGATGTGGGGAACACACCAGCCTTTTTATTAAAATACGAAATAGGAGTTACGAGTATGTTATAGATAACACAACAGTTCATCATAATAATATGGCGGGCAAGATCTCGTTCCATATCCTCACCGCTTGCAGCCTCCCCCTGCCCCCCGTCCAGTCTCTCTTATTCCTTTCCATCTCCAGTATTAATCACCTACTATCGAGAAAAACGTTACAGTCATATTAAGGGGCTGCTAAGTTTGTCAGCAGAATAATGGTTTGGAGAATAAAAGCTTTCCGAGTAACGGCGAGTAATGCACTTGCTTTTACAGTCCTGATTGAAGATCATCCATTAACGTACGCTATACAAAGCGTGTACTCTGTACGTACAATACTCACGACAGTACTAGTCTTTGTAGGTGGTGGAACTGTTATGGTTCGCCCGGGGAAGTACCACCGCTGCACCCACTTCTGCCGTGAACCAATTCTATTGTGTTTCGGTGCAAAGGTGCAGTTACCGGCCACACTTACATGAGGCGACCGCCAGCCTCTGGAGTAGCAGCGCAGCTCAAAAATATTGTTAAACTAATCAAAAAATTTTTCCACACAGCAGTGCCTACATGCGCACACGTTTGATAACCGACGATAAAAAATTCGATGCGTTTATTTTTTTAATGTTTACCTATGCATAGCTTTTAAGACAGTAGGTAGTACAATTTTGATAAATATTTTTTTATTCGAAATTGGTTCCATATAAATTTTAAAAAAAATCTAACCCTAAAGGTAGGAACTGGGGATATTTGATTGTTCCCTCACTGATTGCAATGTATGAACACGCATAACTTTGTACAATTAAAAAATCCCTTAATAAAATGGCATACCTTTCGTTTTGATTCAATGGCCAGCGACTCCAAACTAGTTTTAAGAATCATTACCACTAGCAAGAAAAAGTATCATGCCAAGTACCTATGAAATTAGTTTATTATTTTTTAAAACCTTATATTTACTTTCGCCTGTCCCGTTGTCTGTAATCAAATCTTGCAAGTTAAATTTGATCCACTTCCCGGTTTCCGATTGAGCTGAAATTTTGCATGTACCTATAAATCTGATGGCAATGCAATATAAGGAAATCTAATACCTTTAAACGAGCAATTCTTGTATATATCTAAATTTATTTTTTGAATCTCGGAAACGGCTCCAAAGATTTTGATGAAATTTAGTACCCTGGATTCGGGGATGATAAATCGATCCAGCAAATTTTTATTGATAGAAATTATCGTTTTATTTAATGTTTATGCCGTTAAATATAAGATTACTCTTACTGACATCTATTGGAGAATATTAATAATATGGTGGCGTAGAAAGCCGTCAAATGTCGACCGTCAATCCGACAATGTCGATATGAAAGATCTCTATAAAAATTTCGTCAATGGAATTAAAGCTTTCTTGGTCGAATGGTTACGAAAGCTGACTACGGAGCTAGAGACCCGGGTTTACACCTCAAGTAGGTAAGTTACGTTTTTTATTATTTGTAACAATTTTTTTTTTGAAATTGGGAGCTAGGTATTTCAAAAGACTCAATGAATGTTTTGCTTAAAAATAAACCAAGAAAATCAAGTTTTTTATCCGAGCAACGCTCGGGCGTCCAGGTACTAATTATTAAATGACGCAACCTCATCGAGTTTGGGCTCGTTTTATTCGTCTTCACGAGTACTTTGATACTAGTTAGTAACCAGGGTCTGATAATGGAGCTGGAATGTACTCGCATATTTGTTCGGGTGGAATCTTGCTACTCAATTTTTTTTCTCAGATATCTTTAACAGGTTGAGCTAAAATTTTGCATACGCGTTTAGTTTGGATGACAATACACGATAAGCTTAGATGGCGGAATAGTTATTTTTTGCACTTCTGCAATATGCGTATCAAATGAAAAGACTAGCCGAGAATAATTAGAATAACTTAAAAGTAAAAAATAATCATCCTTCAAAATCTTTTTCTTCTACGAGACTTCCTGATTTTATTTTGAAAGTACAAATAGTTGTATGTTGCCACAGTACACAAAATAATTGCAGCAGCAGCTTCCACTTCCATTTCGCGGTAGGTTTCAATTACGAATGTATTGCACGCGTGAATGCAGAGGGGATGATTTGTGCCGAAAATTCACGCCGTGAATTCACGGCGATAATGTGGAGCCACCATTATAAGTTATGTAATATCTAATTTAATGGCAATCAAAAATGCCATAGCAATGAAATCATAAAAATACTGAGTATATCTATATATTTAGATACATATTATTATTATTATATATTTCGGTCTCTTGCTGGTCTACAATGAAAAATCTTGAATTGACTACAAAAATATAGCTATGAATAATGGAATGATCTATGTCATATGAAATTAAAAGCATTAAAATTTAACCTTATATTCTATGAGTAAAGTTCTTTTTTGTCTGCATTCGGATTTGTTTATGACTCGCAATATTGTTGTTTACGACTAACGTAACGTAACGTAAACAGTTCGCTGATCTATTATTCCAGAGTTATCTGGAACAGTCCTCGATTCTATGGAGATTATGTAATTGGTACTGCGAAGTAGACCATTATGATTTGGAAGTGGATGTGAAATGACCTCTATACAGACACTATGTTAAAATAAGGAGGAGCTGCATTCAGCCGGGTATCGGAAAAAAGAAAAAAAAGACTCCTATTTCACAAACAGCAACTTATCATCTCCTAATACTACACTTAAATAAATTTGTGATAAAAGAAATCTAAATGAGTATTTTCTATTTAAAAGCTTATGGATGTGAAATGACCTCTATACAGACACTATGTTAAAATAAGGAGGAGCTGGATTCTGCCGAGTATCGGAAAAAAGAAAAAGAAAAGACTCCTATTTCACAAACAGCAACTTATCATCTCCTAAAACTACACTTAAATAAATTTGTGATAAAAGAAATCTAATTAAGTATTTTCTATTTAAAAGCTTATGTTGAGAAATACTGGTTCTAAATAAAACAATTTTTTGTGTCTGATTGTATATTTATAAAGGAAGGTTTCAGTAATCCGCAAGTAAACCGCGGGGCATATCTAATATCATTATAAAAACTAAAGTCAAAAGTTAGTCTCTCTGCATCGATAACATTGAGTTTAACGAAATGTTTGTAGAAATTTCGAAAATGTTTTGGTATTTTGACATAACTGAAATCAATATAGGTTGGGGACTTATTTTAATTTTTATACTTACTTTAATTTTAGTTTAAATCCCCTTTTATATCTTGGCAACTTGCCCTTCTTTATGCCTTTTTTGTTTATTTCTGATACTTATTGATGAATTATCACCAAGAAGTATATGACATTATTTGAATTAATATAATAGTACTATACAATAAATAGTAGTAGTATTTACTATAATAGTAACAATTTATTTAATTATTTACCCTTTATTGTTTAATAACAATGGGCGGACTTTCTCGTAATGCCTAATGGCATTCTCTACTAGACAACCCTTGGCGCTGGTGAAAATATGTGGTAGGCATCATAAATAAATTAGTAGAAAATAAAACCCGATATAAAAAACCCTCTGTTATCTGTAATTAATACTGTAGTCTAATTTAAATATAGTTTAAAGTATTGGTAGTAACTAGTATATAATATAAAAATTCATTACGAACTAATTACCAAAAAATAAATGATAATTAGTCCGGAATGAATTTTTATATTGGTAATTAAACGATTTATGTAAGTACCGAACGAAAGTTTCTAATCCCTACTACTTCTTCCTTCTCGTTAATTCAACATTAGAACGGCACATGCAATAAATGTAGCCGGTCTCCGCACATAAAATTTTCACGCTAAACTATAAGACAGGCGCATGCATAATGCATGCACTCGGTGTATCGTGCATGTACGTTCCGACGTAATTGCATGCCACCCATTGCACTGTAGCGCGCCGGTAACAGTCACTGCGGATTACATGCCCAAATCCTTATCTCCGTGTTACTAGTTAAATTGGTTTCGCTTAGGTGGATTGATTGAGCTGTATTAGCAAATGTTTAAAAACGACTTGGCTTGCGACGAATATATATACGACGAATATAATATATAATATTGCTTTATATTATATTACCTACATGAATGAGCTAAACTGAAAGTCTAGTATCTCTAATATTGTAAAGTACTAAGTATGCAATGGGTTTGGGGGTTTTCGCTCTGGCTGCAACCCTTTATTCGTCTCACTGCTGGACACCGGTATCTCCCCTCTATTGGGGAGGCCTGGAGTTTACTCCACCACGCTGCTCCAATGCGAGTTGGTGTCTGGTGGCCAACCCGCTGTCGGATATTTTCAAACCGCCCATAAGGCCTCCGACAAGGTTTAACAACTGTTATCTATCGACAACAACCAGGACCGACGTCTTAACGTACCCTCCGAAGCACGGAAACGCGCATGACATTTGTTGCCACTAGCGGTCACCCATCTCACGCCCAACCGCGCCCGTTTGGCTAAGTCGCATAGATCGATTGCGTTCTACGTTAACCGCAGGGCCATGCGCGCTTCAGAACTTTTTCGCTCTAGCAAGTTTTAATTTTTAGAAATTTGTTTTAACCCAGAAAAGCTTCATCATCCTAATTCAAGGATCACCCAGGTAATGTCGTAAATAGGGAAGTGTTTGTTTGGAAAGATCATAAAGCACAGAACTAAGGGCGCTTGATGATTCTCACAGTTTCGTCTTTGGTTTTAAACATATTTTTCTTCACCAAAAGTCTATTGTCTTATCGGATGAACATGACATGTGTACAATAATCATTTATATTTATCCTAATAAAAAATTAAAACGACTTAATGTTATGTAGACGGGTATAAATATATATTTGTATGTTTGGAATGTATGTAAATCTATATAAAATGTCATTGATTCTTCAGCAATGGAACCGGGCAAAACAAAATAATAACTTATACAGTTAAGGCTCTTTTTATTTACTGTTCTGATAAATAGGAGCTTTTATCCGTTTCCTCTTTTTCCAGTTTTGAAGCTGACAAAGGGGAGATTCGTGAACAGTGTTTGACGATAACAGGTGCGGCGCGAGTAATAATTTAATTACTAGAACAAACCGACGAGCTCCCAGTTACTGCTTTTCGCAAACAAACGGAAACAATGGAACGGAGGGATAAAAAAAATGACAATAAGTTTTAACATTTCTTTTAAAGCATTGAGAGAAAATAATATGACTTAGATGTACAATACTTAAGGATAATGATCTATGTCAAATATGTGAAGCATAAAATCTCAAAATTCTCGAATTAAACTGAGCGAAATAGGTCCACTAACGTACTACATAAAATTCTTCCTACATGAGTGTTATACGTTTTAATACAGAGGTTTATACGTTTATACGTTTTAATACAGAGGTACTCGACTCGTAATGTACGCTAGCAGCAACGTGGGAACTAAGCGTCTCCTGACATTCTCTTTGAACGAATTCATTTTCGTGAAACTCAAGAAAATTTGATTTTACACAAAGCGAGGAAAAAATTTCAAAAACTTCTAAGATATTTTTAAAAGAATTCGTCCGTCAATTTTTCTCGTAAGAACGCGCTCACGTAGTAAAATCGTAATATTCGCGAAAGTTCAAGCAAGCTGCAAAAATCTTTTGAATTGATTGTCCAGCATATTGTTGGTGTTGGCATTGTTTCCCATTCTTGCGGATTGTACCTTACTTTTCTCATTAGAGCGATCTATTACGGCAACATCGAAACACAATGTTTCAAAGTCAGCCATATACAAAAGCAATATGGTATTTTTAAAGCGGAACTACACAATATTTATATTATTAAATAAGGAGTTCTTAGTACTCCGAGTACTTAGTACTCCGTACTAGGAGTTTACTTATATATAAAATGTGGTGATAAATAACCCATCCATAATGCTGGTTTTTATCGATCAATTATAAAATCATCTCATTCATTACACTTCATAATAAATATACACTTCCATTGTTGACACAATATAATTTGTAGTTCTGATTTAAGTTATTGTTTTTTTCTTATAACAATGCATCAAGCAATTAAAAGTTGTATAATTTTGCTGCCCTGTATAAATCCGCAAACATTGCATTGCATTGGAACAGCTGTTCCTATATATTGGAGAAACCTGGAGCTAGTAAGCTATTAATAAAAGGGTTGCATCTAGTATCAATCACTCTTAGATAAACTTTGCACCTTATCGCTACAAAGGATCTCCTATCAATTATGATCTCCCGTATAGTTAAATCTGTATTAAACTACGCTTAGCTGTAATAATTTCCTTTAATTAAGACGGCATTCTGTGTTCAATTATTATTATCTAAGGACTAAATTACATCATATTGTTGAGCGCTATTTGATGCCTGGAGTAGAATTAATTAATTAAATTTGTATTACATTATGTTACCAATGCAACGAAACATAGGTATTATTATCATGTGTAACAAACTACAATCGACAGCGAAAGATGCTAAATTGAACAGGATTTACCAAAATCAAAGTTGTACCACTTAAGGGTATCACAAGATAATTTCTTTAATATTTTTGTTATATTAGGGCTTTTGTCTACAAATTTATTTATTTATTTATTTATTCTTTATTGCACGTAAATAAAGTACAAAGGGCGGACTTAATGCCTAGTGGCATTCTCTGCCAGTCAACCCGTGGCGTTGGTGTGAAGCTGTGGTAGGTGCGTTAAAATAATGTATAAATTTGTATATTTTTGCAATATAATACATATAGTAAATTATCATGATGTATATGGTAAAAAAAAATCATGCCTGCATAAAAAATAAAAAAATTATAATATAATATGTTGATAATATATAAATTCATAAGGGTATAAGATACAGTATAAATATAATAATAATATAATCTATACATATAATAAATCTGTAACAAGTCGGTTTCTGTACATTGAAGATATTTGAAAAAAACTGTCACTAGGGCTATTTATTAGCGTAATAGAACCCAAAACAATGATTTTTAGAATTATTGTCTGTTTGTCTGTTTGTCTGTTTGTCTGTTTGTCTGTTTGTCTGTTTATCTGTTTGTCTGTTTATCTGTTCGTTTGTGCGCGCTAATCTCAGGAACGGCTTAACGTAGAAGGATACGGTTTTCACTGATGTATTGGTATTTTTTTGGATTAACATTTAAGGTTTGTTTTATTTGAATCGGTTAACAAACAAAAAAGTTACGTCAATTTCAAGAATTGAATTAAAGACTGAAGCGACCATTACCGATACAAGCTAAATAGCTGCATCCTTTTAACGTCTCGCTCCTCTCCTGGGCTTCCCATTATTAGGGAGGCCTGGAGATTAGTTAACCACGTTGCTCCAATGCGAGATTTTAAATTTAAGTGTGTAACTTTTGTAAGAGAATAAATTTAATGCGAGCGGTGACACCACAAGTTTCGATAATTACTAACATCTCTTAATATTCTGATAGCAAGTTTTCAATCACTTATGCTAGATTTCATCTCTAAATATTAAAAAAAAAACATACATATCACCACATATTCAAAGAAATCCTCAATACAAAATTAATGTACAAAACCTTAACAAAACGAGGCTACTGCCGACATCTATATTCATATTCAGAATTATTTAGTGATCTGTTGCAAATTCGGTAGGATATCGACAATTTAGTTTACACGCTATACGATAGATGTCATTGTTACGCAATAACGCTATTACAAAGTGGATTGGTGAAGATTATTTCAAATAATTAATTACGAGTATATTTACTTAATAAAATATCTAATAAAAAAATTAACAACTTAGAGACCTTTGGAACTGGCGCTGACTGACAATGAGTACAATTCATTGAGAATGAATTAGAGCATTATGGAGGCGCGGCGCGGTGGTTACATCCACATATTATTGCTATCGAATTTATTTAATAGACAATAATAATTATCGACTCGCGCAGGCGCGTTCCCAGTAGGGGGGTCACAGGGGACATGACCCCCCCCCCCCAAAATCCCTCACTCATGCGTAGATGGAAGGCGAAACAAGCCAATTTGAGACACCTCTTCCCCCAAATTTGTTAGTGACCCCCCACCAAAATTTCTTGGCGACCCCCCCCCGCCACATTGAAGGCTGCGAGCGCGCCTGGACTCGCGTGGCGCAATGGTTACCATGCCGGACTGCCAATCGAAGGGTCTCGAGTTTGATTCCCGGCGAAGCAGAAATTTGAATGATGAGTTTAATTTTCTGTTCTCGGTTTAAGTGTTTGTATTTCTGTCTCTGTGTGTCTCATGGTACCCATTACACAGTGTATATTTGCCGTACTCTGGGGCTATCAGTGTGAAACGTAAAAAAAATCAAAGTGTTCTACAGACTTTACTATGCTGAGTGATCTTTTCAAAATGATAGCTATGTCACCATATCATGATTACACCACCAGTCGAAGGTTAAAGTTCCACAGGCCACTTTGCACGCTCCTTTTGATGTTTGAACAGATGTTTAAGTTATGGGACAACCTTCCAGCTGAGGCATTTCCTGTAGACTTTGACATAGGGTTCTTCAAGAAAGCTGTAAAGAAAGCTATTCTTGAAAGCCGGCAGTGCTCGGGTGGCTCCGCTGGGGTTGCCCGTTTCCATAGGCGACAGTGATCGCTTAACCACGCGGCCTTTCTGCCTCTTTGTTCGGTTTACTTATAAAAAAAGTGATTTCGAATAAACGAATAACCAATTGCCGAGGGTCTAATAAAAAAAAATATTGAAATGAGCAGACGTTTTCAGTGGTTAATTTAATAAGAGCTATTACATACATACGCAGTACTGGCACTGGTGTTACACTAATATGCTAAAGCGTCACGGCAGCAGCACGGCATGGTGGTCACGCCCAGATTAATATTAGTAATCGATATATTTATTTCTGATGCTGTGTGAAGGGTTGTTAATAGAACCAATTGACTCTTAATCGCGTAGGGCCTGATCCTCTCACGCTGCTCCAATTCAGGTTGATGACGTCTTCATTGTTAGTGGCGTACCTGCTGTCGCAAATTTTTAAATCGCTCAAAAGACCTCCATTAAGTATGAACGACAGTATGTTAACGACAATTGCAACCAACGTGTAAGCAACCAAGAATTTGACTCCCAACTACTAACCACGCCTGACATAGCGTGTAGACATTTCACCACCTTTCTGCAATATATTTAAGTTACATAATGATAATGAATCTATGCATTATTTGCAGCACAAAATTTTTTAATTATAATGATACTTTCCGCGGGCACAGCAGTACTATCTAAACCCTTTAAAAACATGCTATTATAATACGTTTAATTTGTAAAGAGAAACTGATGATAACGACTGAAAAGTCGGTATTATAAGAGGAGTACAGTAAGAATTGTAAGGACTCAGGAAGAATGTATCTACTCAACATAATAATATGAACTTTTGTATCATAAGTAATTTCATAAAAGGTAACAATAATCCAAGGGACAGTGGAGGGCAAGCGGTCACGAACGAAATTGCAACCTCATCAGCCACGACCACTCTGTCAAGAGTGAACGACTAAGGAGGAGGAGGAACAAATGATCCAAGCCTAATCAAGCCTTTTGTATAAGTCCATCTACGCGGACGACGTCGCGGGCACAGCTAGTAATTACATATAGTTGCACATAATGATAAGAAATAGTCAATTATTTTAACCAGTCTCTTCTTAAGCAGCATTTTGCTTGAGGAAGTGTTGCCGGACTCGTCTCTTGAAAGAATTCTTGGTCTGAGAGTTCCTAATGTCAAAGGGTAAGGAGTTCCAGAGCAGTGTAGCCTGAACGGTAAAAGATTTATGGAAAAAACCAGAACTGTGTGGTGGAATGCAGAGGCTAAGATTGGCTGAGGAGCGTAGCGTCCTGTCATGTGTAGAGCAGAGAAGCTGAAAGTTTTCCTTTAAATAGGTAGGAGAAGTCGACTCACGAAGAATCGAATATAGCGTGAATAGCATCCTGGAATTACGCCTTTGCCGAATCGAGAGCCAATTGAGTTGCGAACGATATTGAGAGATATGGTCATACTTTCGAAGACCGAAAATAAATCGGATGAAGTTGTTGAGTAGGCGTTCCAGTTTATTAAGAAGTTCTTCAGATAGGTCTGAGTAACAAATATCAGCATAATCAATGATTGGCAAAACTAAAGTATTTATAAGTTGAATCTTGATTTTAAGTGGTAAGAAATTTTTTAGGCGATACAAAGATTGGAGAGATCCAACGACTTTCCGACTGACTTCACAGATGTGAGGCCGCCAGCTTAGAGTGGGATCAATCAATAGGCCGAGATTTTTAATAGAGTCAAACAATGGGATTACCTTCCCATTGTAGACAATTTGTGGTAGATTGGAGATATCAATCTTGGCTAGCATCCTGGCGCCACCCATCAGCATAGCCTGACATTTAGCCGGGTTAACCGTGATTCCGTACTTGGCCGACCACTCACTGATAGCCTGCAGATTACTATTAATTTTGCTAATTGTAATATCAAGTTTTTCAACGGGGCTTTGAACGTAAAGTTGCAGGTCGTCTGCATATAGATGGTACGAACAGTTCAATGAAAAGCTAATGGAATTGATAAACAGAGAAAACAATAAAGGAGAGAGTATACCGCCTTGCGGCACGCCAGCTTTGAGATCAGCCCATTCGGATGATTTATTTCCGAATCTGACAGACTGCTGTCGGCCGCGAAGATATGATGAAAACCAACACAAGGCCAGGGGTGAAAATCTATACTGTGCAAGTATGGATAGAAGGATTTCGTCGTCTACTGTGTTAAAAGCATTGGAAAAATCTATGAGTACGACCACAGTAACTTTCTGACTGTCCATTCCACGTCTTACGTCATCGATGACTTTAATAAGAGCAGTTGTGGTACTGTGGCCGGCGCGAAACCCAGACTGGTATTTGTCTAATAGGTTATGTTTAGAGAAGAATGTAGAAATTTGCTTGTGAACACAGGCCTCTAGAAGTTTAGAAAGGAAAGGCAGAATAGATATTGGGCGGAAATGACTTGGGGAGACAGGGTTCGGTATTTTCGGCAAAGGTCGCACGATAGCTTTTTTCCATAGTGTAGGATATTGACCAGACTGTAGAGAGAAATTAATAATATGCGACACTATGGGAAGTAAGGTGTCTAACATAATTGTTAACATTTTGCGACTTATTTCATCACACCCCACAGCATTTGTGTTGATATTCATGAGATAAATTTTAATCTCATCCTGTTTTACAGAATTAAACTCAAAAACAGGTATGTCAAGAGGTGGCATTAGAGCAATAGAAGATATAGTTCTGGATCGGATTGTAGCGTCCAATGAAGTTATAGAAGAAAAATGACTATTAATGTCATTCGGAGTGAGAGGAAGTGAAGTATTCACAACCAATCCACAGCGTTGGACTTGCCAACTCCCAGAGACTTCAAGAATTTCCACAGAGAAGCAGGAGAAGAGTTAGAGATGTTATGAAGGATGTATCGGCGTTTTGCCGTTCGTACCATCTGGTTGCATCGATTGCGGGCTATTTTGAATTTGTTCCAATTTTCGTCAGTCCGGTCTCGTTTAAACCTACAAAAGGCCCGATTACGCCGACGCATCGCCATACGTACCCCCATGGTAATCCACGGAGCAGGAGGACGTTTTAGCCTTACCCTATGAATCGGTGCATGACGATCATAAATTTTAATAATTTGATTATTGAGATGATTAATTTTATCATCCACCGAAGTTGATGATAGGAGCTGTTCAAAGTTTAAGCTGGAGGTGTCATTTCTTATAGCGTCGGGATTTATTTTCGTAAAATTACGAAGATGCAGATATGACGTCAGTAATTTAGGTGGTTTAATTTTGTAGCTAGCATAAATTATATCGTGGCGCGAGAATCCCGAAGCTGACAATTGCCCATGCTTCTTAACCCGATCTTGAGAGCTTGTAATAATGAGATCAATCCATGAGTCATCAGTGGTAATATTACGATGAGTAGCACATAGAGGAAGTATGGAGAAATTAAGCGACTCAACTAGGGAGAGAAGTTTAGTGGCACGCAAAGAATGTTTTAACTCACTTTGGGTGTACTCAGACCCAATGGCCTCAAAAGCTGTTTCTAGAGAAGTGAAATAATCAGTGGATGGAGGACAATACACCACTCCAAGAAGCAACCTACTACCCTTGACATTGAGTTCAAGAAATAAAAACTCAGCTGTTGCGCAATAAGTTGATGGCGATGACATCACTACCTTAAAAGGAATATCTGAGCGCAAGTAGATAGCAACGCCACCACCCCTTTTCCCACTCCGATCGTCTCTAACAAGGACAAAACCCGGTATTGCATACAGTGAGGAGGATAAGGACGATGTTAGCCAACTTTCCGAAATGAGAATGGCGTGAATATTTTTGTTAGAAGAGAACATACAGTCAAGCTCTGAAAAGTGGCTAGGGAGACTTTGAGTATTAATGTGGCAAACGTTTAAAGATTTTACGCAATTTGAGAAAATATCCTCAAGTGGGTTCATTTGCATCTCACCTTCCTCCTCACAAGATGCAAATGATGACGACGCATCAGAAGCTGAATAATATTCATCATTATCTGACATAATAATAAAATATTAGAAATATAAAATAATATACTTAAATATATAATTTAATATTTAATAATATCTGTTGGAACTACCAATAAAGTCTACGAAATATAAAAATTCTTCCTAACTTACACCATCCATAAGTTGACTGTTTACAAGCAAAATTATTATACACGGAAACTAACATAATTCAAAGTAAAAAACTTTGGCTGTACACATACATAACTTTGCCATTTTTAAATTAAACACATTTAAAATATCAAAGTCATAGTGACACTTGACAGCTGACAATGACAACATTACTGAGTATTAATGAAGGTGTTTTGTTTTATTTACTTAAAATCTAAAAAGTTACAAAAAATTGTAGGTATCAGTAAACAGAGAAAAACAAAATTACCTTATCATATTTACATAAGGTACGGGAAGAAAAAAGCTCCTTCTAACAAGTAAACAAAGTAGCACAGAATGCATGATTAACCTACTACTTCTTTGGCGGAGCTCTTCTCGGTCGTTTCGTGTCGTCACTAGAGCTGGGAGCGACAGCCTTATTACGTCGAGCGTCCGGTTGCCGGCTGCGGCCTGGCTCGGAGTGTGTTTGCTCTTCCTCTGTGGAACTAGAAGTTTCCTACGGCTTTGGATTGGTAGTGGCAGGATACTTTGCAACAAGAGCTTCAAGTTCTTCCTCAGTAGTGATACGTTCGCGCCCGCCCCCTGGGACTTTTATGAAAATGACACCATCATGAGTCCACACATTCCGCATCTGAAAGTGCTTTCGCGCCTTCATATGGACAGATTGCCTTATTCTTGTGAGGAATTCTGAGACCATCACACTCGACCCTTTCAATTTGGATTTCGATTTCCACACAGTTGCTTTGACATCATGATCACTAAAATGAACCAAGACTGGACGGGCTCTGTCACCTCCGAGTGGACCAAGCCGATGACAACGCTTAATATCAGAGCCAGTGATACGTGGGAGAGACATGGTCTTGTTGATAATATCCAGAACAGTAGATAATTCTTCAGTCTCTGAGTTCTCCGGAACACCATTGAACAAGATAATTTTCTGCTGTTGACGCATGTCCAAACAGTCTAACAATTTGGTGTTATACAGCACTTGCTGTCTTAGGAGGCTAATCTCATTGTGAACAATGTCTTTAAAAGACCTGAACTCTTCAATTAACTGTTGCAGTGTGGGATTACTATGGATAGTAGCAGCTATTAAGCGGTTCTCGAAATCTTCAAATTTTTTATTCCAACTGCTATCCCACCTGTTAATGATATCCATCTCAGGAACAGTATTGGTCTCAGGAACATTAGCCATCTCAGTGAAAGACAGTGGTAGTGATAAAAGTAATGTGCTTGTTGACAAAACTGGTATTGCTTATGGATGATGCAGGTTAGTTGCCAATATGGTCACAACAGCTTAATTATTTATTTGTAAGTGAACATAACACTTTCTTAATAATTGAATATGCAAAAAATTTTGAACTTAAACACTTAAATTTTACTTTTACGATAAATAATAAACTGAGAAAAAGATTATGCTGTTAACTTTTCTGCACCTACCCGAAAAAAACTTATTCTTCAGCTATTGATAAGATTTACATAAAACATAAATAATGTTACATAAAAATGGAACTCTCGTCTATGAGTCAGTTCCTTTGATGCTCTAAGGATTATTATGTCAGATCAGCACTCTTATTATGTCAGTCTTATTACCAATTTGTTTATTGAATAAATCCTGTTCTTTGTATATGATATTCAATGAAAAGTCTAGTTTCATAGAATACTCGGCTAGTAGCTCTACCTGCTAGCTCTCTTTGCTTACAAGTTTATAAAACACTTATTTTAGTCATCTAAAGTGTGAGAAATGTGGAAAAAGTGGAATAACGTAAATATTTTGTAACTTATTTTAAGTTGAATCACTGCGTCAAAACATGTTTTATATGCAATTTTTACAGACAGTATGCGGCCAGGCTGTTCTATAAATATGTATTGTTGAATTCCATTTGTTTGTTCTCCATTCCACTCAATTGCTCTCCATATAGTTATTCTCGTTTATTCTAGATATCATATTGCGAATTAAATATGCCGTGTTCTGCTCTGTTTCACTGGGTTCAAAGCTTCAAAAGCAAATCGAATTTTGTGGGGTATCTTATTTTCGCATATTTTAATTATTCACAATGAATATTACTATTCTTTCTTTTAGACTTTCTTTTAGCTTACATGCAAATCATTTACGAAATAATCAATATGTACTAATGGTTAATTTATTTTAACAGTTAAATGTATGTATGTTACCTGCAATAATGTTGAATCTACAAATACGTTTTATTCTGTAACAAAAGGGACGTCTCAAGTACCTACCAATTAATGTTTAAATAATAAACATGAAGGTCGCTGATATTACAATGAAAACAACAATAATGTTTTACTCACAATCTTTACCGAACATATTTTGTATTCTAGAAAAATCTTCGCTATCCACATAAAATGGACACAACAACAGAATAAATGCAATACACAAGCTCTGCGTGCACCATCATAAATATTTCACACAAAACCCGGGAGAGGTTTTTTTCTTCGCCGCATCAAAAGTGGGTTGCTTCAAACGCAAAAACATAAAAACGGGACAAATGCGAGACTGCTTCGAAAACATGAGAGTTTCGTACAAGTTTGTATGGATATAATTTTTCTGTCTTGGGAATCGATTAAAATCTTTCCTTTTCCCAAAACTGTGCAAAGTTTGGTGGTTGAAACTAGCTTTATTCCTGCGGTACCAACAGCGTATGTTACATATTTTTTCCCATAGGAATGAGATATTTTTCCGAGTTAAATGTAACCTATGTCATTCTCCAACGTCAAGTTATCTCCATACAAAAATCTGGTCAATCCGTACCGTTGTGACGTGAAAGAGGACAAACACACTTTCACATTTATAATATAAAAATATCATTAATTTGGATTTGATATCTCCACGTGTTTTATAAAAACATACAGATAAATGATAAATAAAGTTATCTTGTGTGGACTCTTTTACTTTATTACAGTTTTATTGTTAGATGCACTGAACCCTAAGGAAAGAATGAAGTGCGTCGAGAAATTCTACAACATACTCACGTAGCTCATTTCCCCGGTAATGGGGTTATATTCCGTGGCACAATTTTCAATTTCCTAAACTCTTTCTACATTATATCCGTTCTCGCGTCGAAAGTAAGACCATTTTGAAGATTTACTCTGACCTGCTAACGATCATTTAATGCTCACGCTACGATGATGTATTGCATGGTAAGCGAAAATTGTAATGAGACTTTTGAGTTTATGAATTATAACTGTATTTTTTTTGTTTTATTGTTATATTACAGACCGTACCGTACCGATTTAATTTTGTGGAATCTAACTAACGATAGTAATCCACCAATGCAAACTGCAGCGCGGTTGATTAAGCTACAGGCGTTAAAGGAGAGACCCGTGCTCAACAGTGTAACATAAAAAGAGTTTTTTTAACGTTTATTTGAGAAAACAAACAGTTGTTGCCAACTGTAACTAGATGTATCTAATTAATATAAAGAGAAATAATCTTATCGGGTACATAAAAAAGGTAAAAAGTTATAAGAGGCCAGATCAGATTATATTATGTACCTTCATGTATAGTCGGACATACTTTTGTTCATAATTGCGATCTGTAATTTATGTAGTTTAAAGCACCGTAACTTTCCTTTTGTTTGTACTCACTTTATCATGAAGTTAGGTCTAAAAGCGTCGGGCGAGCCTTTTACACTGTATTCTTTGAACCCGAGTCCATAAAAATGTGAATATTAATAAAGCTTTTATCTAAGCAACGATAACATGTTACCTACTATGTTTTGATTTATTCTGTCACAGCTTACTTTGTGAATGTATTAATTAAATAAGTATAAATTAACTCAAACTCGTGCAAGATTTTTCTTACAGTAAATATTTAGTTTGTGTAGATATTTTTGTTATTTTAAAAGCTTATTGTAATGTGATTTATAAATTAAGATATTATGCTACAAAAGTTAGGTAAAAACTACTTTGCAACAATCCGCAACCACAACGTAAGATGGTTATTGACTCTACGACGGTCACCCGCAAAGTGACTGCGGATTGTTGCAAAGTAGTTTTTACCTAACTTTATAACAATGGAGTTCCGCAAAGTAACGCCTGATTCTATTAATTTTATATTATGCTACATATATAAGCCTATAAAAGCTCCTGCATGAATTATTGCTGCATGAATTTATTGCTAATTAATAGAGAAATAAAGGTACTAAGAAGAAAATCGGTTTTAAGGTATCTATACATATAATAAATCTGTAACAAGTCGGTTTCTGTACATTGAAGATATTTGAAAAAAACTGTCACTAGGGCTATTTATTAGCGTAATAGAACCCAAAACAATGATTTTTAGAATTATTGTCTGTTTGTCTGTTTGTCTGTTTGTCTGTTTATCTGTTTGTCTGTTTATCTGTTCGTTTGTGCGCGCTAATCTCAGGAACGGCTTAACGTAGAAGGATACGGTTTTCACTGATGTATTGGTATTTTTTTGGATTAACATTTAAGGTTTGTTTTATTTGAATCGGTTAACAAACAAAAAAGTTACGTCAATTTCAAGAATTGAATTAAAGACTGAAGCGACCATTACCGATACAAGCTAAATAGCTGCATCCTTTTAACGTCTCGCTCCTCTCCTGGGCTTCCCATTATTAGGGAGGCCTGGAGATTAGTTAACCACGTTGCTCCAATGCGAGTTTTTAAATTTAAGTGTGTAACTTTTGTAAGAGAATAAATTTAATGCGAGCGGTGACACCACAAGTTTCGATAATTACTAACATCTCTTAATATTCTGATAGCAAGTTTTCAATCACTTATGCTAGATTTCATCTCTAAATATTAAAAAAAAAACATACATATCACCACATATTCAAAGAAATCCTCAATACAAAATTAATGTACAAAACCTTAACAAAACGAGGCTACTGCCGACATCTATATTCATATTCAGAATTATTTAGTGATCTGTTGCAAATTCGGTAGGATATCGACAATTTAGTTTACACGCTATACGATAGATGTCATTGTTACGCAATAACGCTATTACAAAGTGGATTGGTGAAGATTATTTCAAATAATTAATTACGAGTATATTTACTTAATAAAATATCTAATAAAAAAATTAACAACTTAGAGACCTTTGGAACTGGCGCTGACTGACAATGAGTACAATTCATTGAGAATGAATTAGAGCATTATGGAGGCGCGGCGCGGTGGTTACATCCACATATTATTGCTATCGAATTTATTTAATAGACAATAATAATTATCGACTCGCGCAGGCGCGTTCCCAGTAGGGGGGTCACAGGGGACATGACCCCCCCCCCCCCAAAATCCCTCACTCATGCGTAGATGGAAGGCGAAACAAGCCAATTTGAGACACCTCTTCCCCCAAATTTGTTAGTGACCCCCCACCAAAATTTCTTGGCGACCCCCCCCGCCACATTGAAGGCTGCGAGCGCGCCTGGACTCGCGTGGCGCAATGGTTACCATGCCGGACTGCCAATCGAAGGGTCTCGAGTTTGATTCCCGGCGAAGCAGAAATTTGAATGATGAGTTTAATTTTCTGTTCTCGGTTTAAGTGTTTGTATTTCTGTCTCTGTGTGTCTCATGGTACCCATTACACAGTGTATATTTGCCGTACTCTGGGGCTATCAGTGTGAAACGTAAAAAAAATCAAAGTGTTCTACAGACTTTACTATGCTGAGTGATCTTTTCAAAATGATAGCTATGTCACCATATCATGATTACACCACCAGTCGAAGGTTAAAGTTCCACAGGCCACTTTGCACGCTCCTTTTGATGTTTGAACAGATGTTTAAGTTATGGGACAACCTTCCAGCTGAGGCATTTCCTGTAGACTTTGACATAGGGTTCTTCAAGAAAGCTGTAAAGAAAGCTATTCTTGAAAGCCGGCAGTGCTCGGGTGGCTCCGCTGGGGTTGCCCGTTTCCATAGGCGACAGTGATCGCTTAACCACGCGGCCTTTCTGCCTCTTTGTTCGGTTTACTTATAAAAAAAGTGATTTCGAATAAACGAATAACCAATTGCCGAGGGTCTAATAAAAAAAAATATTGAAATGAGCAGACGTTTTCAGTGGTTAATTTAATAAGAGCTATTACATACATACGCAGTACTGGCACTGGTGTTACACTAATATGCTAAAGCGTCACGGCAGCAGCACGGCATGGTGGTCACGCCCAGATTAATATTAGTAATCGATATATTTATTTCTGATGCTGTGTGAAGGGTTGTTAATAGAACCAATTGACTCTTAATCGCGTAGGGCCTGATCCTCTCACGCTGCTCCAATTCAGGTTGATGACGTCTTCATTGTTAGTGGCGTACCTGCTGTCGCAAATTTTTAAATCGCTCAAAAGACCTCCATTAAGTATGAACGACAGTATGTTAACGACAATTGCAACCAACGTGTAAGCAACCAAGAATTTGACTCCCAACTACTAACCACGCCTGACATAGCGTGTAGACATTTCACCACCTTTCTGCAATATATTTAAGTTACATAATGATAATGAATCTATGCATTATTTGCAGCACAAAATTTTTTAATTATAATGATACTTTCCGCGGGCACAGCAGTACTATCTAAACACTTTAAAAACATGCTATTATAATACGTTTAATTTGTAAAGAGAAACTGATGATAACGACTGAAAAGTCGGTATTATAAGAGGAGTACAGTAAGAATTGTAAGGACTCAGGAAGAATGTATCTACTCAACATAATAATATGAACTTTTGTATCATAAGTAATTTCATAAAAGGTAACAATAATCCAAGGGACAGTGGAGGGCAAGCGGTCACGAACGAAATTGCAACCTCATCAGCCACGACCACTCTGTCAAGAGTGAACGACTAAGGAGGAGGAGGAACAAATGATCCAAGCCTAATCAAGCCTTTTGTATAAGTCCATCTACGCGGACGACGTCGCGGGCACAGCTAGTTTAAAATATATTTGGTAAATTAACATTTAATTTAATTTACATTACTAGCTCTGACGTCAAGCGGGAATAGAAATAAGTATGTCCATAGACTTAGAAAATACTAACGTACTCACGTACTCATAGACAGGATCTTCTAGCATGTCATTGTATAGTATGTCACATTCAAGCCGACGCTTGGGCCGAACGTGTGATTCTATCGCTTGTTCCGCGCTCTCGCTCGTTCAGGTGGAACGTGACACTTTTTCGTGCGTTCAGCGATGTTCATAGATTTATAAGACGTTATTACGTCAAAAAATATACTTTGAAACTATAATTATACTTCAAGACCTTCTTTCTATTTCGTTTAATTCAAACAAGTACCCGGATGACAGAGCGTTACTCGGATAAAAACAACTGATTTTCTTTAGAGTCCCATTGGGTTAGTGTTCTTAACAACGCCATGTACTGAAGTAGTTCCCAATTAAAAAATAGTATTACATACACGCTGTCAGGAAGAGTCATATTTATGAATAAAGGTTTAATTTGATTATCGCGTATAAAACGATATTTTCTAAAAGTTTTGTATACTAAATTTCATGAAAATTGTTTGAGCCGTTTCCGAGATTCAGATTACAAAATTATATGTGTAGGTACGTAGGTATATGGGTAATATGGGTAGGTAGGTATAAAAGAAGTGCTCGTTTAAAGGTATATAGAACTTTTGAAAGGACCATGATATTTTAAGTCCACTATGTCCCAACTTACTTATAATGTAGTTGTAAAAGTCATTGCACAAGTTTTATAACAATGGAGCGTCGGTAACGCGACCGGTACCTAAACCAACATTAAGTTCCAAACTGACTCTTGACACAGGCGGTAAGTGAAAAGAAGCACAAGTTTTCGCATTATCTCCTGGTAAATGCAAAAAGTAAGAAACTTCTTAAATTCGGTCTTGGACTACCAAATCAATTGAGATACTTTAAATGAGCTGCCAAAACATGACGCCCTCATACATTTCGTATGAGAAAATGAGTTGTGACGTCATATATCAATCATAGTCAAATAACTATTTTTTATTGATTTGGAAGGTACCTAATAAAAATCGTATTTAAAAATAAATTGACACCTATCCTACTTTCCAAACGTGGCTTAGCGCAAGCTTTTTAAGGAACTCAGTTTGACATTTTTTGTAGATAGTGTCTAAGATCCTATTGAGGATAAACACAAACTGGTGTATCTACTGAAATACAAGTTAAATCTTTAAAATCATAAACCTGAAATGAAAATCTCCAAGCAGAATTTCCAATATACCAATACCTCAGCCAATACTTCAGAGGGCAAAACGGCTTCGGAAAGTATAGTCAGACAAAGGGAATAAAAACGTTTCGCCTATTACAATAACATACACCTTTTGTTGAAAAACGCATTGAGACTTATTTAACGATATAATTTCTAATACAGTATAATGATTTACGAGCTGTTAAAACAATCGTGACATGAAACTGAATATATAAATAAATACGACGAAGAGGATACAATCGTAACCGACTAAATAAATACGACGAACAATGAAAAGGTCACTGGTCTTAGAAGTGATGTATTTTTATTTAATACTAGCTGTGCCCGCGACGTCGTCCGCGTAGATGGACTTATACAAAAGGCTTGATTAGGCTTGGATCATTTGTTCCTCCTCCTCCTTAGTCGTTCACTCTTGACAGAGTGGTCGTGGCTGATGAGGTTGCAATTTCGTTCGTGACCGCTTGCCCTCCACTGTCCCTTGGATTATTGTTACCTTTTATGAAATTACTTATGATACAAAAGTTCATATTATTATGTTGAGTAGATACATTCTTCCTGAGTCCTTACAATTCTTACTGTACTCCTCTTATAATACCGACTTTTCAGTCGTTATCATCAGTTTCTCTTTACAAATTAAACGTATTATAATAGCATGTTTTTAAAGTGTTTAGATAGTACTGCTGTGCCCGCGGAAAGTATCATTATAATTAAAAAATTTTGTGCTGCAAATAATGCATAGATTCATTATCATTATGTAACTTAAATATATTGCAGAAAGGTGGTGAAATGTCTACACGCTATGTCAGGCGTGGTTAGTAGTTGGGAGTCAAATTCTTGGTTGCTTACACGTTGGTTGCAATTGTCGTTAACATACTGTCGTTCATACTTAATGGAGGTCTTTTGAGCGATTTAAAAATTTGCGACAGCAGGTACGCCACTAACAATGAAGACGTCATCAACCTGAATTGGAGCAGCGTGAGAGGATCAGGCCCTACGCGATTAAGAGTCAATTGGTTCTATTAACAACCCTTCACACAGCATCAGAAATAAATATATCGATTACTAATATTAATCTGGGCGTGACCACCATGCCGTGCTGCTGCCGTGACGCTTTAGCATATTAGTGTAACACCAGTGCCAGTACTGCGTATGTATGTAATAGCTCTTATTAAATTAACCACTGAAAACGTCTGCTCATTTCAATATTTTTTTTTATTAGACCCTCGGCAATTGGTTATTCGTTTATTCGAAATCACTTTTTTTATAAGTAAACCGAACAAAGAGGCAGAAAGGCCGCGTGGTTAAGCGATCACTGTCGCCTATGGAAACGGGCAACCCCAGCGGAGCCACCCGAGCACTGCCGGCTTTCAAGAATAGCTTTCTTTACAGCTTTCTTGAAGAACCCTATGTCAAAGTCTACAGGAAATGCCTCAGCTGGAAGGTTGTCCCATAACTTAAACATCTGTTCAAACATCAAAAGGAGCGTGCAAAGTGGCCTGTGGAACTTTAACCTTCGACTGGTGGTGTAATCATGATATGGTGACATAGCTATCATTTTGAAAAGATCACTCAGCATAGTAAAGTCTGTAGAACACTTTGATTTTTTTTACGTTTCACACTGATAGCCCCAGAGTACGGCAAATATACACTGTGTAATGGGTACCATGAGACACACAGAGACAGAAATACAAACACTTAAACCGAGAACAGAAAATTAAACTCATCATTCAAATTTCTGCTTCGCCGGGAATCAAACTCGAGACCCTTCGATTGGCAGTCCGGCATGGTAACCATTGCGCCACGCGAGTCCAGGCGCGCTCGCAGCCTTCAATGTGGCGGGGGGGGGTCGCCAAGAAATTTTGGTGGGGGGTCACTAACAAATTTGGGGGAAGAGGTGTCTCAAATTGGCTTGTTTCGCCTTCCATCTACGCATGAGTGAGGGATTTTGGGGGGGGGGGGTCATGTCCCCTGTGACCCCCCTACTGGGAACGCGCCTGCGCGAGTCGATAATTATTATTGTCTATTAAATAAATTCGATAGCAATAATATGTGGATGTAACCACCGCGCCGCGCCTCCATAATGCTCTAATTCATTCTCAATGAATTGTACTCATTGTCAGTCAGCGCCAGTTCCAAAGGTCTCTAAGTTGTTAATTTTTTTATTAGATATTTTATTAAGTAAATATACTCGTAATTAATTATTTGAAATAATCTTCACCAATCCACTTTGTAATAGCGTTATTGCGTAACAATGACATCTATCGTATAGCGTGTAAACTAAATTGTCGATATCCTACCGAATTTGCAACAGATCACTAAATAATTCTGAATATGAATATAGATGTCGGCAGTAGCCTCGTTTTGTTAAGGTTTTGTACATTAATTTTGTATTGAGGATTTCTTTGAATATGTGGTGATATGTATGTTTTTTTTTTAATATTTAGAGATGAAATCTAGCATAAGTGATTGAAAACTTGCTATCAGAATATTAAGAGATGTTAGTAATTATCGAAACTTGTGGTGTCACCGCTCGCATTAAATTTATTCTCTTACAAAAGTTACACACTTAAATTTAAAAACTCGCATTGGAGCAACGTGGTTAACTAATCTCCAGGCCTCCCTAATAATGGGAAGCCCAGGAGAGGAGCGAGACGTTAAAAGGATGCAGCTATTTAGCTTGTATCGGTAATGGTCGCTTCAGTCTTTAATTCAATTCTTGAAATTGACGTAACTTTTTTGTTTGTTAACCGATTCAAATAAAACAAACCTTAAATGTTAATCCAAAAAAATACCAATACATCAGTGAAAACCGTATCCTTCTACGTTAAGCCGTTCCTGAGATTAGCGCGCACAAACGAACAGATAAACAGACAAACAGATAAACAGACAAACAGACAAACAGACAATAATTCTAAAAATCATTGTTTTGGGTTCTATTACGCTAATAAATAGCCCTAGTGACAGTTTTTTTCAAATATCTTCAATGTACAGAAACCGACTTGTTACAGATTTATTATATGTATAGATTAACTCCTTCTTTGTATTATAAAAATAATAATAGTTCAGTGATAATAATTCAATTCAATTCATAAAAGTATGCAATTTTTCATCAATGTTTCTTTTTAACGTTATTACGTAAAACGCTTAGCCTCAAAGGCTCGCATTGTCCTGAGTAGATTGATTCAAACTGACAAGAGAATAAAGAGAGAATGTTTACGTCGGTAATCAACATCACAACACGCCCGCACATCCACTACTTTTTTCATTCACAACAGACTATTTCGTTATTGATGTTTTTAAAGCATATAATTTCTATTTTTAGTAAGTAGTCAGAAACTATCAGAGTTACAAGTTCAAAAGCTTAAACATTCCATAATTGGTGCAATTTATCTGATTTATTGAGGAGTGTGAATAAAAACAAGAGTGTTGTTGAAACATCACCGTGCACCTCTGACTAAGGAACTGTAAGATAAGATTGTTATAAGTATAAACACTACAAAAAAAACTTCATACTGTGTGCCAGTATCAATGGTTGGCAATCGCAATTTGAGTTTTTTGTTAGGTACCATATCAATATTCATCTTTTGTTGCACAACATACAAGTTGTCTAACAATAGGATCTATACCATCTTTACCAAATGGGATCGATTGAAACAATAAAAAAACATGCAAGTTTCCTATTGGTTTAGTTACTAAGATTGATATCTAGGAAAATGCCAATCAAAAGACCCTCAAGTTGTAACTTGAAAATAATATCCAATTAGCTACTAAAACATTTGAAATAACCATCTTAATTCGTTACCTTACGTTACCGAACCTTACGTTACGTTACCGAAGCGCGCATGGCCTGGCGGCTAGCGTAGAACGCAAGCGATCTATGCAGCTGAGCCAAACGGGCGCGGTCGGGTGTGAGATGGGTGACCGCTAGTGGCAAAAAAAAAATTCATGCGCGTTTCCGTGCTTCGGAGGGCACGTTAAGCCGTCGGTCCCGGTTGTTGTCGATAGATAACAGTCGTTAAACCTAGTCGGAGGCCTTGAAAACATCCGACAGCGGGTTGGCCACTAACCCGTATCTCCACCAACCCGCATTGGAGCAGCGTGGTGGAGTAAGCTCCGGGCCTCCCCAATAATGGGGAGAGACCCGTGCCCAGCAGTGGGACGCAAAAAGGGTTGCAGCCAATTCGTTACCTGAAATCATCTGCATTAAAAATAATCTGCACAGAAAAAATAAATAAAGTAAGAAATAAATGAATGTAGTTACTTGATTAACATTCCCTACATGCACAAATTTCAGTTCACAAATAAAAGAATTCTGGGTGCGAAATGTAGAAAGTGGTCACGGAATTTTTATCGGCGAGTAGTGGAACCGCGAACGAGAAGTTATGGCTTCATGTGTTTGGAACAGAGCCCATATAATATGAGGCCATAGAGAGACTACAAGTACATTTATAAAAATTCTACTTAGCTTATGTACAATTATTTGGCTCTGACGCTTTTTTGCATCCCACTGCTGAGCAAGGGTCTCTCCCCGTTAGAGCGTTTTCACACTATCCTATCCGATGTCGGTGTCGAACGACGATAACCGACGGCCGATAGCCGACATCTTGTGCTTCTTTCACATATTTCCGACAAAAATCGTTCCGAATTGGCCATTTTCTCAATAGCTTCATGTCGGCAGGTGATCGTGGTAAATATCCCATGTAGCACGTTAGTGAAATTTGGAACTTATTTTGCAACCTTAGGTAGTACATAAGTGATGCAAGAGTGTATGGCATTACTTATAGATGCAAACAGCACTCGAATTTGCAAATGAATAACTCTTATCAGTAACATTTGCTTCTGAGTGATTTTTGTTCCTGCTTTATTACTTGTGGTAGCATTAAGCCGAATTCATTACATACAGACGCATAAAGGTTTTAATTTTCTCTCTTTTAGAACTCAAAGAGGCATATGACATTTTATAATCCCCCTAAGGAACTGTGCCCTATTAAGTGGTAATTTTTCCTTATTTGGCATCTTTAGTACTATAAGTAGTATATACGAGTTATTTATCACCTGGAGTTATTATTGCAGCTTAATAATCCCTCCTAAGGAACTGTGCCCTATTAGGTGATAATTTTTCCTTATTTGGCATCTTTAGTACCAAATAAGTAGTGAATACGAGTTATTTATCACCTGTAGTGGCTTAAGAGTTATTATTGCAGCTCATTTGGAAGCTACTGTAATTGCCTTTGTGAGGTCTAATATACTCTAATATGCTACTTTATCGCGTATCTCGGTTCCAAAAGATTGTTCTTGAAAACTGTAAGCATCATTTTTTTCGTTTTGTGATTGTTGGCCCTAAGAGCTCCAATAAGGCGACAAATCAGTGAAAATAGGAACTGCAGGTTTATTTTAAATTGCCATGAAGTCGCCATGTTTAAAAATGGAGTCCTTTAAAAGCATCTTGTTGAAAAGTATTTTATTGCAATAACATAAAATAAAATAAGTTTTGATAACTGTTTCGGATGTAGTTTGTGATTATAGTTTTTGTAAAACCATTATTTTAGTTTTTTAACTAACAAATTTTAATGTATTTTCTTATTTATTTCATCAGCGCATATTTTTTGATAATTTTTGATTATATCGAAGGCGCATCAAAATTTACTAAGCAAATATACCATGGTTTCACGATAAAAAAGCATTTGCAACAGCTCCATGATCATTATTCGTGTTATACACATACATTTTTTAATACTCATCATTAATAGATGCAATTAATCAAATGCTGTCAGAACACGTAGCACAAGGTTTATCTTTGCTGAAAATAATACTTGTTAAGATCTCATTTATTACTCAACGAATGAACGGTATCGCTTTATCGTTCATACATTCATTCACAGAGCGCAATTTGCACCGTCAGTTCCAAGTACCACTCAGGATAATAATTCGAACTCTTATGCATCGCTTTTGTATCTTAAAAAGGTTACAATTTTTCTCCCTTTGGTAACATAAAGGTCGTTTATAGGTTCTAAACTAGAACTTAATCACGGTGGATTTTATTACTATAGTTTCCTAAAATATACTTTATGCAAGCTATTTGTCACTAAAGTTTTACTTGGGATATGATAGAAAACTTTATTTTATGTCCTATCTATTATATTTCAGACGCAAAAAAGATCTTTCCAACGAAAGTATTGGATGTTTAATACATGATACACAAACATTTTGATTCTACCAGTTCAATTAATGTAATTATGTCGTATATAAATAATGACGACAACATGATGACAACCAAACAAGTAAAAACAAAACACACAGAGTCAATTTAGATACACGTATAAAACACTTGCAAACAATTGCCGACCCGCTTGGCGCAACGATTCCCATGCCAGACTGCTAATCGAAGGGTCCCGGGTCAGATTCCCAGCGAAACAGAAATTTGAACGATAAGTTTAAATTTCTGTTCTCGGTCTGGGTGTTTGTGTTTCTGTCTTTGTATGTGTCCATCGTATCCACGACACAGGGTATGTCTACCCTACTGTGGGGCTATGAGTGTTAAACGTTATTATTATTATTATTTATATACTTTTATATTTTCTCCCATGGGGGTAACTTCTACACTTTCGTGCGGGCCTTAGCCAAGCACGAGAGCTGGCGAATCCAAAGCTAGAAATTTTCTAACGATCCTACATGTGTTTAATATTACGGCTTTTTGCAAGGTGATGTATGTTTTAGGATGAATGTTTAGAAGTTTGAGGCTTGTGTGCAGTGATTTAGGGATGACTCCTGTGGTGGATAAAATAATGGGTACAACTATTACCTTTTCTATCTTCCACTGTGTTTTTAATTCTATAGAAAGATCGGTATATTTAGAAATTTTATCGGTATGAGTGGATGTGAGATTATGTGTGTTTGGAATGGCTATGTCGATCAGATATACTTATTTGTTTTTCTTATCGTGTAACGTAATATCTGGGCGGTTAAAATGCACAGTTTTGTCGGTGAGTATTGTCCTATCCCAGTAAAGTTTTATTTCTTTTGTGTCTATTACTGTCTGTGGAGTATATTTATAGTATGGGAGTTTTTCTGTAATGAGTTTGTGTTTTAGTGCAAGAATCTGATGAATGATTGCGGCTACTTGGTCATGACGATGTTTATAGTCAGATTGTACTATTGCTCTGCATGCACCTGTTATGTGTTGAATAGTCTCTGATGGGCCTTTGCATTTCCTACAGGAGTCGTCTGATGAATTAGGTAGTTTCATGATGTGCTTTTTGTAGTTCTTAGTTTCTATAATCTGATCCTGAATTGCTACCATGAAGCCTTCTGTTTCTGGGAACAGTTCTCCGCGTTTGAGCCATTCGTTCGACGCTCCTTTGTCGACGTTTGGTTGGTTCAAATCGTGAAGATGTCGTCCATGTAGCGCTTTTAGAGACCACTGTTGTAGTTTTGTTTGTCTGTCCATCTGTATTTCATTCTTTTGTTGTGTTGTGTCACTTAAGTTCAGAGGTGTTAACTTTTGATCTATCTGTACTATGGCATTGTGTAAGGGTGAGGCTTGGGCTTTACTATGAAAGTATTTTCTCATATTGGCTATCTGCTTATTGTGTAGGTTTTCAATGTCTATTAGTCCTCTGCCCCCGAGATGTCGCGGAAGTGTTACTCTCTGTAGGCAAGATCTCGGGTGATGTTTCCTACTTTTAGTCATTGAAGTGTTGATTGTTCTTTGTAAGGCCTTTAGTTCTGTTTTGTTCCAGTTAATTACACCAAAAGAGTATGTAAGAATGGGGATTGCATATGTGTTAATTGCTTTGAAGATATTTTTCGAATAAAGATGGCTGTGAAGTATTGTATTTAATCTGCTTTTAAATTGATTAGTCAAATATTTTTTAATATCTTTATGTAATATTTGTTTTGATTGCTGGAAACCTAAATATTTGTATACTCCGTTCTCATCTAATGGTTCTATAATTTCTCCTATTTGAGTGTGGTACTGGTGTTCGTAAAATTTTCCGGCTTTTGAAGAATTAATTTTGCATTTATCTATGCCAAAATCCATACAGACATCTTTTGAAAATGTTTCAGTTATTTCAGCAAGTGTATTTAAGTCATCCTCAGTGGATCCATAGAGTTTTAAATCGTCCATGTATAAAAGGTGATTTAGTTTGGGAATAAAAGAACTATCTGGCTGGACGGTATCGTTTTCTGTACTATGTGCTCCTAAATTGTATCCTATGCATGCGGAGTTTAACATATTCGACAACGGGTTCAGGGCCAGGCAAAACCAAAGAGGACTTAAAGCATCTCCTTGGAATATGCCTCGCTGTATATTTATTGGTTCAGTGAGAACAATATTTGTGTCAGTTGTTAATTTTAATCTTGTAGTCCATTTATTCATACTGTTGTGTAAGAAAGAAATTATTTGAGGGTGAATATTATAAATATCTAAAATCTGAAGTAGCCAAGAATGAGGCACGGAGTCAAAAGCCTTTTTGTAGTCTATATACATAGAATACAAGTCCGATTTTTGTCTCTGTGTTTGTTTGAGAACGATTGAATCAATTGTAAGTTGTTCCTTACACCCTTGACTGTATTTTCGACAGCCTTTTTGCTGTTCTGTTAGTATTTTGTTAGTGTCAATATGATTATATATTAGATGTGTTAAACAAGATGTTATAATTTTGTAAAGAGTTTGAAGGCAAGTTATTGGTCTGTACTTTGCGGGATCTGATGAATTTTTTAAGTCTTTTGGTAACATATATGTGATTCCTACAGTTAAATAGCTTGGTAAAGTATGTGGTGATTCTATAAATTTGTTTATGTGATTATGAATAAATGGGTGAGTATGAGTGAATTTCTTATACCAGAAATTATGTATATTGTCAGAACCTGGCGCTTTCCAGTTATGAAGTTTTTTAACAACATCGAGAAATACTTCACCAGGTATATGAGTATAACCCATAGGTTCATATTTTGAGTATTTTTTTTTCTGCAAGTATCCACTGTGCCTCTTCATTGTGTTGAACTGGGTTTTCCCAGATATTTGCCCAAAAACTGTGCAGTGATTCAGGTGAGGGTGAATTTATGGTTTGATTAATAGGTGATGTGGAGGATGGGTGACTGGACTGAATGTTTTGTGTGCTTGTAGAACTATTGTTTATGGATATTTTCAAACCGCGGTAAAATTGTTTTTCATTCATTGCGAATAATTTGTTTTGAGTTTGAGAGACAGCCTCCGTGGCGTAGTGGGTGATGAGCCGACTGCGAAACGTGAGGTCGTGGGTTCGATTCCCACCCAGGACAAATATTTGTGTGATGAACATGACTATTTGTTCTGTGTCTGGGTGTTAATTATCTATATAAGTATGTATTTAGAATTATATAAGTATGTTTATCAGCTTTCTGATTACCATAGTACAAGCTCTGCTTAGTTTGGAATCAGATGGTGGTGTGTGAATTGTCCAAAAATATTTATTTATTTATTTATTTATTTATAGTTTTTCGCATTGTGCAGGCCTTATATCTTTTTAGCCGATTACTTAACGATGTGAGTCTTTGCTTTAAGGTGTCTAAGAATTCTGATAGATTTATGTTTGGATTTTCATGAACTGCGTGTATTTTGTATTTTGTTTGAATATAATTTACGTGCCTGATAATCTTAATGCTTCTATTTCCGTTGATGTATTGTGTTAACCGTGCTATTTGTGCTCTTAACTCTTCAACGCGTTTCTCAAGTCTTACTTGCCATTTCGGCTTCTTTTTTCTGTGTCCATTACCACTTTCTGTGAGGTCGTGGGTTCGATTCCCACCCAGGACAAATATTTGTGTGATGAACATGACTATTTGTTCTGTGTCTGGGTGTTAATTATCTATATAAGTATGTATTTAGAATTATATAAGTATGTTTATCAGCTTTCTGATTACCATAGTACAAGCTCTGCTTAGTTTGGAATCAGATGGTGGTGTGTGAATTGTCCAAAAATATTTATTTATTTATTTATTTATTTATAGTTTTTCGCATTGTGCAGGCCTTATATCTTTTTAGCCGATTACTTAACGATGTGAGTCTTTGCTTTAAGGTGTCTAAGAATTCTGATAGATTTATGTTTGGATTTTCATGAACTGCGTGTATTTTGTATTTTGTTTGAATATAATTTACGTGCCTGATAATCTTAATGCTTCTATTTCCGTTGATGTATTGTGTTAACCGTGCTATTTGTGCTCTTAACTCTTCAACGCGTTTCTCAAGTCTTACTTGCCATTTCGGCTTCTTTTTTCTGTGTCCATTACCACTTTCTTCTCTTGGTGGTATATCTATAGTTTGCAAGGTAATGAATTCTGTGTTAAGATCTATATATTTAGGTAGAATATTTTTATTTATGTATTCTACAATTACTGCTAGATTCTTTGAACATCTTTGTTTTGGTATATAACTTCTTTTCGTAGGATCAGTATTTTTAAAATGGTTATAGGCTTGATTAAAATTTTGTTCTATTTTCGCTATTTCTTGTTCGTTTAAATAAGAGGTTGATGTTTGTTTTTCCTGTCCTTCGTTAGCATTTTGCAAGCCTCCTTCATTATTAACATTAATATGAAGTAGATTGTTTTCTTGTTCAGCTATAGAGTCTAATTGGTTAGTCGATAGGTTAACGGAACTCAGAGTGTGAGTGTCAATATTATTTTGTACAAATAATTCACTGGCTACTTCGTCTTTGATCTCTTGCAGTCTTTCCTTCCGGATATATCTATTATGTATTATTAACCGTCTTTGATCAGCCACTCTCTGCTCAGTAACATGTTGTAAGTGAGGGAACGTGGTGACAAATGCTCTGTGTAGCTCAGGTCTGTAAGCTGATATGTTTGACTCTAGGTGCGTTATTTTGTAGTAGGCGCGCATAATTGCCTCGTTATGCTCATTCGTCCAACGCATTCGTTGACTTGTCTGACTGTTAGCTAACTGTGACCGTGACTGTGTTATTGTGTGCTGCAGTAGGTTTTGTGTATGTGTGATGGATGTATCTTTATTTGGCTGTATGCTACTTAGTTCCCTGCGAGTTTCCTTATAAATTCTATCTATATTTTTCTGTGTCAAAAGTTTTCGATTGATGATAGCCCTCCTTTGGTCCCCTACTCTTTGTCTACTAACCGCGTGCATTTCCGGAAATTTCTCTATAAATTTAATTTTGTATGAAGTGGAGGTAAATAGCCGCTAATATCAGTTTCCATTAAAGTTAGTTGAAGATATGTGCGTAGGATAAACTCATTCATTTGTTTAGTCCACTTTCTACGCATAAAGCTGACGGTGGTGGGCACAAGGTTTTCGCTGGTATCAGCTTCTTGCGCAACATCCTCCGTTAGCATACTATTGGTTTCCGAGGTTAAACGACTTGGTGAATTGGAATATGGGTTAGTTGATGGAATGGATGGGTAACTTTAAACTGATGTACAGTCGTTGAGTTCTGCAACAGTGCTGAACTGGGCAGAAGTTTGCGATACGGTGTCCCCCCCAGAATACGTAGGACTGCCCGAACCTGATGGCCCAGGGCGGGATTCTCCATCGCAGTTCGCTCCGGTACCCGCCTGGGGTAGTGTTACGCCGCTTCTTAGTCGCATCGCATACTACTGTTCTACTATAGCTCCGTTAGCTGCTGGTAAAGTATATAGCATAATGCTGCCAGCGTCCGCCCCCCACGTGGCACTGGTGTTCGTGCCGGACGTGGAGTTAGATTTATGGGGGGCTTATTATTATTATTATATTGTCCGACGGCTCACGGGCATCTGATGGTTTCGCCAACACATCGGTGTCGGCATGTATGGTATGGTATGGTATGACAAAAAGACAGATATTATATATTTTATATGTCCGTGCTGTGTGCGGATTAAGAATACTAACCCAAGCCCCATGTCGGGATACGTAAGTCGTCGTAAGGGGCAACTAAACCCGACAACTGCTAAGTGGTAAGGTATCAACTCTCTTATTGGTGGGGCCTGAAGCTTACTCCACTACGCTGCTCCAATGCGGGTTGGTATAGAGACTATATACTACTACTATTCTTTAATCCTAAACGAAAAACAAAACAATTATTTACATAAAAGCAAAAATATACCGTATTTTTTCAGTTCTTTCATTTATGAAGCTTGTTACGTTTAGTTCGATAATTTCGATGAATTGCAGAAATTCACAGAAACTGTGAACATTTTGTGTAAAGCTTCTGTAACTAGGACACCAAATGTTGCTACGATTTAGTTTCAGCTTTGCAGTGACGAATTCCCTCTTACACATAAAATCGCCATCACTAATCCCAGTTTAAACTTAAGTGCGCTCACGTACAGCGGCATGCAAGTTGCAGAGAATTTTCTGCACATTTGCAAAAAGTATTGATTAAATCGTTTATCCTTAAAGTTTTGTATATTGATCGTTCAGTATTGATCGTGGGTGGAAGAAACAAAATCAGCCAATAGGTACCAACAAGAACTAATAGAGAATGAACGAAATATTTTATATGAAAGTCACGTCTTTAATACGCTTACATTATATTCACCTGTATGATAGTGAGTTTGTGAGCTTATTTGTAACTGTGAGTGTGTGAGCTTGTTTGTAACCGTGAGTTTGTGAGCTTGCTTGTAACTTTCCTTTGGACATGATTTTGACCCATTTTCAACGGACAGATTTAATTAAAACCTTACACACTTATCAACAATCTAATCTAATCTATACATATATGTATCTGATTCCGAGAACTTAAAAAAAAATCGAAAAAAAATTAGTTTATAAAAACTAAAAAACACGCTTTTGAAGCACATAATACTAAAAAAGTAAAAAATAATCCTTAATATAAAAGCAAAAAATAATAATAAACAAAAATAGTATTATTGTGATAAAAGTGTGTGGCGCTCTGAGCCATATTTTTTGTATATCGAGCAACCAAACTTTTTTCACAATAATACTAGTATTTTTTGTTCATTATCATTTTCTGCTTATATCAAGGATTATTTTACAATTTTTTAATTTTTTAAAACTATATTTAATAATTTACCCAACTACGGCATGGCAAAACAGTATACTTACGTTGTGTTTTTTTCATCCTCAGATCCTCGATATCAATAGTTAATGATGAAAATTTGAATAAAAGGAGTAGGTTGTGAATGACCTAAAAAAATATTAAAAGAAGCAACACTTTTATAATTTACACGAGTCTTCTGACGACTCACAAGACTTTGTTATGCTTATCCTTAGTAAAATCTTAATATATATAATTCTTCTGTGAGTGTGTATGTCACTGAACTCCTCCTTAACGGCTAGACAGATTTTAATGAATTTTTTTGTGTGTATTCAAATGGATTCGAGGATGGTTTAGATTCACAATTTGGGCCACTGGAAATGTTTTTTAATTTTTTTTTTATTTATAAGTACTTTTCCCATATAAATTTTTTCTTATCCGTCAAACGTTTGTATTTCGTGCCGTGCCGTTCTAAACTTTGACACATTCAGAATAACAGGACAGTTCGTATGTCATTATTTGTTTTATATTTTTGTTTGATAGTAACATGAAGTCTCTTTAAGATAATAAGAAAACAAATCCTCTTTTATTACTTTTAAGGCAGGACAACGTCTGCCACTAGTCCACTAGTATGTATATATGATGACAATGCGCGCTTACTATGCAACTGCACTATAAAATTCGAACAGAATTCCACTTTTTTGCGTTGCCTGTTTGTAATGGAGGCAGACAAAATGTGCAGGATGCAGCTGTACATGTACATGTGCAGTCACTTTCACACTACGTCGGTCGAGGGCAGTAAACCGCTGGCTTAAAAGCAACTGCGCAGGCAAATGTATGGCTCGTTGACGTCAGGTGCTCGAAAAACCGCAGAGATTTGTAGAACTGTAGCGCCATAGGGAACGTTCAATTGGACTTTATATTTACAAACAGATTTAAAGTAGTGAAAACTTCTGGGTGTGGTTACAAGTGCCAGTGGAAATGTTTGTAAGTTAATATTGTTTTAATAAAAAGAGTAAGGAAAAGCAGCAATGATAATATAGAGATGGACGAGTAAGCAGGCAACGACCAGTTTCACTGGTGATCGTTACCGTCGAAACTAACGTTAAGATTGAAAGTTGGTATTGAGAATTTTACAAGCTAAAAGTACACCTTGTAAAATCTAAGTTCTTTTTATTAATGTTAAAAATTACATTATTTTAACACTATTAAAACGGTAACGAACTTTGGAATGTAGTTCGTTGGACAAGTCGCAATACAAAGAAAAACAAGAAAAGAAAGAAGAACTTCTTTGCACTGTGACCTTTCCATTTCAAGCAAAAGAGTGCAGATGGAGTTATAAACCAGTTTTGTACTTTGTCGGTCATAAGCAATAAATAGCCAGCGCAAGAAAATTTATAGGTAGTGCAGTGTTCAAAAAGACGTAGAAAAATGACACCATAGTACGAATATCTGGTCATATAGGAAGTTATAGAAATGCACTCTTATTAGTACTTATCGAAGCATGTGTCATAGTTTTTATCTGAGTCTCCATATTATATATCTCCATAGTCGCTTGACTTATCCAAAGTTTAATATTATAAATGCGAAATTAATTCTGTATTCATGTGTGAACCAACAATTTAATAGCATAAAAGATAGTTTATTGCGAAAAACAGACATAAAAAGGTTGAAACAAGACATGAAGGAAAACATGAAATTTGTATGCATTGCGGTTATCGTCAAAGATAAAATCATAAAACTTAGTGATAAGTGCAAATAAATATTTTTACTAGGCTTTTTTAACATACAGACATACAGGGAGAAGCAATAGAAAATAACAATTCGTATGGAATGATAAACGAATTCTACGCGGGCGAAGTCGCCGTCAGAAAGCTAGTTATTTTATAAAAGGTTCTAAACTATAGTCCGGCCAACGAGACGTGATAAAAAATGTAAACAAAGTTTCAGGGGTTCAAAACATTTTTATTTGAATAAATTCTATACATAGCATATACTAGCGACCCGGCCCAGCTTCGCTCGAGCGATTAAGTGATATACATTAAAAATTTATTTTACAAAAACCCATTTAAGTACTAGGCAAGAAATAGATGCGCGATGAGAACGCGCGCCGGGGGATGTTATGATTTATGGTAAAACAAAATATCATCTTCTAAAGTATTTATTTGATTACATTTTGTACAATTTTAATCTGAATTGACGAAGTTAATTAACGTTTTTATTTAGATAAGGATTAATACATGCGTACATGTATAGGTTGTCTACATCGCGGGCCGCGGCTATTATTTATGACTGTACATAACTATAATTGCGATAGTAACATAAAGGAAGGTTCGGGACGGGCCTATTGTATTAGGTAGTTCGGGAAAATTCTAGAGAACCGTGGGTAGCCGTATGTTAGAATGTAAGGCACGCACCGGGCCGCGACAGGACATAGTTTAGTTCCGGAAGTGAAATCAAAGCGATCACTCCAAGCAACAAGGAAGAATTATTTCGACGACTACAGCGAAGATATTTGACTATAGTGATTGTGCTTGGTGATTTGGATTCTGTTGAGTGGATTTTTGTATAAGGAGACAATAAACAACTTCTACGTTGCAAACGGTATTTTATTACCCATAGGGCGTAACAATATTTACATCACGTTTTTGCCAGTTTCGTTATAACTGGACGAGTAATAATAGGTAAAGTCAGTAAGTCGTCAGTATTTTCTTATAGAACGAGTCGTGAGTGTGAACTAACATTGTAAATATAAATATCACGGCTGTACTCACGTGGTTTTATTCGGGGATGCCCGACTAGTTTCGGTCCTAACCGAGGACCTTAGTCATGAGCTCCCGCCGCCGGTCGCGGTGACATCACGGCGGAGACTGCGCGCCGCGGCCCGGGCGGCTCGTCGACTCGTGCGGCCCGAAGTGTTATTGTTCGGTGAGGTTAGGCTGGTTACAGTCGGGGCAGTCTTCATGTTGTCTTGCGTGTCGTCATCAGCAGCGCGCGCGCACAGTTTCGGTGGGAAGCATACCGTACTAACCGTGTCGCTCTCCAAAGTGTCCGTTGCACAGAAATGTGACGTAGTATGTAGAATTGGTCTCCAGGCTGGGGGGACAGTCCAACCACTATCGCGATTGAAATTTGGACGACGACTAATCTCTATTGCTTCACGAACTTTCCGGGGAACGAGGAATTTTTCTCTCGCCAACACCGATACTTTGTCGAAGCGAATAAAGTGAGTCGTGTCCTGAGAATGGGCGTGTTCAGCGACTGCCGACCCCTTGCTGTCCATATTCTTTATGCTACGTATGTGCTCGGACAGCCTGGTAGCGATATTGCGTCGGGTTTCACCGATATAACCCTTGCCACAGTTGCACGGTATAAGGTAAACGCCAGGTACGTTGAGCGGGTCTTTATCCTTTGGCGAACGTAGGAACTCCCTTATTTGTGTAGGAGAACGGAAAATGGTCCTGATGTTGTATTTGGACCGCAGCAGATATCCAATTTTGTCCGTCACACCTTTTATGTAAGGCAGATAGGCTGGTATACGTTCTACGCTCACCAAACGTTGTTTTGAGTTACCACCCATCAGCCGGAGACTTTGTCTCCATGAGTATCCATTAATTTCCAGCACGTTTCTCACATATTTCAATTCTGAGTTAACGTGCTGGAAAGCGCATAGATTCAAAGCCCGGCCGATAAGAGTCCTGGGCACCGAAGAGAGATGGATCGGATGATGGTGTGAGTCCGCCTGCAAATACCGATCGGTGTGCGTCGGTTTACGATAGACTGTATGAGACAGCTTACCATCGGGTTCACGGCAGACAAGCACATCTAGGAACGAAAGAGTCCCGTCCTTCTCTGTTTCCACCGTAAATTGGATTTTGGGATGTACTTTGTTAAGGTGCACCAGAAACTCCGATAACCCATCCTTGGATATTATTGCAAAGACGTCGTCCACGTACCTCCACCAAAATCGCGGCCTTGCTGATGTTGTTTCTAACGCCTTATCTTCAACCCACTCCATAAAAATGTTCGCCACTACCGGAGCAATCGGGGAACCCATAGCCACCCCGTCGACCTGAAGGAAATATTCACCACGCCAGACGAAATAACCCGTTTTTAAACATAGCTCCACCAGTTCACCAGTTCCAGTAGGTAAATCAGCGTTCTCTACTAAAGTAGATATGATTTGGATGGAATCCTCTACTGGAACGTTAGTGAATAGTGAAGCTACGTCAAAGCTGACCATTATCTCGTTATCTAGCAGATGTACATCCCCCAACAGGCTGACGAAATGTCCTGAATCCTTTACGTGTCTGGATGTTTTCCCCGTGAATGGATGGAGTAAAGTGGCCAGGTGTCTGGAGAGCTTGTAAGTCGGCGAATCAATTTGACTTACGATAGGTCTCAGGGGCCAATCCGGTTTATGTGTTTTAGGCAACCCATAGATTTTAGGTGGAGTTGGATTGTGAGGACGTAGGCGGTCTGTCTGATCTTCGGGCAGGTACTTTTTCATTAAGTTGAGGACTTTGGTTGTTACTCTTGCTGTTGGGTTATAGTCTACTTTTTTATATGTCGCTGTGTCGCTGACCAGTTGGGTGATTTTCTCTTCGTAAACCTTCGTGTCTACCACAACTGTAGCATTTCCTTTATCGGCGGGTAGAACTAAAACATCTTCGTTGTTACGCAAGTTTCGGAGTGCTCTAAGTTCTTGTGGACTCATGTTACCTTTCGGTGGTTTCGACTTGCGTAAAAAGGTGGATATATCTTGCCTCAAACATTCAGCATCCCGGTGAGGAATTTTGTTCCTAAAAATGGTATTTTCCAAATTGGTGATAATTGTTTCCACCGGGATTTTCCGAGGGGCTGGTGCAAAATTTAGGCCTCGAGACAGGACTTTTTCAGTGACCTCATCAAGGGATTGAGACGATAAATTGATAACAGTCGTTTTTGGTACCACGTCTGTAGTCGGCCTTATTTCTTTAACATTTTTATGTCGGTGGGTACTTTTGTTATTTTTCTCGACTTTGTTTAGGTTATTCAATTTATTTCTGTGCCTTACTTGGATTTTATTTGCAGTAGTCTCTGTCCTGTTGTATGTCATTGAATCGAGTACCTCCCTCTACCTCTAATTAATGGATACTCATGGAGACAAAGTCTCCGGCTGATGGGTGGTAACTCAAAACAACGTTTGGTGAGCGTAGAACGTATACCAGCCTATCTGCCTTACATAAAAGGTGTGACGGACAAAATTGGATATCTGCTGCGGTCCAAATACAACATCAGGACCATTTTCCGTTCTCCTACACAAATAAGGGAGTTCCTACGTTCGCCAAAGGATAAAGACCCGCTCAACGTACCTGGCGTTTACCTTATACCGTGCAACTGTGGCAAGGGTTATATCGGTGAAACCCGACGCAATATCGCTACCAGGCTGTCCGAGCACATACGTAGCATAAAGAATATGGACAGCAAGGGGTCGGCAGTCGCTGAACACGCCCATTCTCAGGACACGACTCACTTTATTCGCTTCGACAAAGTATCGGTGTTGGCGAGAGAAAAATTCCTCGTTCCCCGGAAAGTTCGTGAAGCAATAGAGATTAGTCGTCGTCCAAATTTCAATCGCGATAGTGGTTGGACTGTCCCCCCAGCCTGGAGACCAATTCTACATACTACGTCACATTTCTGTGCAACGGACACTTTGGAGAGCGACACGGTTAGTACGGTATGCTTCCCACCGAAACTGTGCGCGCGCGCTGCTGATGACGACACGCAAGACAACATGAAGACTGCCCCGACTGTAACCAGCCTAACCTCACCGAACAATAACACTTCGGGCCGCACGAGTCGACGAGCCGCCCGGGCCGCGGCGCGCAGTCTCCGCCGTGATGTCACCGCGACCGGCGGCGGGAGCTCATGACTAAGGTCCTCGGTTAGGACCGAAACTAGTCGGGCATCCCCGAATAAAACCACGTGAGTACAGCCGTGATATTTATATTTACAAGTCGTCAGTAATCAGTCAGTCAAGTCAGTCATAAATTCAAGTAAAGCGATGGCTTTTTTACCAAAACGTGACCAATGGAATTTTGGAGAAATGAAATGAAATGAAATGAAATGAAATATTCTTTATTCACTGTACGGTTCATTTACAAACTCTTAGTGAACGTTATTTTTTTTGTTCTGTCTGCTCTGGGTGCGCTTAGGCAATGCTGAGCTGAGGCAAGCTGTATAAACATATTTTCGCACTGTTATTTTATTTCACAACACTTATGCACTGTAATTAACCTATATCAAACCAAATGCCATCAAATTTATCCGATATTACTCAAAATTATACCAATAACATGAAAATAAAACAAGAGCACAACATGATGTATTTTTCGACTTCCCGTCAAAACGCGACCAAATGTTGACAACTGTGGTACTGACTGCTTTCCTGTACCATAAGAATAAATAATAATTACATAGAACGGAATCTCCTTTGACCGGGTGGAAAACGCCGCTATTTTTATACCTACTTCCCCCTTCACCTCGTTACGCCCCTCTGTCGCCCAGGCGTGTTGACAGGGTTGTCAACTGTTAATACTGCTTTTTTATAGATAATATAGGTAGCTAAAATATAAGTTTTCCTTTACTTAAAAATCATTATTTTAGTTTAGTATTACAAAGTATGAGAATTATAAATACTTACCTACACTATAAATACCTGCTCATGAATAATAAATTATTATGAGTACCATACCAAATGAAGCCATTTAAGTAAGTATTACTTACCTACATAGGTGTAAGTACTTACGTAGTGTGGGTTTAAAATAAACGAATTACATATTAAGTATAACGTTCGTGCGCCAGTGCCGCGGCGCCGCAATCGCGAGGCAAAACAATCGAGAAAGGTTCAATGACCGATGGCGGGGGCTATTAAAAAATATTTTGGCGACATGTTAAAATGCTGTAGTTATCTAACATTTTTTTATATAATTGAGTGAAAGTGAAACAATTGGCTACACAAAAAAGAACTGGTCACATCCTTTTGATAAATTAGGTACGGAAAAGGAATAATATTTAAAAAATATTACTTATCTCGCATCATCTTTGGGCAAACTAAAAAAACTTAAGTTTGGCATTGTTTTAGAATTGTTTGTACAACCAAATACACCACATTAACTTGGCGCCGTTATTGTAATTGACGCGCCCGTCCGAGACAGCCCGTCTTCAGTAGTCGGTTTAGCCGAAATTAAAGTGTAGGCTAATATCGTGACCTTGAGCCCGTTTTGAGCGGGAGTTTCCGTTCTACGTAGTATTATTTATTCTTATGCCTGTACCACGAAACAGGCAACAAAAGCTGTCGTTGACAAACTGACGCCATTACTGCTTACGTGTGATAAGGACAGAGATAATTATTGCTCGCTCTCGCAATAGTAACTTGGTAACGGTCTGTTTGTTTACATTCTTTATCTCGTCTCGTTGGCCGGACTATACTATAATACATAGGTACTTAGTAACTATTTCATAATTAGCAACAAAATTTTTGTTTTTTTAAAAGTTTTTTTTTTGTTTGTTTAAAACTGTTACCCACTCTTGCTATTGTATAGAAATAATAAGTTATTATGTATGTCGGCGTAGGGGTTATATCTCCTTGAATAAAACAGCAAAATTCCACAAACATACGGTTTATTCGATAATCACTTAATTTATATCACTTTACAGCAAACTTCGCAGACACACGGTTTATAGTCACTTATTTTTATATTACTTTAAACACAATCGCGACAAAGCGGCATAGCATGTAGATCGGGCAACTGCTCGCAAACGACTGATCCGAAACTACTGGCGCGCTGCCCTTTTATATTGTATTGGGGGTATTGCCTGTTGCACGTGTTGCTTACAAAGATGGCGGCGCCGACACGGCCATACTGACATGCGCACGTCCTCGTGCGCGCAAATTCTTTATACACCTGACATTTTTTAACAAACTACACAAAATTACTTTATTTTTATTTTTATAACTTTTAGCAATCTTTAACTATATGCAAGTTTTTAACACATTAGATTACATTGATATCAAATCGTGATACACATTATATGATTAGATCTGGGCCGGTTCATATCAACCCTTCAGAGATTTAAAGATAATAAGTCATAGTATAGACTCCTTTAGTTTTAGTAAATTAGTCCAAGTACAAAACACTGTAGTTATTCATTGTTTGGTTGCTAGGCCGGACACTAAGTCCCTGTAGCTAATTCGTGCTAGACCAGGCATAAGCCTCCTTAGCTGGTTGCTAGTCCGGATACTAAGTCCCTGTAGCTAATTCGTGCTAGACCAGGCATTAGCCTCTTTAGGTAGTTGCTAGTCCGGATACTAAGTCCCTGTAGCTAATTCGTGCTAGACCAGGCATAAGCCTCTTTAGCTGGTTGCTAGTCCGGACACTAAGTCCCTGTAGCTAATTCGTGCTAGACCAGGCATAAGCCTCTTTAGCTGGTTGCTAGTCCGGGCAGAAGTCCCTGTAGCAGAGTCAAAGTCCGGACTGTTCCCTCCAATGACTCTTACTAAATTTTTTTTTAGTTTCATTTTTTTTGTTACTACATTATTATAATTTTTTTTAAATATTTAATTTATCTTACTATAGGGCGTAGGGGATGACTGAGCGGTGTAATCATCTTCATTTACTGCTTGCTATAGCTATAGCGTACACCATTTATCACTCCACTTTAAATTATGAAATTATTATTCACGCACTAAGCTAACCGACAGTGAAATGAAATGAAATGGAAAACGTTTATTGATGACTGTTTACAAAAAGTTTAGGTGTTTGCGTCTAACAATAGTATTTAAACAGTCTACCTTATTCAGGCATTCGATAATCACTAAATTAAACTAAAGTTATTTATTTACTGAATTAATACAATATAACTGAATTAACTTAATTTAAATTTTAAATTTTAAGTTTATTTTAAAGTTTTTAGAATCCGTTAAAACAAATTTTAACGGATCTTCGGCTTTAATGCCTACCCACCGCTGGGTCAATGAGAGAAAAAAAGCCGGAGGAAAGAAAACTCTCAGGCATGGTTAAATTTATATTTTATCGCGGAAAAGCTTCCCAAACCTTTGTACTTTTATGCATTAGATGTTTTCATAAGGTTTTGTCATCAAGGTACTCATTAATATTATAATAAACAGTATCTTAATAGAGGTGTGTGTGTGTGCTTGGTGTCTCGAATAAGACTGATCGCTTCGCACGTCGACCCGGCCAACCTGACGAGTCGCACATCCTCGTGTGTACCTGTAACAACGTAAACAAACTGCAAGTATCTTTGTGATCTCGGCCAAGCTGACTCAGCCCCAAAATAAGTTTACCCTCTCTTGTGAGGACCATGGACATACAAACCCAGACAGAACAGAAACTAAAACTTATTTCAATCCGCGCTTCGCCGGGAATCGAACCCGGAATCCCTGATTGGCAGTCCAGCGTGGTAACCAGTGCGGTCTTAGGGCGTGGCAGGGCCCTCGGATGATTCATCCATTGCACGTGTTGTTTACGAGAGTACGATGACGCTGCGCCGTCACGGCCATGCTGACGAGCGTACGTCCTCGTACGCGCAACTTACAAGTTATCTGACAACAAAAACAAGCGTTCGATCATCCTAACTTACTATTAAATTGAGCTTTGAGAGTTACAACCTACTGGTCCGGTCGTGGAAGACCCTTCAGTTTGACGACTGCCTGGACCGGTCATGAATGACCCTTCAAGCACTACAACCTGGTTCGGCCATAAGTGGCCCTTCAAGATTATACATGCCTGGTCCGGCCATAAGTGGCCCTTCAGGATTATATTTGCGAATTATCCGAAGATGGACGGGAACCCATAGAATCAGAGATTTTTTGAAGAATGGCTTCCATGCCATTGGAAAATAATGAAAAGAAAAGATTGCCCTTCATATTGGCCGAGATTTGGTGTGTAGGTGGATCATAATGGAAAAGTCGTTAGCACTAATACCGTATTAACCAAGATCCAGTTTTTTTTAATAGTACCAAAGATAAAAAAAACATTCAGTGATGTTAATCACTTATAATTACTCTATGCTATTGTTTATTTGGTGACACGAAATAATTTCTTTTAACACTTCAACTACCTTCACTAGACACATTAGGCACCCATACGTTACATATCGCACAAAAGTTTGGAGAAAATAACATCAAGAATCTATTGCGGACTTTCATTTCTTTTATCTCATCAACTTATTGACAAAACAACATTAACCCATTCAAATGTACCAAAAGTTCCTTTAAAATAAACAAATTATAACCTTAAAATCACATACACAGCTGTACCGAAAAGTTCATTTAAAATAAGCAAACTTTAATCTTAAAACCAGATACAAAGCTAGGCCCAGGCCATCCATGGCCACATCACTAGCCGTCCATCGCCCCCTGACCAACCCCAAAAGGAGTTGCGGTTACGACTACAGACCAATGAATGCAGTACGGCCAAATAGCTAACAATAGTCTCTTGAGAACTAGGCCACCGCCACATCACTAGCCGTCCATCGCCCCCTGACCAACCCCAAAAGGAGTTGCGGTAACGACTACAGACCAATGAATGCGGTGCGGCCAATCTTTAATAGCCTTGCCTTGTGATCTATTAGTCGGCGGAGATAACCTCCTCACCGATTTCTACATCAAAAAAATCTAGATAACAGCTGGTACATTACTCAAAGGAATTTTTCGTACACGGTCATGGGCATACCTAAAGATTGTATTACCATTTACTAGTTTTAAGATTTTAGATTATATCGATCACTATCGAAAATGAGTTGGGACAAAGTCTTACGATAAACAGTACGAGTCTATTCTTGTGGCCTTATTTTAATTCACCTGATATGACAAGAGTAACATTACCAAAACTGTTGTCGCCAACGATTTTAATTAGTAAAATAGCAACATTCTAGGGTAGAAAAATAATTATGTTCATTTATCAATCATAATACGGATGCATTAAGTTTCTGTACAAATACCGGCAAAATGAGATAATAGAATTATTACTGTCCTAGACATCAAGGAATTAGGCAGTAAAATAAGTACGGTAAAGCTCCGTTAAAATAAGTATTGATTTGTAACTGTGTTGTCATTATAATTGAGTTAAGTGCAATTCAGTAACTGTATCAAGTAAGTGGTCGAGGTTATTGTTTCTGTGTCATAACTCATAAGATCAGATTGGGTAAGTGCAGTTGTGTTTCACAGTTATATAACGAGTTAGTATGAGTTCACACATGTTCTAATTATACTGTTAATGTATTTGGTGATGTGTAGGATATTGTGTAGTGATTTACTATAAAATACAGTGCTTATTATCTTGAAAGTGGTTTGGTAGACTCACAAAACAGTAAGTAATTTTCTTAAGTAGGGACATATGCCTGAATTCATAACAAATAATGCATGGCTTTAGGAAGACCACTACAGGTGTCAATTAACTGTTTTCAAACAACCAAACGGGTATAGACATGTTAATTGTGAAGCCTTTTTAAAAATACTCGGCTAATCTTTATGTCATATTTTATCAGGTAAAATAAAACGAATAAACAGTAACCATTAATTTGTTCAGTACAGTCCACGTTTACAGTACTGTATGAATTTCTGAATATACGTTCGTTGAACGAAACTGTTCGGTGAACAAACTTCGTTCACCTTTAAAGTTATGGCCAACAGATTATTTAACAAGATAGCATTCGGTACCAGAATCAAACTAAACATAGAACGACTGACCGGATTGATGTAGTTGTCCATAAAACACCAGCCATATTGCGCCGTGTCAACAGGCGCTTGGCTATCGTGCTGACCACGCTGTTGTCTGCGCCTTCAACCAGAGATGTGTTGCTCGTATTGCCACGACGATAGGTAGGCGCCTCGCCACATGACATCTCGCCATATGTCAAACATAGCGCAGCAGTGAGAGTTCGGTTCAGATCCCAATTCTGATGTCGGCGTAGGGGTTACATCTCCTTGAATAAAACAGCAAAATTCCACAAACACACGGTTTATTCGATAATCACTTAATTTATATCACTTTAAAGCAAACTTCGCAGACACACGGTTTATAGTCACTTATTTTTATATTACTTTAAACACAATCGCGACAAAGCGGCATAGCATGTAGATCGGGCAACTGCTCGCAAACGACTGATCCGAAACTACTGGCGCGCTGCCCTTTTATATTGCATTGGGGGTATTGCCTGTTGCACGTGTTGCTTACAAAGATGGCGGCGCCGACATGTATGTACTTAGTTTTAGAAATGAAAACCAGAAGCAGAATATTTAGATAGGATACAATTTACAGGTAACGATTTAAGGTTTCTAATTATTAACATTTCCTTATACAACAACAATTAAATAATAAGTAAGCACAGACACAGAATTTCAGTACGCAATCGGACAGAGTTACAGCCGTTATCAAGATTAAAGCACTAATAATCCTCCCTTAGAGGAGACCTCGCTTTTATAGGCGTTTTCTCCTACTTCGTCATATTTTTTATTCAACTACCGGCGTTGATTCCTAACACTGCCTCTCCTGACATCCTGGCGTCCCCGCCAGGCGGTGAAGGTCCTTCAATGCCATACACTTAATTAGCAGTGCACTGAAGCTCTTGAGCGCCTGGTGCCACGTAGAAGCACACGAGAGCGCCACGTACCGTACAGTGGCGGAGGCAGCAGCCTTCAAACGCATGATGACATCTCAAGGATTAGCTTCTGCAAATGAGAACAAATCAAACTAAATACCAAACTTAAAGATCGGCCTGTTGTCTGCAGCACTTTTTGAAATTTAAAGTTTTTTTTTGTAATAAATCTAGCAATTAGGTTTTGAATCATAAAGCATGAGATGTTCTTGTGACTTAACTGCAATTTATAACAAGCGCTTCTAGATAAGAATTAAGCTTATGAGATATTTCATTAAAGTTTTGGAACAGTCATTAAAACTAAGCTTCAGAATTAAAACAAAAATAGTAATGGAACTTTGAAGCGAAAGGTAAAAGAAAACAGTAAAATAAATAAAATAAATGGCTATAAATAGAATAATAATTAACAGGTTGTTGCTTTTTCTAAATGAATGTACTCGTAGCGCCATCTACCTAAAAGTTCAAAAGTTTAACATAACAACTGAGCTCCTTGATAACATCCGGCCGTCCTGTTTACACGTTCGTCCTCGATCGTGTGGGTCTGATTCAAGAACTGCAAAATGAAACAAGTCCTGTTAAAACCTTATATTTTTCTTAAATTTTTATGACTTCTTACAATACCGGCTTGCATGTGAACTTGAGTAGCCCAAACTTAAACACGGCTTGACCTAGGTGATGTTCGTACAATATTACACTAGTCGTGTATCACCGCATTGCAATCTGTAACAACAGTGTTCATCACGGATCTCTGTTAACAATAACACGGCTTCAACTAGATGTTTATATAGGATCCCACTAGTCTTGTATCACCGCATTGCAATCTGTAACAACAGTGTTCATCACGGATTTCTGTTAACAATAACACGGCTTCAACTAGATATTTATATAGGATCACACTAGTCTTGTATCACCGCATTTCCAATCTGTAAAAACAGTGTTCATCGTAGATTTCTGTTGTACATATGTTGTTCACAGGCACTCTTTATAGGTAACATTAAATGCGCAGCCGATATTGCAGAGAATGTATTAGACTTATTAATTGTTCGAAAGGCAATCGTTTAGAACACTTAACTATATCAAAAAGAAATATGAATCAGGTTTCATTTTATGGTAACAGTTTCAAAAATGACATGTAAAGAAAATTAATATATTTGTGCATAAATTAGGAACAACGTACTTAGAAGAACTTTTAGGTCCAATAAAACTAACAAAAATTTACCAATATAGAAAAAAAAAAACTTGGGTCAGATAGGATGTAAAAAATGAAGTCACCAGTAAAGCCCCCCGGGGTTACAGAGCCCGCGGGTTGTATGCTAGCATTTTTCTTAATATTTTCATCTTGCTGTCAATAGTACACAGTGTGTTACACTTTGTTACAAATGTTTATAGCACCATGGTAAAAGCGTGCTTAAACCAGTAGAATGTTTTATTACAAGTTCAGCCAATATCGTCACGCTGTCATCACTAGTAATACCCAGGCATTACACAGTCTTGGCCAACAGACGACACTGTCATTTACCAAAAATAAAAATTCGATAGCAGACATAATGACAAGTTTAGTATCACGCGAAAAAAAAACTTATTTGCACATTGAAACACAAGCGTAACATTAAGAAAATGAAATTTTATGAACAAACTTTTAAAGGAAAAGTAATTTGTTATTATGAAAGATTTATGTAACTCACTGCCGGTTCACTATTGCTACCACCTAGAATAACAATGTGCACAGTTAGAACTGACCAAATCACATGTCCTCGTGTTCTCCCGTAGTAAAGGTACACAGGTTGAAGCTCGGCCTACCTGACATTACTCTGCTACAACTTACAAAACCGTTTCTGATATCTTTACTAATCGCAGTCAGTAACGAATATTCAAATTGGTCAGCGGTAAAGGTATATAGGTAGCCGAAAAAAAAAACTCCCTGTACCTATTTCATCTGAAAATGGTTTAGCAATTTGTGCGTTAACAAAATGATTAACAAAGTAGGTAGGTAGTCAAAAAAGAACGATAGTATCCAGTATAAACCTTGTCTGTAAATGCACTAGACATCAATTAAATCTGACAAACAAAACTGTTATATCACATTATACCGTTGGTTTATAATTGAGCTTGCTTAATGTCACTTATTTACCTTAAAAAATCATTAATCATAAAAAGTAAGTAATAGGTAAAGAGAGCAACTTTCTTTTTAGTACTGTTATTCTTGGTTGTCAACACTACTTCAACCACTGATCTAGAGTGTCATTTTTAAGCTTCCAGCACCCATTCTCAACTTGCTTCCTTCATTAGAGGAGAGTCTGAAAACTCAAGAAAAATCTCAAGGTTTTGTCCCATGTTACTTGAATAAAAATTGATAAATACTCGTAACTCTCAGCCAACAACTTTGATAGTTAATTATACGAATACTCATAGCATATGCAATCTATATAAAATATCAACTGTCACTTTTAACTTTAAGATTGTATTCGGTTATTTATGCAAGTTTGCTAAAATTTACTTTTGGTACAGACCAACCAATTCAATTTTTGAAGTAAAGATTAAACGTCTTTGTTTAATGCTTACATTTGTAGGTATTCAGAAAAATATCAGATACCAAGTTTATAAATTGACTTCTTGCTTTGAAATGACTACAAATATTCAAAAACACTGTTTCACGGAAATAATTGCGTGCACTCTCGATTCGGAAATATTTAACAAAAATGTTGCCATTACTTACTCCCCAGTGACTGTACTGTACTCGTTGGGTACAAATAAATACTTTTGAAAAGGTAAAATTAACCGACTGCAAGAACTAGGTACTCATTTTCTTCATACATAAACTTATCTCAAAAGCAAAGGATAAGCAGAGTATTTTTAAAGTAACAAAAAAAAATGCTTTTTCACTTGGATTCGCAAAACTAATAAGTAACAAATGTAGCATTAAATTTTTATCATGGATAGACGTATCCATCGTCGAATCTTCGATACAGAATACTACTCTGGGGAAACTACAGATTTCAATAAAGCGTTTATAGCACAAAAGAGATGTATTCGCGCTATAGCTAATACCACTCCATTAACAAGCTGCGAGCCTCTCTTTAAAAGGTTTAAAATATTAAGTGTGCCCTGTCTGTACATATGTGAAGCCCGTTTAATTGTAAAGACACAACTTTTTATTTACAAGGAAAGATGAATATTGTAATTTTTTTTTTACTTGTTTTCCTGATAAGACTATTGGTGCCTGTCAATAACCTAGTCAGCTATAAGGTCAAAAAATTGCTACCACATGTGCGTCAAAATTAACAATAAATTACCGACAAATATTTAAAACTTCACTATGGTAAAATTTAACATAAAACTATACCACATATACTACATACCGCAAATAAATATTTTCTTAAAAGAATTATTTTTTACTTACGGGTTCTGACCTTACCCAACGTTTTCAAATATACGAGTAAGTATACGAGTAAGTCTCACTCCGAGAGTTATCACTGAACTGGTACAGATTGTTTAATCGATACATGATCGATACACGAAAAATGTAAAAAAACGTGCGTACTGATTTCTGCATTTGTTCAGGATGAAACTTTAAATGTGGGGCGCGCGTCTATCCCACTTCTGATTTTAAAAATGAAAACCAGAAGCAGAATATTTAGATCACCATTTAATTCACAAAGCCTTTGATACAATTTACAGGTAACGATTTAAGGTTTCTAATTATTAACATTTCCTTATACAACAACAATTAAATAATAAGTATGCACAGACATAGAATTTCAGTACGCAATCGGACAGAGTTACAGCCGTTATCAAGATTAAAGCACTAATAATCCTCCCTTAGAGGAGGCCTCGCTTTTATAGGCGTTTTTTCCTACTTCGTCATATTTTTTATTCAACTACCGGCGTTGATTCCTAACATTAGTACGTGTCACCATCCAGCTTAACTACACGAAAACGCGGCCCATGCTGAAAACCAGCAGTTATGGTCATCCATGACATAGGCTGAGCATGGACCCATTTCGTCGTCCGATTACATATTTGTTTGTTATTTTATTATTATAAGCTTGTTTATTATTGCGATGACGAAATAAATGTTTTTTTCTTTCTTTCTTTCAAAAATGCTAGCTAACTCTGTCATATTTTTACGACGGTCTTATGTATAAAAGCACTTCTGTGTGCCAAAAAGGGGCCAAGAAATATTTAAGAGAAGAATTAATTGGAACATTTTAAAGACGTGAACATTACATTTACTGTCAAGAAAGTATTATTTACTACTATCTCGTTTTAAGTGTTAAAATATCAGTAAATCAAACTTATCGATGGTCGGGGTACTAACGTAATAAACCGAAAGATTACTTGTCGGAGCAAAACTTCGTCTTTATGGGTTATTGAAATGTTTTGAAATTCAAAGGTGGCATTAAAGAAAGTTATACTACCGGAGTTCAATTGATTAAGCGTTTCTCCTTTCCTTCGCCTCAGGCTGAAAGATTTGAAGATAAGAGCCGTCATCACGCCATTCCGTATCCCACCGGAAAGTTTATTTCCAACTTAATACCGTTTTCCAAATACACGATGTTACGAAAGAAGAATAAATATAGACTTTATGAAAAAATCTTACTTATCTTTATATGTATATTTCTTGTGTGCGTGTGTATGTCTCCGAACTCCTCCTAAACGACTGGACGGATTATAATGAATTTTTTTTGTGTGTATTCAAGGGGATTTGAGAATGGTTTAGATTCACAATTTGGTTTACTGGAAAATGTTTTTTTAATTTTTTATTTATTTATAAGTAATTTTACTATATAAATCGTTCCTATCGTTTTTTTTCAATTATGGCATCGCAAACTCTGTGCATACTGCCAGCGTCAAGTATAACTTTTGCATCATTTTTTGCTAGTTTCAATAAAGCTGGACGAAGTATAACAAAGTCAGTAAGTAAGTCGTCAGTAATCAGTCAGTCTAATCAGTCCAACATTCAAGTAAAGCGATGGCTACTTTACTAGAACTGTCACACGTTTATATTTCGTACCATGTCGTTCTAAACTTTGACACAGTCAGAATAACAAGACAGTTAGCATGTCAGAGTAACATAAAATATTGAAGACCGAGACGCCATTCGTTAATAAAAAAACATAAAATATCTTAAAGATAATAAAAAGTTATGTAAGATTCTTTCACTTAGAATGACATGTACCTAAGTTTGAGTTGTCTGTGTAGACATTAGCGTTATAAATATTTACTTTTACGTACAAAACTTTGAGTTACTTAGCTTTATGTAAAGTGAAAATGTATGGTTTAAACACAAATAAGGATCGAATTGAGATTTTAGTCTGTAAAATAAATAATGTAGTTAAAAAAAATAAAAAAAACACGCTCTTGTAAAAATACGACCTAAAAAGTAAAAAAATAAGAAGAAAACGTATTTTACTTAAAAAAAGGCGTGGGGTGGAAGATACTATTGACATCATGCACCCCACGCTTTTTTACAGTAAAATACATTTTCTTCTTATTTTTTTTACTTTTTAGGTCGTATTTACAAGAGCGTGTTTTTTAGTTTTTTAAACTACATTATTTATTTTTAATTTTTTAGTTGGATTTTTATTCTCAAATTACTGCATTTATTTTAAAAACAACTGCATACTAATCCGTACAATTAAGAACGCATACCTAAACACACAAACGTTACACTAATAAGCACGATAAACTGATGTGCAATATTTATTAGTTCATAATTTTTACTTGATTTTTTTTGTAGGTGGTTAAAGTATGTTTGTTCATCGCTATATTCTTTTTCACCGTGAAGAAATCATTATCATCATCTCTTCTTCATCATCAGAAAATTCTTCTTAAAACATACGAGGATCTTTAGATCAGATTGCATGCTGACATGCTTTTTGAAGAAGTAGAACTATTATCGTTCGCCCGGGGAAGTACCACCGCTGCACTCACTTCTGCCGTGAACCAATTCTATTGTGTTTCGGTGGAAAGGTGCAGTTACCGGCCACACTTACATGAGGCGACCACCAGCCTCCGTAATAGCAGCGCAACTGCATACGACTTCAGACAAGACTTACCTATGCTTGCTTGAGGTTATATGTAGATGTCCATGGGCTGCAGCGACCACATAACACCACGTGGCCTGCATGCTCGTCTGCTACTCCATTCAAATAAATAAAAAATGCTTTAGTTGGGTGCATTTGGTCTTGATTGTATTAATTGTAAAAGGACAAAACCACATGAATTAGTGTACATGAGTATAGTGCAGTGAAAATAACTAAGTGCTGGTGCAAAACTATACGCTTATTATAGGACACAACGAAAAAGTATATTCGCCTTAACAGAGACTAAGAAACGTTAATGGACGCATTCTTAGATATAGTTTATTTAGCAGTTTAAGTTAGAAATAAATTACTCATTAGTCTTAAGACTAGATTGTAATTAAAATAGGGTTACAAGACCTTATAATAAGAAAAAAAAATCATAGTTCATCAAGAAAAACAAATTCCTCCGTTCATAATATTGAACATGTAAGTATAATGTCATTTAAACTCTCACTCGATTAAATACTATTCCACGAATAAACACGTGGCAGTTCCCAAACGCAGTTCTTGGAACGTTTCTGGCGTAAATAATATGAATTTTACATGCTTCCATAAGCGCGGCTCAGGTGCCTGCAATTTGCGTTCAGGCCGTAACGAAGTACTTATTTGACGTATTTTAAAATGCATATCATATGTTCAAATACATGAAACAAAAGTAGAAAATATTTTTGTGTTTGTTCCAAAGAAATTTGTTTATAGTTTAGCCGTATGTGTGATAATGTATTCAGATAGCTTCCAAAAAAACTTCACTGACTGCTTCTTCAAGACTTGAAATTAAACCACTTTGGAGTATAAGTAACACTTGACTATTCACTTTATTCCAACTTGCGAGTACAATTATTACTGTGAATGCATACAAAACAATCATTTTGTGAGACTCTTATACATCTACGAAATGTTCTTAACAGCGTGATTCAGCTAATATTTACAATGTCAACCATTGAAATAATTTAGAACTAGAACTTTGAAATTAGAACATTTTATTCTAAACGCAATGTGTGATTAGTCCATGGTATCCAAGGCATGGTGAGTACATAATTTCTTCATATTAAGCTACGATTTTTTTTTCTTTATACAAAGTTTAACATTTAACTATGTGAAAAAAAAAAGTTGATCAATTTCTTGCTTTTTGAAGTAACCTCTTTTTGTTTCTTAGTATCGTCACATGCGTTGGATCCAATATTTGAAGCAGTCACTCCATTCTTCTATAGAGCCTGGTATCTCTTACTTGCCACTGTCGAACAAGACCACAGGTTTTTCAGGCTTTATCATACTAATATTATAAACGCGAAAGTTTGTAAGCATGGATGTATGGATGTATGGATGATAAGGAGTAACAACTCTTTCACGTAAAAACTACTGAATGGATTTTAATGAAACTTTACAATAGTATAGATTATACATCAGAATAGCACATAAGCTACAATTTATAAAGATATTGTGTGCATTGTCCAAAATATGACGATAAGTTTCAAATAAGTAGGAAAAAATAGATTCTTGTAATGGTAATGGTAGACCATCTGCGAGTTATTCTGGCGTGCGCTGCCAAAAAAGCTAGAGTTACACATAATAATATGTAATGTATGATGGAAATGTTTATCTCAAATAGTCCTACAAAAAAGCCCGCCACAGTATATTATCTATATCTCATGTGTAAGCCATTATAACCAAAATGTGTACTACAACGTCTATAAAATGTGTATAACTACAATAAAAATGGATGATTTGTTTCAAATGCACATTTGGTGGTAATAAATTGAATCTTAATTGAAAATAGATACTTTTATCGCTTCTGGTATGTAAAGTAGATAAAATATGTCTTGCGCTACATCATACTACGGTGCGGTCCAGCGGCACGGCCAACTTAATACCAAAATCCACGCGGACGATTTCGCGGGCGGCCGCTGGTTGTAAAATAAACACAAGTAAGTACGTAGGTAATGGTTTATTCATTAACACATTATGTCATTAAAAGTATTCGATATTTCATCTGACTGACTGACTCTGTAATTTTAAATATGGAAAGGTATACTTAGGGCGTCTTTCACCACCTTCAAGTAAAGTGACAAGTACGCTAATTGTCGGTTAAAGTCACCCGTAACTTCAATTTCAATTTCACGATGTTCGAGTAGCACTAATCATATGATAAACTGACCCGTACTCATAGCTTTTACTTGCCGATTAACTTTATTTGGGACGTAACTAATCAGCACTTTATTTGGACATGGTGAACGAGGCCCTTAGACTACAGCTTTAATGCTGTACTTCTTAATAATACAGATTTTAAATTAAACAAATAGCATAATCGTAGCATGAAGTAGGAAATATTAAGTAACTTTCATTACGGGCTAGCGGGTTAAGTACCAAGTTTACGGTTTGTTTAATCCAGAAAATCAGTTTTGTTTGAACTACTTAGCTACTATTCTTCTGTGGCATTTTCCTCTCATGTGAACGCTTTATTTTATATAGTATATAGTAGTAAATAAATTTTTAATATACATAGCAGTGATTCCTTATAATAAACTATGGTTTTTTCATCCGGGCTCCGCTCACGTGAAATGAGACATTTTCCTCGAGTAAAATGTAACCGGTAACCGATTAGACAGTTCGAAATCTGGAAACAGATCTCGAACTGTCTTATCAAAAAATCATTTCAATCCGTGCGAACGTTACGACATGAAAGAAAATAGTAGGTATTATTATATTAGTTTTATTTAGTTATGTGAGTAGATCTGCTCATCATGTCATCAGTACGTCTATTAATTCATAATTTAATATGTTGAAGATATTGTCATGAAATGAGATGAAATGAAAATACTTTATTGTTGACTGTTTACATACATAGAATAAGATGTTTAAATTTATTATTGGAGTTTTAAACCTCCATATTCTGGCATACAATATTATTAATTAAAATTAACTAAAAATGTTTTGAGATCCGCTAAGAATAATCTTAACGGATTACGGTAGGATTCTGATGCCTACTCACCGCTGGGTCAATGAGATAGAAAAAGACGGCAGAAAAAAAATATTCGCGGGCATTGTTTAGAGTTATAATTACGCGGAAGCTCCCCAAACCATTTTTATTGCACGTATCGCGATGTCTTATCTTAAAAAATATATCTTATAAAAATTCGTTTATATTGTAGTATGCTTTTTTATATGCAATTGTTTCAGTTGTCTTTTAAATTTAGTATTTGATGTTAATTGTTTTATATCTATGTTTTCATTACTCATGCAAAAGTTATCGACACTTATAATCATATTTAATATTGTATGCAGCTCTTTTTTGTGGATTAAGGAGGTCTATGTGTCTAAATCCTTTACTGTGGATTGGTGAAGGTTTAATATTAAATTATTTGAATGAGTTTTATGATATTATTTATTTATTTAACGCTGATACTTTAACAGTGGTTGCTAATAATCTGATATTTCGGTGTAAGCTAGCATATCCGCAGAGTTGTGGTCGGATCTGTTTAGCTGTACGGCTTTGATCAAACTCTAATGTGTCTGCGGGCGGCCAGTGGTGTACCTTTCAGGCTTATGCCGACTGACACGGTACGCGTATAATGAGTAGCTTAGATTGAAGTAAATGTTCGAACAATTTTGCGATAGCATAAGTATCCATCAGTTATTTGGTTTAGATATGATACCTATTTTGCTTGTAACATTCTTAGAAAATCAAAATTATCCTTAGCATAGTAACCGCAGTGCCCCAACACGCCACGCGAGCAATCAAGCGGCAAATTACTGAAAATATTTCGATATATCGATCTAGCATTTCGTGTATTCTTTTGTGTTATCGTGCGTCATCAAATGCCGTTGCGCGATGGAAGCGGCAACACGTCAATTTCGTTTTGCAGGTATGTGTGGGGTGATGCGTCACCCCTGTTACTATTTATTTTGGGGAATATAAGGGCCATTCTAAATATCCCCGGAGAAGTTCCAACAAACGAACCCCCGCCAAATTACAAAAGCAAGCTCGATGTGCATTGTGTCCTCGGAAGAATGACAGAAAAGTGAAGATTTTTGTGCAAAATGCAAAAGACCTGCATGCCCTGAACATCGTTAGGAATTTTGTCTCAATTGTGTTTAAGTTGCAAATAAATACATTTTTCATATCTAATTTCATTTAGTTCCTGATTGATCTCCAGAAGACTGTTTTTTTAGTTTGTTTCTAGAAAAAAAATTAAAAAAAAAAACAAACACAAGTTTTTTATTCATTTTATTACCACGGGGTGACGTGGCACCCCTGTTACTATGTGTGTTCATTAAAATTATGTTACCATCGTAGGGTTATAATAATATTAAAATTATAATTTTGCTGTAATCTTTTTTGTGTCTGATCGCTAAATATTGGTCTTTTCTTATAATATACTAGCGGCCGCCCGCGACTTCGTCCACGTGGACTTTAGTTTTACAATTTTTCCAAAGTAAAAGTAGCCTAAGTTATTTCTTATTACATCAGCTACCTACCAGTGAACATCTCGTTAAAATCGGTTCACCTGTTTCAAAGATTAGCCGGAACAAACAGGCATACAGATAGACAGACAAATTGTAAAAAATGTTATTTTGGTATATATACCGTATATACTTTCATATGCATGTAGTAAAAAGTGGTCATTTTAATATTACAAACAGACACTCCAATTTTATTTATTTGTGTAGATAATCTACCACGACAATCAAACTTTTTCTTTTCTTTTACTTAACATGGTGAATATACACTTGTTAATTGTAACGTCTTTAAACATTTTTATGCAAGATCTTGCCCTAAAAATAACTTATAACTAATTAAAAATTTAATCCACGTTCTCGACAATTTGCTTGAAAATTAAAATAAGACCACGGTTCGAATCCAACCCGATTTTTTCTTTTTTTTTCATGTTCCTATTTTGAGATTAAATCAAGAAAATAGACTGTTTTATTCGAGCAAAGCTTGGTTGTTCAGTTTACATATCTAAGCATAGATTATCTTTTGAGATAAATTGACGACAACATTATTTAAAAAAATAGTAATAAACATTTTAAAAAAACGCTTCACACTCATAGCCCCACAGTAGGGTAGATATACCCTGTATCGTGGGTATCATGGACACAAACAAAGACAGAAACACAAACACCCAGAACGAGAACAGAAATTTTAACTCATCATTCAAATTTCTGTTTCGGCGCGAATCGAACCCGGGCATTCGACCATAAAAAGCATTAAAGCATTAGACCCTTCGATTGGCAGTCCGGCATGGTAACCATTGCGCCACGTAGGTCGTCAATATTACAACATCAAGTTCTAAATTGCTAATTTATGTAGACTTTACACTAAATTCAATATGCTATTTAACTAACAATGTTCGGAACCCGCATTCAAAGTTAATTTATACACATCTAATTCATGGAATTGTTATCTGTGGAATAAATTCACCTAGATTTAGAACATTCAATCAAATTGGTAATCGGCGTACCGTAATTGTAACCAATTGGGAATTATTCGATATAGTAAAGCCAGTGTGGCCATTCTGAACACGGGATTAGGAATTGTTTGACACTTACTGATATTTATATCAGCTACTTTTACCGCCTTCCAAAAGGGGGAGGTACTTGGATGTATTTTTATATAGGTACATATATTGAGTAAACGGTGGTAGGTACTCCGCCAACTGTGGAACGATTTTGAAAGTTCTTTGTTTTTGTTCAAAAGCTTATACTTCCGAAATAGGATTCCAGAGAAATTTAAAGGAACCTTTAAAATTTATAGAGCATTATCGCGCGATATTTGTGACTAGTAATGTAAGACTGTTAGGAGTTGAGAGCAAATCCTTATATAGACACACACATTGTTTTTTAATAATAGGTATACTTTCTATCAATAATCATATATTCGTACTCGGTATCATTATTTGCTGTTGCTGAGCTGATGATGAAGATAACCTAACTATTATGGAGTTTCTCAACGATAAGGACTTGTGAGCAAATTCTTTCAATAATTCTTATGTTTACATATATTGATATTAGTATTCTATCAGACCATCAGGATGACATCAATATAGAAGGTATCGTAAATCTCAATAAAGTTAAATTGTAAAATCACTGATTGTGCGAAATTTATGAAAATTAAAAAAAAATATAAGAAACCAACTAAAAATAAAATTGTCAAATATTTGGCTTATGATACCTTTTCTTGCTGATAATAATAATTCTTAAAATTATCTTAGAGTCGGGCTCTTGGTAAATTGGCCTACCTTTCGTTGCTTCAAAATAGTCACCTGTTATTTATATGAAAAGGCCGTTATATAAATAAAAAATATTAATGGTTTTGAGATTTTATTGTTACGTAGAGTAAAAAATGCTATGGATATTTAGTAAACAAACATACGAGTACTTTAAAAGAATAATTAAATAAGAAGCAGAATAAGGAAAATATAAAAATGTGATAAGATTACTTACTTACTGGACTTAGTTACCTGCTTGGGATAAACCCTAAATTTGGATTTGAATCTAAAGTATTTGAATTTCTTTTCCTGGTGTTTGTGTTTTTTTTTTGTTGCTTGTTACACCGTGAAGAATTTTATGTATTTAATTATTCTTTTTGTGTTTTTAAATGAGTAAAAAATAATCTTTTGATTTTACAGTCAATATATTTAAACATTACAACAATAAAAGTTAATGTCATACAACGGGTTATTCAAAATTAAATAGCTACTTTTCTTTATACATAGTAGTTATTAATGAAATGAATGACCACGCCAGGTTCATAATCTGAAAAAAGAAAAGAAAAAAATGCTTGAGCTGAGATACACACATAATTTTTTTATATAAAACAAACAACAAAACTCCTTATTAAAAATATTGTGAGAAAAAAACGCATTATGATTGATTGAGGTTAGAACCCGGGTCTCTAGCTCCGCTAACAACCTTCATAACCGTTTAATCTGACTAACGAAATTCTTATAGAGAGTCGTCTTATAGAGAGTCGTAGGTCTTTCAAATCAATTGGCATTTAAGCTTATTCAATGGTGATTTATTTGAACGGCGGATGATGTTTGACGGAGTTTTACGCCATAATGTTAATGTTAATATTTAAGTTGTTCATTATTGAAAGTACGGATAAAACGACAATTTCTTAAAATGAAACCTAGCTGGATCGATATATCACTCCCGAAATTCCCTAGGCACTAAATTTCATGAAGATCATTGAAGCAGTTTCCGAGATTCAAATTATATATAGGTACAAGAAGTGCTCGTTGAAAGGTTAGATAGAATATATCGAGACATATACATACACATCTGAAGATACGCAGGTATTACTGTGTTAATAATATATGTTGACGGACGATTTTAGAATTTACTAGTGAGTATTAAAGAGAGTTACTTCGTTCGTTCCACCAAAACACCAAAAAATAACTTTACTATAAGAAGAAGAAGACAACTGAATACACCTTAATTTTTAAAAGGCGAATTATAGGTAAAATAAATAAAATTTAATACACGCTACACACTCATAGCTCCACAGTAGGGTAGATATACCCTGTGTTGTGGATACCATGGGAACACACAAACACAGAAACACAAACAACCATACTAAGAACAGATATTTAATCTCATCACTCTCCATAACGAGCTACTCTGTAAGTAAGCTAGTTATTGTATAGGTATACCTCATATTTTAAAACAGGGCTGAAGTTTTTCTCCGTCTGCTCTTTTCTTCAGTTCAGCATTGCCTAAGCGCACCCAGAGCAGACAGAACAAAAAAATAACGTTCACTAAGAGTTTGTAAATGAATCGTACAGTGAATAAAGAATATTTCATTTCATTATAATATAATTTTATAGTATAAAAAAACAAATGGTCTAGAAAAGCAACGACATTATTTTTCCAAAATTTTTAAATGTATCATGTCAATTAACACAAACTAAACAAGGTTAGAACTTTTTAAATCGCAGTTAATTCCCCATCATTACGCCTAACGTGCCTAGCATCCATTATTACGAGGAAGTAAGCGGTTACAAAGTATTATGAACTGAAATTACCTTTATGAAAGTCGTTAACGATATGTGCGTGTAGCTCGTAGACTGAATGTACGTGGTACGCTGCGATCTACAACAAAACATACGTACTAGTCGTTTTATAGTCATGTTTGTGGAGACAAATAAACAAGAATGTTTATTTATATCATTCTTGTATGTACTATCATTATCAACATCATACTTTGTACTACCCAGTTTCTTTTCTGTCGAAAAGCTATTATATTACTATTACTATTGCATTTCGGTGGAAGACCTTCAGCCTCCGAAGTAGCAGCGCATTAATGTCTTTCAGCGAGCCCTTAAAACGCTGTGTTCTTGCTTATCTGTTACTCCACTAAAATAATAAGAAAATTGACATTGACATACCTATGTTTAAGAACATTTCTACGTTTTAACGTTTACATTTATATTTTTATAACAATTAATACGCAACAACTTTATTTTGAAAGAGATGCATTCCGTTATTTGAAAATTTAGAAGTACGGAATTCCAGTGTATATTATGTTATCTCTGCATAACATCTTCTGTGCAGGATGTAAAACATTTCAAATCTATACATATAATAAAACTGTAAGCAGGGTCAATTCTGTACATTGCATATAAATTTAAAAAAATACTTCTAGGGGTCTTTTTATAAGTAACAGAAGCTAAAAATATAAGTTTTGAAATTATTGTCTGTCTGTCTGTCTGTCTGTCTGTCTGTCTGTTGTTAGCTTTTCACGCAAAAACTACTAGACGGATTTTGATGAAACTTTTTTTATTTTATATATATTGGTCCTCGCTAACATTTAGGCTATAGATAATTTTAAAAATCACCCTTTAAAGGTGTGAAATGAGCGATGAAAATTTGTATGGAAAACTTGGATTTTTTCAATAGATTTTCTTGAAATTTGGTATAAATATTTTCTAACCAAAATAAAAGAATACGTGTTTCAGCATTTTCCGAAATTCATCCTTTAAATGTCAATTTTCTTTGCAACTCTTTGAAAATTGAGTGTCGAAACTTAATGTACAGAATATTTTTGTGCAGAGTAATATACTTATAATATTGTATTTGTAATCTTTACTAACATAGTAAGAATTCTATTTAAGCTTTTTTCAAAACTACCCCTCAATAGCAAATAAAATGGATTCGAAAGTTGGTATCTCAAGCGTACAATAATTAACCTTAACTTAATATTTCATTCTCAAATTCTTTTCCCTTCTTTGAATGATGTGTTTACTGATATATTGTTGAATGAATTTCCGTAACATTAGTGTGTATTTCATATCAATCGGGTGATAAACAAAAAAGTTATGTTCATTTACACAATACGCAACATAAACTTAAAAGGCACTTTGGGGAATTTGTATGAAAGTTTCGGTAACAGGCACAGCCCATTCAAAACCATAAAAAAAAGTTTAAATTTAAGTAAAATTATTTTGAACTCTCACTAATATTGTCGACTATATTAAATATACTTTGATTAGCTTACTGTATTTTCTTTCGTTGGCCGAGTATGGCAGACTATAGGTACCTAATAAGCGTATCGCGAGCCTTACCGCCGCCGAACCTTACATCACAGGTTCATCAGGTTCACAGTTAGTTGCTCAGCTTATCAGTCTTCTTTTGGGGTGGAAGATTATGAACAGGCTACAGCTGAAACGATTATTATCGCTACATTATATCAAGCTGCAACCTTTTTAGCATTCCACTGCTGAGCATGGAGTTCTCCCAATATTGAGGAGGCCTCAAGCTCCGATGAACCGAAATCCAAATCTTACATTCTCAATGCATCCAGCATTAAGGTTGTAAGATACGGAATCTAAACCTTCATACAGAATGTACAAAGCCTTAACAAAACGAGACTACTGCAGACATCTAGGTGACGAATAGTTAAACTTTTAGTTAACCAACTGTTAATCTCATAATTTGACATTCGATTTATCAACCACAAAGTTTACATGCCATACGGTAGATGGCGTTATTGAGCAATATTCATTTCTTCTCCAAAGTGAATCGATGGAGATAATTTCAAATAAAAGCCTTAAGTCTAATAAAAGTAAGTACATAGTGTAAAAAAATAAAAAATATCATTTCACATGTATAGCCTCACATTAGGGTAGATATACCCTGTGTCGTCCGTCGTGCCATGAACACATATAGAGACAGAAACACCAGACCGAGAACCGAGAACAGTTTAAACTCATCATTGAAATTTCTGCCGGATTCGCTGCCGGATTCTAACCCGGGACAGTTCGATTAGCAGTCCGCCATGGTAAACATTGCGCCACGCGGGTTGTCCCATAGTTGGAAAGGTATACGTATGATGCTGAACATTGTTAATTGGACCAATGATAACTTAACTCATTTTTTGCGTCTCTTTATTGCGTACGGGCTGAGGGCTCATGAGGCTGAGGATTCTTTAAAGATTCTTTATAAAAATATTCTTTATTTCCAAATACAGATAGCACACTGTGTAGAGACCCTGACTTCTGCTTTAGTTTTCTCAATGTTATATGAGTTATGACTTATGACCAAACTGCTGTCCGCAAGTTTTAAACCTATAGTTTCTCAATTGACCATACAAATTATTTTTCCGATTGTTTAGCACGTTTAGAAATTTTATCTCCCAAGTACAAGTAGTTGTATAGTGCACCTCTTTTCTGCAGTAGGTTAAAGCTATGTATATAGAATGAGTCTATACATTCTTTGCAGTATAAATTCACCCAATTTACTAAAGATACTATTTTTAACATAGATGAAGCCACGGGCACAGCAGTATCTCTTAACTTTAATAAACGATGTACATATTTGTAAAGAGAATCTGTTTGCGCGAGAAAAGCGAAACGTGAGAAAAGTGGATAGTAAGATCAGTACAGTAAGCATTCCTTACTGTTTTAGGTTTGAAGGATTTAGAAAAAATACATTAGGTTTCTTCTGAACATATGAACATTGTATTATAAGTGATTTCACTATATGTAATGCCTGCTATAAAATACCTGCTACTTATTCAATGCAAATAAATAATCTTTAAATTTTAATCAATTCATTTTATAAAAGTATTTATACACGCGGACGACGTCGCGGGCACAGCTAGTATTTAATACAACCGTAATCATCATGTAAATCACTTTTTCCGTATCGAATTTCGACATCAAACCAATGTTTAAAGCTGAGTGCATATTTAACTGAGCACAACGTGATTAACATATATTCTGTATCCAATTTGTGGCATCATAAACCATGGCAATATTGTTCAAAACCTCTGTTTAATGAGTGCGAAATTTCAGTACTTTTCGAGGCAATAAAATAACATTGGATGTTACGGGTGAAATAAATAAATATCTTTGGACAATTCACACAACACCACCTGATTCCAAACTAAGCAGAGCTTGTACTATGGTACTCAGAAAGCTGATAAACATACTTATATAATTCTAAATACATACTTAGATAGATAAATTAACACCCAGATACAGAACAAAAATAGTCATGTTCATCACACAATTGTCCTGGGTGGGAATCGAACCCACGACCTCACGTTTTGCAGTCGGATCCACTACGCCACAGAGGCTGTCATGTTTTCAAATACATGTTTTCTTCGTATCCCAGTTCTGGCCGCGGGTATCAACCCATTATTGTTGAGACCTGCAGCTTACTCCATCACGCTGATCCAATGCGGGTTGATGGAGACGTGGGTTAGCGGCCAACCCACTATCGGATATTTTTTGACCGCCCATAAGCCCATAAGGCCTACAAAAAGGTTTAACGACCGTTATATATTAATAATAGGCATTCATCCAGGAAGCGGTCCTCGGTCTTACCGTGCCCACCGAAACACGAAAACACGCATGAATTTTTGCCACTAACGGTTACTAATCTCACACCCGAATGCGCACGTTTAGCTTTTAACAGCCAGTTGGCGGACCATGCGCGTATTTATCAAGCAAAAAATAAAACAATTTTACATCCATAGCCTTAAACTAAGATTCACACTGGGTTTGTCATAATTTAAACAGAAAACAGAAACTTGGGTGTTTCCCAGATCTAAAGCATTCATTATAATTTTTGAGAACCGAAAGCAGTAACCATCATTAAAATTTTTGCCACTCCAGGAATTGAACCCAGAACTATCGATTGGCAGTCATTGCACAGCACACTACGGGTCGTCAGTGACCGATACGACAGTTGGTCACCTCAAGTATGTATGATCGACTTCCACAGCTTGAGCAATAATACTATAATGAACGCCAGTGATTCCTTTTAGTCCAAAAACTGAATGACAGAACATTTAGTGAAGTTGAGTTCAAAAGCTTATCTCAAAATCTTTTTTTAAATGAACGGCAGTTCATTATGATATTCTTTTAAGAGAAATCAGCTAGCATGAAATTAAAAAGTTTTTAAAAATCCCCAATAATCAAAGTAAGACCGTTGTTTTCACGACACAAATATCAAGTACTGACAAGCTAAAATTGCTGAAACATTATGTGTGTACAGAACACGCATTTTGTTCCAGCGGCTCATTATAAACGTACCGTAATATTATGATCAACATAATCTTCTTGTGTTCGCAGGATAAAGTGTACCACTCGCTGTCGTAAGTGGCTCTTCCTATCTCGGTAGCCTGGAACATATTTTAGGAGTTGTACGCTTTGATATTCATTTTAAAGACGTCATTTTTAAGAACGTTGAAACTTAATTTAAGAGTGTCGTAATGAAATTTATGGTTTAAATAACTTCACATCAATTCATAGCTAAGTTCTTGATGTTTCCCAAAAAATACCTATAAAAACTTTATTTATCTTACCGAATCTGAGATCAGTTGTCCGTTGTAACAACAGTGGTAAAATGTAATTGTTGAAATTACTGACCCCATCAGATTCTTTAGATCTTCCAGCCTTCCATTAATCTAAAACAAAAATTCCTGAATTACGGCTACTATAATCCGTAAGGCAAAGGTTTGTGATATTTTTTACACACTAAAGTATTTGAGGCTTCGAGCTACTCGTACAATTTGTTACGGCGTAGAGTGATAAAGCATACTGCTACAGTATAGTAAAGCTTAACCCCCTAACAAATAAAATACATAGGATTCTACCCGTAATAGTATTTTATGAGTTAGGTTTTAGAAGAATGACATGTACTAAATACATTGCTCAGCTATACTCATACCTTTTTCTGGTATCGGGGGGAAACCTACAAAAGGTAAGGACTCTGGAATCTCCAGTGGAACGCACCGGTGTCCTCCACGCGCGGCGCCCTGTACAGGCCCATCTTCGGGACAGCAATTTTGTTCACGGCAGCATGCGGCCATGTACATACCAACGTCCTTCCCGGAGCTGCTAGCTGAACGGATCGAGCTCCTACTCTTACCGCCCGCAACCCCGGAAGCCTCCTTTTAGTCGCCTCTTACGATCAGGCAGGTACCGTAGCTCTATTCTTAATCCTGAAGCTACAGGGACTCAGCTTAATTTATACCAACAATATTAATAAGAATTTATCTGACTTGACTGTTAAAAACTCATTATTATTTAGACTAGCCGCGCGCACCTTGTCCGCGTGGACTAAACGTTTTCCCAAAGGAATGAGATACCTATTTTCCCCAGGTAAAAAGTAACTTACGTCACTCTCTAGCCCCCAATTATCTCTGTACAAAGTCAAGTCAATTCATACCACCATTTCGATATAATAGAAGGAAAAATAAACAAACCAATAAACAAACCATTGCGGTAACACAGTAGAAGCAAATAACACCCGAAAGAAACACCAGATGTACAGCATAAATGGCACCAAATGCTCCGCTCAGTTCTCTGGTCAAGCTGAAAAATATTGTTGATATTATCTGAATCTATGAAAAAATAAAAAAATATGTTTTATATAAACTTTGCATTATTAGGATACATAACGTTATTTACGAACATTACAGTTTACATTAAAATAAGCTGAATGAAACTTAAAATGACAAAATCTCGTAACCCGATCTAGCCAAATAGGCTACCTCGATCAAAACTCGTAAACAAAGCTGCGATTGTTCCATTGACATATTATTTTGATAGTTGAGGGTCCTATCCCAACAATTTTCAATAAAATTATAATAAGTAAATAGTGAAAGTACTAGACTTAAACTACTGAAAAAAAACAATAATCATACATTAAAATATGAACAATCCTTTCACAAAACTAATACTAAAAACACTAACACCTAAAAAGATGCTTTTATTTTGAATATAATAATTGCTATTTATATGATTTTATAACATTACAGTGATTTAACAACAATTATCAATTTGATTTTTTAAATATGGCACAAAATTCCTTACTCCAGTAATCTCGAATGTCTCCGAATAGCTTGCTTCATCTTATCCTCCATATTGATATCGTTCCTTGAGTTGAATATATCTCTGAACTCATCTTGCAATAAGTCGAACTGAATCCTTAGATGAAAAATGCATACGGTCAGTAGAAGAATGCTTCCGTTTATGAGATAGGTTAAGCTTAAAGCTGAAATGGTATATAAATAATTTAAAGTTATAAATAATATTTTGAACTGTGATAGCAAAGTGTTTAGGGTACCGGACCAACACTTGATTAAGAATTTCTTTTCATGGGAATTTTTTTAAAGCTTTGTTTTAACTTACGAAAATAATGAAGTTTATGTAACGATATTTATTTTTCCATAATATTAACTCTAATTTACTTACTTATAATATAAACTGCTCCATAAATTAAAACATAGAGTATAAAGCAATTTTTGTAGTTAAAAGGCGCTATAAGTCTGAATGGCAAAATGTATTCGACTTCTGATTGGAAAACAAATTTTTTCATGCACACACTTGTAATTGGAATAAGCATATAGATGTGTACAAAAATGGAGGTGCCTGTAAAAAATACTGAAACACAGAAGATTCACTTGTATTAATGATAATAACTTAATCTAAATTATTACAATGAGACGTCTGCTCCGTCTTCCAAAAGGAGACTACTTGTAGCGACCTTCCGCTTCTCATCAAGAGATGACGCCACGGGTATTCCTGAATCACGCTATCGAAGTTTTCTGAATATCCGAGCATATAATTATACAAACTCCAAATTGAGTCAGTTGGAGCGCGGCCCCTGCCCGGGAAAAACCATCTCGCCCGGCGGGAGATCTCCCTTTGCCAAATAATTAAAAAGTTATATAAAAAACTGAATGATAAAATTGTGTACCTAGGTCTAAACCACCTAATATAAACAACATATTAACGTCAAGGTCGATACATTCTTCGTCGATTCGTACATTTTAGCTATCGACGCTGACTATAACCTTACCGTAATTATTATCAAGCTCTTACCGAAGGTCAAGTATCGTGCAGAATTGTGCGCCAAAACATAACGAGTTTTTTTATAAATAAATAAATAAATAAATAAACGAGGGTAAGTCGTGCACCCCAGGTTTTTGTCCTTTTGACGGTAATTTTAAACTTTAACCAACATCTAGCTTTAACCTTACCGTTACCGCGTGTGATGCAACCAAACCACAGGGGCGATTTTTCTATCCCAGTTAATATTATCGCTATCCTTTTCATTATGTCATAAGTTACTCTTATGAAATACATATGAGAGCGTTACCAATTATGCGAAGTATACTTTTATCTGGGACAGTAAAATCAGCCCTAATTAAAATAAATAAATGCAATAACTAACTGTATAGCTATTTACATCATCATGATAGAATTGAATGTAATAATTCACGTAGTTACGTTATACATCCCCTTGTGTTAACGAGAACATATTTGTTAACTCTATAATTGTAGTTACCTACCTACCGTAGGTAGTTTCAATAGTTTCAAAGAAAATTAGCCACGACAGATGGACAGACATACACACGAAGAATGTTGTAAGGGTTTCGTTTTTAGCTTTTTTTTAACACGTTTACGAAAAACGAAAAGTCGCTAAAATCACAACTAAAATATCAGAATCAGTTAGAAACTTAAACATTTTATCAATAGTATATTTAAATACAGTTCTTCAAAATGTAGAGCTTATTTATTTAATTGCAAAAAAGGATATACTTTTTAATTCAACTTAATAATCATTACTATACGGGAAATTGTTTTTAAAGAAATCTGATACTTCATAACTTCAATATTCATTTATTCTTATTATTAGTTCACGTTTTGAGTGAAATATGATTTAGGTGTAAATATACCTTACCATAATTGAATCGGTCGAGTGATTTAATTTTCTTTCGCCTCAAGGCTGCGAGATCTGGCGATAAGGTTTCATCGTCACGCCATTCCTTGCCGAGACTCAATACGAAACTTTTAATTTCCTTTTTGCTGTATAAAAAATGAAGGTAAAGCAAACAACCTGAAATAATAAACACTCTCATTTAAAATATATGAAATTATTCAATTAATTTACAAGTTATTAATCAGGGTCTCTATGTTAGTAGAAATAATATTCATTAAGACAGAAGAAGAAGAAGGGTTTATTGCAAAGTATATTTAATAAGTATACCAATTAAAATTAATGATTTTACATTTGTAACATTTTATACTTGTAAGTGGTACATTTCTGAATCATTGGTAGTTCTTTGAGATTGGCGGTAAAACTTTAAAGAGTAATCGGTGAAGCTTCACTTGATAGACTACGCCCATTTTTACATTGCAACAACTCTTTTATTTCCATTATATATAAGTCCACTCTTTCTAACTACAATACGAAACTAGTATATTTCCATCAATATTGTAAGTGTTAAAATCCTTAAACATTATTGACTGAAATAAGAACTATCCTAATTGTTAATCCAAGATCAACTATATACCCCGAGTTTACCTTGAGATTTATATGTGTATAGATGAAAAGAAATGCTTGTTTGCGCAACAGTAATTATAGCGAATAAAAGAAAATGGCAGGCTCATTTATGTACCTTCTATAGCCCCGTACGCGTAGGATAAATCAATGACCACATCTAATAAATCAAGCCCACTGCGGGCCGCTTCCACGAGAAAAGCCCAATGGGCTATCGTTGTTACAACGTGCAGTAAAATCATAAATAAATAAGAGTGTTTCGTTTTCAAAAACGTGAATCGCTCGTCAAAAATATCTATCCATGTAAATCTGAAAAAGTTAAGAACCGTTAGATACGGTTTGACGTAATCGCTGTCGAGGCTTTTTAAATCGTTCATCGTGCCGTTATTCAAACTGAAATATAACAAAAGAATGGCGCAATTTTTTTCTTTATAAAGCGTTTTATCGTCATGGACCGAGAAATGAAAATATTTCCGATACGGTAATAATTTATTTTGTATCGCGCTTTTCTATTTCCATTTACTCAAAAATTAATAAATTACAAAACAGACTCATATTTTTTTTCTTCTATTTCATTGCATTGTTACTAAATATATTATTTTATTAGGTTGTTATCTGAAAATTATTTTTTTACTATAAATTGCATATTTACATGGCGTGATTTTCGTGCTTTTTGTTTTCTAAAAGTTATTCTACATGGAATAAACATTAATCCGTGGCAATGTAACAAAAAAAAAAACAAGAATATACTGCAAATTTTTTGCTATTTCGTATCCATCGCACATTATTCGTACAGCTTCGAAACTTAAAGTGCAGTCAGCTATAATTTCATGAAATCTGTATTAAATAATGACTAGTTTACATTCATAATATCACGTGTGTCGCAAATATTGTAATGCGCAGATAGAATTACTCGTGCTGAAATTATTATAGCTGGAAATAATACCTTAGTGAATACTGATTATATTATGTGAGTTCTGGTTTATTATTTATATTCTGTTTTCTTTTATATTAATTGTCTGTATAAAACATTTTATTCCAAGTAAATGATATAAGTTTTGATTTTTATATTTCGGTCAGTCTAAATACTATCAATTTTCTCAAATTAGCTTTTCCTTTATCCGTTCTTTCTCAAACAATTCATTCGCATCGTGAAACCATAGTTTATAATTTGTCTCGCGTGAAGCATTATGATACAAAGATTTTTGGACAGTATTTTAATTGCCTGCGCTTTCCAAGACGCGGAATACCCATTTTTGCTGCAAATTTGTTGTCACCCTAATAAAATAAGAATATCTATTTGATTGAATGTAAACGGCCTGTGCCAGTCGCCATGCCGATCCAGCACTGGAATGCAGCGTCGTTACATGCCAGCACTGGATCAGTGTAAATCAGCCCTTGTGATTCTGTATAAATGACGGAATGCTTAAGTACCTATTTGTACTTAAATGAAAACACAGCATAATTTTTTTGATTTTTTTTTATCTTTCCACAAACAGTTTTACATACAAAAAAACTAAATTAAAAAAATACATTAAATAATATCTCGTGTTTATACAATATAAATTAATGTGTTGTCATAATAAATATTTTTATCATAAACAAAATTTTATTGTTATGTTCAAGAAACGAAGAAGAGGAAAGGAAGAGAGGAAGGAGAAAGAGAGAAATAAGACAAGCTAGATGGCGCTGTCTCGATTTCTGTATCACACAATAGAATGTTTGATGTTCTTTTTGCGAGCTGTATAAAAGTACACATTTTTACGTTAGTAGAGAGCCATTTGTCTGCCCCCGCCCCCATATATACCTATTTTTTGAGTTCTGAAGAGATATTATAAAAATATAAATAATTCACAGACTATTAAATTACCGACATTTTTCATACGTTTGTCATTGGTTAATTTATATATTTGACGGAGAATTTTTTATAACCGAACCTTCTAAAATGGTGATGGTAAAAGACTTCACATGCGTAGTAAAATTAAATTATTACATTTAAAATTAACGTTCTTAGTATCTTAAAATTAATTTGAAGTCAATGTAATAGAGTTGCGCCGACATATTTTAGTTCGGTGATGACCTAAAAACTGTCATTTTGGGACATGATACACTGCCGTCGCTACATGATTTATTAGAATTGTATGTAGATTTTTTAGGAAATATTGAACACTATCGGTAGAATATGCCAGAAAGCTAATCCGTTTTGAAAATGTGAAATATTACCCTGCACGTAAAATAGTAAAAGCTAAAATTTTGTCATGTATAGTTATTAACATGTTTCGTTAATTTTACCAGAGAGACTTATACTATAGGTCAAGCATGTATGGTTCGGCTGAAGAGTACAAGACTGCACATGTTACTCTCATGAAAAAATCCTAATGTGTTTCTGTGTTCTTCGTGGTAGAAATTTGCAGTTGTGTGCCACTCATAATTGAGGCTGAACAGTGTAAAGCAACAGCGCACATGACTACGGCCTTACATACGACGAGGAGCTGGATATAGAAGTCAATTTATATTAAAATTATAACATAAATTAGAAACTCTAACTGGAAATTCAAAATTGTTTTATAAAACACGTAACCGATTAAAAGCCAAAGCAATACGAGAAAATAAAGGTAGATTCATGATGCATTCTCGTACGACATCATTTTCATAAAGCTCTGTTTGTTTGCGCTACATAAATGTAGAGGCATTCAGTAGATTTTTTTCCATTGATTTACTCTGCAAAGCTACGAGTAGAAATACGTGATATGATGAATGGAGTACAGGACTTTATTCAGCGGCTTATACTACATTAATTAAAACAGCTAAGCATTATAGATTTAAATAGCAATGTAAGTGTAAAGCATATAGGTACAGAATGATACATGTAAAATCGAAAGGAAACTTTGAATCACTACTTTAATTAGCCGAAACAAAGCTCACACATTTTTATTAATTTTAATTGCAATGGCGGACTGTAATCAAGGAGTTCGATTCTCGTCGAAGCTAAATTGTAAACCTTTTCATAAAATACTTTACAGATTAAAAGCTGAAACAACACGATTAAAAAGGTAGAATTTAGACGTAGATATTATTCTTAATATATACCTACTCGTATAATGTTGATATCGGTGTAAACTATCGCGAAGCATCATGAAGTCATTGGCGTGAAAAGGGTAATGTGTCGTGGAGCACATCGGTTTCGATGGCGACATTATTTTCAGAAAGCTATGTTTTCGCGCGCTCTACAAATGTACAATCATTCAGCAGATTTTTCCTATTGATTTACTTTACCAAGTACCAAGTGTGTTTTTGTTTTATTACTGGTAAAATAAGCAGTTGCCTGCCATTCCTAAATAAGACTAGCAGCAGAAATTTGTGGTAATAGTGGAATTGTATTCAGCCTAATACAAGACTCAAGCCCTACATGAGGTTGTCAACAGATGCTTTAATTCTATATAAAATTTCATAGTAATTAAAAATTCAAAATGTTTTCATAAAACACGTAACAGACTTAAAGCTGTAACAAGACTTGTAGATATAGGTAGACTGATGATACTCGTTTAGCGTTGATATCGGTGCAAACTATCGCAAAGTGTCATGAAGTCATTAGCGTGAAAAGGGTAATGTTTTGTACATACACATCAATGCGGACACCGATTTCACTTTCAGAAAGTTCTATTTTCGCGCGCTCTACTAATGTATATACAGGCTTTCAGTACATTTTTTATTGATTTACTTCGGACTTTACTTCGGACAAAGCGTTTCTTCATGACCCATACTCGTTGTATGGGTCATGAAGCAAGGCTAGGGTGTTTTCTTTATTAATAGTAGAAATACGCAGTTGCCTGTTGAGGCTAGAAACAGCAATTTTAAGGTAATAGCGCAATTGAATTCACGCACGATTAAAATCCTACGCCAGAGGATGTAGATGACAATACATGATATAAATTATTATACAATGAATCTACTGTAACTCTAAAATCGAAATCATATTACAAAACACGAAACAAATAAAAAGCTGAAACAATACTTGTAAATAAATGCATATTGATCGAACACTTCACATTCACAGCCCCACAGTAAGATATATATACCCTGTGTCGTGAGTACCATGGACACATAAAAAGACAGAAACACAAACACCCAGACCGTGAACAGAAACTCATCATACAAATATCCGTTTCGCCAGGAATCGAACCCGGGACCCCTTGAGTGGCAGTCCGGCATGGTAACTGTTGCGCCCCACGTGTCGTCATTAACGTTGATATATTTTTATATAAATTACGTAATAGATTGAAAGCTGAAACAAAATAAATGGATAAAACTAGATGATGATACATACTCGAATACCTAACATTGATATCGATGTAAACTATCGCGAAGTGTCGTGAAGTCATTGGCGTGAAAAGGGTAATGTGTCGTGGAGCACATCGATGTCGATGGCGACATCATTTTCAGAATGCTCTGTTTTCGCGCGCTCTACAAATGTACAGGCATTTAGTAGATTTTATATCCATTGATTTACTCTGCAAACCTACGAGTAGAAATACGAGTTACGATGAATATCGTACTCGGTTAATACTCGTAGTTAATAACAACAGCTCATCATAGATTTAAATTGCAATGTTAGGCTAGCTATTTATTTACTAATTAATTAAAAATGACCAAAGAAAAAAAGATGTCATTTTTTATGTTAAAATTGTTTTTAATATTAAATTTTTGAAGGGATTTCACTTTGTTTACTTGAAACTTTTCTCAAACAAGACGGTATAAAATAAAATTTCATGATCATAAATAATATTTCAAACCATCGACCCTTGATAGACAAGGATTTTCTCTCAAAGTAACAGAGTAAGGGCTGTCGTCAAACGAGATCATTTTGACTTGTAACGTAATAAGAACCAGACCTACCAATCTATTTTTATATTCCAAAGCATACAAATCATAGCTTTAAAAAAAACTGCCATTTTTTGCATATTTTACTGGCCAAATTTCTGTCTAATGTTTCCAAATTGGACATAAGGCGATTTTTTTTACAATTTGCTATCTACTGACAGCCATTGGAAGGTATGGCTCAATTTGTCCTTTGAAGTACGGAAACTGAACTTACATGAAATTAACCACAAATGATCCCAATCGCTTAGCTACACGAATTGCTCACATTCTACGTTTATCATTGATCAGGCGTGCTCTAGAATGGAACATTGAACATAACATAACATTAAGAAATGAGGAAAATTGGAAGTTTTTCGAAGTTTACAGGGCTCCTAGGGAAGATATTGGAATGGTAAATAAATCAGTGTATCTATCTCGGCTATTAATCTATTGCTCATATGAACATTAAAGTTTCGCAAAAAAGCCAAGGGCTAAAATATTTTTTGTATAATAGTTTATTTTTATTTTAACATTGCTAAACGGCACATATCCAGTAACTCAAATGAACTGGTTTATCTGTCATTAAATGTAAACGAGCAATAGAACTATGACGATAGTAACTGTAATTATTAACACCTAACCTTTTCTTCCAATGCACGTAAATCTCACAATCTTTACGACCTCTTGATCCTTTGTAGTAAGTGAAATAAAAAAGAAAAACAACAACCCTAAGAGCTGAATCAATCGTTAATCAATCCCTCTTCATTTGTTACGCCAAATAAATGATTCAGGATAAAGTGCGATACCTTGTATAGAAAAAGTAAACAAAAACGATGTCTAAACTATAACTAAGGACTAACTAAGTAGGAAAACCATTTATTTATGAAGTGAAAGTGCAGAGGAGGACGCAGACTGCGTGATGATATGTTGATCTGAAAAGAAATATAATAGTTTTACAATGAAATAGTTCTTTTTTCTTTTTTTTCTTTATTTACTCTTTTGTAAACATAGAGTTTACAAAGGCGAACTTAATACTTAGTGGCATTCTCTGCCAGTTAACCCTTGATGATGGCGATAAATTATGGTAGGCGAAACAAAATAGTAAACTTACATAATATAACCTAATATACAAAGGTTTAATATATAATATAATTTAATAATAATACATACATACAAATATAAACTAATAGATAAAACTATATAAACACAATATGATAAATACATAATAATAATAAATACACTTAATACAATAATTAATATTCGGTGACCATATTATATCGGAGTGCAATAAGTTGCTGAGATTCAAGAAGTGTTTTCTCAGTTGTTTTTTAAGGAATGCAGTGTGGGAGCCTTTTTTAAGGATAAAGTTACTAACATCCTGGGGAATAATAAGCTTACATTGATATTTGTCATTGTTATGTGAGCTAACAGAAAATACTCCATTTAATATACTTTTCATACTTCCAGACATACTTTTTACCGACTTCCAAAAGGAGGAGGTACTGTATTCGGCTGTATGTATTTTTTTTTTATATATGTTCACCGATTACTCCGCCATTTGTGGACCGATTTTCGAAATTCTTGTTTTGTTCGTATGCTTATACTCCCGAGGTGGTCCCATTGTCACCAAATCAGGATCTGATGATGGGATCCCAGGGAAATCGAGGGGAACTCTCAAATTTTATAGGCATACACATTGATTTTCTTATACTTTCTGAAGCATAAGAGATATTTGTGCATAGTAATCATCATCTCATGTTGCTGAGCTGATGATGGAAGGTACTGAAACAGTGAGGAGTTGAAAGCAAATTCTTTCAATAAATAGTTTTTTATTCCAAATCTTACATTCCTGAGGTGGTCCAACTGTCACCAAGTCAAAGTCTGATGAGGGGATCCCGGAGAAATCGAAGAGAACATTCAAATTTTATAGCACAACAAATGATTTTCATTTTTACTAAAGCAAAACAGGCATTTTTGTATAATTATCATCATATCATGTTGCTCAGCTGATGATGGAAGGTACTACGAAGGTTAGGAGTTGAGAGAAAATTCTTTCAATAAATGGTTTTTTGTTCAATATTTTACATTTCTGAGGTGGTCCAACTGCCACTAAGTCAAAGTCTGATGATGGTATCCCAGAGAAATCGAAGGGAACGTTCAAATTTTATGGCACAACAATGATTTTCATATTTTTACGAAAGCAAAACAGGCATTTGTGTATAATTATCATTATATCTTGTTGCTGAGCTGATGATGGAAGGTACTACGACGGTTAGGAGTTAAAAGCAAATTCTTTCAATAAATGGTTTTTTGTTCGAAATCTTAAATTTCTGAGGTGGTCCAACTGTTACCATGTCAAAATCTGATGATGTGATACTAGGGAAATCGAGGGAAACACTGAAACTTAATAGTCACACACATTGTTTTAGTCATATTTTTTAACATAATACAAATACTTATGTCCGGTAATTATCACCTGATGTTGCTAAGCTGATGATTGAAGGTACAACTCCTCAAAGGTTAGGAGCTGAGAGCAAATTCTTTCACTAATTTATACGTTCAGGTGGACTGATAGTAGTTTCAGGCTATAAGAGGGCTATTAGATAACATGATTATAAAAGGTAAATCTCTTTAACATTTAGAAGATAAGTGAATATTAATGCTTATAATACATATGTACAGAATTATTAAAGTTACTAAAAAGAATGAAATAAATTAAGTTTTTAACAAAAAAATAGAACCGACTTCAAACGGTGAAAAATAAAATTGTTCAGTACCTACTTCTTCTTGCTTATGGTAATTACTCTTAAAACTATTTTTGGAGTCGGGCCCTTAGTGTAAATATCCTGTAAATGTCCTGTTATAGTAAATATAGTGTACCTTTTGTTCTGAATGGGTACCGACTCCTATATAGTTTTAACAGTCATTACCGAAAGCAAGAAGATGTAGGTACTGTCCCACTGTCTGTACTGTCGGTGCCCATTTAGAACGAATGGTAAAACATTTTAGTAAGGGCCCGAGTCCAAAAATAGTTTTAAGAGTAATTACCATAAGCAAGAAGAAGTAGGTACTGAACAATTTTATTTTTCACCGTTTGAAGTCGGTTCTATTTTTTTGTTAAAAACTTAATTTATTTTATATCCTAACGTAGTCAAATCCACATAACATTGTAAAAAACAATAATAATAATAACATTCGATTTTATTAACGGAAGCGTGACAGATGATGGTGTATAAAACCATGTGGCTAGGTCATAATACACTATGTTACTTCATTGTAAAATGAATATGGGTTACAAATTCAATGGTTTGCCCTATTAAGTATGCAAATAATAAAGCCTAGGCAATAGAAATACTTCGCATTAAGTAAATCTAGTCAGTACAATTCAATGTAAACCAAAAATAGCTCATAATATTATTTTCATGTTAGTAAGACGAGAGGCCTTGGAGAATTTCTTGAATAACACCCATTTATTTCTTAATAAGTATAACGCTCTACTTTGTGTGTTCTTTTGATGGTATCTAAAAATAAAGAAACTATGTCAAAAATGTCTTCGGAGAATAGTTTCGAAATAATACGACATGAAAACTAAAATAATACTGAGGTCCAGATTATTCTTAATACGTTATTGTCCTAACGACGGTGTATATCGTATTATATTTTATATGATTTTATGTTTACTTTAAGTTTTATATGTATAGGTAAGTTGTATATGTAATTACATATTTATTGTATTATAAATAAATTGATATATATTCAGTGCGTGTTTACATGAATTATTAAATTAAAAAAAAATTATGATAGGTACTTTCGTTCAAAATTTGTCCCTCAAAAAGTCCTTATATAACGAATTAAATCAATTATTTTGGCTCTTAGTAAGTCTGAGTAAGAAACAAGTTTAGTCTGTAAGGAGCGATTAAGAGGGATAGGTTACCATTACGTTACCATAGGAATTTACCATAGGAGTTTACCATAGGAACGCATTACTTAAATAATATTTTAGATGCTAGGAGCTGTAGTGATACTGCCGGCAGTCTCGATTCATTTATTGAAAAAATTTCAGCTTCAGTTTTAGCTTTAAAAGAATTAAATTTCAAAGATCTTGTCGATTTCATTTTCTTACATTGCGCTTTAAGAAAAATTGATTCGCATACTATTCAGGCTTTTGAGTCGTCTGTTCGTAACGAAGAAATGCCTTCTTTTGATAAGTTAAATTTATTTATTCGAGATCGAGTTAAAATTTTAGAACGCTCAAACACAAATCATTCGAGTTCGAATCGATCGTCGGACCCTGCAGTAAAAATAAATAAAACGTCTACGTATCCATCGCGATCAGTCCATAAGTCATTTATTGCTAATAATAATAGTCATGGAACGCATTCTAGGCGCTGTGTCTTTTGTAATAACACTGATCATTCTGTTTATAATTGTGTTCAATTTAAAAACTTAGATACACCAATAGCCCGATTTGAATTTATAAAGTCTAAGTAATGGGTGATTACCAATGCCGCTGTACCATCTTCGTTCTCTGCCATTGCTCTTAACGATTTAATGCAAAATTTTTGGCAGATCGAAGAGATACCGAGCATAAAATATTTAAGCCCGGATGAGACTGAATGTGAAAATATTTATTTATCGTCGGTTACTCGCGCGGTCGATGGCAGGTACAGTGTTGCTTTGCCCTTCTGTAAGAATCCGAGTGACCTTGGTAACTCGCGTTCTGCCGCCTTGCGCCGACTTATGTCTTTGGAGCGCAGATTTAAACAGTCGCCGGACTTACATTTAAATTACAATAAAGTAATTAGCGACTATATAGAAAGCGGTTACCTGTCTGAGGTCAATGAATACGATCTTGCTGATGAGGGATATTATATTCCTCACCATGCTGTCACCCGGGCGGACAAGCCACTGCCTCGTATTGTACTCGACGCAAGCGCCAAGACTCACACAGGGTTGTCACTTAATGACGTCCTGCGTACAGGGCCTAACTTGCAGGCCGATTTGTTTTTGTTATTATTAAATTTCCGATTGTTTCCCGTAGCTATGACTGCTGACATAAAGCAGATGTATTTGCAAATTGGTGTACTTCCAGAGCACCATAAATATCTTAGAATATTGTTTCGATTTAATAATAATGAAAGTATTAGAACTTTTCAATTTAATCGTCTTCCATTCGGGTTGAAATCCATTCCTTACATAGCCATGCGAACTGTTCGCCAGTTAGCTGAGGACATGAGGCCACACTTTGGTGAAGCTGCATGGCTATGTAATACTGGGCGGCAGCCTAGTCACATCGGAAGATGTCAAACTTCTAGATCCCAAGCGCATCGTACGGTTCCTAACAACCGTCGGCCTTGGGAATCAGATATAAACGCGGGGCTAGGCTACAATAGATCATTTACTGGTCGCAGTGGCCTTAGGGTTGTACCCTTCCCCATCAACTCAAATAATAAATAATAATATGGTAATTACTCTTAAAACTATTTTTGGAGTCGGGCCCTTAGTGTAAATATCCTGTAAATGTCCTGTTATAGTAAATATAGTGTACCTTTTGTTCTGAATGGGTACCGACTCCTATATAGTTTTAACAGTCATTACCGAAAGCAAGAAGATGTAGGTACTGTCCCACTGTCTGTACTGTCGGTGCCCATTTAGAACGAATGGTAAAACATTTTAGTAAGGGCCCGAGTCCAAAAATAGTTTTAAGAGTAATTACCATAAGCAAGAAGAAGTAGGTACTGAACAATTTTATTTTTCACCGTTTGAAGTCGGTTCTATTTTTTTGTTAAAAACTTAATTTATTTTATATCCTAACGTAGTCAAATCCACATAACATTGTAAAAAACAATAATAATAATAACATTCGATTTTATTAACGGAAGCGTGACAGATGATGGTGTATAAAACCATGTGGCTAGGTCATAATACACTATGTTACTTCATTGTAAAATGAATATGGGTTACAAATTCAATGGTTTGCCCTATTAAGTATGCAAATAATAAAGCCTAGGCAATAGAAATACTTCGCATTAAGTAAATCTAGTCAGTACAATTCAATGTAAACCAAAAATAGCTCATAATATTATTTTCATGTTAGTAAGACGAGAGGCCTTGGAGAATTTCTTGAATAACACCCATTTATTTCTTAATAAGTATAACGCTCTACTTTGTGTGTTCTTTTGATGGTATCTAAAAATAAAGAAACTATGTCAAAAATGTCTTCGGAGAATAGTTTCGAAATAATACGACATGAAAACTAAAATAATACTGAGGTCCAGATTATTCTTAATACGTTATTGTCCTAACGACGGTGTATATCGTATTATATTTTATATGATTTTATGTTTACTTTAAGTTTTATATGTATAGGTAAGTTGTATATGTAATTACATATTTATTGTATTATAAATAAATTGATATATATTCAGTGCGTGTTTACATGAATTATTAAATTAAAAAAAAATTATGATAGGTACTTTCGTTCAAAATTTGTCCCTCAAAAAGTCCTTATATAACGAATTAAATCAATTATTTTGGCTCTTAGTAAGTCTGAGTAAGAAACAAGTTTAGTCTGTAAGGAGCGATTAAGAGGGATAGGTTACCATTACGTTACCATAGGAATTTACCATAGGAGTTTACCATAGGAACGCATTACTTAAATAATATTTTAGATGCTAGGAGCTGTAGTGATACTGCCGGCAGTCTCGATTCATTTATTGAAAAAATTTCAGCTTCAGTTTTAGCTTTAAAAGAATTAAATTTCAAAGATCTTGTCGATTTCATTTTCTTACATTGCGCTTTAAGAAAAATTGATTCGCATACTATTCAGGCTTTTGAGTCGTCTGTTCGTAACGAAGAAATGCCTTCTTTTGATAAGTTAAATTTATTTATTCGAGATCGAGTTAAAATTTTAGAACGCTCAAACACAAATCATTCGAGTTCGAATCGATCGTCGGACCCTGCAGTAAAAATAAATAAAACGTCTACGTATCCATCGCGATCAGTCCATAAGTCATTTATTGCTAATAATAATAGTCATGCAACGCATTCTAGGCGCTGTGTCTTTTGTAATAACACTGATCATTCTGTTTATAATTGTGTTCAATTTAAAAACTTAGATACACCAATAGCCCGATTTGAATTTATAAAGTCTAAGTAATGGGTGATTACCAATGCCGCTGTACCATCTTCGTTCTCTGCCATTGCTCTTAACGATTTAATGCAAAATTTTTGGCAGATCGAAGAGATACCGAGCATAAAATATTTAAGCCCGGATGAGACTGAATGTGAAAATATTTATTTATCGTCGGTTACTCGCGCGGTCGATGGCAGGTACAGTGTTGCTTTGCCCTTCTGTAAGAATCCGAGTGACCTTGGTAACTCGCGTTCTGCCGCCTTGCGCCGACTTATGTCTTTGGAGCGCAGATTTAAACAGTCGCCGGACTTACATTTAAATTACAATAAAGTAATTAGCGACTATATAGAAAGCGGTTACCTGTCTGAGGTCAATGAATACGATCTTGCTGATGAGGGATATTATATTCCTCACCATGCTGTCACCCGGGCGGACAAGCCACTGCCTCGTATTGTACTCGACGCAAGCGCCAAGACTCACACAGGGTTGTCACTTAATGACGTCCTGCGTACAGGGCCTAACTTGCAGGCCGATTTGTTTTTGTTATTATTAAATTTCCGATTGTTTCCCGTAGCTATGACTGCTGACATAAAGCAGATGTATTTGCAAATTGGTGTACTTCCAGAGCACCATAAATATCTTAGAATATTGTTTCGATTTAATAATAATGAAAGTATTAGAACTTTTCAATTTAATCGTCTTCCATTCGGGTTGAAATCCATTCCTTACATAGCCATGCGAACTGTTCGCCAGTTAGCTGAGGACATGAGGCCACACTTTGGTGAAGCTGCATGGCTATGTAATACTGGGCGGCAGCCTAGTCACATCGGAAGATGTCAAACTTCTAGATCCCAAGCGCATCGTACGGTTCCTAACAACCGTCGGCCTTGGGAATCAGATATAAACGCGGGGCTAGGCTACAATAGATCATTTACTGGTCGCAGTGGCCTTAGGGTTGTACCCTTCCCCATCAACTCAAATAATAAATAATAATATGGTAATTACTCTTAAAACTATTTTTGGAGTCGGGCCCTTAGTGTAAATATCCTGTAAATGTCCTGTTATAGTAAATATAGTGTACCTTTTGTTCTGAATGGGTACCGACTCCTATATAGTTTTAACAGTCATTACCGAAAGCAAGAAGATGTAGGTACTGTCCCACTGTCTGTACTGTCGGTGCCCATTTAGAACGAATGGTAAAACATTTTAGTAAGGGCCCGAGTCCAAAAATAGTTTTAAGAGTAATTACCATAAGCAAGAAGAAGTAGGTACTGAACAATTTTATTTTTCACCGTTTGAAGTCGGTTCTATTTTTTTGTTAAAAACTTAATTTATTTTATATCCTAACGTAGTCAAATCCACATAACATTGTAAAAAACAATAATAATAATAACATTCGATTTTATTAACGGAAGCGTGACAGATGATGGTGTATAAAACCATGTGGCTAGGTCATAATACACTATGTTACTTCATTGTAAAATGAATATGGGTTACAAATTCAATGGTTTGCCCTATTAAGTATGCAAATAATAAAGCCTAGGCAATAGAAATACTTCGCATTAAGTAAATCTAGTCAGTACAATTCAATGTAAACCAAAAATAGCTCATAATATTATTTTCATGTTAGTAAGACGAGAGGCCTTGGAGAATTTCTTGAATAACACCCATTTATTTCTTAATAAGTATAACGCTCTACTTTGTGTGTTCTTTTGATGGTATCTAAAAATAAAGAAACTATGTCAAAAATGTCTTCGGAGAATAGTTTCGAAATAATACGACATGAAAACTAAAATAATACTGAGGTCCAGATTATTCTTAATACGTTATTGTCCTAACGACGGTGTATATCGTATTATATTTTATATGATTTTATGTTTACTTTAAGTTTTATATGTATAGGTAAGTTGTATATGTAATTACATATTTATTGTATTATAAATAAATTGATATATATTCAGTGCGTGTTTACATGAATTATTAAATTAAAAAAAAATTATGATAGGTACTTTCGTTCAAAATTTGTCCCTCAAAAAGTCCTTATATAACGAATTAAATCAATTATTTTGGCTCTTAGTAAGTCTGAGTAAGAAACAAGTTTAGTCTGTAAGGAGCGATTAAGAGGGATAGGTTACCATTAACATTATTTTGGTATATTGGGAACCTTCAAAATGTACCCGACACCTTGGGAGAGGATACCGGGTTCTGTGGGATTTGACCGCACTAAAACCCCCTCGGTGGCCTACCTCTGCGTTTGTGAGGACTCCGGGATCTCCTTAGGAATGCACCGGTGTCCTCCACGCGCAGCTCCCCAGAACGGGCCCATCTTCGGGAGAGCAGATGTGCTCTCCTGCACCTTCAGGTGTTCACGGCAGCATGCAGCCACCCATACACCGCCGTCCCACCCGGGGCTGCTAGCTGGACGGGTCAAGTTCCCACTCTCAACGTCTGCATCCCCGGAAGCCCCCTTTTAGTCGCCTCTTACGATCAGGCAGGAGATACCGTAGCTCTATTCTTAATCCCGTAGCTACAGGGACTGGGTTACCATTACCAGACGGCTTAACGTGCTCTCCGAAGCACGAAAAACCTCATTAAAATTTTGACACTAGCGTTCACCCATCTCACACCCAACTACGCCCGTTTAGTATAGTTGCGTAGATCGCTTGCGTTCTACGCCAACCGCCAGGTCATGTGCACTTCAGGGCGCCGTATTAGAGCGGTCATAACGTAACTTTACTTTGTTACTTTAGAACATCATTGGAATAAAGTTTAATAAAACAAGCACCCACTTCTATTGCAGGGTAAAACATTCCGAGGTTGCAATAAATATGCATAGTTCAATAAATTACTGCACCACTTCCACAATGCGCCATCCGTGTTCCGAATTCCAGCTGCTTTAATTTCTTTAAACTAGGTCCCATTACTTATAGTTAATTGGAACTTTTTAAAGCATTGGATTACAGCCAGCTATCGACTTTGTAAGCAGATGAGACTGAATCGTATATTTTACTTAACGTTAATTGAATAAATTGTTTCTTACACTAGCATACATAGTAGCTATGCCTTGTGGTGCATATGTATCATTGTTTACTTCTTGTTATGTACTTATTTTCCAATCTATAAACTTTTACTATGATTGTAATACAACGCGGGTAAATACAGAAATTAATTAGATGCCAAATAGATGCCAATGGACCATCGCATGTTTTCAAACCACCCTTATATAATAAGACTAGTACCATCTAACGATATTAACTTGCACCTATGGCCTAAAGAGCCATTCAAGTCATGTAAACGCGTATGAATTAATCTTTTCAGCTGTCACGCGTTGGTTAGGCGATTTGTTATTATCATGTTACTTTCATTTTTCATAGGTTTAATATCTATATAAAACACTCTCAATTATTGCTAGCTTGCCGGCATAATGTTTTCAGGAGTGCTTATCGGTTTCTGATTTGCAGTTTACCGAACTCCTTTCATATTGGATGAAGGAGAAGAGTATCATAGGCATCTTTGTCTATGATTAGAAAAAAATAAAAATAGAATATTATCTACGCCTGCCAGTATGGCGGCGGTTGCATACGAACGGTACTTACGTCGACTAGCGTTCTTTGGCTATGTTCGAAAATATTCTTAAGTACTAATCTAAAACCCATCAAATCTACAAGCGGAACCTTGAAGCGGCAGACTGCAGTCTGGAAGAACGTCCAGGATCCAATGATTGGATATAGGAGAGGTGGCTTCGATTCAAGAATTCCGTAAGTACGTTATGAATACTTTATGTTGGTTACAGTAATTGAAGTGTTCCACTTTCCCAACAGTGGGCTTGGGTCATAATTACGCGCCCGCCCATCCATTTTCTGGTCCTTCGAGCCGGATGAATGTCATCCAGCTTTAATTTAATTAATTATAAATAATTCTCTGCGTAATATACGCAAATGGAACATACCTACGTATGTTTTCTGTAATTTTTTGTCCCATTTTACGTAATATTTTGGATTTAAGCTTGGATAAATAATATCCAGCTGTTTTTTGCAACCTTAAATTCATATTTATAGTAAAAATTACATTGCATAATATTTGCATAAACTGTAATACATCAGTAATAAGATGGCGACCGTTCACAATAATTTAGCTCGACTTACCGCCAAGAAGGAGCGATTATACGCTCGTATGAATGAATTATATAAATTAGCATCAAATATTTCTGATTTTTCGTCTAGAAGCAATGAGAATTTCATGGTTAAGTCTGAAATCATCGACGAAATGCGTATTCAGTTCGAAACATACCTCGATGAAATATACGAAATTCAAGTATCGGTAGATTCGAAATTCAAAATTGATTATCAATGTTTGGATGCGTTTGATGATTTATACCTTAAAGTAAAGCGTGTTAGGAACTATATTGTTCAAGCTTCGCGATCAAATGTCTCCAAACGTGAAGATTCTAATGATAATTTTCAGGCAAAATGTAACATTAAATTGCCACCGATTGAATTGCCTTACTTTGACGGGAAAATGGAGAATTGGCCTAAGTTTTATGAATCTTTTAAATCTAACATACATAACAACAGTGATCTGACTGACTCGCAGCGCGTGCAATATTTAGTAGGTAAGTTAACACACGGCGCTCTTAAGGTCACCGCAGGTATTGTACCTACGGGCGACACTTATAAAATTTTATGGGATAATTTAGTGAATAAATATCAAGACAAGCGATCATTAGGAACGCATTACTTAAATAATATTTTAGATGCTAGGAGCTGTAGTGATACTGCCGGCAGTCTCGATTCATTTATTGAAAAAATTTCAGCTTCAGTTTTAGCTTTAAAAGAATTAAATTTCAAAGATCTTGTCGATTTCATTTTCTTACATTGCGCTTTAAGAAAAATTGATTCGCATACTATTCAGGCTTTTGAGTCGTCTGTTCGTAACGAAGAAATGCCTTCTTTTGATAAGTTAAATTTATTTATTCGAGATCGAGTTAAAATTTTAGAACGCTCAAACACAAATCATTCGAGTTCGAATCGATCGTCGGACCCTGCAGTAAAAATAAATAAAACGTCTACGTATCCATCGCGATCAGTCCATAAGTCATTTATTGCTAATAATAATAGTCATGGAACGCATTCTAGGCGCTGTGTCTTTTGTAATAACACTGATCATTCTGTTTATAATTGTGTTCAATTTAAAAACTTAGATACACCAATAGCCCGATTTGAATTTATAAAGTCTAAGTAATGGGTGATTACCAATGCCGCTGTACCATCTTCGTTCTCTGCCATTGCTCTTAACGATTTAATGCAAAATTTTTGGCAGATCGAAGAGATACCGAGCATAAAATATTTAAGCCCGGATGAGACTGAATGTGAAAATATTTATTTATCGTCGGTTACTCGCGCGGTCGATGGCAGGTACAGTGTTGCTTTGCCCTTCTGTAAGAATCCGAGTGACCTTGGTAACTCGCGTTCTGCCGCCTTGCGCCGACTTATGTCTTTGGAGCGCAGATTTAAACAGTCGCCGGACTTACATTTAAATTACAATAAAGTAATTAGCGACTATATAGAAAGCGGTTACCTGTCTGAGGTCAATGAATACGATCTTGCTGATGAGGGATATTATATTCCTCACCATGCTGTCACCCGGGCGGACAAGCCACTGCCTCGTATTGTACTCGACGCAAGCGCCAAGACTCACACAGGGTTGTCACTTAATGACGTCCTGCGTACAGGGCCTAACTTGCAGGCCGATTTGTTTTTGTTATTATTAAATTTCCGATTGTTTCCCGTAGCTATGACTGCTGACATAAAGCAGATGTATTTGCAAATTGGTGTACTTCCAGAGCACCATAAATATCTTAGAATATTGTTTCGATTTAATAATAATGAAAGTATTAGAACTTTTCAATTTAATCGTCTTCCATTCGGGTTGAAATCCATTCCTTACATAGCCATGCGAACTGTTCGCCAGTTAGCTGAGGACATGAGGCCACACTTTGGTGAAGCTGCACAAGTAGCAGAAAGCAATTTATTTATGGACGATGTAGTTCATAGTGTGCCTGATGACGTCATCGCCGTCCGCCTTTCTAGAGAATTGATCTCGTTGTTTAAGGCCGGGGCCTTTGAATTACTTAAATGGACGAGTAATTCTTTAGTTTTACTTAAAAATGTACCTGAGTCTCTTCGCGACTCAATAAACTTTTCTGAGGGCTCTAACAATGCCACTAAGGTGTTAGGCCTCTCTTGGCAACCAGCCGACGACAACTTCTTTTTCACGACTTCTTATGTCCAAGAGAAGTGTACGAAGCGGACCATACTCTCCATAGTCGCCCGCTTGTTTGACGTCCTAGGCTTGGTAGCTCCTGTCATATTATATGCCAAATTACTTATTAAAGAATTGTGGCTATGTAATATTGGTTGGGATGATACACCTCCAGAAAACGTTATTAAAAAGTTTTCTGATCTCATACAAGAGTTTTCTTTATTATCCACTCTAAAAATTCCACGTCACAGTGGTGTTTTGAGCAACAGTACCGTTCTGGTTGTCGCCTTCTGTGACGCCAGTATGAAAGGTTATGGCTGTGTTATATATTTACACACCACCGCTTCAAACGGAGATATCACTTGTAGATTGATGTGTGCGAAATCAAAGGTTTCACCCATCAAAATTACGACACTTGCTCGTTTGGAGCTTTGCGCAGCGGTATTTATGACTAAATTAATCAAAACTGTTCATGATACTTACCGCTCGCGTATTCCTATTGCAGGAATATATGCCTTTTCGGATTCGACTATCGCGTTATCTCAGTGCTCAGTGTCATGAAAACCTTCCGCCCGAAAACTTCTATCACGTCGCAGGTAGCGACAACCCGAGTGACTGTTTATCTCGTGGTATGCTACTTTCGCAGCTTATCTCACATGAGTTATGGTGGAAGGGGCCAACGTGGATGCGAATGCCAGTTTCTGAATGGCCGGTGAAAACTTTCTGTCCAACTAATGCTGAAAAAATACCCGAGCACAAGACAAAGGTTTTTACAGCGACTGTTCATTCGGAACATTCAGTCTTTACTTTATTATTTGAACGTGTGTCTTCATGGGACTGTACATACTGTTGCGTATTGTAGTCTATGTCCTAAAATTTATAAAAAAGATAAATAGTTCGTCTGGTGCTGTTTATAACCTGATGGTTGCAGAAAGATATGTTATCTCCGCTGTTCAAAAATTTCATTTTTCAAATGATATAATTGCCCTTAAAAATGGCAAATCCCCTTGTAATAAATTAAAAAATTTGTGCGTGTTTCTTGATGAACATAGCATTTTACGTATTGAAGGACGCCTGTCTAAGGCAAATTTACCCTTCGAGGTAAAGCATCCCGTTTTACTCCCCAAACGAGATCGGGTAGTAGATTTAATAATAAACCATTATCATGTTATTAATTGTCATACCGGCCCGGGACTTCTTATGTCCATTTTACGACAGCGATATTGGATATTAGATGCCAGAACTGTTGTAAGGGCTAACGTGCGTAAATGCATTTCTTGTTTTCGTGTACGTCCTTCACATCCGACGCCTAAAATTTGCATGTGAGTTTTAATTGCATGTGAGGGCTCGTCTGTGCTTTCTATCTTGGGTCTAAGCGGGTAAGCCGAGTAGTGGAGTCATGAAGGAGGAGATGTGTGAGTCGCGTAGGCTTTTTAAAAGCAAATTAAGATGGTGCCAAAACCACCAAGAGCAGATTAAGATGGACATGCTGGCCACAGCGCACAAGACCAAAAATTTTGGCAAGTTTTGGCACCAAACAAATAAAATGAATATGCGGGCGGGCCCTCCTGTGGAAGTGGGAGGCATAAGCGGAAGTCTAAACATTGCGAATATGTTTAAGTCTCACTTTAAAGCTGAACCTTTGAGTACATGTCATCAATCAGATAATGACGCCCGGGACACTATTGATGCTCAGGGGTTGCAGACGCGTTTCTCAATACACGAGGTACACGATGCCATCAAGCGTATGAAGCGTGGGTGATCACCGGGACACGATAGCCTAAGTGTTGAGCATTTAAGGTATGCGGGTGTGCACCTTTCCAGGGTCCTTGCCATGCTCTACAATCTTTGCATAGCACATTACTATCTGCCGGAAGCTATGATGAAGACAGTGGTTGTGCCGTTGCTAAAAAATAGGACTGGTGATGCGGCAGACAGATCCAACTATAGGCCCATATCCCTCGCAACTATTATAGCCAAGGTGTTAGACAGTTTGCTTGACACGCATTTAAGTAAAGCTGTTAAGATCCATGACGCTCAATTCGGGTTTAAACCCGAACTATCAACTGAAAGTGCGATAATGTGTCTTAAGCAGACTGTCCGCTACTATACGGACAGAAAAACGCCTGTTTATGCGTGCTTTTTGGATCTGTCAAAAGCATTTGACCTAGTTTCCTACTATGGTCCTATGGCATAAGCTTCGGACGGAAACAAGCATGAGGCCGGAACTAATATCATTACTTCGGTACTGGTATAGCAATCAGTCAAATGTAGTTAGGTGGGGAGACGCTTTGAGCGATCCCTACAGACTGCGTTGTGGAGTAAGGCAGGGAGGGCTGACGTCACCGAGGCTCTTCAATCTGTATGTCAACCAGCTGACGGAGAGGCTCAGTGGGGCAGGTGTCGGATGCTCAATTGATGGTGTTTTTATAAACAACATCAGTTATGCTGATGACATGGTTCTGCTGAGCCCCTCAGTCAGTGGCCTCAGACAGCTCTTGAAGATTTGTGAGGAATACGCCGGGGTAAATGGACTTTGCTACAACGCTAAAAAGAGCGAGATCCTGGTTTTCAGGGGGAAAAATAAACCTACTAGCTTTACGCCAAAATTTACACTATGCGAATCTCCCCTGAGGCAGGTGGCTCAGTTCAGGTACCTCGGCCACATAGTCGATGAACGCCTCGAAGACGACGGTGACGTAGAGAGGGAGCGGCGGGCAATGTCGGTTCGAGGCAATATGTTGGCCCGCAGATTTGCACGATGTGAACAGCAGGTAAAGCTGACGCTGTTAAGGCATACTGCCAATCATTTTACACGTGCAGTCTGTGGACGGACTATAAGCAGCGGACCCTCAGAGCCCTTCGCGTACAGTACAACAATGTTCTGAGGATGGTGCTGAGGAAACCCCGTTACTGCAGCGCATCCGCCATGTTTGCGGAGGCGAGTGTAGATGATTTCTACGCTCTCATCCGCAAACGTGTGGCGTCGATGATGAACCGGATGGTGGGGAGTACCAACACCATCCTCAGCACATTGGCGTACAAGCTAGACAGCCCTCTTTGGGGCGCCTGGAATAGGACACACACGCTCCCGAATAGGCGTGTGTGTATATAGTTGCTTTATTTTTAAATACATACTAACATAGGATAAGTTTGTGTACTAACCCAAAAATGTAAAATGTATTATGTTTTCTGTTTTTATTTACTAACATAGTTATGTAAGTATTTGTATTTTACTAACCTATTGTATGGACTTATGGTCTGAAATAAAATGAATTATTATTATTATTATTATGAATTATTAAAATGGCTGATCTTCCTTATTGTCGCGTGACGGAAGCTAAAGCCTTCGTTCACACTGGAGTTGAATATGCAGGCCCTATTAAAATTACTCTTACTCGGCGTAGAGGTCAACGATCCCAGAAGGCATATATCTGCCTTTTCGTCTGTCTGGTAATAAAGGCAATTCACATTGAGCTAGTCTCTGACTTGACTTCTAACGCATTTTAGCAGCCTTCAGCCGCTTTACATCGAGACGTGGTCCTGTATCGTGTTTATACTCTGATAATGGAACGAATTTCATTGATGCAAAGGCCCACTTAGACGATCTTTATAAATTTCTTATGAAATCAGAGTTCCATACCGCTTTAAGGAAAGATTTAACTAGTCGTCGTATTGAGTGGAAAATGATTCCACCCCGCGCACCTCACTTTGGAGGTATGTGGGAATCCAACATAAAAAGTTTAAAGACTCATCTTTATAGGGTTATAGGAGCCCAAATACTTACGTATGAGGAATTACAGACGGTGCTAGTGCAGATCGAGTGCATTTTGAACTCGCGGCCACTCACAGTAATGTCTTCCGACCCTCATCCTGAAGTAATAACACCGGCTCATTTTCTAATGTCCACGCCACTGCAGTATTTACGACCTAACAGACACGCGAATTAGTTTGGTTGAGCGTAAACAGTTGCTGGATAGTATGGTTCAATCCTTTTGGAAAAAATGGCGTCTAGAGTATCTGCATACGCTGCAAGTTAGGCAGAAATGGTCTACTCCGGACCATCCAGTTCAGATCGGTACTGTCGTACTCGTGGGACAGGACGATTCTCCTCCAATAGCTTGGCCACTAGGTATTATTACCGAAATTCATCCTGGTTCGGATGGAATAGTTCGCGTTGCAACAGTTAAAACCAAGTTTGGTATGTTTAAACGTCCTGTTGTAAAACTATACCCGATACCTAATCAATAACGTTTGAGATAATTAAGATAATAGTTTATTAGATAAGTAATAGGTATTAATATAACCGTATTCTTTAAATATTTGCTATTGTAGCTTTTAAAATTAAATTAATGTATCGAAGTTACGTGCTTCAAGCTTGACCATGAGACTTCTCCATTGCTTTAAATACTCTTAAATTACGTATACTTATGATCTTCAGTTTTCTTTCTCTTTGAAAGTTTTCTCCAAAAAACTTCCAAGGCGGGGGAGCATGGTTAGGCGATTTGTTATTATCATGTTACTTTCATTTTTCATAGGTTTAATATCTATTTATAACACTCTCAATTATTTGCTTGCCGGCATAATGTTTTCAGGAGTGCTTATCGGTTTCTGATTTGCAGTTTACCGAACTCCTTTCATATTGGATGAAGGAGAAGAGTATCATAGGCATCTTTGTCTATGATTAGTAAAAAATAAAAATAGAATATTATCTACGCCTGCCAGTATGGCGGCGGTTGCATACGAACGGTACTTACGTCGACTAGCGTTCTTTGGCTATGTTCGAAAATATTCTTAAGTACTAATCTAAAACGCATCAAAAACTACAAGCGGAACCTTGAAGCGGCAGACTGCAGTCTGGAAGAACGTCCAGGATCCTGTGATTGGATATAGGAGAGGTGGCTTCGATTCAAGAATTCCGTAAGTACGTTATGAATACTTTATGTTGGTTACAGTAATTGAAGTGTTCCACTTTCCCAACAGTGGGCTTTGGGTCATAATTACGCGCCCGCCCATCCACGCGTCTTGTTCCAGATCGATTCCGTTTCGCTTTGTTGTATAGATCCTTTGCATTCTATGCCAGCCAGTCACAGAATGAGGAAAATACTAGGTACTCTTTATTTTATAAAGTGACCTCGACACGTTCTTAACGAAGGGCGCTTCGCAAGGAAACGCCTTTATTTTGTTAATATTAATCATTGATTGCAGCTGCACCTACCTGCCTACTTAATAAACCTACTGTAACTGGATATCACTACTTTCAAGGAAAATGCCTCTACCCTGTTTTCTTTAAAATTAGTGATATCGAGTTACTTTTATCGTAGTATTTTTTTTCTGTTGAAGAGTATTGAATATTTCTATTAACCGATCAACAATTTTTTTGCACATGGGATTTACTGCATATATTCTGATTATATACACAAAAATATTAAATTTAATTCGATTTTAATACAAAAATGTTTGCTTTAAAAAAAGTTACAGCGATCTGAATGAACGTTTAGGATTTTTGCGCCCAATGAACATCGATCGCTGTAATGTTTCTGGCCTTGCTAACCGTGTACAACAAACAGTATGCATATTACAGTAATAAAATGTAGTTTGCATATTTCTTACGTACAAAATGGGTTAGAAAGTTTATGAAAACGAGATTTGTTGACTCTTTTTGCTATTATTTGCGGTGAATTTATAAAATACTAAATAAAGATTATGAATTTAGTACAAAATAAATATTTTCAAGGCCTATCAAGTTAACATCAAAACATCTGTAAGTAAAAGTCATTTAAAAATTATACTGCCTTCAAATAGCTGTTAATTGAAAAGACTACATTTTCTTAAGGGAAAAGTAATACATTAACTGAAAAGACTACATTTTCTTTAGTGAAAACTAAAAATACCGTAAGTCCGATGTCTCAAAAAAACAGAATCCATTTTGATGAAACTTTGAATGATTCCTATGTTAGAATTTACCGGATTCAGATCGAAATGGATTATTTGTTGATTTCAGAGAAATTTTTGGATGTACAAATATATATAGGACTAATAAAGTTAAGTGTATTTTTCTCACAAAATCAAATGAAAAAAACTGTTTTTTTTGTCCTTATTTTTGTTTCGGGCTATAAATCCAATAAGAAAAACTAAACCAGTGTTATGAGCTCTAAACATTTTTTTTATTTTAGGTACATCTCCCATGCAGGTTTCTGGAGATACGAGTCAGTAGAGAAATTGTTTTCGATATTTTCCAACTGCTCTTAAGTATTAAAAAAAAATAGGATTGTGATTTATTAACAACAATTGGATGTAACAACGTAAAGAAGTAAGGCAACGGTCACAGTCGCTCCAGATTACTTTAGGTATGTAATTTGCTTGCACTCTACGTCATCTACAAAACTATTCGTGCTTCATGTGATCTAGCCATTAAGTTATAAGGACAATTTTATAAGTAAATATAAATAGCATAAAAGCCCTCGCCCGCATAAAAAGGCCTCGACACAAGAGCCCAAGTTCTTAAAATTACGTACAACGAAGGGAGTTGCGCCGGGAAACGCCTTTGTTTTGTTAATTATTGACCGCGGTCGCACCTTCTTACCTACCTTCTAAACCTACCGTATTTTCCTTAAAAGCAAATAGCCAGTTATACTTCAGAAGTATTTTTTGTGATAAGACAGCACTGTTTCTTTCTATTAATTAATACGTGTATCATTTACTTCCCCAAAGCGGACTAGTGGCAGGACAGGCAATATCATAACAGCGTCTATTGCATGGGACCAAAAATATATAACGGTCTACCGGAATTCCTCAAAATTAAAACGGGCAACGAATTTAAAAAAAGACTTAAAACGTATTTACTGAAAAAGGCGTATTACTCAGTCACTGATTTCATAAACGATAAAAAAGCATAAAGAATAAAGGAATTCCATAAAAACCTGGGAGGCTTTTTTTCCGCCGAATTTTATTCCTCTCAGTGTACAAACACCCTGTGATATGGGTATCCAAAGCTGACGATCGGAACCGACCCGAAATATAAATAAATAAATATGTTAATTTTAATCTATAAAAGGCGCTATTTAAGGCTATATTTTTATCATTGTATATTTGCATTTCTCATGAAGGTAAATATGTCGAACTAAATATATATAAACAACTTTGTAAACACCCATATTTGTGCAAATAAATGTCTTTGTCTTTGTCTTTTGACTCTAAGAACTAAATCTGCTAAGCATGTATTTACTTAATAATTGAATTTAAATACGCAGGAAGCACCAATGCTGCCTCTTTTTAACACGCTTTTATTAGCTTGACCTGTATGTATGTATGCATGTATGTATGTAACGGAATCTTTTAACTTAATTTTCACTTACTTCTAGGAGTCTGATTAACTTGAAAATTTGCAATCCTACATAACCAGGTAATTATCCCAATGCCTAAAGCCTTTTGACGGTTTCCTTCCGATAAAATATAAGTACATCACTTACATTCTCGGCTTTAACTTCATGTTAAAAAAAATCTACTACCTCATTACACTATATCTATCAAAACAAAAAAAACTGAATACCTCGTCACCTTTCCTAAATATATTTTTAGAGAAACTTGAGATTACAAATTCAGCGCAACGTAGCGTTTGGATGATTAAGAGCTGAATTCACTCGCGCGTTTCTAAAGTTATTCTGCCTTTGACCACGTATTATATAATATTTTCCATTCGGCACAAAATTAAACTGAACTAATTTTGCTTAAAATGACTAACGAACAATTTAATAAAATGTGGAAACAGTTTTTGTAGTCTGAATTCATAATATATTTTTTCTAGTAAAATTTTTGTGACTGCTTGGAAGCAATCCTTTCTTCGTCCCATCGATGGGCTGGGGCCAGCCTGGGGAGGCCTGGAGCTAACTTTTCCTCGCCGCTTCAATGCGAGTTGGTGATGGGCTTTCTGGAGTAATGCTTATAGTTAATAATGCCTCTACTAATTTCTCTACTTACCCAAAAATAACTTTAAATATACAAAACAGCAAATTCGGCACAAGTAAAAAAAAACTAGACACGCTTGAATATCATCACAATACTGTTATCTAGGTTATAAAGCAAACATTCAAGCCTAGGCCCAGCTTTATCACAAAGTCATACAAAACACGCTCAACAGTTAAAATAACGTCTGAGAAAATACTGAAGAGCATGCACTTGCAGTGCATGTTCTTCAGTATTTAAATTATTTAAATATTTTATATTCAAAGTTACTAAGGGCCCGACTTCAAAAATAGTTTTAAGAGTCATTACCATAAGCAAGAAGAAGTAGGTACTGAACAATTTTATTTTTTACCGTTTGAAGTCGGTTCTATTTTTTTGTTAAAAACTTAATTTATTTCACTCTTTTTAGTAATTTTAATGATTCTGCACATATGTATAAGCATAATTGGAATTTTTTTCAGTTAATTTCTAAACGTTAAAGAGATACCTTTTATAATCATGTTTATCTAATAGCCATCTTATACCCTGAAAGAATACTACTATAAGTCCACCTGAACGTATAAATTAATGAAAGAATTTGCTCTCAGCTCCTAACCGTTGAGGAGTTGTACCTTCAATCATCAGCTTAGCAACATGAGGTGATAATTACCGGACACAAATATTTGTATTATGTTAAAAAATATGACTAAAAGAATGTGTGTGCCTATTAAGTTTCAGTGTTTCCCTCGATTTCCCTAGTATCACATCATCAGATTTTGCCATGGTGACAGTTGGACCACCTCAGACATGTAAGATTTCCAACAAAAAACCATTTATTGAAAGAATTTGCTCTCAACTCCTAACCGTCATAGTACCTTCCATCATCAGCTCAGCAACATGATATGATGATAATTATACACAAATACCTGTTTTGCTTTAGTAAAAATATGAAAATCATTTGTTGTGCTATAAAATTTGAATGTTCCCTTCGATTTCTCTGGGATACCATCATCAGACTTTGACTTGGTGACAGTTGGACTACCTCAGAAATGTAAGATTTCGAACAAAAAACCATTTATTGAAAGAATTTGCTCTCAACTCCTAACCTTCGTAGTACTTTCCATCATCAGCTCAGCAACATGCTATGATGATAATTATACAAAAATGCCTGTTTTGCTTTTGTAAAAATATGAAAATCATTTGTTGTGCTATAAAATTTTAATGTTCCCTTCGATTTCTCTGGGATCCCCTCGTCAGACTTTGACTTGGTGACAGTTGGAACACCTCAGGAATGTAAGATTTGGAATAAAAAACTATTTATTGAAAGAATTTGCTTTCAACTCCTCACTATTGCAGTACCTTCCATCATCAGCTCAGCAACATGAGATGATGATTACTATGCACAAATATCTCTTATGCTTCAGAAAGTATAAGAAAATCAATGTGTGTGCCTATAAAATTTGAGAGTTCCCCTCGATTTCCCTGGGATCCCATCATCAGATCCTGATTTGGTGACAATGGGACCACCTCGGGAGTGTAAGCATACGAACAAGAAAAGAATTTTGAAAATCGGTCCACAAACGGCGGAGTAATCGGTGAACATATATAAAAAAAAAATACATACAGCCGAATACAGTACCTCCTCCTTTTAGAAGTCGGTAAAAATACTGAAGAGCATGCACTTGCAGTGAAGCAACGTGCAGCAGCAGCTACTCATTAGAATACGAAGCATTATTTCGTGATTTTTATGAAAACAACACGTACACTGCTCTCAATCTACAAATTTTTGTTCATTTGTACTCACTATTTTTGAATCCAAACTTTAAAGTATTCTCCTTAAGCTTGAAGTTTTTCACAAAACGATTTCAAGCAAGCTTCTTTATATTAAAAGTCAGTGATACTTGCTATTTTCAGAGACAATTTTACAGTCCACCCGTATGGCACAGAGATCACCATACCGGCAAAGGGTCTTGGGTTCGAATTCCAGCGGGGGATATATCTAAATAGAGATTTTAAGCTTTATCGCAAACTCATACAAAACGCCTTCTACACATAAAATAACGTCTGAGAAAAACTGAAGAGCATTCACTTGCAACATCCAGGAGCATGTTTTCATTAGAGTTAGATACGAAAAATTTATTTCATTTTAGCATTATGTAATTTAGTCTAGCCTTATAGGTTTTACTTTAAAAATTATTTAATTAAACATACAGCTTAATTGGACAAAGTTTAAATCACAAAAATTAAATTATTTGAGATGCCTATAAGTTGATTCTTATGCAAATTTAAAAAAAGGAAAACATTTAAATCGTGTCGATGACACCCTATATTTAATAATAATGGAGATTGGAAAATATTTAGAAGTGGAAAAACATTTTCTCTTTTTGTTTGGACCCACGTACTATTCTTCCCTCTTATGTTTGTTTCTTATAAAAGCAATTAGTTATAATTGCTAATTTATTTTATATGCAAATTTCTATTTCAATCCTCATTGACACTTGCAATCTTATAGGTAATTGAAAATCATGAAATTTTATTTTGAAAACTTACATAAGTACCTACCTTTCAGGATGGATATTCTCAAATCAATAAAAATAGTATTTGAAAATCCTCATGTCATCAAGTATGGAAGGCAAAGCCCAGCTACAACACAAATCCGCTCTACCCGCCCGAGAAAAACCTAATTCTGTTGCAGTGACTCAACATGCAGCAGCGGCTTCTCACTAGAAGTAGATACGAAACGATTCCTTTTGTAATTCTTACGCAAACAATACGTAGTACACAGCACTGATCTATATCTTTTTCTTCGTGTGCATTCACAATTTTTCGTTTGATTGTTTCGATTTGATCGTAAATAATGCTCGTCAAGTCTACTGTTTCTTACAACAGCGACTGCATGCAAACTTATATTTCAAAACCCTTTTGTCACTTGCCATCGCTACAAACGATTCGAAATCGTCTTTTATTACATAATTTTTAAGAAACTTTTAAATACTGTTCCGAATATATTCACACAGTATCAAAAAATAGGTTAAATTCACCTATGGAAGCCAAAGCCCAACTTTATCGCAAACTCATACAAAATCCGCTACACGTCCGAGAAAAAAACTGAGGAGTATTCTCACTTGCATCACAGAATACTAACTTGCATTGAAGAAACGCGTAGCAGCGGCCTCTCATTAGAAGCAGATATGAAAGTTTTTTGAGATTTTTCAAACAAGACACAGTTCTTATTCACAATTGCTACAATTGTTGCCAAGAGCAGCTTTCCTTACAAAAGCTGCTCTTGGTAACTTCTAAGCTTTGCATAGGTAAGTATAATCTTTGATTTTTTGGTATCAGTTTTATTAATTCAAGTAATATAAATAAAACAATATATTTTTATAAATAATAAACCCATAAAGCTTTTACCGCATGGGAAATGTGTAGGCATTCATACAAAATTGTGAAATATTTCCGAGTATGTCATCGTTCTACAACTGTAGTCAAAAATAGGTCGAATTCACATATCTTTCAATTAATTATATTTAAATGGAGTTCCAGACCTACCATGCAGGTAACTGAATATTAAATTGTCACTGCAGCTAATGGATATCTACACATAAGCTAAACTATAGAAGGCGTATACGGTTCTGTTGTGCTGCTACTTTGGAGGTTCAATTAGCTCCTTGGCCTTCAGAGAAGCATGAAATTTAAAAAAAAAAACACTGTGTGTTTACAAAGCCTTAGTGAACGTTATTTTATGGTATGTTCTGAGAAGAATAGAGCAGATGGAGAAAATCTTCAGTTCAATATTAAAACATTGTTATCGCATACAATAAAACTTATTTACAACGCGTAACTGCGCGTGACCATAAACAAGACTTCAGTTTCGTTTTTGTTTGAATTGGCTGCAACCCTTTTTGTGTCCCACTGCTGGGCACAGGTATCTCCCCATTTTTGGGGAGGCCTGGAGCTTACGCCACCACGCTGCTCTAGTGCGGGTTGGCTGTGATCGTCTAGTGGTTAGGACCCTACGTTGTGATTGGATTAATCAGTATACTTATATTAGTTGCAACTACTGTATATACTCTAACCGTATTCGACCACTGTTACATTTATTATAAGAAATACAATCTCGCAGAGTTTTATCAATCGTCAGGCGTCGCGGTGCGGCGTCGTGTCTTCGTGACGATTCTCCCTTAATGGGCCCACACCCAATTAACTTTCATTACTGCAGTGTCGTTCAATATTAGGGCTGCACGACTGAAAAAACGATTGGTCCTTATTATGACTTTTTATTTTAGTTACTTTATACCAAGAGGCAAAATAGATTTTATCGCGTTGGATCTATGTTACAAGTTATTAACATTTTTCTGCTCTTTTTTACTGCCAATCTGTAGTCTGTGACTTTTGTGAATTGAAAGATTTAGGTCATAGTCCACTATACAATGAGGGGATAGTTGGACAAAATGTAAAATTTAACTTTTGCCTCATTTGTAATAATTTTAGATTTTTTTTAATCTTAAGGTTTTATTTTCGCCTGTTTTTTCCACCAATTTAAAACAAAAACACTAAATAGAATAAACTGAATATTGTATATGTTTATTGCATTGAATAAACTGTGTTTTGTAGAAAGCAACTATCTACGAAATAAACGGTTCGCTTTGAAAATACATAGTTTAATGTCTAAAGAAATGGATATAAATAGACTAGTTAACATGTATTTCATTTATTTACTTAATTTCTATTTTGTTCTGTTTTGTTACCCACTACAGCGAATCCTAGTGTGGGCCTTGGTAAAAAGACATTCAGAGATGAGTCCCATGCCCAGTAGTGGGACATTAAAGTGCTTCAAAAAGTACTTAATATTGGAACCTAACACAACTGCAAAAGGAGCAACTTCTATATTCAACTTACCCCGATATTATATTAAAAACCACTTGTGTTTTGTGATATTTACACCGTTAGAGTAAGCGATGCTATCAATAAAGAAGAGACTGCAATTTATCAACTGGAGTCGCCGTTCATCAAATATTGATGACTCTTTTGGAGAAGGTATACTGAACGCGTTTGATGTTAATAGGAAATGTTACCCTATAAAAAATACTACCTACAGTAAAAATATTTTGTCTATACTAATATTATAAAGAAGAAAGATTTGTATTTTTGTATATTTGTAATAAATAAACTCAAAAACTACAGTTCCGATTTCAAAAATTCTTTCACCATTAGAAAGCTTCATTCACCTCGAGTAACATAGGCTATTCTTACCGCTGGAAAATGCTCCAATCCTACGTGAAAACGGGTAATAGGGTCAACGCGGTTGAAGCAACTGGCCAAACGCCTATGATTTTAATATAGCAATGAAGCCTGGAATAATAGCCTATTTTTTATCCTACGGGGACCCATTAAGCGGGTCCACGCGGGCAAAGCCGCTGGCGGAAGGCTGGTTTGTAAAAAAACTATTGAACGAATTCAAATAATTCCTTCACCTAGGTATCAAAAGTAACTACATAGGTACTATGTTATCTAAATGAAAGAAACTATATTATCTTTATGAAAGATAATGCAGGCATATAGTTGACTTTCAAATTTAGTAGTATTCTAAGGTACATAACGCCTCAAGCTTCCGAGTGTTACACTTGATTTTACTCCTCATAAAATTTCCGTACCGGGCTTTATAACTCAAATCGTTTCTTATGGAGTACTTTTTCAATTTTAATAATGGCGTCGCAAACTCTGTGCATATTGCCAGCGTCAAGTAAAATTTTTGCATCACTGTAGTCGTAGAAAAAAGTCAGTTAGTCGTCAGGTATCAGTCAGTCTAGTCAGTCAAATGTTCAAGTAAAGTGATGGCTACTTTACCAGAACATGTCCGATGGAATTTTGGAGGCAAGCCGAAAAAACATGTTTTCGCACTGTTATTTTATTTCACAACACTCGTGCACTGTCATTAACCTATATCGAGCAAAATGCCATCAACTTTATCCGATATAACTCAAAAATACACTAAGAAAATGAAAATAAAACAAGAGCACAACTTGTTCCTTCAGACTTCCCGCCAAAACTCTCTTATGGAGTAAACTGCAAAAACACTCTTTTGAACCAAATCAAACGAAAAAAGTGAAAATAATCCTCAATATAAGCAGACAATAACAACGAACAAAAATATTAGTATCATTGTGAAAAAAGCTCTGTACTATATTTTTCGTATATCGAGCAACCCACACTTTTTTCACAGTAATACTAGTATTTTTTGTTTATTATTATTGTCTTCTTATATTATCTATTATTTATTACTTTTTTAATTTGATGTGCTTCAAAAGCGTGTTTTTAAGTTTTTTTAAACTATATATTTATTTTTCATTTTGTTCTCTACATCTAATAATCTGTAATACAAAAAACCAAGGAAATAAAATCATTTAAAAACAAGTATCCATCACTTCGTACTCAGAATATAAAATTAATTTGATGCGGCAGTGCCTCATAAAATAAATTTTCCAAAAAACATTTCCGAGGAAATTACATTTCTTGTTTACAACAAACAGGATAAATTTGTTACCTTAGGTCGGTTGTTCGTTTATTTTAGCTATTGTCGTTAACAGCGCTAACTTTTACCATGTCTTAACCGTTACCAAGCTCTTACCGAATGTAGTTGCGTGAAGCGTACAACAATATATTTTAACCCCTTGTCGAAAGTATCATTGGTCAATGGAGCTGTCATAACCATTATGACACCTTGCCCGATTTTTTTATTTAGTGTATGAGAGATATTATTGTAATTACCAGCAAAATTGTATGAAAATGTCGTACAGTACCTTCTAAAATAACAGTGCAGGTAGCTTTTTCATCTGTCAATTCTAATCGTATTTCCATAGAAAAACGCCTAATTGTTAGTTTTTCTTTGATTGACGAGTACCGAGACATCAAGTCAATCAAAACTGGCTATAATACGAGCGTTAACCTTACCTTTGACCTTTCTTTTACCACGTAACATGCAACCCACTCTTAAGAAAGGTGATTTAATCAATGACACTAGACACCTCGACACGTCTCTTTGTGTTACTTTCAACTTCAATTTTCAAGCGAGGTTTTGCCCGAAACTTGAAAGAAGCATACCGTAGTTTTGATATATTTTTATTTTATTGGTATTTTACCAAGTTGTATATTAAAAAAGCTTTTTGGGTTGCTTTGAAAGCTCCAGACTGATAGAATTGACGATTCACGGACTGTAAGTATTATAAAGTCGCTGAAACGAAACGGGCAGAAATTAGATCCACCTTTTCCATCATTGAATAAAAAATGTGTGAAAAGCTAAACTGAAAAGACTGGTATTCAATTTTGCAGGTGTTAAAATTTTAGAAATTTTGCAGTACTTACGGGAATATATCATATCATAGAAACTGTATTCGAACAAAAAAGTATGTATTAATTCATTAGAAATAAAGTTATTTTTATAAGACTAACTTTATATTTAAATTATTATTTTCTAATGAATATGTTTGGAAATCAATATAAACAATATGTTGTCAGGAATCGTTAAGGAGTTTAAGGACAATCATCTTACGTATACAAGAGACCACAGAAAATGAAATTTCCAAGAACCAATTCCTTCAATAAAGGATACAATTTGTTTGGATATTAAAATTACGCCGCCATCTTGTTTACGACAGGATTTTGTTACTTTAGAAAACGTTTTATTTTAGTGCAACTTACCGAACAACATTACATAATTTTAATTGTTTCGCAATAGGGTTGGAGTGTTTTTCCCACCGCTTTTTCTCCTAGCCCATATACGATAAGCCGTATCAACAAAATGTTGCAATGACTTAATAAATAGTCCAATCAATAAAGGAGTTGTAGAATGCATGAGAGGGGAACTAAGCGATTTCTTCTGAAACTTGTTCAGGGTACTTAGGAAGTTAACATACCAAAAGTCCTGACGTCTCGGAGGTGAGCCGGAGTGGGGAGGGGGGGGAAAGGTACCACTTTTGGGTTTTTCGCTAATATCTCAGAATCGGTGCGTCATAGAAAAAAACATTCTTCTAGTAAATTAAAGCTCATAAAATTATCTAAAACTTTGATTATATTCACTTTTGCCGTATTCCTAACCGTTTCCGAGCCACACGCTCCGGAAAAGTTAATACAGAGTGTTGAGCCCGTCAATTGTACAAACGTTGAAATCAACGTTATCAAATACAAATTGATTGAATGTCCCTGACTTGAATTTTGGTTTGGCACAGTGGATTGCAGAGATTTCCCATTTTTGTGCTTCGTGATACGATGCACAGAAGCCCAAACTGGCAAGAAGGTGAATCAAGTGCTTCGAAGCGTACTTTCTGTACAGAAACAGGGAGAGGCTTCACAATAGGGGCGATAAGAAGCTCTTTGGTCTATAATCGCAGAAATGGCGTTTCCCAGTGCCACGCATTTTCTTTTAGTTTCTTCTACTCTCTTTGTCTTCGCCAATAGAAGGCCCTCAAGAAAAAAGTTCAGAGACTGAGGCAGTGTGTCAGTTTTCTTCAAGAAGTCGTCGCTGGGCGGGTATGTTTCTGTGCTATATACTTGACTCTGGATGTCTTGCCGTATAATTTCCAGAGCTTTTGCAATAATCCTTAACCTCTCCTTTTCTTCATTGTTGGCCCTGTTTTCTTACCACGCGTTGTTGATGATTTAGTACCCACTGTCTCTAAAACATACTACGGGCACTCTGAAGCTATTGAGCCCTGGAGTGATTAGTATTCTATCTCCATATTTGCTTTCCAACTCAGCCTTGATGGTTCGCCAATCAGGCTTAGCCCCTGTTATGACACCTTGTATATCATCTTGGGAGAACTGACAATCAGTGCTTCCCTCCATGTAGGAGAAAATCTCCTCTGGGGATCTCAGCTTTAGGTTTTGGGAAACTGATAGGAAATAATGATAGTATATCTTTATGGTATACTGCCTCTTCAGCAACAAAATCGTTAATAGACGACAGGCGACTGAGAACTTCATCACCCCAGGAATCCTTCCTAATAGAACACGCCTCCCTGATACATACGACATTGAACATTCAGAGTTTCAACTGAATGTACAACTCTCCTTTTGTCCAAAGACACTTTTTTGTTTCTTCTTTTATAGAATGCGCGCATAAGAAACAATAGTTCTTGAAGTCAAATTTAGGAGCTGAAGACCTGAGCTGAGATGGCCCTGACTGCCTTGGATGTGGATGCCTCCCTTACATCTTTTTTAATTGTATCAGTTCGGGGTGTAATTTTTACGACAACTGGTGTGAATCAAAAGGGATGTGAAATCATGGAAACTTTGGTACTTTTCGTCCTTTCTTTCCTTACTAGCTTTAATAAGACCTAGTATTCCTTTTTGTTTTACCTCAGTAACATCCTTACTCCCTTCACGGACGTCCTCATCACACACAGGACACTTACTAGTACTCATTGTTAGATTGCGTGATTATTAACAACAATTGTGGCGTGAGTGTATGTATGTATGTATGTATTAGTAAAGAGTGTTTGTGGTTGCTCCCCTGCGTTACAGGGTAGGCTACCGTGCCAAACAAATTGCAATCATAAACAACAACAATAACATAAGCCCGAAGGCATAAATAATTAATAATGGGAGTTTTAGCCAGTTAGATCGCCTTTTCTACTTTCTATGAATGAAAAGTCGAAAAAGTGCTCTCTAAACTGTTACCGCCTTCACCACGTGGAGGTACTCCCAGCTTATAAATAAAATAAATTAATTAATCTATCAAGTTAACTGCAGTCGCCAGCCTGCCTGCCAAGCTTGGCTATGGCAGATCCTCCAATATGGATCAGGTCACTAATAGTGGCGATCCTTGGGAGATCTATGTCCAACAGTGGACTTTATACGGCTAAAATTATGATGAAGATGATGAATTGATAGTTAAGCTAATTTTCATGTCAGGCTCTGCCCATCATCACACTTCACACTGATTAATTGCGAATGTTTGTGAGTGCATTTGTATGTTTGTTACTTCTTTACGCTCAAACGGCTGGACAAATCTTGATAAAATTTTGGTATGGAGGTAGCTGACACCCTGGATTAACACATAGGCTACATTATATCCCGAATTAATGTTCGCGATATAATCAAATTCCACGCAGGCCAAGCCGTGTGTGCTGAATAACTATTATTTTGTTTTATCTGGAGCGTGTGGCTCGGAAACGGTTAGGAATACGGCAAAAGTGAATATGACCAAAGTTTTAGATAATTTTATGAGCTTTAATTTACTAGAAAAATGTTTTTTTCTACGACGCACCGATTCTGAGATATTAGCGAAAAACCCAAAAGTGGTACCTTTCCCCCCCCCCTCCCCACTCCGGCTCACCTCCGAGACGTCAGGACTTTTAGTATGTTTACTTCCTAAGTACCCTGAACAAGTTTCAGAAGAAATTGCTTAGGTCCCCTCTCATGCACTCTACACCCCCTTTTAGGTCATTCATTGACTGAACTAAAATGCTTCTCTGCTGATCCATTTAGGTAAAAAATAAAACATTATAATCTCCTGTTTTCTAAAATCGAACTATGCATTACTGGGTATACCAATCTATCGCCTTCTTAGAAATCAAGCAAAGTACTTAACAGAAATATAGATATACAAAGTGAATACGAATGATTGAGCCAATTTAGCCGTAATTCTACAAGTATTTAAGAAACTCCAAGCATTTATGAATATACGTTCTGTAACCATTTCTGCTTTATGATGAGATGATACAAGGTTTTATGTGAGAAATAACTTTTATTGGCCGTATAAATTTTTGAATAGTAACAGAATTAAAGAGTAGGTAAATCGCTATTTTTATAAATACATATTTAACATTATTATTACAAGTATTACCTACTTCTTAGTATAGTAATACTTTAAAAAATTGGTTACGATGTAAAAGTACAAAATTATAGATAAATCTTACGAATAATATTTAAAATAAGTAGTACATAAATTGGTATGTGTTGATTTTACTGTTGTGTATGATGAATAATAAAGCAATTGTATTGTTTAGCGTTGAACCTTTTCTTAATTAACAGACTGACGTTTTTATCAATAGACCAACGTCAGGAAGTACAATATTAAGTGATAGAATAAGTTTGTAATTTTATCGTAGCAAATGATTGTATTAAGTAATTCAAGAACATACATATAAATGATATGCCATTTATATTGTATTAATTATGGTAGTAGGTATTATAGTGAATTCGTATCGTAAATTTCATTTATGCCTGATAACACAATATCCTGAAACCACGTAAAACGCCTTATAAAGTCTACCCTTACTCAAAATATTGACGTAATATACTACTAATCGTGTAAGATTATTTGGGAATGAAGGAGCAAAGATGAAACAGTAATCGGCTCACGCTCGTGTAGTGATACGGAACTTAGCTACGTGACCCATTAGAAATGTAGACTCAGAATTATACGCGAGTTATCTACCAAAATCATATATTGCTTATCAAACTATGTACTATAAGTTAACGAATTAGTATAGTTACAAGAGAAGTCTTTTTTTAACAGTCAGTCTTATAACGTTTGATGCTAATCTAAAAATTTATTGAGCCAAATGATTCCGTATTTCCACTTACTTTGTCCATCTGGCTTAGTCAGCACGATCTAGAAAGCAGTGGAGTACTTAAAGTATTGCATCGTATTTGCAAACATTCATGAGTTCTTCCTGGATAATCCCTAGAGCTCAAAAATATTGCATTAAAATGTACCATACTAGTACATATGAAACGCCGTTTTAAAAACGGACCAAAATTCCAAAGCGGAAAAATTCCAATATGTACTCAAAGTGCGCTAATTTAGATCCAAAAGCACTCAGTCACAATTATTGCGGTTCCAGTTATTATAAATACATAACAGTCGCTAAGTCTTGTCTGAGTACTTATACATATATTGTTTAATAAAGTGCCCAAAAGTGAAACGCAACAAAAGAATTTTAGCCAATTCTTAAAACTCCAATACACATGGAATTGAAAACTAATTCCTATTTTGTTTAAAATCTTAATAGCAAACATAAAAACTATAAAAATAAAAAAACGCTTCACACTCATAGACCCACAGTAGGGTAAATATACCTTGCTTCATGGGTGCCATGGACACATACAAAGACAGAAATACAAACACACAGACCAAGAACAGAAATTTTAAACTCATTATTCAAATTTCTGCTTCGCCGGGAATCGAACCCGGGACCCTCCGATCGGCAATCCGCCACGCGTTTCGTAATCTTCTACGTCGTTAAAATTAAATTTACGGACGAGCTGCGACAGTTTCTAACAAGCTATTTCAATCGCGGCGAGAGTCGAGTGGCCGACGGCCGTCAGTTCTGGAGCCGACTCGTTAATAATTCCATAACGATATAAAAACATCGTATCGCAACTAGAGCTATCTTTAACATAAGAGATTTTAGACAAAAGCGAATGTTGAGATATTTCAATTGATATTCAATAATTTTAAAGACTTTAAGCCCATAGTTTTGGTAACAATTATTGCCGAAAAAATATTTATGAATAATTTCGGATGTTCTCGAACATTTTGATGAGCCCTCACAGCAGACATTATTTTGAATTTACGATTAAATTCTAATCGACTTTTATCACAATCTTTTTGCATTAACCTTGCACTAAAATCTAAATCATCTATCGAAAAATTTACAAATAAAATGAAATATAAGATCAGACAATATACATAATCATAAAGTATTGTATCATGACAACGCAACAGTAAAGTTAGAGGTTTTAGTAGGTAGTAATCTTAATCTAAAAACAAAATGTAGTATGCAATAAACTCAAACAGTACTTTTTTTATAGAATGGGATTTATAGAATTGACGCTGTTTTAGAAGAGATTGCAGCAAAAGTAAAGCGCATTAATGCAACAGTCGAAAACTCCGTTATACGGATCGAAAAGTTTTGAATCAAACGCTTAAAGTTTCGCCGTCAGTTGTGGGCAAAGTGTGGATTGAAACAGTGAGTTTGATACCGTTTCCGAAAACAGTCACTCCATTGGCATTCAGATGCTTTTAGTAGTTACAGACGGAAATTCCCTGAAGTGAATTTATTCAGAAGCATTTAGAATATACAAGACCTACAGATATTTTGAAGCTATATGTAAATACGGTGGAACCAGTTTAAATCATTCAAAAATATTTGATCCTTGATTGTGTTCACAAAATATGATAATTTTGGAAATATATTTAAGCACTAGGTCAAAAATAAATATTAGTCTATCGGCATCTATCGTGTGTAGATAATGGTGATGTGTTTAAGTTGTAGGTTGAAGCGACACACACACACATAACAGCATACACACGCACCCTCAGTTCTCACTTCAGCAAAGGTTTAAGATAGTAAAATGTAAATCATGTTAGTTCAACAAAAATCTTTTATTCTCTTAACATTTAATCTTCACCATCATTAAACATCTTACTCATCACTGACATAAATCAATAGTTAAAATATTAGTATAATAATTATCTGTTTCTATTTTTGTGAACATCTAATGAAATATTATACATAAGAAAACTTAATAATGCAAAGTCCAACATTCGAGCAAATAAATACATTTAAATATCACTTGACCAAGTGGCTCAGTACCCATGTTATTTGCGGTCACCGAGTAACGGTACCCGGAACCCACAAGTTTTGCTTACATCTCTACAAGTAAGGATCAAAGTTTACTTATTTGCATTCAAACTACTTTTCAATCGATGTATCATAGCGATATACGAGTATTACATAGATAAGTATTGTAAAACGATAATAACGATGCCCAGTAATAATACGAGTTTTCTTTCAAAATTGAGAAGAATATACATAGACCTGAGATCACCACGCTGGCCAAGTAATATTATTTGCTTTTGGATAATGGTAATGGAGTTATGCTCTGAAATAAAATATATTATTATTATTATAAAAACTCTACGTAATCAAATATATGTCCTTCAATTTTTATAGAAACTTTGGATACCAGAGTCCGCTATCTTAACCATCTGGCTATCATTTATATTTTGGTTGGTTAGCGACTATTGAATTATTTTCACGATACATCCCGTGCTTTTTGACGATTGTCATCATGACCACCTTTGAATTCTCATATAATTATGGCAATGGCAATAATAAAACAAGCCTATCAGGAAGAGTCCTTAATACTTACACGGAAATGTGACACACATAACCCTGGTCCACGTCCAACGATTAGGCTGGAGCACAGCCAACGCTTATGTTCTTAAACTTAAGAATTTGCTGTAGGTATTGTATTAAAGCCTGGCTTACTTAAGAATATCATTGTCATAATAATATTTGATTTAATTTTCCTCGCTTTCTAAATCGCGTTAAAAATGCATATTATTGCTTTAAAGAGATAAATATTACACATTAATAATAATATGTAAAGTTGTTGGAACATCTCATCTCCGAAATCCAACATTCGACTAGCGTGGTGGAGTAAACTCCAAGCCGTAACCGTAAAGGGGGAGAGATCCGTGCCCAGCATAGGGACGCAAAAAAGGGTTGCAGCCATTCTAAAGAAACTTCCATATATATTAGTGTGCTAAGAAGACGTATGTAACTCTATCGAGCGTTATTAGCTGATTATAACATATTTTTGAAAAGGTCTTTACAATCAAATATATATACGAGTATTATTTTGAAATAACCAGTTCTACCCAGAGGTTTTTAATATTCCAACAAACAACAAGTTCAAAAAGTTATGGTCGCTGCATTTGATCGCATTTCCCCGAAGATACGGTTATGAGGAAAATAAAAGCTTATTTTACTTTTACTGTCGAAACGTGTGTGGTTATACAGAGTGCAGTTGCTCTCTGCAAAATACAGGGGTTTTCAATATGTTCTTAATACGTAAAAGGAAAGGAAAGGAGTGAAAATTATATGCAAGTTATAGGGCCTCGGAGGGCACATTAAGCCGTTCGTTCCTTTTGCCATCCGGTAGATAGCAGTAATTCTTAACCCTATTTGATATTCCTTTAAAAAATACTTACAAATAGTTAGCTGGTTAAACACTATATCGTATCTCCGCCAATCCGAATTGGAGACCCGTAGTGGAATTGACTTCAGACCCCGGTTATGGGGCAATACAAATGCAAAAAAAAATTGGCATGTTTCAGTGCTCAAAAGGGCACGCTGAGTCCTTTTTATTGGTAGCTGTTTTATTATAGGTAGATAAATAAAAATAAATAATAACGCTTCACACTCATAGCCCCACAGTAGGGTAATACCCTGTGTTGGGTGCCATAGATACATAAAGACAGAAACTCAAAAACCCAGACCAAGAACAGAAATTTAAACTCATTATTCAAATTCCTTTACCGCCGAGACCCCTCTATTGGCAGTTCGACATTTGCCATTGCTAACCATGGAGTATAGGAGTCGCTCATCTTTGTGAGTGGCTTTATGGACAGTTAGATTTGTGGTATTTGTGATAAACATAAAGTAGGTGGTTGGATGTTGTCCCACATGTCCGCCAACCTGTATTAAAGCTCCGTAGTAGAGTAGCTACAGGTTCCAGTTATTTATTTTATTTTATTATAAAAGGAAAACATACAGTGTTATTATACCAATATTACTTATGAACTAAATACCTATACACCATTTGATAGTTTTCGCATATCGAGACTCAATGCTTGTTTGCTTTTTATGTATGTATGTATGTATAACAATTTTCGGATATTAAATAAAATGTAATGATACACATGCAACAATACAAAAAAAATTAACATTAAAAGGTAAACTAAATAATTTCAAACCATTTCTTTGTCATTTTAGTTTTAAATGAGTTAGGACTCGAGTTAAATAAGTCTAGATCGGGGAAATCATCCAGTTTGTTGACGCATTTACCGGATCGGATAAAGAAAGAATTGTGCCTGTATTTAGTAGCGCTACGAGGAATGTCAAGTAGTTTAAGGGGCTGCCGCATACATCTCGTAGGTACTTTAAGGTTTATTTTGGATAATAGATCTGAGGAGTCTATTTGATGTTGTGCTATTTTTGCCAAGAACATCACATCTGCTATTCTGCGTCTTTGGTGTAGAGGTAAAACATGATGTCTCGTTATGGGTCAATACCTCTCTAATGATGAGACGCAAACGGGAACCAACAACTTTGTTTATCTTTCGCATTTCAGAAAATAAACATCAATGGTTTGACATCCACTGAAACGGTGAAACGGTGAGCAGTGAAAGCGGGCGAGAACATGAAATACCAAAGAATTTCCTCTGTTCGTATTTACGAAGGATACGAGCAATTCACCCATTCGCTGAAGTTTCTGCGAATTTTTTTTTTTAAATATTACTGTAAAAATTTGCTCTTTAAAATATTTTCCATAACGGGCACATAGAACATCTTAATCTATACAAATAAATAAAATTCAAGTGTCTGTTTGTAATATTAAAATAACCGCTTTTTATTACATGCATATAAATGTATATACGGTACGTATACCAAAAGACAATTTTTGTCTGTCTGTCTGTCTGACTGTTTGTTCCGGCTAATCTCTTAAACGGCTGGACCTAGCAGGTACTGATACACTAGCAGATCACTAGCAGGTAGCTGATATAATAAGGAGTAACTTAGGCTACTTTGTTTTTATATATTTTTTAAATTAAAGTCCACACGGACGAAGTCGCGGGCGGCCGCTAGTATAATATAATATAATTATTATGCAATCTGTAACTGTTGTAGTAAATCTTATTATAATTTAATGGTAAACTATACCTACCGTAATCATACCCATGAATTACGATTTATAACTACATGGGAACCTTCACATTTATCTTTTATACGAATAAAATGAAATCTTTCTTAAGCGATTGATTTTACGAAAACTCTGATCATATAATTTGTATTAAGGAAAATGCCCCAAACCAAGTTTCAAATAAATCTGTAGAATCGAAAAAAATTCACCATACCTACCATTCATGTTCTGGATTCTGTGTTGAGTATTTTTAAATTCCTACGAAAGCGGTGTGTCCCATTAACCTGTTTCAACCCCAACAAGTAAAAAGCAGTATCGAGGATCAAACCTGGGCGTGTCATTTGTCTGACTTGCTCTGTGCACCTCGGCGCACACACATACAACTAAACTGCACCTTGTTTTGTCCTGGTTTTGTCATACGAATATCGCGGAACGTTGAGAAAAACGTTGTCAAGAATATAAAAAATTACAAGAAAAAATACGAACTTTGATTAAAAAATTGTGATAAATAATTTTAATCAATACTAATAGTAATGGGGTTGTTATCGGCCCATGCACACATCGTCGCTTCTCATGAATAGTGTACAATCTCAAAGTTAGCTAACTTTACAGGAGAGCGTTTTGAAAATTGAACCGTTAATAAAAGCTATATATATAAAGTTCGACAGTCGTTCTTATTTTTAAAAAAAGTTCATCCCTTTAGCTCATAAAATAAATTATTGTAAGTAAATATTTAAAAAGCCAAGTCACGAAAAAATATTTTTGAAATTAAGTCGTTTTGACTTTAGCTACTTTTTTAGAAATAAATTGCTCATAATTTAGATATTCGATAGTTATTTTAATGTATTAAAGAAGTTATCAATGGCATTTTTTCAATGAAACAATCATACATTAATACAGTTTTTATTGGAAAATCACAGAATCATAATAACTGAGTGTTTTAGTCGGGTTTTATAAAATAAAGAAAACAATTTTCTTCCTATCAATAGGATATAAATTAACCAAACTTAAAAAGTATCAAAAACCGTAAAATACTATCAACAATATAAATCCTTCCTTTTATATTTTAATTAATATAAATTCTTTACATCAATGATTACACGTTTTCTGTAATAATCAAGAGTAACATAGCAACATTACACTTATTTTATAATCCAATTTTTGAAGTTTATTCAGTACTGTAATACGATAACATGTTTTAAGTTTAAGGGCCAGATCCGCAGACTACCAGATAGTAGTAATTATCTTCCTGATTATTTAAAAATACGAGAAATAATATGTATACCAATTTTCAACAAGAGAGAGCCTATCCAAAGATTTATCCAAAGACTGTGAAACTGACTATTCTTTACTATCATAAAAGTAACTAGTATATTGAAGTCTTGTATCATGACACATTAGTACTTTGAATGAAATAAAAACTATCAATCTTTCTGAGTAGAGTAGGTAATACGAGCATTAAATTTTTTCTTAATCCTCGATTAATGGTCAATAAAAAATCAAAAAGATATAAACAAAATGTAACGTTAAAAACGAATAATCAAGAAATAATACGGATATGATGAATAAATTTCCGTTTAAAGTTTCAAAAAATTACTCAACAAAACTGTTTAATTTTGAGATTGTACAGTCCTTTAGAGAAGAATTTGTTAAGTGTTACTCGTAGGTCATCCTTTTGTCAAAAACCATATAAATTTGATTTAAGACAATATCACAGAGAAACTGAACTTACCTTTAGGTCGTAATTTCGTTTTAGTACACTTTTTACGAGGAACTCTAAGTGTAGCCTGCGGAATCTGTGACACAACTAAAGATTGTAATGTTTTTGCGCGAAAGGCACGTAAAATCATGCCAATTTAAAACTGAACATTAGCTCCCCTGGCGGCAATTTTTGAAAGTAGCCTCTTTAGATACTTTTCAAGAGAAAGAGTAGGTGATTCTAAGTATTTCTGTATATTTAACTTGATTTCGCAAAATTTTTGACTTTGTACACTTTTCATGAGAAGCGGCGACATGTCTATATTACCAGCCTCACTTTATTGTTTTCAGAATTATATATGTATTTACTATTTTATTTGATCTGAGATTGGCTAAAAGAAAACATTCTGCAAGACTTGAAGTAGTCGAGGGTCTCGCAACGTCTCAATTGCGGAACAGAGTAAGTCCGTCGGGTCCGGGGTTTTACGGCCAATATTATTGAGCTATAAGCCGTAAAGGCTCCCCGCTTTATAAACGCTAAAACAAAACACGACCGAATATTTCTTCTTTATACACTCCAAGTTGCATAACTCCCCGAAACCAAATGAAGTAAGATTTTTGCGAAATCCCTTTAATATTTTACAAAGGTTCGGTAAGAAAGTAAGCGCGTTAATGGAAATCTCAAGAGTTGATCAGGTTTCATCTTAGCTAGTTGCTTGGATCGAGCATTACTAACGCTTCTTTTGCTATTGACATTCTGTTTTTATAGACATACGATCTTGGGCTTAAGAGATTGATTCTATGCATTAGAAACTTTTTATAAATGACATATTATAGGGGAAGATTTCCAAATAGACTAGTATTGCCTTTAGCAAAAAGTGTAAAATTCATGAAAAATGCATACTCTAAAAAAATAACCTACCTGCAGAATTAAAAGGAAAATCAATGACATCTTTTAAAAGGACGCTAATAAGGACGCTTACGTAATAAGTGTTTGATTGATAAATGCTTTTATTCCGTGCCTGAATATTTTTCAAATAACAATACACACTAGTGACTTATAATTATTTTTTTCTAGATGATTGGAAATGTAATGACAATTATCTGTTAATATATTGTAGTATTTAAATGACATTTTCTGGTATTGTTTGTTTTAAATTGTATTAATTTTGAATTTTTAATATTGAATTTTATGTAGGTACTTACTGTACTATTTTGAATTTTGTAATGTTCTAATAATTTTGACATTAATTGTAATATTTGCATGCTTTGTTGTAGCTAAATGTGAGAACTCTGTAATTTAGGCTTCTACATTTATTAATTTACCACATTTAAAGCAAATAAATGAATCTAAATCTATAAATTTGATGGTTTGACAGGAAAATTGCCACCGACCCATAACAGCGATAAAGGAATTGTATTGTGTTTCGTCACTGAACTTTTCTCATGAGCGACTAATACTATGACATGACTAACATTCTTGATTTGTGAAAACGACTTATACTTAGAGGGTAGGTATTAAATGAAAAGATTTTTTAATACAGTTGCTCAAAAAGTGACGTATTGCAGGGACGCATAGCGTGCGGGAAGTGGGCTATTACACACTTGTGCTTTTTTTTACCTTTTCCGCACTTGTGCGTTCTCTTTCCCAACTGTCAAAATAAAAACTATTAAAAAGAAAAGACCAACCACGTAATTTTAGAAGTTTTTATGATTCATGCAAATATTTCTAAAAAGAAGCTACTAATTTGTTTCAAGATCAGATTTAATTATTTGATTCAATGAGTTAGGTTAGGTTTCATTTCATTTCATCTCATTAACATTTTCTTTTCATATCAATAAAAAAAATCTACTGAAGACTTGGCTGTATGGGCATAGTTTCCTATGCCTACCCAGAATGGGTGAAGAAAACAAAAAAAAATCTGCATATAGGTATTATTTTACGGTTGGCGCCATTTTTCAAAAATGTTCTTTGCGAGTTTTTATTGTTTTATTAAATTGCTTCATTTTTTCGCAACTGAATTAAGAATAGTTGTGCAGTACACGTGCGGAACCGTCATTGGAAGGAGTTCCGACTGTCAAACTGACTGTCTGAAATATACTATTTATTAATGCTTATCTTTATTCTATTTCCGCATTAAAATACAAAGGGCAAAATCAAATTAACTGATATAAATCCCTTTAGTAGAAATAAGTCCGTAAAAAATCGCTATCTAAAATCAAAAGGGGATCAAAAACAGCTAACAAAGCAATTAAAAGTTGTCAGTAAGAGCAAAAAAAAAAAAACTCTACGGATAATCTTAGGTTGGAGTTATTCCCACGTAAAGACTTGTCATGATTTTTTGCGTATTGTCTCAATTCATCGTTTCGTATGTATAGGTCAAAGCTTCTTTAAAACATAAATTATAGCATTTTTTTTTTCAACCTTTTTTTTTATGTCCCACTGCTGGGCACAGGTCTCCTCTCACTAGTGAGAGGGATTTAGGCCATAGTCCACCACGCTGGCCAAGTGCGGATTGGTGGACGTCATGCTTTCGAGAAATTATGAATTCCTCTCAAGCATGCACGGCGATGGAGAACATCGTAATCAATTAAATATCACGATTTTTTCCATCACCGCGGAGCAGCGATAAATGCGCACATTACAAATTTCTTTGTCAGAGGTGCGCGCCGAGGATTTGAACCCGGGATCGATCGCGTCGAAGACCGCGTTATAGCATAATTATAGCATAATTGCATTTAATCTTCTTTACCCGAACCGACCGAATTATAGCATAATTGCATTTAATCTTCTTTGAAATATGCTTTTGCACCCATTGAGCTTACGAAAATTGTATTTGATACCGTCTTCTTCTTACTAAAATTACATTAGATAATAGATTTATTTGGAAGCGAAGCGATGCGAAGCGCGCATTACTCGGCGGCTAGCGTAGAACGTAAGCGGTCTATGCAGCTAAGCCAAACGGGCGCGTACGGGTGTATGATGGGTGACCGCTAGTGGCAAAAAAATTCATGCGCATTTCCGTGCTTCGGAAGGCACGTTAAGCCGTCGGTCTCGGTTGTTGTCGATAGATTAAACCTTGTCGAAGGCCTTCTGGGCGGTTTGAAAACATCCGACAGCGGGTTAGCTACTTACCCGCATCTCCACCAACCGGCATTGAAGCAGCGTGGTGGAATAAGCTCCAGACCTCCCCAATAAGGTAGAGAGACCCGAGCCCTGCAGCAGGACGCAAAGAGGGTTGCCGCCAAACGTTTATTTCACTATGAGTCTGGCAGTATTAGTTATTATTTCTTAATAATATTTTCTAAAATATATGTAAAAATCAGCACTGAGAAATCTAAGAAAAGTAAGAACTATTTTTAAACTACGTTTAGCACCTGTAAATTGCCCCTCGGCCCAACATAGCAGGTATGATTACACTCATAGAAACACACTAATACTACGTTATTCTACTACACATTTTATATCTGAGAAAAAAGTGACGTCTGGAGGCCCTGGGATCTTTCTCGTTTATGAAATTCTTCAAGCAAGCTGTACAAACGCTCTCCTTCAAAGCCGCGACTTGTCTGCCTCGTCTTTTGATGAATAAAAAGTAATAAACGTGATGCTACTACCTATTACACATTAATCTCTATACAATCATCTTCCTCCAAGCTTAACCTCAAGAAAAGTTACTTTTGCGGCGATGCTTGCTTTTATGGTAATTTAACTCTTATATTTAAAAATTAAAAAGGTTTTAAATTAAAAAATATATAAAGGTTGAGAAAAAAAATTAAAAATTGCATTGGAGTAAGCTTCAGGCCTCCCCAATAATGGGGCCCAGCAGTGGGACGCAAAAAGGGTTGCAGCCATTTAAAAATTCTATAATTTATTAATATGTAATACATAGTATACTTTCAAATGATAAATTGAAATTTAAATAAAACTCCTGATTTAAAGCTTCAAGAACCAAAAACGCAAAGGAAGAATGCAATTTGGTCACTTGAATTAAAAAGTCTCTTTCAGCTTAACTTGAAAGTGTAAAAAGTTACGTGTCCCCGATCCCTACGGCAGAGATTAGACCAAAGTTAATGTGGGAGTCGGACACGGCGGGACACTCGATTGTTGACCGCAGTTGACGAACTTCACGGCTAATCTGGTGTCGCTTGCATATAACTGTACTAGGTTTTGAAATCCATACTATTTATTCTAATTCGGTTTCATGGAAGGCAAATTCTTAAAGTGAATATTTTGATGAATATTTAAGTTTTTAAATAGTTTTTTTTTTACTTTAGATGGTAGACCTTTTAAGGTTCGCCCGGGAAAGTACCACTGCGGCACGCACTTTTGCCGTAAATCAACTTATTTTTCGGTAGAAAGGTGCAGCTGCCGGCCAGGCTTACATGAGGCGACCAACAGACTTCTGAATAACAGTGCAAATCATACGTCCACAGTTAAGGCTAATTCTTGCTTGAGGATATGTTTAGATATCCATGGGCAGCTGCGACCACTTAACACCACGTGGCCTTTTTTTGAGGGGGGGGGGTAACCTTCAAAAGGTACCCAGCAATTTGAGAGAGGATACTGGGTTATGTGGGATTTGTACCGCACTAAAACCCCCTCTACGCTTACCACGTGGCCTAAATGCTCGTTTGCGACTACAAGGAAAAAAACAATAATTAAGCTTGAAAGTAAATAAAGTTATGGTCCCCGATCTCTACTGTATAGATTAGAGCAAAGCTAATGTAGTCGAACACGGCCGGAGGGTCAATCGTTGACCGCAGTTGACGACGGCTAATCTGGTGTCGCTAGCATACGAGTATTACTTTTCCAGTTATAGAAACTTATACGATTTGTACCTAATTCGGTTTAATTTAACAAAAGGGAAATTCATGACTTGAATATCTTGATGAATATTTTTGATTTTGTGTAATGTTTGTTACAAATAACGATACTCACTCATAGCCCCATACTGAGATTCCGTGTGTCGTGGGTACCATGGTCATACACAAAGATAAGAACTAAACACACACTAATACCCACACCAAGAACAGAAATTGAAACTCATTCTTTCAATTTCTGCCTCGCCGGGCTCCGAACCTGGGACCTTATTTGGCAATAACCATTACGTCACATGTGTCGTGAAATTCTGTGGTACAACCGGGGAAACACTTTTTTGTGTTTCGGTGAAAAGAAGCGATAAACGGCCACACTTAAATGACGTAATCATGAAATTTTCTGTTGATATCCACGTGCAGTACTAACCATAAGCTTATTATGATCGTGATTTACTCTGTCAAAATATAATTACGGTGATTACAGTAATAATAATATAATTAATAGTAATAATTGTTTACAATCTGTTGTTTCCTGTTATAAAATTACATAATTTTGAAACGATTCGTAGAATATCGATAGGCGATCCTGTTTAAGCCGATTGAAAGTAGGGTCATACTGAGTAAATAAAGTTGGTCCCTCAGTTGGCGACCGTCGGGATTTAAACAAAGTTGGCTTCCGTGTTCCGACTACGGATACTCGGTCAACGACCGCAAATGTTCTAAACTCTACATTTGGTCAGGTGACATTTGCATGTAGAAAAAACACACAAAATCAATAATAGAACGAAGAACAGTCTTTGTAAAATTATGAACTTCAACATTTCATTTTCTAAAATAAATAAACAGGACAAACTAAATAAAATCGTTTTAAAAGACATTAAATTAATGATCAAAATAGTTCACAGGAAGAAATATTTGCTTACTGATAATATCGAACATTTATTCTATTCTATTCCCTTAATATTATATTTGTAATAATCTTATCTTGGTTTACAAATACTGAGTATTTATGTACGACTTAAATTAAGGGCGGTCGCAGCAGGGTGCGAAATGAAAATTAATAGTATTACTAAACTATTTTACTTTAATTATTAAAATCTAATTATAAAAATAACTAGCGATTCGCAGTCGATGTTAGACCGGAATGTCTGTGCAGCTGCGGGCCTCTTCTTTCCCACGCGCCGTAGTCCTGTGTCAGCAGAACCTCGAACACGATATCTTGCCTATACAAGGCTGCTACGCGGCGATGCCTGGATTTATTATATATTAAATTTTGTCTTCCAATTTAAATTATAAAATAGGTATACGTAACATACGAAGAGCTTATCAAGTAGGTATGTTATGTACGATACGATTATAAAACTTTGTTCTTGAAATAATTATGTTCATCTAGCTTTCCGCTAGCGACTACGCCCGCGTGGACCCGTTTTATAGGTTCCCGTAGGATAAAAACCATCCCATGTTCTTGCCCAAGGTCCACTCTATCTGTATTCCAAATTTCATTATAATTGTTTCAGTAGTTTAAGCGGGAAAGCGTAGCAGACAGAGTTACTTTCGAATTTATAATATTAGTAGGGATTGGTACAAATTAATAAAAATACTTTCTAAACTGATTTATACATATTCTGTTTTCTAGGAGGTGGAGTACAGGCGGAGCTGCAGTGCGTCTGTAGTTTGTATGTAGTGACAATATTTAAGTTTTGGCAAAGTTTTATACTTCTAACCTTCGCTCAAAGTTAAAGTGAAAATTTTGCCATTGTGTAAAGCCAGATTCAACATTTATAGACTTTATACAATGAAGTAGATATGAATGAAAATAACGTAATATCAATACCCATGCAATTGTTGTGTTACTCCAGAGACTTCTGCATTATGAAAGCCTATCATGGATTCTCAGCCGAAATTAAAGATATTCTTGAACAAAATAATAAAGCTATTCAAACTTAATTTCCAAATATACTAAGTGATGAAATTATACCTACCTATATCTATCTATTTTGTAGCTATGATTTACGAGTATTAACCGTATTGATACGATAAATAAAATAGATTATTCCTTATTTGAGATGAAGGGGATAATCCTGTGATGGGATTGAAACTTATATCTATTTCACGTTGCTTAGTTCTCCAAAAACTATTTTATTGAGTTGCATTTGTTAGATGTTTTCAAGTTTCCGACAATGTTGGACGATTGCAGCTACCTATCGACAACAACCGAGATAGTATGAGACACGAAAAACGTGCACGAAATTTGCTACTAGCGGTGATCCAACTATCCATCTCACACTCGACCGCGCCCGTTTCGCTAAGCTGCGTAAATCTCTTGAGTTCTACGCCAGCCTTTGGCCTATGGCAGTGCGCGTTTCTTTTTACGAAATAATTAAAAACAAATTAAAATATCTCAATATTCGCGTTGTAAACATCTTTTAATAAAACATTTCTTAACTTTACGGATAGCTCAAGTTGTGATACGATGTTTTTACATCATTATGGAATTAATAACAAGAAGCTGACGGCCACTCGACGCTCGCCGCGATTGAAATTAAAGCTTGTTAGAAACTGTCGGAGCTCGTCTGCAAATTTAATTTCTACGACAAGTTTCAAAGAAAAAACTTCAGTTTATCATCTTCTTACTTACATAAATCGACAATATTTATTTAGAAACCATTCATAGAAGCCGTTTGTAAAATATGAAACGATAAATTTAGATAGTATATAGTACCTTTATGATTATACTAGCAGCCCCCCGTGACTTCGTCCGCGTGGACACTACTTTTAGATTTTTCTAAAATAAAAATAGTCTAAGTTACTGCTCCATTACATCAGCTACCTGCCATTGAAAATCCCGCCAAAATCGGTCCAACCGTTTCAGAGAGTAGTCGGAACAAACTGACAGACAGACGGACAAAAATTGTAAAAAATGTTACTTTGGTATATGTACATGTATGTAGTAAAAATGAGTTATTTTAATATTACAAACAGACACTCTAGATAATTTTATTTATTTGGATAGATTGTATAGATATGAGTTTTGTTTTGAAGCGCACGTGGCCCTGCCTGAGTAGAAGAGTAGTAGAGGCTTTCATTCTACCTTAGACTAATAATTGGAACGAGAGCAGGCGGGTAACTATGTACTAACGATCACTCATTTGTGCGCTTTGTAGGGCAAGTTATGTTAGTGGTCTTGATTGTTATCAACAAATAGAAGTCGGTAAATCCACTATAGGTATGTACATTTAAAGGATGGCATATGGGCTGTTTGAAAACATCTGAGAGCGGCTTTGCCACTAATATATTATAATGTTTGTTAATCTGTATTGCACCAGTTTCTTCGAATAAGCTTGAGGCCATTTCAATCACGAGGAGACCCTCGCCCAGCTGTAGAACACAATAATTCTGCAAATGGTCCGTGTTATACTGAGGTAATACTAATGGTGAATGGTCTCCAACATTTTGCAGGCTCATACGCATACACTTCTAATGATCCTTTAAGACTATTACCGTAATGCTTCTATAATAATGTCAAAAATCAATCTTTGATCCTACTTATGGAGATCGAGCTCTTCGAATTCCGTGCATTAAAGTTAATTTCTATTTTGATATCTAGTTCTTTTGAACCCTGAAGCTGAATATGTGCAAAGTTATTGAGAGTTCATGTTTATTACAGCTTTTCAAAGAGCTTAAACCAACCTATTTGTAGTTTATTCATTATTATTCAAGTCATCGTTGGTTTTTGAATGAATGTAAGCAGAGTGAATAAATTAAAATTTGCCACACGTTACTGGCAACTTGAAAATTAAAAATAATTCATAGTTACTCCGAGGCAGTAAAGTCGGGAACATTTGTATAAAACAGGTTGACGTGTAATCGTTCCTAGGGAATTTTACAAAGGATCATAAAAAAGGGTCAAAGATTAAATATTTTATATAAGCAACTTATCTTAAGAGTTTATTACTACTTCCAAAGTTTCAGCTGTAAATATAACCTTAACAAGCTTCATAAACATTTAATGCTGGTTAGAGACCGTTCATAAATTATGCCCTCCTTAATATCCATGAAAAATTTTATAACTATTTTTCTATTAAAGTAAACTGCTTCAATATAATTTAAGGTAATGACACAATGAGGACGTTGATTTCCTTGGGAATTTTACAAAGGATCATAAATAAAGGGTCAAAGATTAAATATTTTATATAAGCAACTTATCTTAAGAGTTTATTACTACTTCCAAAGTTTCAGCTGTAAATATAACCTAAAAAAAGCTTCATAAACATTTTAATGCTGGTTAGAGACCGTTCATAAATTATGCTCTCCTTATATCCATGAAAAATTCTATAACTATTTTTCTATTAAAGTAAACTGCTTCAATATAATTACAGTTAAGGTAACGACAAAATGAGGACGTTGATATAGAACTGATACGATACGAAGCGCGCTTGGCCTGCGGCGAGCATAGAACGGAAACGATCAATGCAGCTAAGCCAAACGGGTGCGGTCGGGTGTGAAATGGGTAACCGCTAGTGGCAAAAAAAAATCATGCCGCCCTTAAGGCCTCCGACAAGGTTTGACGACTGTTATCTATAATGATAACAATCGGGACTGATGGCATGACGTGCGCTCCAAAGCACGGAAAGTGTATTAAACTACCCACCCATTTCACACCCGACCGTACCCGTTTCGCTCAGCTATATTGGACGCTTTCGTTAAATGCGCTGGACCATGCACGCATATTTTGCATGCGTTTTATTACATGATTATTTGATTTGAATGTCTTCCATTTTATTGGCGAATCTTTTTATTCGAACCGTGTAAAGTTCATTTTGAGTCAGCTTTTCACTTTAATTAAAGTGGCAAGTGACACGAAAGGATCCGTCGAAGTGTCTGCTCACTCTGATTAGATTATGCTTTCTAGTTAATTTCTTCTGTTTGTAAACAAAGTAACAGTGACACTGTTACTTTCAATTTCTAACAGACAATTTTTTTAGAGACTTGATTTAAACATTTAATTTTTATGAATATTTTATGTATCAGTTTCTAAATATATGATTTTTTTTATAATTGTTTTGATTTGTGAACTTTCGACTTAAATTTTAGTATATTGTAAAAGTTTACTTTTCTTACGAGAAACTACTAAATAACTTCATGTGACGGTAAAACAAAATACATAAATTGAAACACATCTTCAAATATTACATGCAGCAGTATTACAATTATGTATAATATTTGTGTAACTAAAACCATCTACACGACGTTCGCAATGTACTGAAATTACATTGCGTGTGCCATGTAAAGTAATAAATTTTTCATGTTTTTTCATCAATCTTCGCTGATGCAATGTAGCTTATTTTACCCAGTGGCAATGTAGCATTCTAATGGTTTAAGTTTTTTTTTGAATCGGTGCAGTATTTTTATTTATTAAAGTCATTATTAACATATAATTCAACTCTTCGCTCATTGTGAAAGCATAAGAATAAATAATACTACGTAGAACGGAAACTCCCGCTCCGGACGGGCTCAAGGTCACGATATTTACCTACATGTTAAACATAGTAATAAGTTGGGCTGTCACGGCCGGCGTGTCAATTACAATAATGGCGTCAAGTTTTTTTTTCCTTAATGGCGTCTCGGTCTTTTGACCACTTTGCCAATGACAAGCTGCGGAAATCAAATTCAATTCTAAATTCCTAAAAGGATCAGAAATTTGGACAGGATAAGGATAGTTATTGTGGTATGTTTGGTTGTACAAACAATGCAAAAACAATGCCACACCACACTTAAGTTTTTTTAGTTTGCCCAAAGATGATGCGAGGTAAGTAATATATTTTAAATATTATTCCGTTTCCGTATCAATTTATCAAAAGAACATGAACAGTTCTTTTTGTGTAGCCGATTCGGTAGTTGACTCTATGAACAGGAAAATTCAAAAGCTCACCCAACGCTAAATAAACTTATTTAATAGTTTTACGTGAATCTGTATGTATTTTATTTCATATTTTTAGGTAAGTAATACTAACTTTAATGGCTTCATTTGGTATGATACTTATGATAACTTATCTTCTATACATATAAAAGAGGATGTTTGTATATATGACATCGCAAAACTCAGAAACTATTCGACCGATTATTATGAAAATTGGTATGTATATGTATTTTTTCACGGAGAAGGTTTATATGCTATCCATTATTATTCTTATTTAATATTTAAACGCGATACGGAGTTCGCGGGATCAGCTAGTTATTTATAAGTATTAATAGTGTTAATAATTCTCATATTTTGTAATACCTACTAAACCAAAATAATGATTTTAAGTAAAAAAGGAAAACCTATATTTAAGCGATATTATAACTTATAACATAGGTATAAGACATAAGAATTATTAACAGTTGACAACCCTGGCAACACGCCTGGGCGACAGAGGGGCGTAACGGGGTGAAGAGGGCAGTAGGTATATAAATTGCGGCGTATCGATGGCGGTCAAAGGAGATTCCGTTCTATGTAGTATTATTTATTCTTATGGTGAAAGTATATTAGTATACATGTTTATTTGTTTATAGTGTTGCCTGATCCGTTACATTTTTACCCGACTGCGACAGAAGGAGGGTAAAATGTTAGACTGCGTTAGTGAATGCTGTCAATCATGATCATTAAAATATTATATATATAAATTAAAATATAATTTAAAAATATTTATATATCCACTGCTTTATAGCTTTTTTTTCGCTTTAATTGAAGTAAGTGACTCGAAAGGACGCGTCGAGGTGTCTACTCACACTGATTAGATTATAATTTTCCAAGTTAATTTATCCCGTTTGTTTGTAAACAAAGTAGCAACGTCATTTCTAATTTGTTAGACAATTTAGTCTCTTATTTTTGTGAAAATAGTTCCTTTTGTTTTTCTTTTAGGTACAGACATTTTTATGCATTACTTACGTGTTTGCTTGATATTAAAGTTCTTCACTCTTTGTAAAAATATAAAAATATATTAGTAAACATGTTTATTTCTTTATAGTGTTGCCTGATCTGTTACATTTTTCGCTTTAATTGAAGTGGCAAGTGACTCGAAAGGACGCGTCGAGGTGTCTGCTCACGCTTATTAGATTATAATTTTCCAAGTTAATTTGTCCCGTTTGTTTGTAAACAAAGTAGCACCGTCATTTCTAATTTGTTAGACAATTTAGTCTCTTATTTTTGTGAAAATGGTTCCTTTTGTTTTTCTTTTAGGTACAGATATTTTTATGCATTACTTACGTGTTTGCTTGATATTAAAAGGTTGTTGCAGGCTACGAGAACTACAGAATTTAGCTGTTTTTATATTCACTAAATATTAAAGTGATGAAATTTTAGTGCAAATAATACTTTTGGTAAACTAGCTGTGATTACAATGGACTGGCGTGAAAACACATGGCCCCTTGTTATCTCTACTAACGTGGAGGCTACAAAATAGTATTGACACAGCTTTACAACCTCATATTTTTTATTAAAAAATTTACGAGACAGCATTTAACTGAAAATTCATATAGTAACAGCTAAAATACATAAAAAATCACCAAGTTCTAAAACACATATAGTGGGCAATTCCCGGGATTTGTAATTTTGTAACGTGTGAGAAGCAAGCAATGGGTATTCAAGACGATCAAAGCTTAGAATTAAAATGGTAAATAGCACGAATAAAAAGATGTATATGAGTGCTTTACTGCGTGTTGTTTGCATAAAAACCACAAAAATAAACATTTCGTATCCCGCTTCTAATGAGAGGCCTCTGTATGTTGCTTGAGTTGCACATTTCGTATCCCGCATCTAATGAGAGGCCGCTGTATGTGGCTTCAATGCAAGTGAATGCACCTCAGTTTTTTCCTCGGACATTATTTTACGTGAAGAGCACGGTTTTTGAGTTTGAAAAGTAGCTGGCCTAATTAAATTATATGAAACTGCCCTTTCACCTTCAGTAGAATAATATTTGAATAGGGTCTAGCAAATAGTTTTAAGATACGCTTCAAATGTTTTCGATTTGTTTCCATTAGAGAACATTATATTTTTGCATTTATACTGGGAGAAAAGAAATGAGTAATGCAATTTATGTGCATCAAAATTAAAATAATATGGTTACCTTCTGTATAAGTCTTAATTTTTTTCTATGTTTTATACAAATTACATTCAATTAAATAATCATGGAATGAATTAGACGTTTTATACAAATGACATTCAATTAAATAGACATGGAATAAATTAAACGTTTTATACAAATGACTTTCAGTTAAATAGACATGGAATAAATTAGAATAATTAAGGCTACTTTTAGAGGATAAACTGACTTTAAATACTTGCGAAATAGTTGTGTAAAATTTAAATCAATTTGTCTTAGCTACTCAGTTGAAGGTAGTATAAAAGGTACACACTTGGGAATTTACTCTATATCTCTTTAGATTCAGAAATATATTATATCTGATCATATAGACTTATGGATAGAGAGCTTATTTGGGTCAAAGAGTAATACTTATGTACTAACAACTAGTAGTATGTACTAACAAAAAGTTCTTGCATTATAAAAAGTGTTCAAACATTTTGGTAAAATTGTTCTTTACGGCCATTTTATGCAAAATTAGTTCAGGGTAGTTTTTGTACCAAATGGAAAATTTTATATAATAGGTACGTGGTCAGAGTAGAGTAACTTTGGAAACATGCTAGTGAATTCAACTTATAATTACCAAAACGCTACGCTGTGCTGAATTTGTAATCACCTGTTTCTCATTTTGCTAAAATGTGTTTGGCGATAACGACATATTTAGTAACTAGGTATTTTAGATTAAATTGTGGCAGCGTATGATTCAAATAAGACAAATGTAACTCTCTAAGTCCCAAACTATTTCCATATACAAAATGAAGTATAGAAGTTGCAGTGGGAAAAAAGGAAAAACAAACACAATTTCACGGATGTTATTGAAAGTACAAAAAGAACCACTTGGATCTACATAGGTACTTGTATTAATTAGTTCCTTACATATCAAAAAAGTGAAACAAGTTTTTTTATTGAAATTATTATTAAATCAAACGAAGTATGCGCCGTTGTTATTGATACACTTCCGCCATTTTATAGGTATATCATTGATCATTTTGGGAATAAAAACCTGGGAGCAAGCTTCTGTGCACTGTTTGAAGGCGGTTTTAACTGCCTCATCAGATTTGAATTTTTTCCCCTTGCAAAAAGTTATCAAAATTTTGAAAAAAGTGGTAATCGGTTGGGGCAAGATCTAGAAAGCATGGTTGGTGACGTAGATGTTCTAGTCGCGCTTCTCTAACTTGGCGACCGTTTGATGTGCAGTATGTGGTCTAGCGTTATCCTGAAGGAGCAGTGGGCTAGAGCATTTCACTAGTCTTGGTTGTTCAATGGCAAGCTATTCCATCACTGTTTGCAATTATTTTCAATACAAGAATATTCTTTTTGGTCAGTTTTCGGAAAAGTTTTTCCGGTTCTCCGGGGTTACACCATTGTGATTATCGCTTTCGATTGTCGTACAGGATCCATTTCTCATATAAGTTAAGATACAGTTCAAAATCCTCTCATTATTGAGACGATTGAGCAAAGAAACGCAGCAAGCGACGCGTGTTTATTGGTTAGCTTCAGGTAATTCATGCGGTACCCACTTTTTTATATTTGTTTTGTGTAAAGACTTTTAGAGATCTTTGACTTTTCCGATTTGGCGCAAATGGTTAAGTATCGTTTTGTCACTTACGCCGAATGCTGCTGCTAATTCAGAAATGGTTTGAGATGGATCTGCTCCCACTATCGCCTTCAATTCTTCTTAAAATTTCCAAAACGGAACTCAACGTTGAAACCAAAAATGCACCGTTTGTTTGTTAGCGATACCTGGTCCGTACACTTCGTTAATTTTTCGAGTCGTTTCTGCAGCACTGGTGCCACGGTGGAACTCGTGTTCGTAAATAACGCGAATTTTCAATTTGTCCATAGTTGTTGCTATTGCAATGTTGAATCTCAAACAAGTACCTAATCTGTATTTGGAATTCCTAATCGAACGCAAGATATTTGATTTTAATATTGCCAGTATTAACTATCGGCAATTTCATATGTAGAGACCTAATTGGTATAAGTAAGTATTACAAATAAATATTACTTTTATTTATTTGTAATACTTTGATACACTTCTTAAAGCAAATCTTTTAGTCTATTTTTAAAGAGAATATCAATAAAATAAGATTACTTGAAGATGTAACAAATGTGTTAACGACCCATTATAAAATAATAGTTACGATACCGGTCTACAGATCTCTTGTTCGATTCCTGGCGAGAGAGAAACTTGTTGTGGTTGTTTATGATGTTTATGTGTGTACCCACCCATGGTACCCACCAATGGCATGAGTGTGAAGCGTTATTTTTTACAGATTGAATCCTGTACTTATAACAAACAAACATTTTTATAAACCTCAATGATAACTGGAGACAAACTATGTACTCGTATGTAATCTATTTGAATAATATTTACAGTTAATTTAATAAGACTATATTTGATGAACCAACGTAAGAACGAAAGACAAGGCAGGTGCAGCCCGCGGTCAGTAATTAAAGGAACAAAGGCTTTTCCCGCAGCGCCCTTCATGTCATTGTGCGTAATTTTAAGAACTTGCCTTCTTGCGTCAAGGCCACTTTATGAGGCTGAGGTTTTTGCCCGTATCCGCTATTCAACTAGACATAAAAGAAATAGTACGAAGTAAGAGCAACATTTATAAAACTTGGATTTTCAGTCGTTTTACTCTTATGTATTACCATATTTAAAGTTCAGTTTTGACATTTTGTGCATAGCATTTTTACGAGAAGACTGAAGAATGAAATAAGGCTGCTTCAATGTGGAAGTAGGTAGTTATAATTTGTGCAAGCATAAATTATATTCTGTGTTTCTGTGTGTACTTAACTTTTTTCATATTGAAATAACGTTTAAAATTATATGTTTATTATTTTCAGGACTGGCGTAATAGTAGAAAGCCGTGAAAAAAGTAACTTGTGGGAATTTCGGAGAAAGAAGGATGTGTTTGCAGCGTGTTTGCAATGGAAATCATTTCGCCGTGGCGTCATGGGAGATTTTTCTTAATTTATTATACCTACTTACCACCGCAGCCGTTAGAGGAGCGTAATATCATACGTCTTCAGACTACATACAAAATGTAATAGACCACAGTAATCCCATGATATCACGTTCGCCTGTTCATATTATTATTATTTAGTTTTATTATATCAAGTGCAAAAAAATGTTACATAATATAATAATATTTTTTGTAATACTATTTACGGGGAACCCAATGTAATACATTTATTACAGAAAAACTGATAGACTGACAGATGGAACCCACAAATCGTACGAAAAATAAATTTCGTATACTATAACTTTATCATATCCTGAAATAAAGAAAATGTCAATATCGCTGTGACGAAGGACGGCCCTCTATAGAAACTGACTTAAATTATTTTGTAACTATGTACGTAGGAGCAGCGATGGCCGAGTGGTAAAAAAACCGCAGTCTTCGACGCGACCAATCCCGGGTTCAAATCCTCGGCGCGCACCTTTGACAAAGAAATTTGTAATTTATCGCTGCTCTACGGTGATGGAAATAGGTATCCTAATATTTCATTGATAACTGAGAGAAATTAATAATTTCTTGTAAGTATGACTTCCACCAATCCACTCTCGGCCAGCGTGGTGGAATATGGCCTCAATCCCTCTCACGTGTGAGAGACGACCTGTGTCCCCTGAGCAGTGGGACATAATAAAATAGTTGAAAAAAATGTACCTAACTTTTACATTAATTGCAAAATACTACGAATAACAGTTGTAAAATAATGCAAGGGATGGACAAAGCAAATAAAACACGATTGGGAGTAATATCAAAGTATCTATAGAGATAAATAAAATTGGAGTGTCTGTTCGTAATATTAAAATAACCGCTTTTAACTACATGCATAATAATATGAATGTACGAGTATATACGTTACATACATACATTAATAACATTATTTACAAAAAAATATGTCTGTCTGTCTGCTTGTTCCTGCTAATCTCTTAAACGGCTGACCGATTTTAACAGGATTTTTGCTGGTAGGTAGCTGATGTAATAAGAAGTAACTTAGGCTATTTTTATTTCAGAAAAAATCTAAAACGCCCACGCGATCGATGTCGCGGGCGGCAGTTAGTCACTCATATAATTAGTAACACTTTTTACCGACTTCCAAAAGAAGGAGGTACTGTATTCGGCTGTATGTATTTTTTTTTTAATATATATGTTCACCGATTACTCCGCCGTTTGTGGACCGATTTTCAAAATTCTTTTTTTGTTCGTATGGTTATACTCCCGAGGTGGTCCCATTGTCACCAAATCAGGATCTGATGATGGGATCCCAGGGAAATCGAGGGGAACTCTCAAATTTTATAGGCACATACATTGATTTTCTTATAGTTTCTGAAGCATAAGAGATATTTACGCATAGAAATCATCATCTCATGTTGTTGAGCTGATGATGGAAGGTACTGCGACAGTGAGGAGTTGAGAGCAAATTCTTTCAATAAATAGTTTTTTTATCGAAATCTTACATTCCCGAGGTGGTCCAACTGTCACCAAGTCAAAGTCTGATGAGGGGATCCCAGAGAAATCGAAGGGAACATTCAAATTTTATAGCACAACAAATGATTTTCATATTTATACAAAGCAAAACGAACATTTGATATAATTATCGTCATATCATGTTGCTGAACTGATGATGGAAGGTATTATGACGGTTAGGAGTTAAGAGCAAATTCTTTCAATAAATGGTTTTTTGTTCGAAATCTTACATTCCTGAGGTGGTCCAACTGTCACCATGTCAAAATCTGATGATGTGATATTAGGGAAATCGAGGGAAACACTGAAACTTAATAGGCACACACATGCTTTTAGTCATATTTTTAACATAATACAAATATTTATGTCTGGTAATTATCACCTGCTGTTGCTTAACTGATGATTGAAGGTACAACTCCTCAACGTTTAGGAGCTGAGAGCAAATTCTTTCTTTAATTTAAACGTTCAGGTGGACTGATAGTATGTCTTTCAGACTTTTAGATGGCTATTAGATAAACATGATTATAAAAGGTAAATCTGTTTAAAGTTTAGAAGTTAAGTGAAAATTGTTCCAATTATGCTAATACATACAGAATTATTAAAATTACTAAAAAGAGTGAAATAAATTAAGTTTTTAACAAAAAAATAGAACCGACTTCAAACGGTAAAAAATAAAATTGTTCAGTACCTACTTCTTCTTGCTTATGGTAATGACTCTTAAAACTATTTTTGAAGTCGGGCCCTTAGTGAAATGTCCTGTCTTAGTAAATATAGTGTACCTTTCGTTCTGAATGGGCACCGACTCCAATATAGTTTTAACAGTCATTACCATAAGCAAGAAGAAGTAGGTACTGTCCCACTGTCTGTACTGTCGGTTCCAATTTAGAACGAATGGTACGACATTTACTAAGGGCCCGACTCCAGAAATAGTTTTAAGAGTCATTACCATAAGCAAGAAGAAGTAGGTACTGAACAATTTTATTTTTTACCGTTTGAAGTCGGTTCTATTTTTTTGTTAAAAACTTAATTTATGTCATGTATGATAGCTATCGTTTTCGTTTCGTTTTTGAATTGCCTACTTTAAGATGTTCAAATTATTAAATTTTGTAATTTTGCGTAAACGAAATCATTTTACATAAACTGTAGCCCAGAGCCCATGGTGTTATTAAGATCTAATTAAACTACTTGGTTATAAATATTTGAATCATTTATTATATTATACACGACATATCATGTAAAAATTTTAAAAATACAATTACAGTTGTAGCATATGAACTTTTGGCATAGGCATTCCTATTTTGGCCAGAATAGAACTATGGAATTTCATAGTTCTAGGTCAGTGAGTAATAAATTTTGGATCCCAGGTGAAATATGAGAGTCCCTGTAGCTTCGGGATTAAGAATAGAGCTACGGTATCCCCTGCCTGATCGTAAGACTAAAAGGGGGCTTCCGGGGTTGCGGGCGGTGAGAGTGGGAGCTCGACCCGTCCAGCCAGCAGCCCCGGAAAGGACGGCGGTGTGTGCGTGGTCGCATGCCGCTGTAAGCATCGGTACAGGAGAGCACATCTGCTCTCCCAAAGATGGACCCGTTCTAGGGCGCCGCGAGTGGAGGACACCGGTGCGTTCCACTGGACATCCCAGAGTCCACCCCAAGCGCAGAGGCAGGCCACCGAAGGGGTTTTAGTGAGGTCAAATCCCACATAACCTGGTAAGTATCTTCTCACAAGGTGCTGGGTACTTTTTGAAGGTTTTCCCCCCGATACCAAAAAATGGTGAAAAATAAAAAAATCGGTATTATCTGCTACTTCCTTTGATTGCTGAGAAGCTTAATTCACGACAAAATAGACTCACAGAATAGAATATTTCATGTTATTTATCGCCCTTATAATTGATTTATTTTATATCTAATACCTTTAAATGAGCAATTATTGTACACACCTACCTATATATATTTTGAATCTCTGAAACGGCTACCAAGATTTTTTATCAAATTCTCCTTCGTCCTTTTATCCGTATTTTCAGGCGATGAAAAACTTCCAAAATATCATTAGAATACGACGGTAAATTTCGCCTAAATCTATAAGGTTTCAACCACTTATTTGGGTAATCGGGCTGTTCCGAAACCAAAAAACCGGAATTCGAGTCTTATCTGTTTTTTTTCCTCTTTTTTAAGTTCTTTTTTGAGATTAGACCAAGAAAATAAAATGTTTTCATCCGAGCCAAGCTCGATTATCCAGCTAAGGTGTGTTAATAAATCTAACATTTGCCAATAATGACGGATCCCTAAATTTTTGAATTACTGTAACAAAGGTTTTCAGTAGGGATCGTATATCAATAGAGAAATGTACTACTTTAGGATATTTTTTTCCGTTTGACATACAAAACCAAGAAATCATACAATAGAAAATCGTTTTCGTAAAAATAGTAATCAGTATCACAACATGGGCGTCAAACAATCAGTGCCATATAGGAGCTCGAGTTCTTATTATGTTACGAGTTAAATTGATCTCGTTTGGCGTCCGACCTTATTCTGTTACATTGAGGAAAAACTCTTATCCATCAAGCGGCTTGGTTCTGTGAACAATAGTGTTACTTAAGTTATTTTTTCCTGCTGTTTTTCTATTATAATGATACAGTTCGTAAAATTTAAAAATATAAAATCTCTGTCTGTCGTTTAACTTTGACTTTTTTTAACTTTAAATAGCAGCTGTGGAATACTTATAGCAAGTTCGTTGAAAATTCAATATTATGGCACCATTAAAGTGTTAAGCTAGAGCCTGAGGTTAGGGACTAGATCTTTTAGATAGAAATCATATATATAACTGGCTGATCGATAAATGTTATTATAATATTAACGAATTTATGCAAAAACATTAAATCTATAACTAATTGACAACTATGATTTGACATTATATTATTATTGAATGATTGTAAACGTGAATTATTTTTAAATTGAATTATGAATTATGACATCAAGTATATTTGTTTGTAATGTAATGCATCTGACTCAGAAATTATAATGTTAAACTGGACAAATATAATTATTTTAAATCATTATACAAATTTATATTATTAATTGTTAAATTTATAATACTTATATTATTTGTAATTTGCATGCCAAATGACGGCTAATGTGAGAAACCAAAATTGTAGAAAAGACCTATATTGTTACCACATTTTAGCAAATAAAGTTATTCTATTCTATTCTATTTTCAACACTTTTTATGCCTCACTGGTGGGTACTGGGCACTGGTGGGTGGGGAGAGATTAAGGTCATTGTCAACTACGCTGGCCAAGCGCGGATTGGTGGACATCATGCCTTAGAAATATTATGAGTTTATCTCAGGCATGCACGGTGATGGAAAACATCGTAATAATTGAATATCAAAATATTTTCCACCACCGTGAAGCAGCGATATTTAAGTACATTATAATTATCTTAGTCAGAGGTGCGACTAAGGTGCGACGAAAGGTTATGATATAAACTTCAAAGCTGTCTATCCTCCATTTAGAATCTCATTATGTAGTAAAAAAACATAAACATATAATTCATTATTATAAAACATATAATTCATTTTGAGTGCATGCAAACGCATTACCGTCGTAAGTGGCATTTTATTTAAGTACCTACTAAGTAATATACTGTCGATCTCAACAAGAAATAATTTCTAAGGCCGTATTTCTAAGGACCGTAGTCATAAATGCTCGAGACTTTTTTCTTGATACTTTAAGTTTTTTGCTCTTGTGAATATCACATGATAGGTAATTATAAAAGTTAATATAAGCTTATTTGTTGTTTTGCACTTTCACTTTGAAGTACGCTTAAAAACCTACAAGAAGTACACAATTTGAATATTTAATTTATGAAACTACACAAATATAGGGGTGGATATTTATAAAGAAAAAAATTAAAAGTTTCATATTAAGTCGGAGTAAGAAATGGTCTTTTGTTAAAACCTAACAACGTTATTGGCAAATCTTTTTGCACTGAGGCGAAAAAAATTCATTCGACCGATTTGACTATGGTAAAGTACGGATTCTCATGCTTCGGAGGGCACGTTAAGCTGACGGTCTCGGTTGTTATGGTTATATAGCAGTCGTTAAGCATTGTCGGATACCTTATATTACCATAAGGCCTCTGACCGCGGGTTGGCAGCCCTCATCTCCAGCATTTGTATTGGATCAGCAGTGGGACACAAAAATAATTGCAGCCAAATAGCCAAATTACAAAAAACTGGCCAAGTGCGAGTTGAACTCACGAGTCGAAGATTCCGTATAAACGTGATGGTAGTAAAAATAGAATAATTATGTCTGATCCGTTATGTGATGAGGGTTGCTTTTGATTTTGAATTCTATTCACACTTGTCCAAAAATTTATCGTGAAAAATTATATTGATTGTTATGTGATATTTAAAAAATCTGTTGTATTGAGCTTGTCGCTGATTAATAGGCAGTAGGTACCTGGACGACCTAGTGTTGGTCGGATAAAAACAATTTATTTTCTTGGTTTAATTTCAAACGAAACACTTATTTGCCTAGTGTTACTTAACAACGCCATCTGAAACAGAAAATCCCAATACAAAAATATTTTCCTAAAAATTAAAAATAGACGCAATATGGTTTTGATTGAGATTTGAACCAGGGTATCTAGTTACGCAGTCAGCCCACGTAACCATTCAGCTAAGGAACTTTTAATTCAATGAACTGAACTGAACTGAATGAATTTTTATAGAGCTCTTTCAAATCGACATTGCCATATCTTTAAACTTTGGATTGGCGGATGGCGTTTGACGGCGTTCTACGCCACAATATTATTAATACTCTCCAATAGATGTCAGGAAGAGTCTTATTTTTCATTTTATATTTAAGTTGATTATCACTGAATATAATGTTTAATAATTAAGAATTTCTAAAAATGAAACCTAGCTGAATCGAATTAGTATCCCCAAAACCAGGGTACTAAATTTCATCAAAATCGTTGGAGCCGTTTCCGAGATTCAAAATATATATTTAAGTATATACAAGAATTGCTCGTTTACAGGTATTAGATTCCCGTCGATTGAGATCATCAGCAAGACAATTATTGACTTTTGTGCTCCAGAGTGTTATTATAATAGATAGCCTAAACCTTAATGTATTTCTTTTATTCTTTTGCGCAACTGTGAACTGTCGGTTTTTTTAAGTTATTATTAAAGAGTTCTATTAAACTCTGTCAGAGTAGTTAAAACTGTGGAAGAATTTTTCACACTGCAAAAACTTCTCAAAGTATACCTACTTCATCACAAATGCACAAAAAAGTTCTGCTAAAATAAAAATAAAATTTTGTAAAAACTTTTAATGGCTATAAATTTTAAAGGACTTTTCTACACAAAGAAACTTAATTAAAATACAAGTTTTTATTATAGTCAACAAACTAGACAAAGTTTAAAGTTGTTAGAAGTTGTTATTCGTCGCGGCTTCCGTGAACTCTTTGTAAGCTGTGATGAGCGGTGCGCGATTATATTTAACCCCGGCACCACACATTGGTTCCAACGTTGGTACCAACAAGAGATATTGCGTGTGTTGTCGCAATGTAATTTTTATGTATGTAACTGACAGCTGCAATAACGCCTTGGACTTAACAGTGGGGCCAATGCCATTTTTTCGATTCATGGTTAGGGCCAACTTGTGGAGACACCTTAAGGCCGGTTCCACACATTCACCCAACGTTGACTCCGACGCTACTCGTCATATAACATGATTCTGAAAGTATATTACACCGATATTTTTACAAATAAATAACGTTCCATAATCACAGTCCCACAGTAGGGTGGATATACTCTGTGTCGTGGGTACCATGGACGTTTTCAAAAAGTTTGGTAATCAATTCGATGTGTATGTATGGAACATTTTCAGAATTGCTTAGTATTTGGATATATCTACATATGTATATAAACTTCTTCGAAAATTGTCCCTCACATGTCTTGATGTTGTATGCGGCAAAAAGTCAAGATCGCAAAGGAGCTGACTGACATCTTTAAATTGTGTAATAAGTGTAGCATAGTAATCATAGTAGTATTATATGGCACATTTCAAAGCGCCATTTTTGAGCACCTATAAACATGTTATCTGCTTGTTTTTTAAATATCAATTATCTTGAAATTTATACTAATATATAAAGCTGAACAGTTTGCTTTTTTTGTTTGAACGCGCTAATCTCAGGAACTACTGGTTTGAATTGAAAAAATATTTTTGTGTTGGATAGTCTTTAGGGGGATATCGGGAAAGGTTATATAAAATTACGCTGCGAATAATAGGAGCGAAATTCATTAATTTTTATATTTAAAAAACATGCTAGGTATTTATATTTTGCTGAAGCGAAAGCATTATTAGCATAAACAAAGGTTTTAATTATAATAATGAATTATTTTAATTTTATACGTTTAGTTGTTGGTAATAAATTGTGCTTACAAACTGCTGAGATGATTTCGTGTACTGAGAAACTGTATGCGTAGTCGAATCACGTTTTAATTTATTTAGCCTCTTAATCCTAAAAGCAATTTGAATGTACTTGAGTAAGTAAATTAATACGTGGTTGTGATTAGTCGAAACGGAGAAATAATAATATTAATATAAATTTGAAAAGCCAATTCGCTTAGATTGTCCTTTATTCGATTTATGAATAGTTGACTAAAGCTTTTCATATAAATCAACACTAAGCCCTTGTCACATTAACAATAATAAGCGATTTTAACAAGACTATACCAAATCCATACGTAGGTATATAGTGGAAACTATTGATAACATCAGATTTTTTTTTAAATATGTAAACCGAACAAAAAGGCAGACGGGCCGCGTGGTGTTAAGCGATCACCGTCGCCTATGGACACGGGCAACCCCAGGGGAGCAAAAATTATTATTTATTATTAGAAAAATTATTCCCTAAAGCATTTTTAAAGCTCTAGTACTGGGCACAGTTCTACTCCTCGGAATTAAGGAAACTTGGTATGCAGTTGTTAACCACGGCCCCTGGCTTTTCAGTCAAAAACAAATCATACACCTATATTTTCTTTGTTTTGTTAAGTTTATAGCCTCTGAAGACATGTTCAAAATTTCTATTTTAGACCACGGCCTTAGGGCCCAAATTTAAGGCTAATTCCAATAAAATCAAAAATAAAAACTAGAGAAGAAAAAACTCGCTCTTCTTTTAAACTATCGTTTAATTGGTTTCTTTTAAGACTAGGAATCAATCAAAAGCCAGATCGTAAATTAGGAATATTTCTATTTAAAATAATATCATAACGTACTCTGATGTTGCTGTTATTTCATCTCACAATTATATGATTTAAAATAGTTATTTCTCAAAAAATATCTTAGCCCGCATTATCTCTTAAACATCCAAAATAGTTATTGAAACGGCTTCAATATTGGCACTATTATTTCAAATAATATCTAGGGGTTACAGTTACGGTACGCTAATTACTAAGTTGATTGAAGATTGCAAAGCTAGTTGAATTTATTACACAGATAACAACGGCATCAATTTGATATGTATTGAATGAATTTCAATTTGAATATTTTAGCACTTTGTATAGCCTAGTGAAGCTAGTTAAGTACTAAATTAATTATGGTAGTATAAACCTTCTCCATCAATTCGCATTAGAACAGCGTGGTGGAGTAAGCTCCAGGCTTCCCCAGTAACGAGGAACTACTTGTGCCCAGCAGTGGGGCGCAAAAAGAGTTGAGCCCATAAACCTTACTGTGTAACAGAAAACGTCATCTTATAAAGAAGCACATAATTTGTACTATTTTTGATGCCTACACAATGTATATGTCGTGGGCTTATCGTTAGATTGGCCAGATCGAGATATGCCCGGGCACTTCTTGAAACGCCGGCACATCATGATTCGGCCGGGCATATCGCGATGCGCCAAGTAAAAGGTTGGGCAGATCGACGAGAATAACGTATTTGTCGATATTCCGAGCTGTCGTGGGCTTATCGTTAGATTGGCCAGATCGAGATATGCCCGGGCACTTCTTGAAACGCCGGCACATCATGATTCGGCCGGGCATATCGCGATGCGCCAAGTAAAAGGTTGGGCAGATCGACGAGAATAACGTATTTGTCGATATTCCGAGCTAACAACACGGCGGATCGTGAAATAGTTGCATTTCGCGCCGATAGTGGCGCTGTCTTCGCGCGCTCGGCTTTGTTTACGCGAGCGGAAGATGGCGGCGTTACAAACAAGTGAATGTGGTGTTGATATTATCAAAATGAACAGTGAAAATGAAACAAAAAGTGCATTTAAAGAACAATATTACCATCAGTTACTTGATTTCTATGAGGGACATAAAGATTCTTCGCACAATGTAAAAAAACCATGGACTTCTCAACGTATTTTAGAGGTTAGTATTTAGTTGATAAACAAGTGTTTATTTTTGCATAATAATGTGTAGGTGATGCGTTTCTCTCATGTCATTATGTATTAAAATTCTTAGATTGATTAAGTAACTAATGTTTGTACGCTAAAGTTCCATTATTATTATTAAGTTATTGAACAAATAAAAAGAAGTAGGGTGACCATGCAGCGGGTCTCTTCGGACTATTATTGGAGTGCAAAATATGATGTCATGGAAACTTCTGACAAAGATTACTTAATTTTCAAAAGAAAAACTGCCGATGATCCTACAGTGCGCATAGTCGCCGTAGATGAATATTTTGATATATTAACAGAAGTTCACAAAGCTGTTGGGCATGGTGGCAGAGAAAAAATGATATATAGTATTAAAAACAAATTTCACATACCGAAAAAAGCTATAGAAATATACATTAAATTGTGTGCAGTGTGTGAAATGAAACGTTCCATGCCAAAAAAAGGTATAGTGACAAAACCAATTATATCACCAGATTTCAACTCACGAGGTCAGGTAGACCTTATTGATTTACAATCAGCTCCGGACGGGGAATACAAGTGGTTAATGAATTATCAGGACCATGCTACCAAGTTTCTACACTTGAGGCCATTGAAATCTAAGAGGGCTGTGGAGGTGGCGTTTGAACTTTTTAAAATATTTTTGGAGTTTGGTGCACCATTAATTTTACAATCCGATAATGGGAAAGAGTTTACAGCTCATGTCATTGAAGAACTTGTGCAGTTGTGGCCAGAATGCAAGATCGTTCATGGAGGCCCTAGACGTCCTCAAACGCAAGGAAGCGTCGAACGTAGCAACCAAGACGTAGAAAACATGTTGCGTTGTTGGATGAAAGATAATGATTCAGCTAATTGGTCTGTGGGTTGCTACTTCGTACAGTATTATAAAAATTCATCTTTTCATCGTATAATTGGTAGATCACCCTATCGTGCCTTGTTCGGTTCTGACCCCAAAACATTACTGAAAGGTACTAATATCCCGGACAGTGTTATTTCATCTATTCAAACTGAAAAGAAGAATACTACGACAACCTCGATGGAGATAATCTTGCCTGAAGGGACAAATGTTGATGGCTTAAGTAGTAAAGCACTAACGCTTGATGATGAGATGGTTTCGGCCAAAGTGAATATTCCTGAAGCATTAAGTGTACAGGATGCCCCAACATGTATAAATGCGGCACCGGCGCCTGCCAATATCGCAGACAGTGTTATTTCATCTATTGAAACTGAAAAGAAGAACATTACGACAACCTCGATGGAGATAATCTTGCCTGAAGGGACAAATGTTGATGGCTTAAGTAGTAAAGCACTAACGCTTGATGTTGAGATGGTTTCGGCCAAAGTGAATATTCCTGAAGCATTAAGTGTACAGGATGCCCCAACATGTATAAATGCGGCACCGGCGCCTGCCAATATCGCAGACAGTGTTATTTCATCTATTGAAACTGAAAAGAAGAATATTACGACAACCTCGATGGAGATAATCTTGCCTGAAAGGACAAATGTTGATGGCTTAAGTAGTAAAGCACTAACGCTTGATGTTGAGATGGTTTCGGCCGAAATAAATGTTCCTAAAGCATTAAGTGTACAGAACGTCCTAACAAGTGTAAATGCGGCAACGGCGCTTGCCAATCAAGATCTGAAAATAGAAAATATTGAAACCGCCGAACAAAAACTTGAAGCAACTAATTGTTCACCCAGAAATGATACGTCCTGTATAGAAGATTTAGCTTTGCAAACTGTTAACAGAGCTTCTACTAGCAAAGATGTTTTTGTCGTTTCAATTCAAGGGGTTTCGGCCAGTAGCGACACGTCACTAACGACTAAGAAAGCCGACTGCAATACGCAGATTTGTTTGGTTTGTACCAAAGAAACAACTGGAGCTCATAGTTGTAGATCGTGCTTTAAACCAGTTCACGTTATATGTGGTCTCACTGACGGTGAAGAAGGTTACGGGTCTCAGATTTTATGTTTCATATGCAAAAGAGAACAAGACATTGCAAAAGAAAGAGCACAAACTCTTAAAGGTACCAAACGGGCTGCAGAAAAAATGATTGATCAAACAGTCAAAAAGCTTCCGTTATTAGAAGTTGGTAATAGCGTCTTGATAAATGTTCCAAAATTTGATCGTGGACCACTTGATACCAAGAACATCGCAGGTAAAATTGTTGACATTAGGAATGGTGTATTTAAAATTGGTACTACTTCTGGAACAATAAAAAACTGGTTCCCGAGACAAGAATTACAAATTTCAGCCAAAGATTATAATGGAGACATTTCTGAATCATTTATAACATTGCGTCATGCAGTCACATGTCAGTCCATGTTTGGAGGTCAAGGTTTCCAGAAATGCTCCTGCAGGCCTGCCAAAAATCAATGTCACACCAAAAGGTGTGCATGTTATAAGAATAATGTTCTCTGCACTTCAAAATGTCATCAAAGTATATCATGCATCAACAAATGATAGATATCTCAAAAAATATTTGACTTTCCTTTAATATTCAATACAAAGTTTTATTTTCAACTGATTAAGTCTGTTGTTAGTCTGATTGAGGAACATTTTTTAAGTAGGTACCTATTTAATGTTTATAAACATTTTTTAATTTAATGTCTCTTTCTGCATGGCGGTTGTCGGGTTGTATTACCTATTTCTAAAGATTTTTTAGGTATTTAAATGTTACGAACGTTTGGTTTGTTATCTTATTTTATTACCAAAGGGCTGTGATTGAATGTGCCATTTTTAGAATTTTTTGACGATGTTATTAATGTTTGTCATATTTAATAACAAATAATAGGTAACTATTCTTTGAAAAACTATTTGACGTTCCTATTAATATAAGTTTGTTTTCAACTGATTAATGAGTCTGATTATTTAGTTACACTTTATTATTTAAATAACTCATTTTTAATGTTATTCATTATTTTTTAACATTTTCATTTAATTCTAGCTGTTGCTCGTACGTGCCGTTTTCTACGTGATGGCTGTGTTAACATTTTATTAAACCTTACTGTTTATTTAGATATTTTATTTGCCTCAAATAGGCGTTTTGTTATTTTCTCTCCAAAGAACTGTGATTCTATGTGCCAGATTTGGAATTTTAAAAAATAATGTTAAGTTAGAGCTTCATAACAATAATTATTTTCAATTTTAATAAACATTTTAATTCTTAACTTTATTTTTATTTGCTAAAACCTTGGACACCCTACATAATCGATATGCCTAAAGTATCTCTGGCCAAATCGCCAAACGTTAAGTGTTGAACGATATGCCCTGTGTTGGATGGCCAGATCATGATGTGCCGGCGTTTCAAGAAGTGCCCGGGCATATCTCGATCTGGCCAATCTAACGATAAGCCCACGACATATACAGTACCGGGATGACCGAGCGTTGCTTGAATAAAAACAATTGATTTTACTTAACAACGCCATCTATTGAAGTATCTAGCTTGAAGAATTTCACTCGTACGGCGAAAAGGATCGCGAATTAGGAAATCGAAGATATCTTTGAGTTTAAATATAGAAATACATTTAGGAAAGCTGTATTGGTAAAAAAACTGTTTCTACTTTTGTTCTTTTCTACTTTTGAAAATGAAAATGAAGTTTAGTTTATATCTCTCCTTGTGAATCGAAGATGTTTCTTAATCCGGTCATTTGGAACGCTTAGTTAGAAACATAGATTCAAAACATAGATACCCTTTTGAGACGCTAATGTCACAATTCCTACTAATATTATTAATTCGAAAGTAACTCTGACTGTCTGTCTGTCTGCTACGCTTTCCCGCTTAAACTACTTAACCAATTTTAATGTAATTTGGAACACAGATAGAGTGGACCGTGGGAATGGACATAGGATGGTTTTTATCCTACGGGAACCTATAGAACGGGTCCATGCGAGCGTAACCGCTGGCGGAAGGCTAGTATAGATATAAAAGCAGGCGCTCCTTGTATTGTGCTAATGTAATATGTTTAAAAATGACATATAACCTCCTCGGGCTCATCATATACCTTTGAAAGGGGAAACTTTAATGTCAGGTCTATGTGGAGAAATATATAGCTTCCACAGTACCTTTAAGCCGACTACCTCTTCAATACAAAAATTATTAAACGCAATTAAGTTTGTTCGAGATCTCGTAGTTTCACTTGTATACGGGGAGTATTGAAATGGTTGTTCAGAAATAGAGCTTAAATGTTCTCCTTACAGAATTGTATCTGTTTATTAATAAAGTAAACCATAAATATTTATTTATATAAATCACAATATACTTCGGATGGCCCAAATAATTTCTGACGACTAAGTGTTCCCTAAGTGTAATAAAAGGTACTATAAAGATCCCGTAATTATCTGAATCTCATTTTTTTAATATAAATTGTCATGAATTTAAGTTTAGTACTTACCTATATAATCTTTGTATCTTAAATTGTAATCGTTCGGATTAATCTTAGCAGTGTATTCAGCATTGGTACAGGTTTTTATATTTGACTTTCACCTTGATAAAAATATATGATCAGTTGATTTTGTCCCTTTTAATATTTTTCAAATGTGTAATTATTTTGCAATTTAATTAATCTTATCAAACGTGCAGCTAATTCTTAAGCCAGTACACGTGAGCGCACTTAAGTTTAAACTGAGATTAGCGATGACGATTTGATATGTAAGAGGGAATTTGTTACTGCAGAGCTCAAACTACGAGTAAGCCGTTGGCGTCGTACCGACATTTAGTACCCTAGTTTCGGGAGCTTTACTCAAAGTAGTCATGAGCTATTCAGTATTTCCATGGATTTTGCAACTTTTCAAAATCCTCGAAATAAACGTAAGTAGCTTAACGAATGAAACGTTTTAGACGTGGGTGGTAATTTTGCTTTTTTGAGAAAACAAACTGAAAAGTACTTTTACCCATTTATAAATGTAGTGAGTCACGTATGGCTAGTGAAGAGCGATCTAGGGTGCGGTCGGTTGTAAGATGTGTGATAGTTAGTGAACTAAATTCATATGAGCATTTTCGTGCTGCGGAGGGCACGTCAAGCGGTCCCGATTTTTATCGACAGATAGCAGTTGTAGAACATTGTCAGAGGCCCTACGGGCGCGCGGGCGGTTTGAAAACATCCGACCACGGTTTGGCTACTAACCAAGATCTCCACCAAAACGCATTGGAGTAGCGTGGTGGAGTAAGTTCCAGATATCCCCAATAGTGCGGTGAGGCCCGCAATATGCTGTGAAAAGGATTGTAGCTAGCGTAAATATAGTAGAAACGTCTTGATGCCATAATTATTTTGAAATTACATGCAGTCACCAGTCAGTACACCAGTGCAGGGTTGGCGGAGAATTTTAACACATTCATTATTATCTATGTAATCGCTGTCTATGGAACTATGTTTATATATCACTGTTTCTTAATCTGCTGATTCCGTCCACATACGTAGTCGGTATTAAAACCTCATCATTTATGTAACGCGGGTTACGCAACACAAACAGTTGGTAAATCCGCTCTAAGCAAACATGTCTGTAGCCTCTAGGCATGTAATGAAGTCTCAATCGCTTTCATTAAGCCCTAGACAATTAAATCTGGTCACTAAATGTTCTTGGAAATTTATCTGGAGTAAAATAAATAAGTAAAATTAAATAATCCTAACTCATACTATAATTAATAGTACCGCTATCGTAGAGCTCAGGCGATCTACGCAGCTAAGTGAAACGGGCACGATCGGGTGTGAGATGACAAATGTTAACAAAATTTCATGCGCGTTTCCGTGGTTCGGAGAACAAGTTAGACATTCGTTAATTTCATCGGAGACCTTGAGATTGGTTTGAAATTTTTAAATTACTGCGGTAAATTTGCGTCTATGCCCTTGGCCCGTAATTAGGGAAGCCTGGAGCTTACTCCACCACAATGCGGTAACCTGCAGCATTTTAAAGCATGTTCATGATTAAGTACCTAAACTTCATCTAAGCATATACTTACTTTACCACTGTATTATCATTGTTTCATAATCTGCTGTTTGCATCTACACACGTAGTCGGCGTTAAGTGTAGTCAATCCTCATCATTTATGTAACGCGGGTTACGGAACACAAACAGTTGGTAAATCCGTTCTAAGCAAACATGTGCGTAGCCTCTAGGCATGCAATGAAGCCACAATCGCTTTAGTAAAGCCCTTAATAATCTAATATATCTGGTCATTTACTGTTCTCGAAACTTTATTTGTTGTGTCATAAATAAGTTAAATTTAACTAATACTAACTCATACGATATCGGTCCGTGCGTTTTAGGATTACGAGGGTAGATAAAATAAAATAAAATAGCTGTAGCTCAAGGACATCTATGCCACATAATTTAGCTTGAGTCTTGCCTATAATCATTTGGAGTTTCACTGTAACTCCGGAAGTAGATGGCACGTATAAAACTGTCCGGCAACCGCACCTTTCCACCGAAACATCCAAATGCTATGTATTGTGTAGCTATTGTATTGTTTTTGCCGTGTGCCAGAGAAGGGAAGTTCTGAAGCTCTTCGAAAAGTTGTACCAGGAATAAAACCTGCCTACCACGATAGATTCACCGCTTATAGATATAATTTTAACCCTTTTTATGACCTACTGCTGGGCACAGGTCTTCTCTTACAAGTGAGAGGAATTTAAACCATAGTACTCACGACGCTGACCAACTTTGGATTGGTGGACAGCATGACTTCGGAGATTTTTTTAGTTTCTCTCAGTTTTCTGAGACGGTGATAAAAACACGGCGATATAAAACATCATAATGAATAAAATATAGTAATATTTTTCATCACCGTGAAGCAGCATTAAATAAGCACATTACAAATTTCTTTAAGAGGTGCGCGCCGATCATTTGAACCCGGTATCTCCGTGTTGGAGACCGAGATCTTTACCACTCGGCAGTCGCTGCTCTTATGGATATTACTGAATAAAATTGTGCAATTCATATTTTATTTCTAAAAACAATTTATATAACATACTCGAAGTCTCTCTACGGTATCATAGTGTAACAGACTCTGTTTGGAACACAATGTAGCCATAACTTCTGGTTCTTGGCTCCAGTATTCGATGATAAAAATTCCGTGACCACTTGCTACATTTAGAACGCAGTCTTTCTCTCTTTACGAACTGAATAGTGCAATTGAAAAAATCTCATTCTATTTTTTGATAACTAATACTGTTTGTATTTTACGTTACGGGCATTGTAAGCTTTGTAAATTGAAATTACTCGTACCTTTAAATATAATGTCTACAGTTTGTGTCGATTAATTTAATGAAGCAAAATATAATTTCGATACAAGTTCATAGTGTTAGCTTTTATTTATTTATGAAGCATATTGTATTAGCTAATTCCGTATTATTATGATATTTTTAGTAGCGGTAATTCGATTGTTCCGTTTCCGACACCTTCGCCATCTTGATTTAGTCAGTTAATCATAGCCAACTTCCGGTCACATGAATTGTCGTTATTTTCTCCGACCAAGCTGCAAGCATTCGTGTCGGAAGCACTGAGGGATCAAGACGTGGCTAAGGAAAAGCATTAGTTAAGTGTAAAAGTATTAAAGCGTAGTGAAAATAATAAGTGAAACAAGTAAAGGATTGAAGGAATAATAGTTAAGTTGATTGTTAATAAGTAAGTACTCCATTTTTGTTCTGTTGGTGGTTTATTCGTTCTTGAAACATTTACATATGTGATTTGTATACTGCATAACTACGAAATATACGTGCAATTGTAAAGTGTTTTATCTTTTATTTAACAAAAACCCGCATTCTGAGCTGTGAGCCAACAGTTCAGAAGTGGGATAATAAGAGAATTTACTGTTTTCTTTCACGTCCACAACGGCCAATTCTGTAAATACTCTGATATATTGAAGTTTCTTGAATTTGTTGGAATATCGAACCGGTGAACGCTTAGGGGTGAACGTCAATTATTTTACAACCATTTGTTTTATTAACTTTTATTGTAATAAATTTGCAGTATACTTACCAACCCACTTCACTTTATTTTATTTTTTTAATCAAAATATGAATAATTTATGAAAAAAACGCAGATATTTAAAGATAGAAAATACGTAATTTATGAAATCAACTTAATTTCTTTTCTCTGGATCGGAAACACCGCCGTGGTGTATAGACTTAGATATAAATATTTGAAGACCTGAGAATAGATGTTACGTATATGTTTAGTGCGTTAAAGATTTATATATTGTTTTAGATTAATAAGATGCATGATTAATGATATCTTTTTACAGCTGTGGTACACTAGATGTGAACAACTAGTTTTGATGAAGGCTTTTATAAATGTGACTTTTCTTTTAAATTTATTGCCCTTACAGGAAGTTGGTACCCACTTTTTTTTATTTTTTTTTATAAGATAAATGAATATACAATGGCTTGAGTTGATCTACCTTATTTTACCAACATCAACAAAAAGGATGAGGTTCTCATGTTATATTTAGTATTGCATCGACATAATCCACATATTCATTAAAATTTGACATTGACCTTTGTAAATATGAATGAAAACTGATAACATAGAACTAGTAAAGTATTTATTTGATGCTTATAATTCATAATTCATAATCATTTTTTTGCGATAATAAGGATACAAAAAAAAAATGCTGAAATGATACGAGTATGTACACTTTCCACTTATTCTACCTTATCTACATGTAAATTGATGTAATTTTACAGGCAGCAATCGCTATATATTCTAGGAAAACGTATCCACTGAGCCACAATGCCAACTAGGACCTAAAATGATTGTAAGGCAAAGATTTGAATGTTTCGTGAATTCGGTTATACTGTATTTTTTTTTACATAATTTCAATCTACAAGGGAGGGGCCAATATCATGTTTTCGTATTTGTCTTGCAGTTCTATTGGTAACGTAAACTTTTGTCGTAAATTTATTCAGATATCTATACATACAAGCATAAGACTAATATACAATGAAGGTAAGGTTAAAACTTAGTGTTTAAGAAATGATGGCTTACAGATTTGCATATCCTCAATTATTCTTTTTGCGGTGGGTGCTGTACTGCACCTAGGGGTGCTTAACATGAAAAAATGATGATGGTGTTGATGGTGATAATGATAAAGACAACGATGATGGTGATGGTGATGATAATTACGATGATGTCATTTTCGAGAAAAAAAATACATCCCATTGTCTGATTAAAGACATATAGAAGTCTGGTGATGTTTTTCTTTAGCTTTGGATAATTCAATACTATATTAATTTGTTCTCTTTTTCCTTTTCAATTCTAAAGTCGATTTTAAATAGAATATGTACTCAAATGTGTCACTTTGCATTTTTGTTAACTTTTATTGTGATCAACATGGAATATGTACTCAAATGTGTAATTTTGCAGATAATAATATTATGGACGAATACCCCCGAGAAAGACTACCTAGGATTGGAGGTACGATCAGGGCTAAGGTAAGCACACATAAACCCAGGCCTAAGAGCCAAATGACGCTCAGGTCGAGCAGGAATGAGGGACTTAAAAGGACGCTCAGGTCGGACAGGAGGGAGTCCAGGTTAGAGGACCAAAAGACGCTCAGGTAGAGCACGAGTGAGCCCGGGAGAGCAGCGATATGCGTAGGATGGAGGGAGATCGAAAGCCTCTGTTAGAGGGCATAAGATTATTCAGGAGCAAAGAAGCGATAAGGTTTGCAGAGTAGGCCTTCAAGACTCAACAACGCAACTCGCAACGTCTTGGTAGAGGGAAGCAGCATCTGAGCGGTAATTTGAAATGAAATGTAATGAAATCATGAAATGAAATTATTTATTTGCCAAAATGTGGTATATGAATAGTTGGTTTTTTTAGAAAATTTTAGTCTCACATTAACCAAAATTTAGTGAGTAAAATAACAAGAAAAAAGAGAAAAAAAAATTGAATTACATAAACATTGGTGTGCAAAGTTTCTATTTAACATTATTTGAAATTATATTATCACAAACTATTTTGTAATAATATTTATATACTATATACTTATATATGTATTTGAGCTACGGTGAGTTGTAGTTGTAGTCAAGGGGATTTTGAAATTGAGATAATTTTAGATAAGTTCTTGTCAATCCTAACGTATAAAAGTTAGTCCCGCTGACGCGTCTTTCTGTCTGTCTGTCTATATGAACTAGGTAGTCTCAAACTACCGAACAGATTTCAATGCGCTTCTCCCCAATAGTGTGAATTTTGAGGAAGGGATAGGTGTATAAGTCATTAGGGTTTCGTTTTCGAACTAATTGTAGTATAACGAGGCTTTGTTGGGAGCCTTGCTTTTTGGGAGCTTTGTATGCGTGCACTGTGTGGTCTAGCAGACATACATTGGGGTAATGTGCTGGGGAATTGCAGATCTACAATAACGCTGAGAAGGAGTTCGTGATGTCTCTATCTCCTGAGGTTGACTCACAGATGCTGAATGTTTGAAAAATGAATTCGAAGTACTGCGATGTTTTCAAAGCTGTTTTCTTCCCGTCACACGTCACACTGGGGTTGCATATTATGTAACGGTGGTACGGCGTTGAGCGGAATTCTGAATCGCAGTGGCGTTATACGTACCATGTTAAGGTGGTTTAGTTTGTTGAAATAGGTAGGCTCCGTAGGTTGTTTTAGTTAAATTGGTGAAGTTTTTTAGTTAAATTGGTAAAACAGGAGTATCTGTCTTTGAGTCGCCCTGGCTGGGCTGGGTCGCTGATTATAAAATCTTTTAATAGCGATGTTATACCGGATTTTGATCCTTTGTGTAAAGAGTAAACCATTTTAATTTGGATTAAAAAGGTGGAAGAATATTCAAAAATATGTGTATAAGATGGGGGGATATGATTCGCTGCTCTTTTTCAAAGTTGTTCGGGCTTGGCAATGTTTGTAGAGAGCTGTAAGTAACCTTATAGTCGCAGTGGGTCAAGTGGCCAATTTACCGAACCTGGGCGGGTGCGAAATTATTTTGGGACAGTCACTGTGGGACATCGTAAAGTGTATCAAACTTACGGTATTGAATGTAGGGTTGAAGCCTTCAGCGTTATTAATCGAAGCCTGGTACCAAAGCCTTCTTTGCAAAACGCTAATATGTTTTTCATTGTGGCGAGATGTCGGCAAAGTGTTCTTTGTGTGACGAGACTAGCTTTGATTTGGTTTGAAAGCAGAATAGGTTTTTTAGGTCTTTTAAATTAGATTCACAAACTGATAAAGGTGAGGAAGAGGTATTGCCACAAATACAATTGTACCGTTAGGTGTGAAGGGCCACTAAAGTTGCTGTAGTGCAGGTTATTGCATATTATTGGCGAAGCAATTGACTTTTATGATGTAGATGATGTAGATGAGTGTTTCAGATTGCTTAGTTCTCTATAGATATAACTGGGAGTTCGACATTAATAATTAATTATTGATAGGATGAACATAGAAAGTACACCCATCAGAAATTGGTAACCATCCGTTTTGCATTTTAGAGCGAATCATGAACTGATTTTTATTGCCCTAGTTTTTAGTTTGTCTGAAGGAGGCGTTTATAAACATGGATTGCTCGGGGGTGTAGAAAGCAAGTGTAAGATTTGGACGGTCGATTTACTGATTTAATGGCGTCCTCTCTGGTGTTGCGTAATATATCATATTGCGTAGCAGTGGCCTGTTATTTTACAGATTGTGGGACGTACATACATGAGAGTTGTTTAAAACTCCTATTTTGGTTGTAATAGTGTTTATGAGTAAAATGTATCTCTGGTACGGGGAGATGGAATTGGGATATTGACTGATATTTTAAACTGGTTTGATCTTGCTTGGTAGAGGATTTGGCAATTTTGTTGTAGAGTTGAAGTGTATGTGCGGGATGTGATCGTTTCAACTTGAGGATAGAGATAAAAGTGCTGGTTAGTGACGTCGCTAGCCTGTGTTATGGTACGGGATGTTGGTGGGACTCTATTTACTAGAAAGCGATAGATCAATAATTAATTATGTTTGATATTCAGACTATTTGAATTTATGTGATGGTGGGTAGTCTGTGTTCGTGTTTTGTTTATAAGTGGCACATTCTGGACATCAGTCAACTACCCAATTATCTTAGGTGGATGTAATAGATACTTATGGAGTATAGTGAATCTCGAGAGTAGTAGAGGTTCGGCATAAACTGTTTGTGCGTCCAAGTTTGATGTAAACATTTACGGGGATTCACTTGCAGCAAGGGCCTACACATGCAGGGGATTGGGGAGACTATGAATTGCGGTCAAGTGGTTATGACTGGCAATAGGAATGCCAGCGGGCACTGAGTTGCGGACTGCAGTAAGGGTTAGGACAAAAAGGCCGATCTCGCTTGGAAGTTTTAATAGACAGGGATTGCTTTTCTACTTGTTTGAGGTACCTTGGTTTTACTGATATTGGTGTAAAAGTTGTTTAGTCAAGGACTAAAAATTTTTGCACGGATTGATGTGTTAGTAAGGGTTGTTCTTGTATATTTAGTTAGCCGTGTTTGCCTTCATGAGGCTTGTACATATTACAGGGATTGGTCACGGATATAAAATTGTTTGTTCCCATTATGCACTTCTTGAAAATGGATTCTTGTTTTTTCGGGCTGAACCCAATCCTCGGCTTTGTGAAAATAAAATGATAATAAAGTGAAATTTGTCTGTTATGGGTAATGTAGTTGCGGACTGGGTCTTGCTGTCTTGCATCTGAGAGAGGTGTCTCGCATAGTCTTTGTACGGAATTTTTGGACATGTTTATAATTTGCTTTAGAGTTGATTGCTATGAAGGTTGAGTAGAATATATAGGTATAGTTTAATAGTTCGCTGTTGAGTCGAATGAGTCGTTTAAACACATTTGATCGGGTTTTTGAAAGAAAAATTGACAAAAGGTCTGACGGGAAATGTGGAATTGGTGACTTTGTTGTTATTTAAAGCGTTTAGTGGAGTTCTAGGGGCCGAAATAATATAGTAATGGGATGGAGTGAAAGTGCCCCGGTGGAGGGAACGAGGGCGTTGGGAATGGGATTCTTTGTGTATCCCTCATGTGGGGTCTTCAATTGAACATGTTTATGTAACTAATTCGACTCCAAATACAAATCCAAAAATTATATAATTAGGTAATGGGTTCTTAAGATAAAAACTAAGGCCAATTTATTTTTGTGTAGTGTGTAAAAGTTCCAAATACAAATCCAAATATTAGGTATATATGTAATTATTTTATGACTTCATTTGAGATTTCATGATGATTTTTCTGACATTTCATTTCAGATGTTAATATGAAGTAATTTATTGCTTGTTTACGGGTAATGGGTTCTTATGATATATAAACTAAGGCCAATTTATTTTTGTGTAGTGTATAAAAGTAATTTTCTTTCTACTTATAAAAAAAAGATTACAATATTAATGGGAAAGCTTATGTTTGAAATTAAAATACGATTAAAAATATATTATAATGATTTACTGTATTAATTGCTATTAGTACAATTATTGAGTACAATGAACGTAATTTCTTGTTTTTATTTTATTTTATTTAAGAGCTTTCGATAAATATAAACTACATTGTACATTATACAGATAATTAAATAATGTGTTAAAGAATGTAATTTATAGTAATATTTTTCGAAAATTTATAGTACTTTTGTACTTGTAAGAAAGCGTGAGGACACGCTATAAGCAGGATGGCCGAGCTGTTAGCTTTTATTTATTTATGAAGCATATTGTATTAGCTAATTCCGTATTATTATGATATTTTTAGTAGCGGTAATTCGATTGTTCCGTTTCCGACACCTTCGCCATCTTGATTTAGTCAGTTAATCATAGCCAACTTCCGGTCACATGAATTGTCGTTATTTTCTCCGACCAAGCTGCAAGCATTCGTGTCGGAAGCACTGAGGGATCAAGACGTGGCTAAGGAAAAGCATTAGTTAAGTGTAAAAGTATTAAAGCGTAGTGAAAATAATAAGTGAAACAAGTAAAGGATTGAAGGAATAATAGTTAAGTTGATTGTTAATAAGTAAGTACTCCATTTTTGTTCTGTTGGTGGTTTATTCGTTCTTGAAACATTTACATATGTGATTTGTATACTGCATAACTACGAAATATACGTGCAATTGTAAAGTGTTTTATCTTTTATTTAACAAAAACCCGCATTCTGAGCTGTGAGCCAACAATAGTAACTTAATTATTTTATACCGATCAATACAGAAAGGTTCAAAAATTCAAGAGTCAAGCATGATTTTTAAAAAAAAACAACGGGTTGCACTCCGGTAGTGCCGGCAGAAGTGAAAACTTGAACATTAGCGTTATGCATTTTTGATATTTTGGAATGGTTAGGGAATAATTTCGCACGAGTTACTTTCATTATCAGTATTATTTTTCATCTAGTATTTTTATAAAGTACTGACTCATTTTCTTTCACGATTTCTTCGTCACTTTTTCATTAATAGATGCACTTAGTTCAATGTCTATATTTTAAATACTTGATATAAACGAATTTTACAAGTATAGACAGTCGAGCCGTCACCAGCTGTCACCCCTCCGTCTTACGAATATTCGATCAGGCCACGTGTCCTGACGCGAGTTTAATATTTTTTACCCATCCCAAAAAAAGTGCACAACTCCGCTAAAGAAGTAGCTATCGAAAATAATAGCTGGCCAACTTACTCGTCGCCCTGCCCCTATCCAGGACCCATGACTAAAGATTAGGTTCGAGACAACATGTCTAAGGGCTTGAGTATTTGTTCATATACAGTTACCTTGCTGCTACGGAAGCTGATGATTTCCTTACACATCTACGAGTATAGGTATCGGCAACCGTTTCCTTTTACTGACAGAATATAATTTCTTCAAGGTGGAAATGGGTTAAACGAGAGGCCACGGGTCTCTCTCCATTATTGGAGAGGCCTGGAGCTTACTCCACCACGCTGCTCCAATGCGGGTTGGTGAAGATGCGGGTTAGTGGCCAACCCAATGTCGGATGTTTTCAAACCGCCCATAAGGCCTTTCTTTATTCTCGATACTAGAACTAGGGTTCAGCTATGTAATTCTAAACTGGATTTCATGCCTGCAGGTTCGTTGCACTTTGTCAGTGCGCCGCCGCCGCCGTGCGGCGACATAATATACGATTTCCGCGGTTATCGCAAATGTGAAAGGAATAAATTGAAAAGTCGTACAAAGCAATGCTTTTACATTACTATTAAATTGTTTAGTTCTGTGCTATGCATTGAGCATCAACATGCAATATTAACATATAACGAATGTGATAAGTTACATAGTTTGAGTAAATCCACCGATACCCGTTGAAGAAGGTTTCATATGTTTAAGAATTTTATTTACCAATTTATTTTAAGAGCACAGAATTTTTATTAGACGCTTATGTAGTATTTAGGTAAAAGACTGTTTCCTGAATTTCTTTAAGAAATATAGCATCAATAGTTCGAAGTCAAGGTGGGCCGAATTGTATATTATTATTGTCATCTTTCATAACTTTAAAACTTTAGTGGTAGAACTACATTAAAAACAGAAACTCCTTTCATTTACTACCTACTTATGTCATATTATGCAATTTGAAAGCATTTAATTTGATATTTTTAGCCACCCCTAAATTAATTAAACATACATCCATTTTTATTTATTTAACAATTCTTGTACACAAATAATATTAGTAATATAGTAATAGAAATGTACATTAACTGAAATGGGGTACAAAGGTACTGATAATTTCTATAGAAATTTCTTCCCGCAGACCTGTAACTGGAGAGCTGGATTGTAATAGTTGAGGATGTGTAAGCACGTATACATAATACCATAACATATCATATATATTATGTACAATATAAGTACATGTAACACATATATACACATATCTTCTTATTTATAAAATTATCGTGTCACAATGTTAGTTACCATACTCTTCCAAAATGACTGGACCGATTTTTATGAAATTTTATATGCATATTCAGTAGGTCTGAGAATCGGCTACTATCTATTTTTCATACCCTAAGTGATAAGAGTGGCCCACCCCAAACATTTAAACGCGGTACGGAGTTCGCGGGGTCAGCTAGTATTCATATATAATTATATAAAAATACAATAACATATATACCTAAATAAAATTAATTCAAATAAAACTGTAATAAATATGACATTATATGTTAAGGTTTAAGGTGCTAAGGTAAAGCACCTTAGCACCTTAAGCCCGAAAGTACATATGAGTAGATTTTCAATACATTTGGCCTAGTAGTTTCAGAGCCAATTGAATTTGTTATTACCTACCCTAAAATATGTGAAAAGTCATGACTGTGCCAGAGATCACTACTTTTGCTCCGAAATCAAAAAATCTGCAGGATAAAATTACAAACAAAAAGTTAGTTTTATTATAAAATTCGAACTGATGTTTCAAAAAGGCTAATGGTGAGTACTTTGAGACACTGATATGATCGAACGCTCGAACATCTCTTACAGCTTCTCAGCATCGAGTCTGATATTTAAATTGAGTAATAAAGATTGTCTGCATGTATTTAGCATTTTAAGCGGAAAAGTCTTTTGCTGCGATTTTAAACGACTTTATTTTTATATTTTTTATAAAAAATTATTTTTATAAAAAATACGCCATTAGCTGTAACTTTAAAGCGGTGTAACAGACGATTTTCCATGCATGAGTACCTAACCTGTAATTGTACAGAGTAAAAAATGTATCAAGTACTTTATATTAGTTATTATCTCTCAGATATTTTAAGCCTTTATCCTTCTTGATCAAGGATAAACATTAAACACAAGATACTTGCGATCGTTTATAAGTTTTACAACGTAAGTAGTAGTAACGTAACGTTTAAGTTTTACATCGTAGCCGCGTCTAAAAACGCAAATAAATAAGTGACTTAGTTTTAAGATATAAATATGTATGTTAGTCTATAAGGTATTATATATATAGTGTGGGCCTCATTACCCGAGTTTAAATGATTTATTTTTATTATACTATATTTTTATTTTTATTATTATTATACGCATGACTCGCATCCTCCTTTGCTAGGCTCATATGCGTTTTCATTCAAATTGAAACAAAATTCATTTGAATTCTAATACATTTCAAAGTTTAAACATTTAATGAAATTAGAAACTTCAATTACATCAGAAAGAATATTTATAAATGCATTGGCCACCCGAGAAATGTAATCTAATCAGAGAGGCCAACCGGCGGTCGTCGACCCGTGTCACTTGCCAACCTAATTTTCAACCAAAAGGTCAATTAGGCACGGCTTCCTCGCCAGTCAAATTAAACGGAAGTCAGATGCGGACCCAGGTGGCAATGTATAAGGAAAACTTTTCCTTTCATTGTGACTTTCTTGTCAATTAATTTGGCTTAAAGACGATACATATCTAATATATTCAGCCGACTTATCACCTACAGCCTAAAATAAATTAATTTTAGAAATGAAAAACCAGAAGCGGAATAATATTTAATTCACAAAGCCTTTTAACAATCCAAGAATAACGATTTAAGGTTCCTAATTATCATTTCCTTATATAACTACAACTATAAATTGTAGGTAAGCAAAAATACAGAATTTCAGTACGCTAACGGGCAGAGTTACTGCCCTAAAACTTTCAGACTAATAAGGCTCCTTAGAGGAGGGCTTGCTTTTATAGGCGTTTTCCTCTACATCGTCTCATTTTTTTATTCAACTACCAATATTTATTCCTATCATTATAATAAAATATCATTCTAAAATTACTTTATATATATCAAAAACTTCATTTAATCATTTTTATCTTATTGAAACTGCTGAATCAGATAATGTTGACGCAAAAAGAAAACGAACAGTGCGCAATATTACTTGATTTTGATGATGATGAATTTTATTAGATAAAAGAAACTATATTTTTTAATACTAAAAACTAAAAATACATATTCAAACAAAAACAGGAAGCTCCTCGTGAGGAGACCAAACGGTCTAGACGAGCAGGTAATAAGAAGTAGATCCAGTCTTCGTATGTGTGTTGTAATGCTTATACATTTTGTCCGCGCTTCTTGCTGCTTGTTGCATTGCATTATTGTATTTGTAATCCAAAATCTCGATCAGTACTAAATATGATGTTGTTCTTGTTTAGTTTGTAATTAATGTATCACTTTGTAATCGGGTACTTTTTAATTGATTATGCATCTAAAGCTGTAGATCATATAATTATCTTGAATAACATTCATTGTCAAAGTTAACTAACTGTCACAAATGGACTAGTGTCAGGTGTCAGTGTCAAATCACTTTGTATAGTGTTGTGTAATGTTTCTCTTAACTTATGCAGGCTATGTTAATCATATTTGTACAGCCAATTTTTCTTTTTCTTTTGATTTCTCTGTTAATAATTTCAAATGTAATTGCTACTTTAACTAATTTTAAAGCTTGCTTTATGTAACAGTCAGCGTTGGGGTTGGTGACTGGTATGTGCTCAATATTAAGCAGCATTGTAATTAGGGCATGCACCCGGGTACACCCGGTTCTTAAATACCCGGGTATACCCGGGTATTTCGATAAGTCTGTGGAACCGGTTCTGAGCGATGGAACCGGGTTGGCCCGGTTCTGATGAGATTTTTATAATTTTACATAAATTGCTAATTTAAATCGTCGTGAAACTTTTGGAACGTGGAACGGTGGAACTGGAACCTTCGTCTGGTGGTATATTTATGAAATGGTGACGTATGCATCATTTTGAAAAGTTCCTCGGAGCACTCACCATAGTAAAGTTGGTAGAACACGCAGAGTGAGGCTATGTCTCTTCGCAAGCTTAGCGGTTCTAGCCTGTCAGTCAATTTTGGGTCGCTGACGATTCGGACTGCGCGCTTTTGAACGGAGTCAAATGGGCGTAGCTAGTATTTTGGTGCTCCTGCCCAGTAACGGGAGCAGTACTTCATATGGGGTCTGACTTGGGCCTTATACAGCGTCAGGAGTTGCCCCGCAGTGAAGTACTGTCTCGCCCTGTTAAGGACACCACGCTTTTTGAATGCCAATTTGGCCTTGTTCTCCAAGCGACTACGACACTGCACTTTACTCGTAATGTCCACACTCAAGATACCGGCACTTTCACCAACGGTGAGTGCGGTGCCCTGGAACTTGGGCGCTATAACAAATGGGTTTTTTTTAGCGGTAAACGCGCAAACTTGTGTCTTTGTAAGGTTAAACTCAACAAGGTTAAATCGACCCCATTCCGAGATCCGCTCCAGAGAGTTCTCACCTTCAGACACAGGTTTGATTCTGCTTTCCTCCACTTGTGACCGAGAGGCATTGGCTCGACAGGTGTATTTGTGCGTTCACAGTACTATCATCTGCATAGCAATGTATACCGCGTGATTGTTGCAGCGTTTCATTGATATGCAGAATGAATAGTGTAGGAGACAGCACTGAGCCTTGGGGAACACCGGCGTTAATGGACTTCATATCTGAGCAGCATCCGTCAACAACGACCTTAATCTGCCAGACAGAAAGCTTGCTACCCATTTATATAGCCTCACGGGAAGACCGTAAAATGGAAGCTTCGTGAGAAGGGCCCTGTGCCAGACCCGGTCAAAGGCCTTTGCGATATCCAGGCTTACTGCCAAAGCCTCCCCATTGCCCTCAACGGCTTCAGCCCAGCGGTGTGTGAGGTATACCAAGAGATCACCGGCCGACTGGCCCTGGCGAAAGCCATACTGACGATCGCTGATCAACAGGTGCTTCTCGAGGTACCTAAGGAGTTGCGTGTTTATAACACTCTCCATCACCTTAGAAATCAGGGAGGTTATCGTAAAAAGGCTGTATTTGGACGGGTCACTGCGGTCACTCTTTTTTGGGATTGGGTGTACTAGGGCTACCTTCCACGAAGACAGTACTTTACTAGTGGTGTAGGAAAGCGAGAATAAGCGCGTTAAGGCGGGAGCCAACTCGGGAGCGCACGTCTTTAAAACGATCGCGGGGATATCGTCCAGCCCGCTCGACTTCTTGACATCGACGGCTTGCAGAGCTCGTCTGACGGCTTTTTGTGTGAAGCACACGTCCTTCATCAAGCTCTCACACTGCCTGATGGTCGGCGGTGTGGCACCTCCATCGTCCAGAGTCGATTTTGAGGCAAATAGGGTGCCCAAGAGATCGGCTTTCCCTTTTGCCGTTTGAGCCAGAGTATCGTCCGGTTTGCATAGAGATAGATGGAATAGACGACCGACAGAAATTTCCTTCCACAGCCTTGGCCAACGACCAAAAAGCTCGACTCCCGTAGCGGGTCCACGGGTAGCTTGATAGACGCTGGCCAATTTTGCCGATTAAACTATTGTTATTTTTTTTACATATTCTATCCAATGGATCTCGTGTTTTGTTGTAAGTATTTCGTATTTAAGTATTTAGCATCTATTATTTGAGGTTGCGTAAACTGAAACTCATTAGCGCTTTTCTACCGTCCGCAAACCAAAAAAATTCAAACCAAATTATTTAAATTATTTTAAGAGTAAGTTTCTGTTTAGATTATTATTGATTATTTAATAGATTAATTTTATTTAACAGATTATTTAATAAGAGTTTTAAAAGTTAGTCTTTGTTGATTATATAATAATTGAATAAACGTTGATTTGACACCAAAACCATCTCGTTTTTACGTACGGAACACATTCATATTTCATTATAATTCCTTCCTACGTAACCAAACTCTCCAAATTATCATTAATAAAAAAATATATATAAAAAAATGGATTTGGTCGCTTGGAACCGGGTAGCACCGGGTGACCCGGTTCCGACTACCCCTAGAACCGGGTATGCAAAATCTAGAACTGGACCCGGTTCTGCATGCCCTAATTGTAATATTACGTTATTTTATTAATTAATATTTATTTTATCATAGCATATTTTATTGATATTTATATTTTTATTTACATATATATTTAACTATACATACATAATAATGTCAGATAATGACTCTTTCTACTCTGCCGTCGACTCAGATAATGCATACGACTCCTGCGATGATTCTTTTGATGACATCACCTGCTCGTTGAAAAATAATTTACTTTCTGTCTTCAGCGACAATAGGAAATGCTTAAATGTGTGTCACATAAACGCTCAGAGTATACCAAGCCATTACTCTGAGCTTGAAAGTGTTTTTTCTTGTGACCACATTGACGCAATTCTTGTCTCTGAAAGCTGGTTAAAGCCTCCCCTTCTTTCATCTTCATATGCATTGCCCGGTTTCATACTGCTTCGTAATGACAGGACGGGAAAAGGTGGAGGAGGAGTGGCAATTTATTTACGGTCCTCTATACCGTATAAAATTTTATTTGCTTCTCCTTCTTGCTACTCGGCTTCTGCCGAGTACCTGTTCCTGGAACTTAAAATTAAATGTGTAAGGGTGTTGCTAGGTGTGGTATATTGCCCCCCATCCGTTGATTATTTTGATACCTTAGAAGGTATTTTTGATTCAGTCGGGTCTGATTATGCACATTCTATTGTAATGGGCGATTTCAATACCGATCTTTTAAGCACCACACCCCGAGCTGCTAAGTTAAAATCCATGGTAGACGCAGTAAATTTTTCTATTCTACCATTGTCAGCTACTCACTATAATGCAAATACAGAGCCTACCTGGATTGATATGATGATTGCGTCTTCGGTAGACCGGGTGCAGGCGCACGGACAGCTCTCAGCTCCCGGCTTCTCACGTCATGACCTTATTTATATGTGTTATAAGGTTAAGCCTCCTAAGTATGTGCCAACTGTGTTAAACATTAGAAACTTTCGGAAACTAGATGTTGACAAGCTTAGGAGAGACGCATCTGACCTTCACCTTGGCCCTGTGCTTGGGACTAGCAATGTCGACCGCTGTGACCTGTATGACAGGCATGCTCCCATGCACAGTGTTAGGCTGAAACGGATACCAGCTCCCTGGATGTCCAAGTTAGTCCAAATGGCGATGAGAAGACGGGATCGAGCTTTTCGTGCATTTAAAGCGAATCGGACTGACGAAAATTGGGCTTCTTTTAAAATAGCTAGGAATCGCTGCAATCAGATGGTGCGAACAGCTAAACGCCGCTATATTCATCAAAATATTTGCAATTCTTCTCCAGCTGACATATGGAAATTCCTTCAATCCCTTGGTGTCTGCAATAGGTGGTTTGACTTTCCTTCGTCCTTATCCCCAGATGCTCTAAACAAACACTTTGCATCTACGACTCTGCTAGATCCTACTGTGCGGCATCAAACGATCTCTTCAATGCCACTCATGCCATCGCCAAATGTACCAATTTTCCAATTCTCAGCTGTAACTCATGACGAGGTTATGAAGGTCATTGGCTCTCTTAAATCTAAAGCCGTTGGATGTGATTCTATTGGTAGAACCGTGATAACACCTATTGTTGAGACCTTGCTACCCACCATTACTCACATCATCAATAGTTCTTTGCTTTCCAACCAATACCCTAGCATCTGGAAGAAGGCATACGTGAGACCGCTCCCTAAGGTACCTAACGCAACACTACCAAATCAATTCCGGCCTATATCTATTCTGCCGTTCCTATCTAAAGTTCTGGAAGCCTGTGTACACAAGCAAGTTTCCTCCTTCATATGTAAATATAACCTACTGAGTGTGTATCAGTCTGGGTTCCGTCCAGGTCATAGCACCACGACTGCATTGATCAAAGTCACTGACAGTATTAGATTAGCCATGAACAACAGGATGGTCACAGTACTGGTGCTTATTGACTTTTCGAATGCTTTCAACACAGTCGACCACGAGTTACTCCTGACCACTTTATCACACCTCAAATTTGCACCAACAGTTGTAGAGTGGTTTGCTTCATATCTTCGTGGACGTCAACAGTCAGTCCAGCAGGAATGCTCTGATTGGGCTGATCTGCCAGCTGGCGTTCCACAAGGCGGTATTCTTTCTCCCTTACTTTTTTCATTATTCATGAATTCCATTACTTCTTTCATTGACTGCTCGTACCATATGTATGCTGACGATCTCCAACTGTATGTTCATTCTGCTATTGACAATCTTCCGAATGCTATAAACATTGTTAATAAGAATCTGGAAGCCATTAGAGCCTGGTGTGATCGGTATGGAATAGCAGTTAACCCTGCAAAATGCCAGGGGATTGTAGTGGGTAGTTCGAGACTGTTGTCCAGGATCAATATTGCAAATCTACCAAAGCTGGTCTATGCATCAAACGCCATTCATTACAATATAAGTGTAAAAAATTTAGGTCTGCACATTGACAGCTGTATGAATTGGCGAGTGCAAGTGACTGAGATCAGCCGTAAGGTCAACGGAATATTACAGTCTTTGTATCGTTTCAGGAAATTCTTGCCATACAGCACTAAGCTTATGTTGATTCACAGTCTTGTTCTACCCATTATAGACTATGCTGACGTGTGCTACCCAGACCTGAATGAAGAACTTCTAAATAAGCTAGAGCGCCTTCAAAATAGCTGTATCCGATTTATTTTCAATCTACGTAAGTATGACCACATCTCAAGTTATCGAAGTCAGCTTAAGTGGCTTACTATTCGTCAGAGGCGTAACTCTAGAATTCTCTTGGTCCTGTATTCAATTTTACATGATCCAACTTCTCCACATTATCTAAAGGAAAACTTTCAGTACCTCTGTTCATCTCATAACAGAGGGCTCCGTTCTACTAGTAATCTTAAACTTTATACGCCTCCTCACAATAGTGATTTCTTTCGTTACTCATATAATGTTCAGACTATACTACTCTGGAACGCCCTGCCCGAAAATATTAGAAAGGCACCAACAAAGTGTGCTTTCAAGAAGTTGCTACGCAAACACTTGTTATCAAGTAATGCATGAGTCCCTACGAGCTTCTGAGTTCACATTATAATGTATGTCACGTATAATATATTTATGTATATGTATAGACATATGTATTTATGTATGGTGTTATGTAGTATATATGTATGTAAGTATGTATATATGTATTATAAATATGTATCTGCTGATTATTGTTATATTGTTATATTGTTTATATTATTATATAGTAATAAATAATCTCTGGCAATATAATAAAATACTTGTTATCGTGCATAAAGTCGCTGTTCTCCGTCCGCCTACCTAAAGTTCTCTCCAACACCCAGGGTTGACTGGCAGAGAATGCCATTAGGCATTAAGTCTACCTTGTAACCCCTAGTTTAAGGTGGTTCTAAATTATAAATAAATAAATAAATAATAAATGATCAAAGTCTCACTTATATATAAGAAGGCAACGCCTGGATATTTAACTTACCTAATTTGTATTATTCAGTCAAAAATAAGAGCATCACAGGTATTGACTCGAGAGTTATAAATATAATAATATAACTCTCAAGAGTTATAAATGAGTATATAAACTCTATAACAGTACTTTTGATGCTCTAAGAGTCAAGTCCTATGACCTGTCTTTTTAAGTCATCTATCTACTTGATTAATACTTGATTATGATATTTGATTGTCTATAAATCGATCAAAAAAACCGTAAAAATAAACGAACACGAAAAACGAAATCATCAAAGTTATACTGATTCTTGGTGGCATCACGCAGCCCGTGACGGCCGGGCACATCCAATGGCTGACTGGCTCGTAGCCAATGCCTCTGTTGTTATACTAAGACTTTTGGCTACGTACCGTTTTACTTATATTATTTACCTATATTATAACGCTAATATGCCCCAGAACGCCTTAAGACTATAGGATGGTACTGTGGCCACAATCGCTTAGATTACTGCGATTTTGCATTAGTAGTTTCTTTCTATTTTGGTAATGTATTAATATTGATAATTACACTGTAACATTGCAATAGCACATTGCCTATTGTACTTAAGTTTGTAAAAAAAAGTAAGAAAATAATGATTAAATTAATAGTATTTACACTTTAGCTAGAATTAAAATTTACTAAATAACTAAATAATCAAAACAAAACAAAGATAAACTTAAATAAGAAATATTTTTTTAATATTCTACGGACTTAAAATTACGCTTGTTATGATGATTTCGCTTGCGAATCCCTAAGTAAATCGACGACGGCCGGTGGTCGATGCGTAGACGCCATTGTTCGGAGCGTCAGTGCTAATAAGTGCATCCCAGCCATCACAGGCGTAGTCTGTGTCGCTTGCTCTGATATACATTTATTTATTACTATTTATTTCGTGAAAATCCCTCTAGGTTAAGTTTCCATGCATTACTATGATATGTACGATATGATATGTTCTTAGTGCTTTCTGTTCTATTGTAACTGTTGTCTTCTATTTCTCTCGCGGATACTGTGAGCTATCGCGACCAAGCGGCCATGTGGTTTTCGTCTTCCTTAACTCTGGACTTCCAGGATTTTATTTTCATGTTTATCTCTCGGCCTACGTTTACTACGTAGAATGATCACTCTGAAGCGGCGGGTCTACCACATACGACATACCTACCACGTACTACCGTTACTAGGGATGACAGAGCCCTGTTCGGAACGATATCGGAAGCCAGTCAGAGGCCCAAGGAAAGAGAGTCCTGTTGGAAGGCAAACCACCACCGTCGATCGGTCGGATCGTCGGTAAGGATCGTCGGTCTCGTTTCAGGCCAGTGTATTTTCTTAACTATCTTAAACGGTTTTACTATAAAACTATATATATTGGTGGAGGTACGTTGACGATGTCTTTGCCGTGATAACTAGGGATGGGTTATCGGAGTTTCTGGCCCACCTGAACACTGTGCATCCTAAAATCAAATTCACAGTGGAAGAAGAGAAGGAGGGAAAGCTGCCTTTTTTGGATGTACTTGTCTGTCGTGAGCCCGATGGGAGACTTTCACACACTGTGTATCGAAAACCCACACACACAGACCAATACTTACGAGCAGACTCGCACCATCACCCTTCCCACCTCTCTTCGGTGCCCAGAACACTCATCAACCGGGCTTTAAGTACGTGCCTTAAGCACGTGTTGGAAACCAACGGGTACTCATGGAGACAGAAACTAAGGTTGGTGGGTGGAACCTCCAAAAAACTGCCAGTGGGCGTAGAACGTACACCAGCATATTTACCCTTCATTAAAGGGGTAACGGATAAAATCGGACACCTTTTGCGTTCTAAATATGGCATAAGGACGATTTTCCGTTCCCCGGCTCAGATAAGGGAGTTTCTACGCTCACCAAAAGACAAAGATCCGTTAAACGTACCGGGCGTATACATGATACCTTGCGACTGTGGCAAGAGTTACATTGGGGAAACTCGACGCAATATCGCTACCAGGGTAAGCGAGCACATACGCTGTGTGAAGAGCAAAGGGTCGGCGGTCGCTGAACATGCCCACGAAACGGGTATGACGCATTTCATTCGCTTTGATAAAGCAACAGTACTGTCGAGGGAAAAGTTCCTAGTACCCCGTAAAGTACGCGAAGCAATTGAAATTAGTCGTCGTCCCAACTACAATCGAGACAGTGGTAGGACTGTCCCCTCAGCCTGGAAACCGATTCTTCATACCACGTCAGACCTCAGTGCAGCATATACTCTGGAGAGCGACACAGTCAGCATTGTATGCGCCCCGTCTGGTAACACCGTAAGCGCACCCGCGGTTGATAACGACGCAGACGCACAATAAGATCCGGAGACTGCCAACACCGCCACCTCCCTCCGCGCCGCGCGCGCCGCAGCCCGCAGTCTTCGCCGAGGCCACCTAGCGACCGCACGCGATGGCTCATGATGAAGGACCTCGGTACGGTCCGAAACATGTCGGGCGCCCCCGTAGTAATCCGCGAGGTAAGCCGGGACTTTATAAACATATCTTAAACGGATTGTAACTTGAGGCGGAAGTTAAAGTTTAATGGGCAATAATTGAATCCCTAAACTATTTATGAGATATTGACGACCGGCTTGGCGCAATGGTTATTACGCCGGACTGCCAATCGAAGGGTCCTGGATTCGATTCTCAGCGAAACAGAGATTATAATGAGGAATTTCTTGAATGATGAGAAAATTTCTGTTCTTGGTCTGGTATTTGTGTTTCTATCTATGTGTGTGTCCATGGTACCCAAGATACAGGGTATATCTACCCTACTGTTGGACTATGAGTATGAAATGTTATTTAAGTGTCAAACCGTTGTTTGACAGACCACCAACCCAGGCCTCCGCACTTTGTAGTAGCTGGAGCGTCAGGAAATAAACTCCAGGTCAGGCCATTTGACGAAAGAGACCCGTGCTCAGCAGTGCCATGGAATGGTTGCAGCTTTTAAAATATTTTTTGGTTTCAACGTAAACCTGATTTAGCAGCTTTGTGTAGGGTCATGAAACATTCGTTCTAAGCCGTAAAAACTTTTTTCATGTCTGTTTACATTGTATCGATCTTTTAAACAACTTGGTACCTATGATGTCGCAGCACAAAGCAAAAGTGCATAAATGAATACTAATTGCGGCGTTATTGCAAAACTTTGAACGCGAACTAAGAACAGAATATTAATATAGTTGATTATTGGCTGTAAAGTATCTAATTTGTGGTTCCGACTTTCATAAACTTCGTTGGAGTATAGTTAAAGGTAACATATTTGGATATATATTTGCACTGGAAGGACTCGTTTCTTTTGTTAAATTTTTTTTTCAAGGGCAGCATCGGAAGAGTTTTTAGAAACTGTTTTCCTTATAACAGCCGTGAAATAATACCTGGTATAAGAAAGGTCGTTCCTAACTTTTATGGGTATTATTATTATAATCACAGTTTAATTTTTTGTATGATCGAATGGTAAATATACTTTTCATATAGTACTTATCAAATATTTAGAATAATATCGTTAGGTTTTTGAGCATAACAGTCAGTCAGAGTAAAATGGGTAGTCAAACAAACAACAACGGACAATAACGTAAATCAAATAAAAAATAAGGGACCGTTTTTCTTATGAGATATAGAACTTTTCCTTCGAATGTAAAACTTAAACAACTAAAATCACGTGATTAACACACACAAACTGATACAAGAAACTTCACCCGTACGTGACCTATTAGTTTACCTAATAACTCTTATAGCATTTGCAATTCAATACTAAATCTGATAAATTGCGCCAATTACGAAGCGCGTACACTAATATTAATTCGGATTTGTAGTTCTGCTATATCATTACTTAACAAGTTAATTTTGTTGTTTGAAAGACGGTATGAAATAGAGAAAAATGCTTTGTAATTTGGTAGTAATAAATATCAAATTTCTTCTTTATAAAAATGTGAACAACGGTACAACTATTTTTAGCTTCGTTTCTCCTCATTTACGAAAACATTCCGAGCGATAATTTACTTTATTAAAGACGGAATATTAAAAAGAAATGGAGATGTTATTATTATTTGCCGTTTTCATTATAATTGTAAGTACTTAATCCGCACTTAATTGCGTAGGTAGGTACTTAAATTATAAATTTACTTTTGTATGTAAACTTACCTAAGGGTAATTACCGATATTTCAGTAGAGTAGTTTAACTGTTGTAATACAGGTAAAAAAACGGGTTGCACTCCGGTAGTGCTGGCAGAAGTGAAAACTTGAACATTAACTTTGTGCATTTTTGATATTTTGGAATGGTTAGGGAATAATTTCGCACGAATTGCTTTTATTATCAGTATTATTTTTCATCTAGTATTTTCAGTAGGTTTTCATCTAGTAGTTTTATAAAGTACTCACTCATTTTCTTTCACTATTTCTTCGTCACTTTTTTCATTAATAGATGCACTTTGTTCAATGTCCATATTTTAAATACTTGATATAAACGAATTTTACAAGTATAGACAGTCGAGCCGTCATCAGTTGTCACCCCTCCGTCTTACCAATATTTGATCTGGCCACATGTCCTGACGCGAGTTTAACATTTTTTACCCATCCAGTGAAAGCTAATAAGTGAATCTGTTTACAGTAGATAGATCAAACTGTTAAAATCGACGATGCCTACACTTTCATAGCCCTATTTGACTGCCACTGTGTGGATGAGGTTTCTTCGTTTCAGTCGTGGGCAGCTGTGTCATTTTCTTTGTAACAGTCTAGTTAATAATTCAATAACGACATAAAGTGGTCACAAAGTAATTGAGTTAACGACTGTTTAATGAATTACTTATTAGCTTTCACGAAGTGATATTAACTTTTGATCTTTACTCGAGTTAGGGCACGCCTACACTGCTGTGAAATTTACTCGTAAACTTAAATTGATGAAAAGCTGAGATGTTGTTTAATTTGAATAAAACTATGTCGATAGTATAACACAAAACTATTTTATGCCTACTAATATTATAGGTTAGATGGAGATAATTGGGAGGGGCTGGAGAGTCATACTTACTTTTTGGCGCGGTTAAACATTTCATTCTCTGGAAAGTCCATTAAAGATATTTCATCCTTTCTAACGCACATAAAACCGTAGAGCATAGCAATTAAATAAAACAATTTTCTCTCTTTTAAAAAATTCTAAATTTATTTAATCACCACTTAACTTACAAAAACACAATAAAATTTTAACAATAAAACTGTAGACTTTAGGGCTAAGATGGAGAAAGCAAAACCAACTTGTGCGCGGTAAACGACTATATTATATTAAAGAACTGTACAAAACACGAAACACAGAAAATATCGCATGGGAAGGACGTGCGGAAAAATTTAACTAAAAACGACACGAATGACAAGACAACTAACTATTATTTTTCTTTGTTGTCATATTTTAAAATTAAGACGCGTTCTTCGCGCACCCCTCGCATGCCTATTGAAATAAACAAATTACATTTATATAAAACCTTTTTTATCGTTAACACGCCCCACCCCAGTGCTGCTTAGCAGCACTCATCCCCAATTGGTATACGGGCAACGCGTGTAGCTGACCTTGTGAGAAAACCATTCTTGGTGTTAATTTTTATCATACGGACACGTCCATCCTTTCCAGGGAACACCTCACAAATTATTCCTTTTGGCCATATATTTCGTGGGTTCTCTGGGTCTATGACAAATACTAAATATCCAACTTGCAAAGGTCTCTGTTCTTGATTCCATTTCTTTCGTGGTATCATTTCCGGTAATACCTCTCTGACCCATCGTTTCCAAAACATGTCCTTTGCGCAATTCGCCATTGTTTTCGCAGATAAAAGTCTGAATCGTTGAATGCGCCTATTTGGGGTAAGTTAGATGAGCTCCCAAGAAGAAAATGGTTGGGAGTCAAAGATTCTGAACTTCCGGCCTCAACGGAAACATGAGACAGAGGCCTACTGTTCACTATATTATCAACCTCCGACAGCAGTGTCAACAGTGTCTCTTCCTTTGGTGCTCGTTCTTTTAAAATGATTTTCAGCGAAGTTTTCACCGATCTGATTAATCTCTCCCAGGCCCCACCCCAGTGTGGGCTAGCAGGGGGTATAAAAGACCATTTAGTGCCATGGTTTAGCGCCTCATTTGCCAGAGCTTGTTGGTCCAATTCTAAGACAGATTTCTTTAGTTCGGTGTCTGCGCCTCTAAGATTTGTACCATTATCGGAATAAATTTGTACTGGCCAGCCTCGTCTCGCGGCCATCCGTCTCAAAGCCATTATAAAAGAATCCGAAGTAAGCGTAGATACCATTTCAATGTGAACAGCTCTGATTGTCAGGCAAGTAAAGAGGACTCCGTATCTTATCTCATGACGTCTTCCTACAGTTACCTCCATAGGCCCGAAAAGGTCCACTCCACAATAAGAAAATGGCCTTTGATGGTGAGCCATTCTAGCCTGTGGTAAGTCCCCAAGTCTAGGAATCTCTGGTTTGCTTCGCCGTAGTCTACATAGCATACATTTCGAAATAACATTTTTCACCGTAGGTCGCAGTCTAATATACAAGTATTTTTGTTTCAGATTATTTACCACTGTCTCCTGGTACCCATGAGCTGCTTGGATATGGTAATGTCTGACTATCAAGCGTGCCACGTATTCTCGTCCATCTAAAATGGCAGGTCTTTTTATTTCAGGTGACACATCAGCAGCAGCGTCAATTCTTCCGCCGGCACGTAGGACGCCGTGTTCGTCGATATAGGGCGACAAGGTAAGTAATTTATTACAGGTAGGTATAGTTTTCTTATTTTTCAGCAGAGTTATTTCCATTGCAAATGACTGGTGTTGGGAATAACGCAACAATAGATACTCGGCCTTCTCCAAAGTAGTGTCTTCATAATTGTAAGTATTTATTCTCCCTTTAAATTTTCTATTTATTGCTTTCATTCCTTTATCTATAAACGTAATAACTCTGTATGTACTTTTCAGGAGGCGTAACCATGAAGAAAAACGTGTAGGTTCCGGTACTGGTAAGTTATTTTGCTCAATTTTGACTATAGTGACACATTCCAATGTATGTTTTGGTATTTCCTGGCATATGACATCACGTGGCCACTCCTTCTCTTCTTTTCTCAAAAATTCAGGTCCGTGTAACCACTCTTGGGATATAATTGTGCTATCGTAGCTTTCTCTGGTTCCCACGTCGGCAATATTTTTATTTGTAGGCACGTAACGCCAGTCTTCGATACGAGTAAGCTCGTCAATTTCACCCAATCGATTCGCCACGTATATCTTATAATTTCGAACGTCATTTCGAATCCAGTGTAATACTGTGGTAGAGTCGCACCAGAATATTTTTCGTTCCGCAGTCATTTTGTACTCCTTAGTTACAGTTTCAGTCAATCGTGCGCCTAAAAGCGCCGCCTGTAGTTCTAAGCGCGGGACAGTTATAACTTTATTTCCAGCGACTCGACTTCTGCTTGATATAAATGCTACACATACACGGCCATCGGCATTTATCCATCTCCAGTAAGCCACAGCGCAAAACGCCTTAGTCGAAGCATCGCAAAATACATGAAGTTGTAAGTTTTTATAACAGTTGTGGTAAGTTAGGTTATTTCTTCCGCTGCCGTCATGCGCAAGTATAGGCGGGAATACTACGTCTCGTAGCGGCTTCGTAGCGTTCGTAGCATCGTGTTCCTGTAGGTGCGGCTGTTCGGTAAGTATATATGCCGTCTCTATTGTTTGATGCGCAGCCGCAACATAGTATCTCGGTAAGCGCACATCCTTTACTGACTGTAATAAACAAATCAATTTTTTCCATTTATCGTAAATTTCATCCGAAATGCATTCATCCCAATTTATTTTTAAGCGCCATGTATCTTGTAAAATAATTTTCCCGACAATAGTGATTGGTGACAATAATCCATACACATCGAAGATGGACATCACTACTCTTAAGATCTCTCTCTTAGTGGGCCTTTGTTCCCCGTTCAAAATATTTTTAGGTATTTTTTTGAATGACGTTTCAAACCCCAATGTGTCATCACTTGGATACCAAATTAGTCCTAATGTTCGTTCGCCTTCATATTGCTGTCCGATTTTGAACTTTACGGCTGCATCGCCGAGTGACTCTGTTGGCATGCTGGCGAGCACCACTAGGCTGTTGCTATTCCAGTTACGTAACTCAAAGTTCCCTTGAGCATGTTTGTACATTACTTCTTTTGCTAATTTTATGGCAGCCTCTTCGTCTGGTAGGCTATCTATGTAATCATCCATGTAGTGCTGGGTGTATATGGCCTCAGCTGCAGACGGCATACTCTGTTCAAAGCGACGTGCATTTTTGTTTTTTATAAATTGCGCTATGAAAGGTGAGCAATTAGCTCCAAAAATCAAAGATGTCATCACGTAGGTTTTTAGACTTGATTCATGTTTATGTGAATTATTTGTCGCGTTGCTTCCGGTCGTTGCATTATTTTCAGGTACGTCTCGGAAAATAAATCGAAATGCATTTCTGTCTTCTGGGCGGATTTTTACTCGCAAAAACATGTCTTTTATGTCGGCTGCTACGCCAATTCGGTTTTCACGGAAACGTAACATAATGCCAAATAGGGACATAAGTTGTAGGTCCGGCCCTCTTAATAGGTAGTCGTTTAAAGACAAGCCTTCAACCTTGGATGCGGCATCGAAAACTAATCTGAGTTTTTTCTTGTTTGGGTTCTGAATGCCAAAATGGGGTAAGTACCAAGTCTTAGGAGTAATTTTACACCCTTGTAGCTCTTCTGAGTAATTATTTTCTAACAGGTGCTTTACCCTTTCTTTATACTTTTTACCATATTCTTGATCTTTTTGTATTTTCCTTTCCACTCCTCTCCATCTAACGAGTGCGTTGGCGTATGAGTCGGGCATGACGCTATTTTCATCCTTCCAGGGCAAGCCGACGTGCCACTGGCCATTGACAAGGCGGGCAGTTTTTTCCAGATGGGCCCATGCCCGGCGATCATCAGCATTTTGACGAGGCTTGGCAGAAATTCCCATTGCGTCGATGGAGAAGGAGCGACGTACTTCTTCATGCAGGTCATTTAAATTAGAGGTTTCCATGTCGTGGGCGACGAGTAACGTGGAGTGCTGACGGAGTGATGATGAGGGTGAGAGCATCACTCTTCCATGCAGACACCACCCCAATGGTGTACGGGTAGCACATGGCTCGTTTACGTCGCCGGTCACCGTTTCCAATGGTAACATGAGATGAAAATTGTCTTGACCTATTAAAATTTCGGGTTTTAGCGATCCGGTACATAATTTATTTTTTATGTTATTTAAATAGGAGTATTTTTTGTAATTAACATTCGGTAAGTGCTGAATAAGTAAGTCTAGTCCAATAACACTGCGCGCACTAATATTATGTAAAGTTCCGTCCGTAGTAGATAACGTTATATTTACTAACTCCGATTCACACACAAGTCCGGTATTGTCCCACGCTCCGCGAGCGTGTAATATTTGCTTGCGCCCTGACAGGCTGGCTCGCGCGGCTAGAGATGCACTTATTAAAGTCACTGTAGAGCCACTGTCTAAGAGTGCAGTTGCACTTGATATTCCGTTAGGTCCGTGAATGTCTATATTTACCACTTGCAACAACACGGAACAGCTGTTTGCCGCTACATGCGTAACTATTTCATTTTGCACATTAGTTTGCGAGTCCGTTGCTGAAATATTATTATTTAGTGTATTGTCCATTACTTGCACAACAGCTGATTCGTTTTGGCGCGAATTACGAGCAGGTATGAAATGTAGTAAACGATGGTGGGACTCACCGCACGACTCGACGTCACACGCAGCGGCCGGACACGTCAGCCTGTCATGGTGCGAAACTAAACACTTATAACATATACCTGCACGCTTCACATAAGCCCATCGGTCCTTTCGTAACGATTTCCTAAATTTCTTACAATCGGGTAACTTATGTTTCGATACGCGACAGAAACGACACTTATCGTCCGAATTTTCACTTGTTCGCGAAGTTTGAAACAAAACAGTATTTGCATGATTGTAATTATTTTCACTGTAAAATTTACGTTTAAAGTCAGTTTTATTGTTCAAGAGGTTAGCACTGCACGTAGATATTTTAACCGCTTCGTGACTGAGAAATTCCGACAGTATATCGAGCCTTGACTTGTCACCATTCAGTATGAGTGGGTAGCTATAATCTGCCCATTTGGACAATAGTACTGTAGGTAGCTTAGAGAGTACTCTATGTTTGCCATGTTCACTCCCTGCAGGTATTCCTCGCGACGAAGTGCACGAACAGCTGCGACAAAGTTTTGAACTTTAATAGAAAATGGTACTATATCTTTGTGATATTCTTGAGCCAATGAATTCATTTTCTTAATGTCGAGCATAATTTTTGATATTATAACATCTGGGTTTCCGAACTGTAGCTCTAGGGTTGACATAATGGTTTTTGGAGATGTTGCAGTAATCAAGAGAGCTGAGACTGCATCCTTGGCGGGACCACGAAGACATTTTCTTAGGCGCCAAACATTTTCCCTGTCCGTAAAGTTGCACAGTGAGGTCGATTCTTCAAAGGCTTGTTTGAATGCCAACCATTCCATTGGGTCCCCGTAGAATACTGGGAGGTCACGCGGTGTGCTAATACGGCTCAATAAATTGGCATTTTGACTGGTGGACACGGTAGTGGTGATCAGTTCCTTGACTGCGCTGACCAACTGCTGGACTGGAACTTCAGTGCCGACGGGTTCCCGCGGCGGGGTGAGCAGAGGGCCTTTATAAATTTCCTGAGTGCTAGCTCTCTGCTCCTCCAGTTGCTGCTGGCTTTGCTCTAACCACTTTTCCACATTTTTATGACTATCGTGGTCACTTATCGACGGGGGTGGACTGTATATTGTACCTACTGCCGCTAGATCCGCCGCTAGCTTCATATCGATTAGTTCCATCTGGATCCGCGCTTTTTCCTTTGCCGCTTCCAATTCCAGCCTTTTTTTCTGTGCCTCGACAGACGATGTCGACGACTTTCGCGACTTATGTGAAGTAGTTTATGAACGTCTAGTAGGTAAATCCATTATTGGCTCCTGTAAGTCTTTTTCGTCTTGTACTTCACTTTTAACTGTACTTCCTACAGGTTGCGAATCGACTTCGCATCTAGCCGTGCGTTTTTTCAAGCGTTTTGAACGCGCGGTTTCTTCCATCTTAGCGGGCGGCGGAGTATGGAACATAGGTTCGATGCGGCTCGAAGACCACTTTGTAGACTTTAGGGCTAAGATGGAGAAAGCAAAACCAACTTGTGCGCGGTAAACGACTATATTATATTAAAGAACTGTACAAAACACGAAACACAGAAAATATCGCATGGGAAGGACGTGCGGAAAAATTTAACTAAAAACGACACGAATGACAAGACAACTGACTATTATTTTTCTTTGTTGTCATATTTTAAAATTAAGACGCGTTCTTCGCGCACCCCTCGCATGCCTATTGAAATAAACAAATTACATTTATATAAAACCTTTTTTATCGTTAACAAAAACTTTAATTTATACTAAAATCTTTTATTAAAAATAATAGTTATAACATTATTAACATTGTTATAAAGTTAGGTAAAAACTACTTTGCAACAATCCGCAATCAGAACGTATGATGGTGTGTACTTTTTTCATGCAATAGCACCTCTCTCCCTCCGGTCGTCGAGCAGTCGGCAGTCGAGTCGCATGCGAGTAACCGTCGTAGAGTCACGTCGCGGATTGTTGCAAAGTAGTTTTTACCTAACTTTGAATTTTTTTGTCAATTAAGCAGTTAGGCTAGCTTGTTTTAGTAGTCACTGTCCTCTATGGAGGCCTACATACGCTTAACTATCACTTTAAATTATTAAGATTGCTTGGCATGTTTGACACATTCACATTTGTATGTGAATATACATTCACACAACACACATGCGTTAAAGGTTACCACTCATCGCAATACAACATCAAAATTGGCCTATACAAGTATACATCAATGTAACCTAGTAAATAAAAGCCAAAGATGTGATTATAGAAAAAAATCAAATCTTTTTCAATTATGGAATCTTTGTTCCAGTAACATAAACTACATAACCGATAAAACTGACGAGAATGTTGAAGTAGAATGAGAAATCACCGCTAAACGGGAGATTCACCAATAATGGGAGTAAATCCGTTCCTAACAGTCAAAAGCAAATAAGGTTGCAGCCAGAAGGAAAGTAGCTGAAGCAACAATGGTGATATGTTATAAATATTATCAAAATTAAAAACCTGTCTTCAAAACCTGTTGGGTTATTATTTGTATCTTGCCTGAATTACCAAACTCTACTTTGATGTTTAAAGAATTTGCCCGTGATAGTTATGTATAGTTACTGAAAATTGAGCTTCGGTAATGCGACCGGTACCTAAGCCAACATAAAGTTCGAAACTGACTCTTAACACAGGCGGCAAGTGGAAAGAAGTACAAAGTTTTCGCATTATTTCTAAGTTCCACTAACAGTGTGGAGCTTGGCGATTGTTTAAATTCAGGCTACAAAGAAACTGGTGACAACACGAGTTTCGCCAAAAAAAGAGCATTATCAGGGTTATTTACTCTACGACTGTTATTCGCAAAATGAGGCAAGTCCGGGTTATCTTCGCGGGCCCCGCAAGGGGCCCGGGGCACACGTTTCGGGCCTGCCCCTGCCCTGGGTGGCTACCGCGGGCCATGAATATGGTCCCGGTCATTGGGGTGGGGACCGGGTGGTCCCTGTCGTGGTCTTCTATATTCTTCAGGTCTTCATTTTTCTTGTTGCAGGTGATCCTGTGGCTGGTAGGATGGCTGGCTGTCCATCGTCCGGTGTGGGAGGTATTTTTTTTTTAAGATAAATATATATTTTTTTTATTTTATTTTTTTTCTCCCACACTTTCCTCTGGACAGCCTGGAGTCTTCTTTTCTTGGGCTTCTTCTTTTGTTGTGGCTGCACGGCGAACGCCTCCCGCGACTAGTCCTGCGCGAGCGACCTGCTCGCGCGGGAGGGGACGGTGGTCAGGCGGGCGCGCGTGCAGAGGCGCCAGCTCGCGCAGATGCGCAAGGAGCGACGCGTCGGCGCGCGCGAACATCCTTTGGGCGAGGCTGCTGACGAACCCATCCAGTGACTCAACCCGAAGGTCCCTGGTCATAGTACGGCTACTGCGCTCGCAAAAATCACCGACGACATACGCTATGGTATGGACAGTCAGAAACTCACGGTGCTGACACTACTTGACTTCAGCAATGCCTTTGGTACCGTTGACTTTGACGTCCTACTGGCATCACTGCGTCCTCTTAATGTATCTCCAATTGCAATTGACTGGTTTCAACAATACTTAAGCGGGCGTCGTCAACGTATCCAGGTCAAAGATCGTTTTTCCACTTGGACCTTTACGAGTGCCGGCGTACCGCAAGGTGGTGTGCTATCTCCCCTCTTATTTGCCGTCTTCATAAATTCGGTATCTTCCCATATTTCTTCTCTCTACCACTTGTATGCAGACGATTTACAAATTTACGCGCAAGCTCCTCTGAATGAACTCTCTGCTGCGATTACCAAAATAAACGAAGACTTGACTTGTATTTTGAACTGGTCAAAATCATTTGGACTGCAAGTAAATCCCACCAAAACCCAATGCATTGTTATAGGCAGTTCCAGATTGATATCTAAAATTGATTGGACAAATCTACCGCCTATTACTTTTGATGGTGTCATCATTCCTTACAGTGACAGAGTAAAAAATTTGGGTGTCACAATGGATCGCACTCTGTCCTGGATACCTCACATTAATGACCTTAGCAGATCAATTTTTGCGCGGTTGAGGTCTTTACGCAGACTACGCAATTTTCTACCAATCCCAACCAAAATTACGCTAGCTCAGTCGCTTCTACTACCTGTTCTCGACTATGCTGATATCTGCTATCCTGATATAACAGAGGAGCAACTGAATAAACTTGAGCGTCTTCAAAATGCTTGTATAAGATTCGTATTTGGTCTTCGTAAATACGATCATATTTCTGATTTTCGAGTTAAGCTCAAGTGGCTCCCTATCCGCCTTCGCAGGAATTCTCACATTCTTTCCGCTTTGTACTGTGCACTATTCCATCCCACGGCGCCTAATTATTTAAAAGAGCGGTTTGAATTTCTCCATGTTGTGCATAACCGATTCCTACGATCTACAGAAAACTTCTGTCTTAATACTCCTATTCACTCTTCTTCCTTTTACACAAAGTCCTTTACTGTCTCCGCTATACGTCTATGGAATTCTCTTCCTCTTACGATCAGACGCTCTGAAAGTCTTTTTACTTTTAAAACTCGAATTTTTAACTTCTATCTCAAATCCATGTCCTCTTAACGCCCACCCTTCTTGGTCAATTAATTATAGCATTATGGTGTTTTATATATTATATATTTATTTATTTATTATTGTATGTATGTATGTATGTATGTATGTATGTATGTATGTATGTCGTATGTATTTATTTGTATGTATAATATGTATGTATGTGAAATATGCTCGCGTTATTTGCTTTATTTCTATAACCTTATTTATCTTGTGGGTTGGTACCCGATTTTATAAAAAATTCTTCTTTCCTCTACCCAAAGGCAGTCTGGAAGAGATCGCTATCAGCGATAAGGCCGCCTATTGTTACACTATTTTTCAATAAGCTTGTTTTTGTATGTAACTTTTATTTTGGTGTACAATAAAGCATATTTGTATTTGTATTTGTATTTGTCCCTCTGGATGGTAGTATTCCTCACGTAACGCGGCGCGTTGGCCACCCTCCTCAGTGTCGCGCTTTGCACAGAGCGCAAGCGCTTGCGCTGCGCTTCACTGGTGAGGACGAACCAGGCCGGCGCCGCGTACGTGAGGCGGGGGCGGACGTAGCTCTTGTAACAAAATGAGGCAATTGCCGATGCAACCCTGTTATATACGTTTACAACTCCCCTCCACCGGACTCGGTGAAATGACGTTTGTGATACATCTAAATGTATTTTGTCGGTTTGTTGCAAACTTTATAAAAATGGAGATCCGCAAGGTTCTATTAATTTTCCGGATTCTATTAATTTTCCATCACTTGTTTAGGACCTGTTTGGTTTAAGAACTTTATTATTTTCCATAAAGAGTTAACAATAAGTCACTTGCTGAAAAATCAATAACAATTACTAACTTAAATAATAGCAGGCGTACAGAAAATAAATACTGACTTATACAAACAAAATAATATATCTATACATACTAGTATATATAATATATATCGGGACATTAAAGTACACTTTGTGAAAAATGTTATTAGGATATATGCAGAAGCTCACCATGAAAGACTTTATCATCACGTAAACGTTGAGGCAGTACAGCTCCTTGACACCAGTTGACACCACGGACTTAGTGAGAAGACTCAAACAGACGAAATCCTTTGAATGAATATAGTACTCGTAATAGTGAAAAAAGACTAAAAAGACAAGAATAGTGTGTATAAACCTTTATGTGTAAAAACAAAGTAGTGATGTGTCAGAAGACGCATTCTTCATAACTACTTTATTAGCAAATTAAGTTAGAGTAAACAAATAATATTTTCCATCACTATGAAAATTAATTTAATTAAAAAGTATGAAAGCCTTCAACCAATGGCCTATGTTAGTCTCAATTATGAGAGAAAATATGTGCCCGTAATTAATTATTTTTTTTACCAAAAAACATCACTTTCATCTTGTCCTGCGTGGACTTAAAGGCGGCCAAGCGACGGATAATAACTATAAAGGAAATGCCTTATCGAAAGTACGGGTTGATTGCCTATCCGACACCTTACCCAGGGTGTAGGGCTACCTTTATAAGGTTTCTCCCTGATACAAAAAATGCTTGATCGCAGACATTGTTTACACATTATAATATTACTATGCATTTACGCTCTACGCATGTGTGTTTTCTGGAGTCCTTCGTAGACAAAACACACTCATAGTCGTGAGTGTGTAACTCGTGACAAGTTTCAGTAATCGTTCTATATTACTTTGTGTCGCAATACATTGCATTATGTCGCATGTATCGCTTCGCTTGACGTACTCCATTAGGACAAGGGGACTAACTATCTTGAATTCTGTTAAAAACTGTCTACTCAATCTGTAACGATGCTTTTTAATCTATAGCCGGTGTCCTCCCATTGCGCAAATAAATTGCTTTGAATGTGCAAAAATTGGTGTAGCAGAAATAGCGTTCTGGTCGCATTATTCCAGGTCCACCAATAGAAATGTATTCAGTAAAATGTAAGGATTTGTAAACAATAGGAAACAACAGGAAATATAACAATTTATTAAGTTGTGTTGTTTATTTATTAAGATTAAAGTTATTTAAAAATAACATGTCATACGATTCCTTTTCTTTTAGTTTGAATGAAAGTTAATATTTTCAGAGCACCTGACGACAGAAAATGGTAGGGTACGATAAAATCAAAATTCTCTTTTAATATATCTTGAGATAAAAATGGAAAATGCTTTGGAAGTTCGTAAAGTGAGATGTTATCTCTATCAAAATGGCTACCTCTACTAAGTTTATCGTAAATCTCGAAGCTTTTGTTTGTAATTAGCTTTTCTATTGCGTGACCTATCTGTCCGTGATCTAACTTTTACAATCATTTTACAAAATTAAACCGAGGTTAACAATTTCATCAAGGTTTTTTGAATGAAGAACAAAATTTATTACCCCAGTAGGTAACTTCACACAGTATATAATTAGAAAGTTTTTGTAGCGTAAGATTAGAATGGGAAGATAATTAGATGTTTTTGTAAGATTAACAAAATAGTTATCGATTTATTATTCTGTAACTAATGTGAGAAGACCTCTATCTGGCCATCTTAAGCTCTTACCATGAGCCAGATTGGACTGGTATAGACTGTAGAGAATTACTGTTAGCTTTATGTTTTATGCTCTAATCCTTCAATTAATGTGGCCCAAAAAGAAAAAAAAATATAATTAATAACTTTATCAATAAATCTATTTCTAAATTAAAACTTTTTTAACTACAAAGTTTAAAAATAATTCTAAAATAAGTTAATGATTTATTAAATAAATTGTAAATGAATTGGAATATAAAATACTTTTATTAATAAACGTATAATATAATAATAGGTTAATTTCGTCTACACCGCCAATAAATTAAATTAACGCACGTGCTTTTACCATTTTATTGCACGTACGAATGTTGACCACGCACTGTAAAGCATTCGAAAAACCACGAAGTAACCCATTTAAATGTTTTCAGTTGCTGTTCGATGCCACTCGAAGCCATAGTGTGCGAACCGAGCGTGTTTGACTCAACATCATTTTTATATCTGCTTCAAGTGGTGTGCTATATTGCAAAACATAATAATGCTTTAAAAAATTTGAATTACCTATATAAATATAATAATAAAGACGTATAATATTTTCTCTTAGCATCAAACATATTACAAATCACTATGTAAGTATATTTATACTTTACTTTACTTTACTTTACCTTCTATATATAATTATGTAATAAGTATGTAGAGTAGGTAACTAAATTTAACATGAAGATAAAATAGGTAGAAATGAAAATCTCATCACAATTTTCGCCTTCGAAGCAGTAAATCCCTCTTAGAAGGTGAGTATTAAATGCTCGTTAGCGGGCCAAAGTAAATTTTCAAAATGTTCTTACTTTCGACACGGGAGCGGATATAATGTAGAAAGAGTTTAGGAAATTGAAAATTGTGTCGCGGAATATAACCCCATTACCAGGAAAATGAGCTACGTGTGTATGTTGTAGAATTCTACGCACTTCACTCTATTACAGTTCCGTGCATGAAAAGAATGACGAAAACCTTAATGGATCACTTTGATGTTCTTCTGTTAATATTTTCTTACTTCTCTGAGGAATTTTTTTCATAGGTTCACAAAATTGGACATTACACTTCACAAATTACTTTTAAACATAGTTAATAGTTTATTTGATATTAAGTGAATCACTCATGCTTACTATTATTACTCAAGCTTTATTTTATTATTATATTACTCAAGCTTTAAGTGGAACCAGAACAATGTAAGAAACAATTTATAATAAAAATATTCTACTCTCCTAAAATAAAAATACAAAAATAATATATTTTTTAAGATAATACTTATTTGTGCACGATTTAAAAAATGAATAAATAAGGCTTTGCAAAATTTATGAATTATTGCAAACAATTGATTTCATCTAGACAACGTCAGCCTTCTTTAGTTACGTTACATTTACATAAATTTTTGTTACTTTTATTTCTGATATTGATGAAGTATCGTGGTACTAAATTATACAGAACCCTCAGTACGCGTTAAAGGTTTCAAGTTTCCCATTTGTTTATTTAAAAATAAGAGTTGCTACCTTCGCCATGTGCCCACGTTTGATGTGGCGGGGTAGATCCGCGATCTCCCGCGAGTATGTTTGAAACAGGTATGATGATAGCAGATGTGTTTTACAATTACTTTTGTTATCTTTATCTTTTTGACTTTAATTAGTATTTTTTAAACAATGTATTTCAATTATCGTTGCCGTCGTTGCGATTGTGAAATAACCTATGTATAAAAAAATACTTTTCGAGAAAAAATAAAAAAAAAACTTTATGGCATAAAGTACAAAGTAAGCAGTAATTTTTTAAATTAAGTATAACTGTGAAATATTTTAAGTTAAGATAATTGACAGCCTCCGTGGCGTAGTGGGTGATGAGCCGACTGGGAAGCGTGAGGGCGTGGGTTCGATTTCCACTCAGGACAAATATTTGTGTGATGAACATGACTATTTGTTCTGTGTCTGGGTGTTAATTTATATATTTAAGTATGTATTTAGAATTATATAAGTATGTTTATCAGCTTTCTGATTACCATAGTATAAGCTCTGCTTAGTTTGGAATCAGATGGTGTTGTGTAAATTGTCCAAATATATTTATTTATTCATTTATTATTATTATTTACTAGTGGATCCCGCAGACGTTGTCCTGCCTTAAAAGTTTTGTAAGAGGATTAGTTTCTTTATCATCTCAAGGGGTTTTTATGTTACTGTCAAATAAAAAATTAAAAACGAACAGTGACAGATGAACTGTTATTCAGACTATGTCAAACTTTTGGACGATGGCGCGAAGAACCAATGGACTTCTACTAATATTTGATTTGACGACCCGTGTGGCCCAATGGTTACCATGCCGGACTGGTAATTGAAGGGTCCCGGGTTCGATTCCCGGCGAAACAGAAATTTGAATGATGAGTTTAAATTTCTGTTCTCGGTCTGGGTGTTTGTGTATCTGTCTTTGTATGTGTCCATGGTACCGACGACACAGAGTATATACACCCTACTGTGGGGCTATGAGTGTGAAACGTTTAAACGTTTATTTCAAGACCAAAATTAGCCATATCGGTTCAGACGTTCTTGAGTTTTAGCGAGACTAACGAACAGCAATTCATTTATAGGTATAATATATATATATATATAAAGATTCTGAGAACATTATATTCATTTATTATTTAAAAATAATAATTTATAATAATTATACTATAAAAAACATGACTAAGCCAAAGACAATACTATAACTTTATTAATCTATGAAATGAAATAAGAAACATAAAAATTTTCTTTTCATTTAATACTGAATGGCTAAAAGGATTTTTATACAATGCCTTAAAATGAATTAAAAAAAATAAGTAACAAAAAAGTCAGACGTGACAATTTTGATAGCTGCGTGAAAATATAAATAAACAAACACCGAAATTAAATACTTTTGTAAAGAAATACTATAGGAAAAGTAAAGTATAAGAATTAAACAATAGAATATAAGTTATAAAATATGATAATGGACGTCAATGAAGTAAGTAATAACATGTAGTGTATTTATAACAGTACACGGCGCATTTCATACATTCCATTTATTCCCGTGGGAATTAGATATTTTCACGCGGCAAAAAGTAGCCTATGTTCTTTCTCAACGTCCTTTCAATGTTTATGCCAAATTTCATCAAAATCGGTTCGGTGGTTTAAGCGTGAAAGAGTAGCAGACAGACAGACAGACTTTCGAATTTATAATATTAGTATAGATTATTCATCATTTATTTATTATGATATTTAAATAGCAGTTTCTGGATAGCCATTAAAAGAGCTTCTCAAAGACCTAAAAAAGTAAATTTCGACAAAAATGTCACATAGGAGGTTTTGAGTGTAATTAATATGCATGAAAGTATTATATTATGCCTATTCATCTAATAGTTTACAACAATAAGATCTAATTTAGTCCCTAGATAACAATTGTGCACAGAATGTACGCTTCATTAAAGACGATTTTAACAGCTAACCGTAGTTTAACACAAATGTAACTATTCGGAAGATTATAATTTAGGAGATAGGATAGGAGAGGATAGGATAACACTGGACAATCAATTCAAAAGCTCTTTACAGTACATAGGAACTTTAGAGAACACTTTTACAGCGTTAACGCGTTTTACGAGAAAAAATGATTGACGCAATGCTTTTAAAAGTATCGCCGAAGTTATCGCGAAACATTTCTCCTTTTTTCATTGTAAAAACATATTTCTTTTGAGTTTTAAGAAAATTGTTGTGCATCCAGAGAGGACAGAAGAAGCGAACCGCAACATCAAAGTGCCGTATATTAATCCTGTATTATACATATTTATAGTATTATAAATGTTTGAAATGAAAGACCTGAAATCTTTTTGCTGATTGTATTTAATCCATTTTCATACTTACAGAATATTAAAAAATGTATAGTAAGCCAGACTTGAATATAATAACCTCACAATAAGTGTTGGCAAATGGCGATGTCTCTACCAACTAAGCCAACCACAACTTAATTTACTCATGACTGAACTAAACATGATTTTCCCTGCTTGACTGACTAAAATTAACTATTCAGTATACTGTACTGTCTTGTTCAATCTATTAATGATTATATTATTTTATTAATAACATATTCTCATCCAGCTGTCATGTTTTTCATAAGGGTTATAATTTTGGTACCATAATATGACTTATATTTAAATCTTTACGAAACAGAATGCACCATTTTAACTAGTAACACGGATATAAGGGCTTGGGATTTAAGGGTAGTGACTGTTACCGGTACGATATAGTGCAATGGGTGGCATGCAATTACGCCAGAACATACATGTATGCACGATACGAAACACATAGAATGCATGCATAATGCATGCGCCACTGTCTTAAAGTTTAACGTGAAAATTTTATGTGTGGAGACGGGCTACATTTATTTTATGTCCCGTTTTAATGCCAGGAATTAACGAGAAGGAATAAGAAGTAAAGCTTGTGAGCGATTCGAATGTTTCACGCTGTACTAAAGTCATCTAATTGCCCAATGAAAAGTGTTTTCTTAAAGATGGTAAGTGCTAAGGACTAAATGTAACTAAATGACCCGTGGCATCACTGACTGACTGTTAGTGTGACCAGTGACTAACCTAACCATTGTTTCTACTGCTACTGGTAGTGAAACAGTGGAGTCACGGGCAATATGATTCTCTCGTATACTTATATTTGCTCCTGTTTTATAAGAAACTGATTTGACTGATTCTTTTAGTTATATCTACAAATAGTTACTTCTTGCAATGATTATGATTTTAAGAGCCACATGCCTTATATTATTATATCTAAAATCAATTTATTTGTTATAAATCTTTCAATTAATCCACAGGGACATTCATCGGTTGGGGAAAAAGTAATGATGATTATGAACAATGATATGAACGAGTAAATTCAAGATTAAAACTACAAATAAGTTTCTCCCATAGTACTTAGAACATTAAACGAACTAGGTATATTTCTTTATTCTAAATCCATTGTGTCTTGAAAACAAAATCAGTCGACACTCGCAGGCGGCTTCAGAAAAATATACAACGTAGCATTTTTTCCTGCTAACGTTTTGATGAAAATATAGGATGATATAATAAAATTGTGCGTCAGTTCTTGCCGCAACCGTCCCTTGTCACAGTGCGGCGTTTGTGTAACCGTCGTCGACATTTTCTCTTATTCCCAGATTTATCGGGATTCCTTAGTGGCAAGCGTAATGGATATTACTGTACATTTGGTTCATGTATGTTATTGTTTCTATCGTATTTATTGTTCATATTGTTTGTTGGATAAATGAATAGAATGTCAGTCTTTTAATTTAATGATAGACTTTCCTCGTCGATATGATTACATCCCAAAAACAGCAACATTTTTAAACTCATTACAACTTTGCGTGTGTGTGACCTTTAAAGAGGTAATTTTAAATATAATGTTGGATGTTTGGAAAACATTTTAGTATATAGCTCAAACTTGTTCATTTAATAAGATACAATATTAAAAATAACTGATTTACTGAGCTTAACTAAACCTCTTCATCCCATATCTATTATACGCTCGAAATGAGAATCGTGTAAAATTGGATAAATCTGTTATATACTGGCTCGGGATATTAAATAACTTTTCAAACCCTACCAAATCGACCTATGCAACGAATAAGGTTGCATATGTTTATATAACCAAATTGCTTTTTTTGCTTTAAACGGCTTAGACTTGTCTATATTATTATACTAATCAATAAAAAATATAATTTTTTTCTTCCTTACGAAGATAGTAATCGAATAAAGGCACATGTGATTTCTTATTCCACTGAATAAGGACTCGAGCGCACAAATACCCTTATTCTCCGACGGATGCGGCGTGTTCGACCCCGCGCGCGCAGTTTCATCGACACTCGTATTCATGTTTCATGTAAAAAAAATGGTTCTACATTCACATAGATCTTCTTGCTCTTGAACATCGGCTTCCATTAAACATATAATAAAATAGTAAAATACAAGTCTATTAAATGTATAAAACATTAATTAAAATACTGTAATAACAACTAAAATTGTAACTGTATATCTTTATATATGACTTTATTATTCGGAAATAACGTAAAATATGTGGTCCTATAAGCACATGTAACTTTTTTTGGTGAGAAATATTATTAAATTATGAGGCTTATGTATAAATGTTACCTTATTCTTCGTTTGATATTAAGATATATCTTTGTTCCGACTGAAAATATCTATGAAAGGTTTTAAAAAAACATATAATTAAAATATTTACATTTTATAGGAATATATTCAGAACTATTAAGATCGTTATTGATTTATTTTTTGGCGTTATATAGTAATTATATTGATTTATATTTTCAGAGAATGTTGTCACCAATCGTGTAGTTTTTGTAAAATTACCAGCATACTAAGGTGCTGAAAACATTCAAAAACATATGTCTGAGATACGGAAAGACGTTTTTGCCAGGAAATAACAATTTACTAATACCTTAATCACTCGAAGTACACTCAAACTTAAAAATTATATTCTCTTTAAAGATTTTCCTTCAGTTTCTACACAATATTGTGTCTCAAATCCTTTGTTTTCTCTTTTGAATACACACAAAGCTTATCGTGATTATAGTGATTATCACTCGGCTACATCATCTTCGACTGGCAATACTAATAGTGCACATTAGGACTCCAGTGAAGAAGTATGTCATGCTCCGTCCAAGAAAAGGGGATGATACCGTTATATCGTAAATCTGAGTGGGCTGACATGAAAATAAAATGCCTCATGTTTTTGAGGGTCCTTACTAATCGTATTTCGCGCAGGCTAGACGAAATTCAGCCTCGCAAACAAGCCGTATTCCGAAAAGGTTACTGTACCACATACATAAGCTGTAACAGCTTATACAAAAGACCTAGGAGTATAATCTGACACTATGTATTTCGAATGTGGACATCGGGATAACCTTCGATTCTATCGAAACCTGGGCAGTGCAAAAATCTGTCAACGATGCCAGATTGACAACCGGTACATCGAGGTGTTGAAGTGTTTATACAAAGCCGCAACCATGACAGCCCGAGTCCACCGCGAGAGTACTGAAGCTACAGCGCTGAGTACAATAAGAAGAGTATAATATTATATCCCCAAAAATGTTTACCGCAGCGCTGGCAGATGTGTAAAAGCTGATGAAGCTGAAATGTTAATAACCTAACTGTTGGTATTAACATCAATAATAAACACCTTTATTTGCCGACAAGAATATAGTAATCTGAATGGGTAAGTCCTAATTTGAGAGAGAGGTAACTTGTAGAATCCAAATCAGCTGGGCAGCGTTCACGAAACTACAAAGTGTCTTCTCTACCGCAGTGCCTGAAGTCGAAACTTTTCGAGCGGTATGTGTTTCCAGTGATAAGCTACGGTGCTGAGACATGGTTCTTTACGGTCAGCCTTTTACACAGGTTCAAAGTCACTCAAGAAGCGATGGAGTGTGCTATGCGTTGACGATAAGGTTCTACGTAACAGAACCAACTTATTATAACTCTCAAAATCTGCAAGCTAAAGTGGCCATGGGCAGTTTAGTGAAGACCGACAACCAAAGGGGAAGAAAATACCTCGAATGGGGATCACGTCTCAATAAAAGGATCATAGGCCGCCCTCCAACCAAGTGGACTGATGACCTAAAGAAGACAGCGGGAAGCCGCTTAATTCAGATACAGATGGATGGACGGATTGATCTAGTCATTATTAGATTTTGTAATGTGCTTTTATTTCTTTAATGCGTTTTTTAAAGTCCGTATTATTATCATTTGTATGTTCTTATTTTATCATCCGTTTGTTGATTATTCCCTAATTGAAAATTATGTTAAAACCTCTCATAAATATGTTTATATCTCGATTATTGTTTATTTTAGGCTTATGGAAGAGAAAGACTTTAGATAAGACGTTATAATTAACGGTTAGTTATAAGGTACCTATTTGTCAAAATATTGTTAAACACTATAAATATTACATTTAATTGCACTCAATTAAATGTTTATTTAAAAAAAAAGACCAATGTTTCAATTAATATATTATACTTTTTACACATACATCTTTTAAAAAATTTGCATGTTCAAAAAATAAAGTTACATCTACACATGACACATATACTTTTCCCTAAAATAAAGTTACAAGAGTATATACGACGTTGAGATGTCCAACGAAAAACGTCATTTGTGCACATAGATACTGCTAAATTCAGAAATATTGAGTTTTCTTTCAGTTTTTTCGTAAAAAACTTTGCCTTACATAGTATCAAGTATTTGTGGAAAAAATCAGTTGTCTACAAAAATAACGTAAAAAGTTACAGCTAATTTTGTGCATGGCAAACTTTGAATCGCTCTCCTGTAAAGTTGAGTTTTTGCAAATAGAACTGTATTCTTCGGATAGGTCGAAATGAAAGTGATATAGGTACATGTTTAAAATTAAGTTGTTTTAATTTAAAAAATGTGCCTGTTGTGTGGCCGGGCGAAGTGGTCATGGTGGGGTGGCCGCGATCTAACTGACTCATTTCGGAGCTTGTATTCCATGGTATTGCTGTATTACAAAAACTTCAATAGCGTGATTCAGAGTATCCATCAATTTAATGGTTTTTGACATTAGTAAATATGAATGATTTTTGACGTGACAACGTCTAATAAATCGATGAACGCTGGCTGCACGCACGAAAAAGGATGACTCATTGTACGTTACGCTCATTCTACGTTACAATCGGTGCTTGTAGGATACGTTGAGGCTTGAGCGTTCGACTTGCGCCGTTAGTCGATTGTTTATAAAGTGAAGTGAAAAGTTAATGTGGTTTTCATTGAATTGTTATGATATATCACGTTTAACTATCGTCCGTAAACCGACTTTACAGTTAACCTTTTTTTTGTTCGTCGGGTATAACTACTGGACTCATTTCTACCGTAAAGTTATTTTTATGTATATTATTTAATAGGTAAGGTTTGGCACTTTGCTGTAGCTTAGTATTTTGGAATGGTGAGGGAATAATTTCGCACGAACTGCTTTTATTATCAGTGTTCGCGCCAATTAAGTCATTTCACCTCCCTCCCCTTCATCCTCCCTCTCTTTCCCGCAAGCGCACTATTATATAATATCTGCATCGTTCGCACTTGGGCGCACGCATATGGATCAGGAAGATCTATCAACCAGTCTGCTTTCGTTCGCCGTGCCGCCGACGCGCATGCAAGTCCTCTCGTGACAAGTGACAACCGCACCGCAAGCCACCTAACACGTGGTCATCAGACTCGCCGCATCGCCGCCATCACCGCTGTCAATAGTTTGTGATTTAACTGACTTAAAGTGATGAATAAGTGCTATAGTGTAGTGTGAAAGACAACATCAGTTCCCGGGCAAGAGGTGAGTGCGCTTTTCCCTTTATCAATCCTTCTCGTTTTTCCACCTTTAAATCGACACGCAACTTACAGTCCACAATTCCTACACCCGCAGTGGGGGACCACCCTCCTTTCCACCCTTTATTCCACCACCATTTTTGGTCATATCGAACCGGAGGTCCCACCCCTTTACCCAACAATTTTGGTCCAGTCGAGCCTGATTTCGAATCAATAGTTTAGTAACTTCACCCGGGTTAATTATTTAATCTCATAAATACGCATACATATGTATTTCATGTAATATATTATAAGTGCCTATTCATATTTATTTTTGCAAATAAGTATTATATCTACGATTATTTTATATCCCGCATATTAATAACGCACCGCTCACGTAGGTATATTATTATTTTTGCAAAACGCACCGCACCATTCGCACCATTATTTACCTATATTTGTAATCGAAATTACACCTCATAGGTACGCATTCTATTTTTCATTAATTGAAGTCCGCCATATTGTAACTGGAACCGACGCGACCGGCGATCGTTGTTTCGCTAGTAACTACCTACGTAATCATTCATTCATTACGCCATACATAATTTTTATAATCTCAACTGTTTTAACTGATTTATCTTGTTCACGACAAAATGTCTACTAAAGGCAAAATTGTATCTGAAACGGTTTCAAATGACGAAATTAGTTTGAAAATATTAATTGCAAAACGAAATGCGTTTACAACAAATTTATGATTTATCTATAAGTGCATCAAGTTCGTCAGACGAACAGGACACATTTCTTGACACGGCATCTGACCTTGAATACTTGCGTACTGAGTTCAAGGATACGTTAGAATCTTATAATGTTACAAACTTAAAATTAAATCCAAACGCGCAAGTAGATTTCGGATCGTGGAAATCTTTTCATGATCTATATAGTCGTATTAAAAGTCAAGTGTCCAAATTAAACGCTTTATCTTCATCTTCAAGTAAATTACAGAATAGTTTACCTACAAAAATTATACCGTCGCTTCCGCCCATAGAATTACTTTCTTTTAATGGGGACATACGATACTGGTCTATGTTCTACCAACAATTTAAAACATTAGTTCATGATAATCAGCAATTAACAGATGCTGAACGCGTTTATTATCTTGTTAGTAAACTTAGTGATAAGGCATTATCAATCTGCTCAGGCTTAATGCCTACAGCTGAAAACTATTCTGTGATATGGAACGCGCTCAGACGTAGATATAACGACGAGCGTGCGCTCGCGACTACCTACGTCAGTCAGCTGTTAGAACTGAAGAACGTAAACACTAACACATCCGCTGGTTATCAAATATTTATGGATAAATTTGATGCTTCTATTAACGCTCTTAAGCAACTTAATATTGATGACATATCTGATTTTCTATTTCTAAATATCGCGCTTAGAAAATTAGATAACGATACCGTAAAGTCGTTCGAAATGTCATGTCGCAACGTAAATATACCTAAATATTCCGCTTTGGTTCAGTTTTTACATGACCAGAATAGGGCTTTGTGCCATACAATAAATACTTCGCATATGTCTAACAATAATAAAATTAAAGGTAATTTGGTTCCCGCTCCCGCTAAGAATATAAGCAAAACTTTTATTAATACAGATTCGTCTCGGTCATGTATTTTCTGTAAATCGGGTGATCACGAACACCTATTTGTCTGTCCGCATTTTTTAAAAATAAATGCACAGGACAGGTACAATTTTGTAAAACGAAATAAATGTTGCACTAATTGTTTAAGTAATAAACACGCCACTCCTTTTTGTAAGTCACAGCGTAGATGTAGGTATTGCTCCCGCTCGCACCATACGCTACTTCATTTTGTTAGTAGTAGGAATAAGGTCGATCAGCCTTCGGAACAAGGTCCAGGAGAACAAAATGCATCCACGTCATGTAACGTTTCGCGCGATTGTGGTAATGCGCCGCACCGCACTACATTATTGGGAACTGCGAAGATTAAAGTTCGTACTAAATACGGTCACCAATATTTGTTGCGTTGTTTAGTGGACCCTGGCTCGCAATGCGATTACATCACGAAACAGTGTTGCAAACGTTTATACCTACCGATCTCAAATAAAACACCAGTTAAAGAGGCGCAAGGAATCGGTGGAGTATCGCAGAAGGTTTTAGGTGTTACTTCTTTGCAGTTTAGCTCCCGCTTTGATGAAAATAAACTTTATCATATTGAACCGTTAGTCGTTACTACTATAACTGGACAATTACCCGAGTCGCTAATAGACGTTTCGAAAATTAATTATATAAATAATTTACGTTTGGCTGACGATCAATTCCATAAACCAGGTGACGTTGACGTTTTATTAGGGGTTAACACTTATTTACAAATTTTGTTAACTGATAAAATAATTAATTCGCAATCGCCGAGTGCCATAGAAACGTCATTAGGATACATAATAATGGGAGACGCAGATATCGACTTTCCTACTTGCATGCCGCGTTCTTTAGTTTCTTATCCTACTCGTATTGATAATAGTCAAACGTCGCTCACGCATTTGCTCGAAAAATTTTGGAAGTTAGAGGAGCTGCCGCAAAAAACTTATTTGAGTCCTGATGTACAGGAATGTGAGAATATTTATACTTCCACTACTCGTCGCAATTTGAACGGACGATATGTTGTCGCCCTGCCCTTCAAGGACACGCCTGATAAGTTAGGTGATTCTTTTATAACCGCTAAAAAACGCTTCTCGCTCCTAGAGAGACGTTTTAATAAATGTCCCGATCTTCGCTCCCGCTACAATGAAGTTATTCAAGAATACATCAACAAGGGTTTTTTATCATTAGTTGCTTCAAATAATTCTACGGAACCTTGCTTTTATCTCCCGCACCACCCTGTCATACGTAATGATAAAAGTACAACTAAATTGCGAATAGTACTCGACGCAAGCGCTAAGTCAGATAATGAAATTTCATTAAATGATATTTTACATAGTGGGCAAAATTTACAGTCTGATATTTTTAATATTTTAATAAACGCACGAGTTTATCGCATCGCCTTTTTTGCCGACGTTAGACAAATGTATTTATGCATTGAAGTACAAAAATCGCACCGCGCGTTTCAACGCATTCTTTATCGCTTTTCTGATGAGGAAGACATACAAACATACGAATTAATCGTGTGACTTTTGGTTTACGCTGTTCTCCTTTTCTTGCGCTACGCACATTACGTCAGTTGGCTTCCGAGGAGAGGGAGTCCTATCCTTTGGCTGCTTCGGTGGTCGAACGAGATATTTATATGGACGATATCGCGTCCTGCGCGCCCTGCGTCAACAGCGCCGTTGACGTAGCCACTCAACTAATTCAAATGTTTAAGCGAGGAGGATTTGAATTGGTTAAGTGGACTAGTAACAGTTCAGAGCTTTTACAGCACATCCCCGCAACGCACCGTCAGCTTGACGAGGTCTCATTCGACGACCAAAGTATTTTTAAGGTATTGGGTCTTCGTTGGCATCCCGCAACTGATTGTTTTTCTTTTCTAGTTTCGCCGCCGCCGCTCGCTTGTACCAAGCGTTCTATTTTATCCGCAACCGCTCGCTTGTATGATGTTCTGGGGCTCGTGGGTCCAGTAATTCTTTTCTCTAAGCTTCTCATTAAAACCTTATGGGTTCTCAAACTTGACTGGGACCAGGCTCCGCCCGCTCACGTTGTTACTGTATGGCAACAATATATTTCAGAGTTACCTTTGATATCGAAAAAAAAATTACCGTGTAATAAAACTAACCGCTTCTGACCTGGAATACGCAGAGAATACTAATTTTATTGCTTCGCGTTCATACTTGAATGAACTTCATTCCTTTTTACGTTCAGACGAATATTATAAAGTATTTAATCAGATCCTTTCTGATAACCGCATCACATGGAAACTTAACCCTCCAAACGCTCCACATTTTGGTGGGCTTTGGGAGTCAAATATAAAGATAGTGAAGTATCATTTATTTCGCGTCATAGGTAAGCAAATCCTCACGTATGAGGAGTTGCTTACTGTCCTCACTCAGGTCGAACGCATATTAAATTCACGACCGCTTTACGTGTTAAGTAGCGATCCGGCGGAACCTACTGCACTTACGCCCGCGCATTTCCTCGCTGTTAATCCACTTGGATGTTTACCCGCCGCGGATCTTAGTAAGGAACGCATTAATCTTTTATCACGTTTTTCATTGCTTGATTCGATAGTTCAGTCATTCTGGAAGCGCTTCAGATCAGAATACTTACATACACTACAAGCAAGAGAAAAGTGGAATAAACATTCTATTAATTCCATTTCTGTAGGAACCGTTGTTCTTATCGATATGGATAACGCTCCGCCTCTTCAGTGGCCGCTAGGCGTCGTCACTGAACTGTTTCCTGGTGGGGATGGTGTGGTGCGCGTTGCACAAGTGAAGACTAAGAGCTCCACTTTGCAGCGGCCCATTGTTAGACTTTGCCCTCTACCAACACAATAATATTTCTATATGCCTATGTAGTTTATATTTTATAAATTATAGTTTAAGTATAAATTCTCATCCCGTATTATAATATTTTTATTAATTTACTAATTATATTCATCGCATCGCCTCTGTTCACCGCATATATAGTTTTTTCTATATGATATTAACTCCGCTGTATATATTTATGTTTATTTATTTTTAATTCGCTATTTGAGGAGACCTCAAGGCCGGGGGGATGTTCGCGCCAATTAAGTCATTTCACCTCCCTCCCCTTCATCCTCCCTCTCTTTCCCGCAAGCGCACTATTATATAATATCTGCATCGTTCGCACTTGGGCGCACGCATATGGATCAGGAAGATCTATCAACCAGTCTGCTTTCGTTCGCCGTGCCGCCGACGCGCATGCAAGTCCTCTCGTGACAAGTGACAACCGCACCGCAAGCCACCTAACACGTGGTCATCAGACTCGCCGCATCGCCGCCATCACCGCTGTCAATAGTTTGTGATTTAACTGACTTAAAGTGATGAATAAGTGCTATAGTGTAGTGTGAAAGACAACATCAGTTCCCGGGCAAGAGGTGAGTGCGCTTTTCCCTTTATCAATCCTTCTCGTTTTTCCACCTTTAATTCGACACGCAACTTACAGTCCACAATTCCTACACCCGCAGTGGGGGACCACCCTCCTTTCCACCCTTTATTCCACCACCATTTTTGGTCATATCGAACCGGAGGTCCCACCCCTTTACCCAACAATCAGTATTATTTTTCATCTAGTATTTTCAGCAGGTTTTCTAGTATTTTTATAAAGTACTCATTCATTTTCTTTTCTTTTTTTCATTAATAGATGCACTTTGTTCAATCCATATTTTAAATACTTGATATAAACGAATTTTATAAGTACATTCGAGCCGTTATCAGCTGTCACCCGTCCGTCTTACGAATTTTCGAACAGGCCACGTGTCCTGACGCGAGTTTAACATTTTTTACCCATCCCAAAAAAAGTGCACAACGCCGCTAAAGAAGTTTTCACTTCAATAAATAAGTGGGAAGATCCAATATAATGTCAAATACAATGTATTCGGTCTAAATTCTTACAATAAGTTCTTACCGACGTGTCATGAGGGTGTCTAATAGTAAAAATAAAACTTCTAACGAAATACAACTGGAAGCTAATATTTTTATTTGGGTATCCGTATGAATACAAAGAGGGGCGGATTTACGTGTTGCCTGTAGTGGCTTTCACGCTAGGCCGTCGGAAACCACTGGCTTCAAACAAATGAGTTTTAATTCAGTTAGGGCTTTTTCTTACTTCGCAAATTTGAATGTTCATTTCAAACATAACATAATAGACAATACAAATAGGCACAGTGGAGATACTTGCCCATTCAAACCAAGTACGTATGAACAATCGTTAAGCAAATTTACATTTATTTATTTAAATGGCAAATAATGCAAGCCACGTTATTGTGGCCACGGTGTGTTAAATGGAGCTGCAGCCAATGGACATATGACCTCAAGCAGCTCTCAGTCTTACTGACTTACGACTGTCGACAGTCTTACGACTGTAGTCGTATGCAGTTGCGCTGCTGCTCCGAAGGCTGATCGTTGCCTCATGTAAGTTGTGGCAGGCACCTGCACCTTTCCACCGAAACACAATATAATTGCTTCAATAAAGAAGTGGATGCAACGGTGTTAAAGATCGTGTCATGTTAAAAAAACGCCGACGGTCAAGCTGCGCAATAGGCGATTTATTGTTCTATTTGGCGGTATGAGGTTTTTTAATAACCTACCGATAACCAATATTCGAAGTCACGAGCAAAAGATTAGTTCACAAATAAAACCATAGGCCATATATGTGCGAGTGTACCCATGCGCAAACATGCTCCCTCCACTTTCTTCCAGCATTCTGTTTTACATAACGCGACCTGTACCTCCCAAACCATTATTTTATGTGTATTTTTAATACGTATTTTTTTAATCTTTCGATATTAGTCAATTGCTTTTCCCCAGTTATACGCAAACTTTCACCGAACCAAAAGATGTAACGGCTCCTAAAGTAAAAGTTTAATTAATATTCACATTTTTATGCACACGGGTTCAAAGAACACAAGCTAAAAAAGCTCGCCAGGTGCTTTCAGATTAGCAAATTTCATGATGAAGTGAGTATAAACAAAAGCAAAGTGACGCGGGCGCCTAAAGTAAATTAGAAAGCGCATTTTGTGAGAGAGCATTTTTCCGGTGGTTGCATACAGTTATTACAGTCGAATTACACATACTTTCGGTGTTTAACTATGTAATAAATTAAACTTGAAAACTTGCAGAAGATTCTTGAAAAAGTGTAAGATAAAATTTATAGTGACTTATTATAGCTGTTTATGTTTAAGAATTAAAATTTGCGACATTGAATTATTTGAAGACAAACAAAAACAAATGACATGAAATAAATGCTATATAAGTTCATCATTGACATATACTTATATCAGAACTAAGTGCTGCACAAAATAATTGTAATAAAAATGATAAATTTAAAAATATCACAATTTTCCTATTTTTACATATCCTCGTAGATGATATATATTAAAACATATTTCTAATTGATAATTTTGTTTAATTTAACTATGTGTGGCTAGGCCATAAATTTTTAATATATAATTATTAATAAAATAAAATAATATAATTAATAAAATCTTCTACTAGCGAACCCGGCAGATGTTATCCTGCCTTAATGTATCAGAAATAAAATAATATTGCGACTATAAATTGAGATGTAAGCTATCCATCTTTCAAGTTGAATCAAACTGCACACGGTCTGCAAATTGTATTAAAATCGGTTAAGTAGTTTAGGAGTCCATCGCGGACAAACAACGTGACACGAAATTTATATATATTAGATTATTAAGTGAGGCCTTAGTTGTGATACATAAGTATCAAATATTGTCTGAATTAAATGATGTCCTTCGATCAGCTCTAAAAATAAGGTAGCGTGCTTTAGTACAAAACGAGCAAAAAGTACAGATTATTTATGTAATTGTTACATAAATAATCTGTACTTTTTGTTGTAATGTAATTGTAAAAAACTATTTCGTGATAGTGGTCGGTAATTCAAATAATAACGCACACACATTATGCGAAGTAATTGACTTGTAATGGCCGATTAATGTGTACAAAATACATAAATACCTTAATTTTCAACTCTTTCATTTTGTCGACCCCTGTAGCGCAATGATTACCCCGCCGGAGGTTCCCGGGTTCGATTTCCGGTGAGGCAGAAATTTAAATGATGAGTTTAAAATTTCTGTTCCCAGTCTGGGTGTTAGTGTTTCTGTCTTTATATGTTTCTATGATACCCACGACATATACGTATATCTACACTGCTGCCTGCGGCCTATGTGTGAAACGTTACTAAACGTTATTATTATTTCTAGTTTCGTTAATTACTTTAATACAAATTTTTATTCCTGGCGCCAAAACTCTCGCAAAATACGACCATTCTGTTATCTTAAATACTTTAATCGGTCTTATTAAGTCCGGGACGGCGTTTCCTTCTCCATTTTTCATATAAAGAAGTGTAAGAACTTTGTTATTAAAAGTACAAAGCGCACCACTAAGTAGCCCCGTTCATAAAATATAACTTATATTATGTATGACTTCCCCTGAAATACTGTTAGCGCTTCGATGCTGCAGAAACTGATCGGTCTTATGAGAAATTTTAGGTCGACTACGCGAGTTAGAGAAACAAAGCAAACACCAACAATTTCCTGTCAAGTGACAATCAATTCAAAAGCTATTTGAATCTAGCGGGAACTTTAACTGGTGCAATTCTTTTTAAAGTATGTTCCAATTATATTTAAAATAATTGTATTTTTTTGTGTTTAATTGTATTTTCTTGAGTTCAAATTTTTTTTGAAATGAATTCGTTCAAAATACAATCTAAAGAGAGCGTCTTCTTACCGGGGTTTTGCAGGCAATAACAGCGGAATTCAACTGCAGATTACACCAGCATGCCGTTTATTACATCTGTATTATATAATAAGCCTTCCACCAGCGGCTTCGCCCGCCTGGACCCGTTTTATACTTCCCGTAGGATAAAAACCATCCTATGTCCTTTCCCAAGGTCCACTTTATCTGTGTTCCAAATTTCATTAAAATTAGTTCTGAAGTTCAAGCGGGAAAGCGTAACAGATAGACAGACAGACAGAGTTACTTTCGAATTTATAATATTAAGTATATAGATGACATTTATACTTTTTTTTTTTCAATTGAATAGCAGACGAGCATGCAGGCAACGTGGTATTAAGTGGTCACCGCAGCCCAAGGACATCTACACACAAGCTCAATCAAGCATGAGTCTTGCCTTTAGTCCTACGCAATTGCGCCGCTACTCCGAAGGCTGATGTAACCTTTCCTCCAAAACACATAAGAATTGCTTAGCGACAGAAATAGGCGCAGCAGTAGTACTTCCCCGTTCGAACCATTAAATTTCTACGACCTATTATGTGTTGGCTGCAACCCTTTTTGCGTCCCACTACTGGGCACGGATCTCTCCCCATTATTAGGGAGGCCTGGAACTTACTCCATCACGCTATTCCAATGCGTGTTGGTGGAGATGCAGGTTAGTGACCAGCTCGCTGTCGGATGTTTTCAAACCACCCATAAGGCCCCCGACAAGGTTTAACGACTGTTATCTATCGACAACAACCGGGACTGATGGCTTACCGTGCCGTCTGATGCACGAAGCATGAAATTTTTGCCAAAAGCGGTCACCCATCTCACACGCGAGCGCGCCCATTTGGCTTAGCTGCATAGACCGCTTGCGTTCTACGCTAGCCGCCGAGCCATGTGCGCTTCATGTACATATGTATCTACTGGTACCTATTAAAAATAATAAGTAGGGCTTTATTTGAACTATGTACAGGTATATTTTTATTTTTTTATAAATTTATGATTGTAAAACGGAATGGGACGGTAAGCCCATCAAACACTAATATCTAGAAGGAAAATATCGTTAATAAGGTTTGTAGGATACTAATTATTGTAATTCTAGCTATAACATAAATATTCTGCTCTATGAGATATGGAAAGATTACTAAGATTCATAATAAGTATAAAATTCCACTTACCAGCTTTTTAATTGCTACTACTATTAAACAATCACTATTAAGCAATTTCTTTCAAGAATAATATATTGTATATTATTTTAACATGAAATTTTATTTCAGAATAAATTCATTTTTTAAGATGGCGTGTCGTTTGCGGACAGTTTTCCTGTTTGTTCGCAGAAGGCTGTAAGTGGGCGCGCGTCGGTTTGTTCTAGTAATTACGTTATTACTCGCGCCGCACCTGTCATCTACAAACACTGCTCATGAATCTTCTCTTTGCTATCTCTGAATCTGGAATAAAAACTTAATTATTTCAGATACTGGGACGTTGAAAATAATAGAGATTTTTCCATCCCTGGACAATAGTATTCGTCGAAATAAATATGTAAGTGCTATCTATCATCGTTACTCTTATGACACGTGAAAACAATAGAGATAATATTATATTATAACTGTCAAATAAAATATAACTGGCAAGTGAATTCACCCACATTCCAACTTTGAAAATCGCAAATCGAGTGTCAATGCAAAATTATGGCGCCTTATAACTGACGTCGTGACATAAGTTATATTTGAATCTATAATAGGAACATATTTTTACATTAAGACAAATTTTACGATAAGTCTTGCTTGTAACTATCACTTGTACCCTTCGCATGTAATACATAGATACGATTTGGCAGTGACCGGCACGTTACAGTGCAGTTAGCAGCATGCAATTACGTCGGAACTTACATGTATGTACGTACATGCACGACACATACCGAGTGCATACATAATGCAAGCATCACAGTCTTTAATGTTAACGTGAAAATTATATTTGAGGAAACCGACTACGTTTATTTTATGTCGCGTTTTAATGCCTGGAATTAACGAGGAGGATTCATAAGAAGTGGAGCTTGCGAGCGATTCCAACGTTTTGTTTTGTACTTAAGTCGTTTAAATACTCACTTAAAAGAGTGACATTAAAAAGCAGTACCAAGAGAATAAATATGTATTATGTTGCTAGTTCTTTAGAATGTGTTTTAAATACGCTGACTTAGTTATAACTATAACAAGTAATATTTACAACGTTTACTCTCAAAGCTAATAATATAATTTATGTGAGCTATAATACTGACTGTTATAATTTGAAATGTTCTCGTAACTCCACTGAATAATATGCAACTATACACAGTTTTTTTTTGCGTCAAACCGTGTATTTAAAATTTCGGTATCTTCAAAAATAAAGATGTTCCCCAGTCAGTTACTCCCCAAAAATGGATTTTTGTATCACAGGAGGTAGTAATTCTTATTATTAATAATGTTTCCAGTTTTATTTCTTACAATGTTATAACTCCTTAAATTCTTTCATGTTTTATCTACTATTGTAAAATATATCTTTATGTTTTAAAGACCACTACAACAAAACAGGTTAAAAATATAATTATAAAATTGTCGTAAGTTACAATCTAAGTTCGATACGACATTTTTGTAATGATGCCCAAAATATTTGTATTAGGGAACATAAACATTTCGTGTATTATCTTACTGCAAATCTGTGAAGACTAAGCTATACAAGCTAATTACTTAAGCCCTGGGTGCCATACACCGTCATATATTTTCTCTGTATCGAAGAAGACACCGTCAGTGTATTGCCCGTAACTGGACACATCTGTCAAGTGGCAGCCGAGTCAGCTGCAGAGTCGTCGAGTGGTCGGCGTAAAATCTCAACCCTTTTTGGAAGATAAATAAAAACAAAATTTTCACATTTCTATGAAAATATAATCCTCATTCAGTTTTGTCACAACATAATCGGGTGCCTTCAGAAAAATATACAACGTAGCATTTTTCCTGCTAACATTTTGATGAAAATATAGCATGATATAATAAAATTGTGCGTCAGTTCTTGCCGCGGCCGTCCCTTGTCACAGCGCGGCGTTTGTGTAACCGTCATCGACATTTTCTCTTATTCCCAGATTTATCGGGATTCCGTAGAGTGGCAAGCGTAATGGATAGTATTGTACAATTTCTGCGTGTATGCGATTGTTTCAAAATAATATGTCATTTTGGTTGATAGATAGATAAGAGTACCGTTCTCCATGTTAATTATTTGATAGTATTTTCTTACTCCTCGAATGGCGACTACATCTCGACAAAAAATGCGCTGGCCACCCTCCAACGAGGTGGACTGACCACTAAATAAATACAGTGGCAAGCCGCTGGATTGGATTGGACTGGATTTACTGAGTGCAGGACTCTGAGAGCTCTTCTTTTTCGAGGTCACCAGATTGTAAAATAACAGCAGTTTTCATTTTCTTTAAAGGGAATGAAATTAATTAGTCTCCTGTTATACAAAAGCTTCTCTCAAAGCTTGCTACTGAACCCAGTCTTTAGCTCTGCTCATTGATTTACTTCTCGCTTTTCGGCGCAAGACATCGAGCTAATAACTACAGGAGGACTACCATGTAGTAATTATTCAGGGTACTTCACATCACATTTTAAAATGTGGATCACGCGGGCCTCTCGTATGTCGTATAGTCAGTCCAGTTAGTTTTCAAAAACTCTCGCACTTAGCTACGCATAAGTTCATCGTATACAGAGAACACTGCCAAAATGAGACATGCGTGTAAGAAAGGGATAAGATCCGTTTTATTTACAGGCTCGGGGTAGTAATAACTCGTCAGACCCTTCCTCAAGAATGTGATGTACGTACATGTTTTATATTAAGTTGTATGATTGTCTTTATTTGGTTGTATTCTTATTTTTTTTTAACAATCAGGTAACAGAACCTATATTACTATCAATAAAATTATATAATAAAATTACATAACAAAGATTAAAATAATTATAGGAATAAAAATAATTTTAATATAATACAATTAAAATAAAATAATGAAACAACCAGAAATAAAACGGACAGAGCTTTTGCATTTTTATTGATAAGCAGAATGACTCAGAATAATGGCTGGTGATGGCTTATATGGAGACGACTCCCTCATTATTGGCTACGGCTTGGCTAGGCAGAAGGGAGACGTCAATATGGCAAGGCTCCGATTGGCTAGCTGGTTGATGCGTTCGTTACAGTAAATTAAAGATAAAGAACTAATTGCCCGCAGGATTTTTGACATTTCTGTCACAGCAGTGCCTGATGTACGGGATTTATAGACATTTATAATTTTCATATAATAGTACTATATTTGGTCTTGGCCGCAACCCTTTTTGCGTCCCACTACTGGAAACGGGCCCCTCCTTATGTCTTCCCCTTATTGGGGAGGCCTGGAGCTTACTCCACTGGAGCTTACTGCTCCAATGCGGGTTGGTGGAGTTGAGTGTTGAGTAAGTTTGGTCTTAACTTAATTAAACATACATTATTTTGGTTCATCTGGTGACGTTCATTTTAAATACTGGACCCGTAGCTCCTGCCATTAAGCTTTTTTTTACTTATTTAAATGGAGTATGAGACGAGCATACAAGCCACGTGGTGTGAAGTAGTAGCTGCAGTCCAAGGACATCCACGCATAACATCAAGTATGCCTAAGTCTCTTCTGGTTGTCTGCAGTTGCGCTGCAACTGTGAAGGCTGACGCTCGCCGCATGTTAGTCTGACCGGCAACTGCAACTGTCCACCGAAAAACAATAGAATTGCATCAAGGCAGCGGTGGGTGCAGCGGCGATACTTCCTCTACCCAATAAAGTTATACCACCGATATAAAATTCGACCTCGTTTGCGCTGTTTATTAAATGACCGCAGAACCACCAAGCGCTACGAAGTAACATAACCGTGTGCTAATTTATTCAATAAAAAATATATAGGCTTGGATCGTTCAAGCAATGAACTTAAGAAATGAGGGCCATTACGCACTCAGAATTTCAACAAGTTAAATGTCTTTAATTACCTCTTAACGCTGGCAGTTATATAACTGTACTTTTGTTAATTATTATGTGGCTACATTAATGTCAATAAAGAGGCAGTGAAGCAGAAGTAAATATGGGAGAAGAAAAGTGAAATAAGAAATTGGTTCCAAATGTCTGATTCCTGATGATGATGATATGCTTAAATGGCGGGAAACCATCGCGACAGCAAAACTCACGTATATAAACAAGGTAATTGAAACGCTCTTACTTGAAACATTATCTTTTGTTTTATTTGAGCTTCAATTTTTTTTTAATTTTTATTTATCCCACTGCTGGGCACAAGTCTTTTTACTGAAGTGAGAGAAATTTAGGCCATAGTCTAGAGCCAAGGGCGGATTGGTGGACATTATGTCTTCGAGAAAATATGAGTTACTCTGAAGCATGCACGGTGATGAAAAACATCATGTTTAATTAAATATCACAATAATTAACCTCACCATGGCGCAGAGTGTACAATAATGCCACGCCAATTTTTTTAACCTTATTTCCGAGCGTACTACTAAAAATTTATAGAAGATTATATTACACGTAGTCCGCAAGAGTTTTCTTTATATATTCTTTAAGCAAACACGTTTGCTTGCTTGCAACTACACTATTTTAATTGCTGGCAACTACACTACTAAAGAATAGTAAAACAAGTAGACTTGTAAAATTATGTCGGCATTACGACAGTACAACATGCCGTGTCGACGGCACGACAGTACAACGGTGGCGCTAGGGTCAAGAGTGACCATAGAGAGTTGCTCTAGCGGAGCGTCGTATCGATGGTAGCGTGACAGCCACAGTGTCATTCCTAGATTCTTATTAAAGGAAACATGGTGGACGTGTTGTGCACCACGTAACCGACGAATCGCTACCGATCCAGGCTATCCCCAAAAATTATTAAGTGATAGCTTTCCAAATTATAGAATCATAATCATTTTTAAGTGTGAGTAAGTTAATTTTCGAAATAATAATGATTATTATAATTTTCTATCAACCGTCTTTTAATTGTCAATTTCCTCGCCCACATGAATAACTCTGATGTGTGACCACCGCTCGTCTACATATAAATATTTATTTTTATTTACAAAAATTATACACTATGTGAACATTACAGATAACGATTTCCAAGACGATATAGTTTTTCAAAAAGTCGGCTGCCGGCCGCTCTGCGAAATACAGTAAGGGATGAAAAAAATGTCTACTTCAGAATCCGAAGCGACCACACCGTTGAGCATTGTAAGTGCTCGGACTAGCGGTGACTCCCTCACAAAGTGAAGTCTACACATGGGCACTGTTGATAGATCGTGTCTGCGAGCTCTTTCGTCCTTCTCAGGAACATTCAGGGCAACCAGCGCCAGTACTGTTGGGCTATGTACTCTGCCTCTAAGAAGTTGATAGAAGCACTCCAACAAAGTTATATTACGTCGCTGTTTGAAAGTGTTCTAATATTTTGTTTCAACCTAAAGGAATATCAAAATTCCATTTTCTTGACGTAAGTAGAGCGGAAAAATTTATTCATAGGCCTTTGAAATATATTTTTAAATCTGAATCAGTATGAAATAGCGAATTCTTCAAATAAAATCATACAATGTTACCGACCTGAGTAGGCTCTTTTAACATTCAAATTCTCCGCTACGCGCAGAATGGCGTCCGGCGTATGAAACTTTTTTAGAAGCATTCATTTGCGTTGAATCATTTTATGAAGCTTTGCTATTTCCATTAGAAGTAGAAACTATGAGATTAAATTATGTTTTTTAAACATAATTGTGCTCTTTCCTAGCTTTATTTATTTCATGTTCATACATATTTATTTATTCTGACGAAACTTTATCCCCAGAATAAATAAGTCGCGTCAGATTTTTTGAAGTGAAAACTTCTTTAGCAGCGTTGTGCACTTTTTTTGGGATGGGTAAAAAATGTTAAACTCGCGTCAGGACACGTGGCCTGATCGAATATTCGTAAGACGGAGGGGTGACAGCTAATGACGGCTCGAATGTCTATACTTGTAAAATTCGTTTATATCAGGTATTTAAAATATGGACATTGAACAAAGTGCATCTATTAATGAAAACAGTGACGAAGAAATAGTGAAAGAATGAAAACGTACTGAAAATACTAGATGAAAAATAATACTGATAATAAAAGCAATTCGTGCGGAATTATTCCCTAACCATTACAAAATATAAAAAATGCACAACGTTAATGTTCAAGTTTTCACTTTTGTGGGCATTACCGGAGTTCAACCCGTTGTTTTTTTTTACAGTAGCTATGATTCAATCAGGATAAAAATCTGATAGTATATAGCATAGAAATATAATGATCATTGAATTTTGATTTTATTGTAATTATAAACAAAATATATTCCTGAATAAATCTTAACATTAAAATGAATTGCAATAAATGACCCATTTTTTACGTGTTACTGAAAAAATTACAAGAAAAAAAAAGTTATTATGTTGTCCGCAATAGTTAATTTAAGGGCATGTAAACATGTTTCGTTTAACGACGAGATGGTTTATTACTGGCTACAACACCGATGAAGAATAATGTAAAATTTGAACCAAGCCCCACAAAATATACCTACTTTAAACTTTAATGTTCTGTTCCGGGGCGTGAAATTATTATTTTAACACAATCTACAGAAGAATCTGAAGTCTATTATACTATACACTGAATAACTAGAGCAGAAAAATAAATATTCTTAACTATGCTTTTGCCAATAAATTGTACTAAACAAATTCATATACCTACTCATCATGAGCTGTCTAATAGTACATGCTTTTATCTACACATTTACTTCAATTGTAACTTAATATACTGTTAAACTCGGTGTAAAATATTTTTTTACTATAACAGGTAAACCTTTTCGGATTCTAATAATATTCAGGAAGTTATGCCCGGTTTACATTATTCCAGTCCAGCGATCAAATCCAGCACTGGATTGCTTATTGGAAAAACGTAGACCAGCACTGGAATGCACTGAATGTGAGGCCAGCACTGGGCTGGATTTTCACTGGATCACTGGACTGGAATAAAATAAACCGAGCATTAGGTTGTAAAGTTCGGGATCGGTTTAACACCAATTAACACCAACGTACAGGAACCAGTCGCATTGCAAGTACCTGTGCTACCGTTCCCGACGTTGTGTAAAGAACAGTAGATTTCTGTTAAAACTGCTAGAACCCTACTTTTTATATCGATGGCTAGAACAAACAAAAAATATTGAAATAACTGCTATTTCTTTCTAATGCAGCCAATAAATAATGCCAACAACTAGCCCAAGAATATTAATTATATAATATGGTGTACCATAAGTTGTCGTCTAGGTATGGCAACCACGTTTTTTTGGCAAATAGAACACAGGCCATCCTCCAACCATATAAAAAGTCGGCTTACACAACGTAGGGTTTGGAAGGCTTGGGAGAGCCAAATCAGTGAAATTGCTTTCCAATTATTACGATTCCAAAATCCAGCAGTTATAATTTATTTATTTATTTGCATTCAATATGTTAAAATTATTCTTATACTAGTGGCCGCCCGCGACTTCGTCCGCGTGGACTTTGGTATTAGTCATAGCATGATGTTATATAGCCTAAAGCCCTCGGGTGGCTTCCCTGGGGTTGCCCGTGTCCATAGGCGACGGTGATCGCTTAACACCATACGGCCCGTCTACCTTTAAAAAAGCCTTCCCCAATAAATGGACTATCCAACACAAAAAGATTTTTTCAATTGGAACCAGTAGTTCCTGAGATTAGTTCGTTCAAATAAACATACAAATGAACGAACGAACAAACTATTCATCTTTATTTATATATTAAAATATTGATTAACGGGCTAATATAAAAAAATATTAATAAGCCAAAGACAATACTATACTTTATTAATCTATGAAATAAAATAAGAAACATAAAAGTTTTCTTTTCTTTTAATATTGAATGGCTAAAAGGAGTTTTATACAATGCCGTAAAACTAATTAAAAAAAAGAAACATAAAAGACAAACATGAAAATTTTGATAGCTGCGTCAAAATGTAAATAAACAAACACAGAAAGTAAATAATTTTGTGAAGAAATAATAAAGGAAAAGCAAAGTATAAGAATAAAACAAAAGGATACAAGTTATAAGATACGATAATGGACGTGAACGAAGTAAGTAATAACATGTAGTGTATTTATAACACTTTTTTGCATTTCATTCATTTCATTTGCTTCCCGTGGGAATGAGATATTTTCCCGCAGTAAAAAGTACCTTATTTCCTTTCTCAACTTCCTTTCTATGTTAATGCCAAATTTCATCAAAATCGGTTTAGTGGTTTAAGCGTGAAAGAGTAGCAGACAGACAGACAGAGTTACTTTCAAATTTATAATATTAAGTATGGATTAACAGGTGGTATGTCAAATAAATTTAGGCTACATTATGGATTAACAGGTGGTATGTCAAATAAATTTAGGCTTACACATTCAGCTAGTCAATAGCATGCAAATTTATAATAACAAGTTGTTTCTAATAACTTGAATTAAATTATATGAATATAACAATATTACTCATTTTAAAAATTCTAAGTATAGATATTAAATACTTAACACTAGGTATAACTTAACACTAATACATTATATATAATGTATTTACTATAGATTTTGTATCAACATTATGTCATTTGAATAAAAAAATATATGTAGTTTAATTCCAACTCTGAACAACATTAAATTTGTAAAAAATAAATCAATTCCATACTTGTAGCAAAAATAATTGGTGTGTTAAGATTTTATTTTTCCAATTAAAAAATCCTGTGGTGTAAGGTCAGCTCATTTATAATGATGAAGAAAACGCTTTTAATTTCTACTTGGCTTCAATTTAGTTTCTATTTAAGTTGCGGGGGATTTTATCAATCGTCGGGCGTCGCGACGACTCTCCCTAATGGACACACACTCAATTAGCTTTTATTACCGGCGTCGTTCAATTTAACGCGTTACTGCGGTCGCTTTCAGTACTATGGACGGCGCCTATTTATTTCGTCATAACGCCGTTTTTTCTAAATTCGGCCGACTCCAATTATACAAAATGTCATTTCCTTCTCGCTCATTTCACACACTTTGGGGAATAAAGATTTACCTCTGTAATTTAATTTGGTGGTTTGATCATGTCGTAAACATAAAAAGCGTGTTAATTTTTTTAAAGCATTATGTAGTAAAGAGTGCTAGGCCGCTAGTGTAGAACGTAAGCGATCTATGTAGCAAAGCTAAACGGGTGCACACGGGTGTAAATTGGGTGACCGGTAATGGTAAAAAATTCATGCGCATTTTTGAGCTTCAGAGGGCACATTAAGCCGTCAGTCCCGGTCTACCAACCCGCATTGGAGCAACATGGTGTAGTAAGTTCCAGTGCTCGCCAGTAATGAGACTGGTTGCCAGCAGTGGGACCTAAATAGGACCTAATCGCCAACATAGTAATTAATATAACACTTAAAAAGCGAGTTTTTAATTAAAGCACAAAAAAGTAGAGACCTAAAAATATTATTTTAATAAGCGCAACCCAATCTTCTTTTGTGAAATGGAGTGGATTGAAAAAATTTGAAAATGAACGAAGTTAAACTTTCATCTTGCATGATACAACTGCATTCGTAATAAAGTTCTCAGACCTATAAAGGGTCCACAAACAGCTTATATATATTATATATAATAAATATATATAACAAATGATAATTCGCTAAAATCGCTAATTAAAATCGCTAATTAAAATCGCTAATTAAAATCGCTAAATGTCTGCCTCTCTCCAACGTGCAATGCCTTACCAAGGCGCACTTGTTATTCGAATTTATTGTGTAACATTTACATAGAATTAAATAAATAAATAAAAATAATTTACATTTTAGAAACAAAAAATCATTTAATAAGTTAAGATTTTATTTTGCCAATTAAAAATGCCTGTATCGTAAGGACAGATCATTTATAATGATGAAGAAAACACTTTTAATTTCTACTTGGCTTCAATTTAGGCTGCGGGGAGTTTTATCAATCGTCGGGCGTCGCGACGATCCTACCTAACGGACACACACTCAATTAGCTTTTATTACCGACGACGTCATTCAATTTAACGCGTTCCTGCGGTCGCTTTCAGTACTATGGACGGTGGCTATTTATTTTGTCATAACGCCGCTTTTTCTAAATTCGGCAGAATCCAATTATACAAAATGTCATTTCCTTCTCGCTCATTTCACACACTTTGGGGAGTAAGATTTACCTCTTTAAATTTAATTAATTTAGCAGCACTCTTATCGTGCTGTAAATATGAAAAGCATGTAAAAAATTGTAAATATAGTTAGTAAAAAATGCAATTTTTCGATTTGAATACTGGATTTTTTTTTTTGTTTAAATAGGGAATTACGAGAACGTTCATTTTTTAAAAGTGTTTAATTCAATCATAAAGTGCTTATGGATATAACACTAAAAAGTGACCTAAAACTGCAATTAAATATTACATCATTAAATTTCACGCGCAATTTTACATTCATCACTTTCACTCTGTGATGACGTCACTTGGTCATGTCAAAAAATGCACATTGCATCGCTAACACCTTTTTACATAGCCGTCAAATTATGGCAGCTACTGCTCCGTTTAAAAATAAATATTAATATTAATAAATATTGAAGAAGTGAGTATTTCAAAATGTATTAGAAAAATGATTTTTGTGGTAAGATGTAAAATTTTTGGACTGCTAATAACCTAAGCTATCTCAATCGTATGTTTTTATATTAGAGTAAAATACTCTAAAGTGCAACTCCGTCTTTCTTTATGTACTCGTAATAGAAAAGATTTAGAGAATTGCAAGGTGAATGACGTTAAACTTTCATCCTGCATGATACTTTTTCATTTGAAATAAAGATCACAGACCTGCGATGAGCCTTTGAACAGTTTATGAGCATTCAAACGTACACTCAATGACGATTCATGGAACAATGCTCGTAAGCGTAATAACAAAAGCTACTCTTTATCAAAACTGGGACGCTTCGCAGAGCTTGCCTAACTCATATTTCTACCATTATAGTCTCGTGGTACTTACATTTGGTACTTATTACCTTGTGCTCAATCAAGTACACTAGCTTTTTGACGCCAATAAACTTGAAAAAGTTACTAAATATCCAGGAGGAACTGGAGCGAACTGGAGAATCCTCGTAGCGAATTAGATGAACAGAACAACCTTATTAGGTACATTAAAGAATTGAACATCAATTATTAATGTGCATTAAAATATACACTTGCTATAAATTTACCTAAACACTCCAGCTCAGAAGTGCCATCTAATAAAGATGCCATTGTTACATGCATTCTATACTAATAAGTCAAACACACTTAGCCCGGTGTTGATAAAAATTATAGTCTTTGTTAAATTAAACAATGCTGTATACACTAACAGCGTTATTCATAAAAATTCATTAAATACATTTCTAAGCATTATAAAACAATTTCATTAATTAGCATTTAAACAGTGTTAACAAGTGAGAAAGTTCAATTTGACAGCCATTAAGACATAGATTAAACTGATGGTTATAATAATAATAATAATAATAATAATAATAATTCCTTTATTTCAGGCATCAAGGCCCATACAATAAATACCTTACAGACTAGCATATATAATAATTATAACTTAAAAACTACGTCACACTTTTTGCGGCGATGTGAGCGCGGGTCCGGTGACTTCTGGCGGTCGTCGACGTCCATGATACTTTCGGAACACGACCCCCTTTGGCCACAACTTCTCGTCCATAAAAGTACTGAGAAATTCAGTGGGGACACGCACCGCAAACGAACTAAAGTTCACTGCGTTGCGTGACTCCAACTTCTCAACACTTAATACGAATTTCGTCTTCACTTTCAGGTACTCCACGACATCGGAGGCCTTCGTAGTGAAGTGAAGTCGAGAGACGTAGATGTACGTCGCTGGGATGGCGGGACGCAGCAGATTGTTGTGTCCAGTCGGTGCAGTGCCGCACTGGTTGCGACAGGGAGGCCTCCTCTTTTTCCGCTCCACCTTGATGAAGCCGTCCCTATCGGTCTGCCCCTTAGGCACTGTACTACGAGGGGGTTCCTTGCGAATATTTTCGCTCCCACTCTCGATCCTCACTTTAGTCCGCTTTTCGGGTTGCTGGCGGGTGGCAGCGGCGGCGTAGTCACGTTGAGGAGGTAACGTAACTTGCGCAGGCGAAACCTCCGCGGGGGGAGGCAGCGGGCGGGCAGCGGATGCGACACCGCTGTCACGTGCGGGAACAGCGGCCGGTGACGCGTCAAGTTTCGCTGACTCGACGCTTGACGGCGAAGCGATGCATGCCCCGCGACGCGTGTTAATGTTATTGGCCTCAGGTGACCTAGTTACTGCCAAAGTAATGCGCATTGTTTCAACTTCGGCCCGCAGGTCACTGATGGTGTTCTGAGACGCCTCTAACTTTAGCACAACATCCGCCAGGCTCGCCTTCAGGGATGTAACCTCCTTCAGCAGCCTAGTGACGTCGACATGGTCGAACGTGACGGGAGGCAACTTATGTAAGTTCCTTGCCACGAAGGTCGGCACGTCGTCAGGATCGGTCACCTTCAGTATGTTGATGATGTCCTGAAGGCTTCGCTCCCCCTTTTCATCCCTTCTGCGGGACTGCATCTGGTCGATCTTGCCTATCGACTCATACAGGAGCGTCTTCGATTCGATGATCTCCTCACATGAGTAGTTAGACGAGCAGATCTGGATGATACTGACCTCGTCCATCGTATCGATAGCGTGCTGGAGAAACGCCAGCAGTTCATTGGCTATGAGTTTTTCAGAACTCATAGCCATTATAACGTGTCGCGGCAATCGCCGCGCAGATCGCGAATAGTAATTTATTCTTCGTTATAAACAACTTTTATGAACATTGTTAATATTTATTTAAATACGGACGTTTATGAATGACCATTTTTTAAAACATTCATTTATTATTGCTTAAAATTCAAATAACTTTTCGAATTAGGCTTTTAATAATATATTTACAATATACGATAAAATAACTCGGTCGACACTTGAATGCCCCAGTTCACTCCGAACAGTTCCCGTCAAATACCAATGAGTGCCCTCATTAGTGGTTCCACTATCCCGCACAAAAGGCAACAATTTCTGAAACGGAAACATTTCCGTACCTAGTTTAAAGAGCTTAAGTATATAAAATGTCACGTGAAAATTTAAATAAACGGAATAGGTACCTAACTCTTTTATTAACACGCTTTTACTAGCTTCACTTGTAACTATGTATGTAAGAAAATCTTGGAATCTTAATTTGACCCACTTCTCGGTCTTCGATTAGGATGAAATATTGCACACGATCTGAGTTGTAATGACAATACATGACTAGCTAAGAAACGTCATTACAAATCTAATATGGCGGCCTCCCCAAGATGGCGGACAGGCTATTTGAAATGCACCTCCATGGGTATCAAATGAAAGGGTTTGCTGTCAGGAATACGAAAACGAATCCAACAGGGTGGTCATTCAAGATGGCGGATTGGTTATTTGAAATGCACCCCCATGATATGGGTATTAAATGAAAGGGTTTGCTGAATGGGATACGAAATTATTGGAAAAAAAACCAACTAAAAATTAAAAATAATTAATGTAGTTTAAAAAACTAAAAAACACGCTTTTGTGAAAATACGAACTATAAAGTAAAAAAATAAGAAGAAAATGTATTTTACTGTAAAAAAAGCGTGGGGTGGTTTTTAAGATACCACTGACACCATGCACCCGGCATGGCTTCGTTCTTATGATTTAACTTTTTTATTTTATTTGAATACTTGTATACTACTCGAACATGGTGCTCATGGTTTTTTTTAGTGGTCGCAATTTAATAGTCAAGTGGTCGCTGAAGCCCTTGTACATCTATATACAACCTCAAACAAGCTTGCTACTCCGGAGGCTGATGGTTGCCTCATGTAAGTCTTACCTTCAACTGCAACTTTTCCACCGAAACATAATAGAGTTGCTTCACGGCAAAAGTTGGTGAAGCGGTGGTACATCCCAGGTCAAAAACGATTAAAGTTCTACTACAATATTTTTCTTTCTCTGCAATTTAGTGTCTTTGATAGAGTTTCCTCCGCTTTACCCTATGAAATGGACTCAGGATTTAATTTCGCACGTGCACCGCCCATGTTCAAATAAAAAAAACTCAATCCGTTGTAAGTACCTCTCAGTACTTAATTATAGCACTTGTGGAAGTACGTTGAAATGCATATTAAAATTTCATTATCACCGTCCTGTCACCGAGAACGAGATGACGGCGCCGAAGTAGCGGTACATACATTTACTATGCCCGCGTGTCCACCGCACGCCCATCACCCGAGCGACGTCATCCCGGTGCATCATCATAAAATCGGTGCGAAATAAAGTCGTTCTCGTAGACGGTCCGGTGACGGCGGCGGTGGACAAACGCTGAAGTGTCATCTCAAGCATACCCTGTACGCCCCGATCCTATTGTTATTATCTTCAGAGTAACATCGCGAGCGTGTGGAGATAATGTAGTTATTATTGCAGCAGTATGCAGATACTGTAGTTATGATTAATATGTACTTGCTTTTATATAGATGCTGCATCGTATGAAATAGGAAAAGCTAAGTCCCTGCACTTCGAAACCTACGTATGTTGGGTACTAGACGTATATGAGATTAAAATTAGATTTAATTAATTCTACAACTAAAAATTTTGGTAACCGAAATTATCGTAAGTGTATTTTTAAATGTAGCTCATTATAGGCACAATAATGAAACTTTGAGCTCTCTAGCATTATAAGGGCTGAAAACATAACGAAACTCTTTGAAAAAAGATAGATAAAGCACAACATTTGAGCCATTTGGAAATTGCAATTAAGATCTCTAGCGATCTAGTATTTCTGTAAAAACGTAGAATGAACACTCCAAGATCAGATCTTGTCATTAATCAATGCGATCGTAAGTATATCGTATTTCATCCTCACGAATAAGAGCACGCCATTTCAATCATTTAGAAATTTCAACTGAGATCTCTAGCGATAGCATTTCTGCAGGAACGTAAAATGAACATAGAAATATTAGATCTTGTCATTAATCAATAGGAGCGTAGGTATGTATGTCATCCCGTTCCTCCCGAATAGTTTACATGAACTCCAATGTGATGTACAACGTACTCTTTCGATTTCATCGCCTCTTCGGAAGTGAGAAATATTGAGTTAAAGAAATCTCATACAGTAACAGATATACTACTATTACTTACCCAAAAACTAAAAGTGTGGTTGTTTGTTTATCATCCTTTCACGTCGTTACGTTACTACGGATTGATCTTATTTTTGACGTGACAACGTCTTAAATTAGGTTGCGGCTGGGAGTCACTTATGAAAAAGAGTAACGCTCGGTAACGTAACGATGAGTCACCGAACGAGAGAGAGGCCCGCCGAAGTTTACATGTACAATGTTTTAGTAAACAAAATATATTTCTATAGTTAAAATTTGTGCAATTCTTATTTTCATTCAATTCCTTGTTCCTATTGTGCAATTTAATTATATTCATATCAATAAAAAAGACGTTGTCACGTAAAATCTTCGCCCGTAAAACCGACTTTACAGGCAACCATTTTTTTTTAGGGAGATTTTGGGTTGGAGATAGACATAGGCTACTTTTATCCGGGGAATAATTAATTCCTGCGGGAAAAAATGTGTAGCCCGTGCCTGCGGTCGGAATGCTAGTCTTGTAATAAAGAGTGCCGTTACCCGTAACGAATGATGTAGTATTGACTTATTACGTTTACAGCAGTTTCGCATGATTGCCTCTCCGTACTCAATGAAAAGTGTTTTGTGAGAATGCAATAAATCCAATATGCGCCATTCCAACATTTTAGATATTGAAATTGAAAAGTTTCTTTTGATCGATTATAAATCGTAGAAATATTGAATAACTATAGCAGTTACAGTTCAAAAGCCTATTGTTATGTTTTTCATGCCTCCCTGGACTCATTGAAATGTCCCACACTACTTAAGTAAGACTCCGTAGAATTCAAAACAAAGAAAGAAAAAATATTTATTTCATATTAGGAATACAAAATATTAAATTCGCTTAATGAATGTCATTTTTCCCCGATCATCGCCTTTAGGTGCCTATTTGGGCTAGATGTTGAGCTGAGAGAGAAAAGGCGGCGGAAAAAAACTCTCCGAAGCACTCTTTTAAAAAAAGTATATTAATATATTTGAGATAAAGATAACAGAATGGCTATGGATGGACAATGGGTACACGTGACAACTGATCGTGTGAGACACTATAAACCCACTTCCACCTGCTCACAGATGCGAGTGATTACTAAAAATAATACATTCTATGAATAAATAGCCTTGCATGATTCATTCCCAAGCACCTTTATTATTAAGATAGTACTTATTGTTATGGTAAGCCTTGCGGCAGAGGATTAGGACTTTAGCACCTTTTAAGAAGGCAGTCCACTTCTTAAAAGGTGCTAAAAGCAGGGTTTGAATCTTTATTGGGTCATATGTAGTTTTATATGAAGTTTTTTTCCGTCTGTTCTTTTCTTCAGCTCAGCATTGCCTAAGCGCACCCAGAGCAGACAGAACAAAAAAATAACGTTCACTAAGAGTTTAGGAACCGTAAAGTGAATAAAGAATATTTCATTTCATTTCATTTCATATCTTGATGGAAATCCCAATAAAAGAATGACTTTTTTATAGAGCCGGCATTTCAGAAATGCAATGAAAATATTTACATATGTAGCAGGGTAGAAAAATTGTAAATGCAAAATTCAAAGAACTTCTAGTCGTTAAACAAAACAAAATATAACTCGTATTCACGTTACTATGTCGTCTATTGTTACATCGTCGCTTCTAATAACTCTATCCAGCCTCAATTAGAAATGACGTGTAATTGTTTGTAGCAATATGCGTCATTTCGATTCTTTTTTAAAGAAAAAAACGTAGAATAGCTGTGAATGTACATCAAGCATTCAAAAATATACAAGGTCTCACAACGATCCCTAATATTATATGCGCACGTATAATAAATACTACCTACATGTTATTACGTCCATGTTAGTATGTATAATATTTTACATATATTTTGTATGTTGCGTATAACTCCGTGCAAAAGAAGGTTTAATATTTTCTTCGTCTATATACTTATGTATGTAATATTATTCAATTATTTGTATGTAATTTTTTGTAATATTATTCAATTATTTTCAATGTGCACTCGATCTTTCAAACTATTAAACTGATTTTTATCATGAAAGTGTCATGAATAACTTAATTAACCCTTAGAGCAACAACCTTCAGGGGAGAGGGCATAGCGACACGTTTCGATACATAATTTTTGTGCCAAATCTGGTGCGGGGAAAGAACGCACACATTTTAATTTTGTCACACATTCACAAATATTCTTTCATCGCTACAGACGCATACGTTTCTAAATATGTCAATTTCAATTAACAACGTCATTTTCTATGCACCGTCAACACTGATACCGACACACACTGACACACTAGTTGTATATTTATACAACTTCTATTTAGAAGGCACATTGTGCATGGACGTTGCGATGAGGGGTTCGCTCGTAAAGGCCACTCCTCTGACTGGTGTCATACCTGTCAATTTTGACGCTCTAAGAATTAACCGAAGTAATAAAAACAGTTATATGTATATAAAACCAAAAACCCTACCGCTGAAAAAAAGAACATTTGTCACATTTCTGAAATAAAAATAGCATGCAGTATAAAGTGACCAAAACACTGATATATTAAGGTAATCAATTTATTTATTTACATTTAAGTACCTGGACGCCCGAGCGTTGCTCGGATAAAAACAATTGATTTTCTTGGTTTATTTTTTAGCAAACCATTCATTGGCTTAGTGTTACTTAACAAAGCCTTTTGAAATACCTAGCTCCCAATTTTAAAAAAATGTCACATATAATTTAAAACGCAACTTGCCTACTTGAGGCTCGAACCCGGGTCTCTAGCTCCGTAGTGCTTTCGTAACCGTTCGATCGAGAAAGTTTTAAATACATTGACGAATTTTTTATAGAGGTCTTTCACATCGACATTGTCATTTGTTTGAAGGGCGTATTGACGGTCGACATTTGACGGCTTTCTACGATACAATATTATTAATATTCTCCAATAAATGTCAGTAAGAGTAATTTTATATATAACGGCATAAACATTAAATGAAACGACAATTTCTATCAATAAAAATTTGTTGGATCGATTTATCATCCCCGAAACCAGGGTACTAAATTTCGTCAAAATTTCTGGAGCCGTTTCCGAGATTCAAAAAATATATTTAGATATAACAAGAATTGCTCGTTTAAAGGTATTAGATAAGTACGGTTTCTTAGCAAATAGTTGTCAAGTGCAAATAAAATATCGTTTACAATGTCGGGCTGCTGGCTCATTGACATGGAACCCATAAATAGTGTGGAAAGCAACAGCTGGCATGAAAACACAATTCAACAAGCTATTGATTGATCACTTTATGAGTTTTCAGTGACAGTTACATTAGCCCGTTTTGTTTATTAAAATTTCATCTTATTAACTGATCAATTACCTGATGGCATAAAATGAAATACCCTTATTGATAGTCTGTCATTTAAGTTAGTCCGGCTATGAATGTTGTGAGACGTGCACATACAGTTTGTTTTAATGTGCGTAACCTAGAGAGCACTCAGTGTCGAGTAATGCCAGCATGACATTTCATGACAAGTACACGTACAAGAATTGTCGGCAGTGAGTCAATATTGTTTGTATAGTCTAAGCAATAAGTTGAAAATGGTGACTAATAGATTTTGCATAACTTTTCAGATTTATTAGATAATGTTCTAAAAGTTTACTCACACAAGCGCGCTTGTAAGTACGCATCACTAGGTACTACAACCAGAACTGAATTTAAGCGAATTTGAGAAAACTTGAGAAAACTGAATTTGAGCAAACTTCGAGAATACCTTTAAACGAGCAATTCTTGTAAATACCTATATCTATAATTTGAATCTTGGAAACGGCTCCAACGATTTTCATGAAATTTAGTGCCCAGGGTTTCGGAGGTGATAGATTGATCCAGCTATGTTTTATTTTTGAAATATGTCGTTTTTTCGAATTTTCAGCGATGATTAACTTAAATATAAACTGAGAAATATGACTCTAATTGACATCTATTGGAGAATATTAATAATATAGTAGCGTAGAACACTGTCAAACGCCATCCGCCGATCCGCCGCTCAAATAAATGACAATGTCGATTTGAAAGTGCTCTATAATTTCGTCGATGGAATTATCGTATCCTTGGTCGAATGGTTACGTAGGCCGACTACAGAGTTCGGGTACCCAGATTCAAACCTCAAGCTAGCATGTTGAGTTTTTTTTTGTGACAATATTTTTTTTTTTCATTGGGAGTTATTTCAGAGGCGTTTTGTGAGTGTTTTACTTAAAATTAAACTAAGGAAATCAATAGTTTTTATCCGAGCAACGCTCGGTGGTCCAGGTACTATATTTAAAGCCAGAAAGGTCATATTTTTACCAAATAATGTATTCATTTTTAATGTTCTCATACTACGCCAACTTTCATTGCGCAAAAACATAATTGGGTTTTATGACTATATCGAAAGCAAATACTTCATTAAAATAATAATTTGTGTTTGTACTCCCGAATAATAATATTTGTCTACAAATAAATAATGCCATAAAATGAATATGGTCCAATAAATACTAGATAGGTAATTAATATAAAAAGATGATTGCGCCGCGTTCGTAATAGCCGTTCATATTACTCGTACATTTTCGATAATGATTACACGAATATTAAAATTGAACACGTGTAGACGCAATAATTTGACTGCTTCTGACCTAAATATGATCAAAACTTTACTCTCCAATAGTGTTTAAGAAACCCTTACGAAAATAACATTAAAGATAAAAAAATCTTTATAAAATACATTTGAAATAGTTTGTACCTACATGAGGAATCCTTTAAACATTATTAATAGCGCAAGCCGTTTTTTGTCCCAGTGATTACGGGACGATGCCTGCACATAAAAAATCGTTTATAGTTTTATTTTGGAGTATTTATTTTGAAGAGCTCAAGTTGTATAATCGTGTATTTATATTGTAGATAATATTAAATATAGGACCAATAATAATAAAGAAGCTTTAGAGCTTCACACCCTGTCACTCAACATTTCTAATTTGGCAAAATAATTCATATGAAATACAATAAAAAGAATTATACCGTGTAAAACAAAACATAACAAGATGCGTATGACAGCGCGATTGACATATATCTACCAACGAACAACTGAAACGAATGGTTCATAATAAATTCAGACAGACAAAATATCACTCTTAATAAAATAATTCAAACGTATATTTTGTGTCTAAAATTTTTTTGGTCTCTTTTAAATGAAGACGTGTCTAAAATGTGCAATATAAGTATTTTATGTTTGTTATTTTCTTTTGATACTTATCTCGAATTTCATAGTTTATTTCGAAGTATAGACATTCACAATTGTTACGCTTAATTTTGTCAAGTTAATCAAACGTTTGGGCTGTGAAGGTAATTGATTAGTATGAAGTCAATTTGAATTAATGTTGTGACAAAATGATGAGAAAACTTTGTTTGTTTCAGAAAGGCTATTATAACTAAAATATTGGATCGTTTCTATATTCAAATTAAATATAATGTTATCCAGTATAACCTCTTGTAGCTCAAAGCACATACGATACACATTTAGTTTATACATACGAATGTTACTTCGAGTATTACCGGATCGGTAGGATTCAGTTATTTGATTCCCTTGCGTAGGTTGCGTCCTATCCCGACCTCTCCTGTGTCTTACTGCTCAATTTCCTTGAGAAAATCCAGGATTAGGAAAGGTCGAAATAGCCTCTTGCGAGTTTATGAAAAACATTTACTGTTAATTGGCGGTTAGCTTTATTGTTACGGCGTTTAGCAATGAGCTTGTAATAATTGAGTTGCGATCTAGCAATTATACTGTTACATTTTTTTAGTTTGTCATATGTATGTATGTAGTATATATACCCTACATCTTTTTTTTATTCTTTATTGGAAAGGGCTTTGTCCTTACAACGATTATGTCGCCCTGATGAAATCAACAAATTACATATCAACAATTCAGTTCATTTACTTAAATCTTTTATCAACGAGTTTGTAAAGCATTCTGGCTGATACCGACGTGGGATCAGCCAGAATACTATTACAATCACCCATATGACCACACCACATATTTCGGACTTGACTTCTGAAGCTGGCGTTCTGGACACATTCCATTACTATATGATAAACATCATCTATTGTACCACAAAATGGATAGTTTGGAGACGTCGCTTTATTCATTAAAAAAATAAATTTATGGCCCGAACGCAACCTCAGAGCAGTTACCATCTCATTTCGAGACAATACTGCCTTATCAATCCACGGTGAATTCATAGGATGTGGCTGGATCGTTTTATACCATATTCCTCGTTCCTTCGATCTTTCGTTAAAGTACTCCTTCCACATATTATATATCTCATCTCTTATTCTTCCTATAAAATTACTATAATAGGGTAGATAATGGTAGGGTTCCCCATCTGTAGCGGCTTGTTTCGCTAGGCTATCCACAACCTCATTACCTTCAAGGTTTATATGCGATGGTATCCACTGCAAAACTATACCCTATATCGTGGGTAGGTATGCACACATACAAAGACAAAAACACAAACACCCTGAGAACAGAAATTTAAAATCATTATTCAAATTTCTGTTTCACCGGAAATCAAACCTGGGACCTTTTGATTGGCAGTCCGGCATTGCGCTACACGGATCATCAAAATCTCCAAAAAAAATAATAAGATTATTGAGGTATTAGAAGCAACATCGCAACGGTGGCCTGAAGTAACTGACAGACAACACAGGCGAGTTCATGCACTCTTTACATTTATTTTACTGCCACCCTTTTTGCGTCCCACTGCTGGGCACGGGTCTCTTTTCATTATTGGGGAAGCCTGGAGCTTACTCCACCACGCTGCTCCAATGCAGGTTGGTGGAGATGCGGGTTAGTGGCCAACCTGCTGTCGGATGTTTTCAAACCGCCCATAAGGCCTCCGACAAGGTTTAACGACTGTTATCTATCAACAAAAACCGGGACCGACGGCTTAACGTGCTCTCCGAAGCACGAAAACGCGCATGAAATTTTTTGCCACTAGCGGTCACCCGTCTCACACCCGACCGCGCCCGTTTTGGCTTAGTTGCATTGATCGTTTGCATTCTACGCTAACCACCTTCAACCTTCAATCAAACTCTTTACATTATACTAATTATACTCTTATAATAAAAGACAACATTGCGTTGCTTCTGCCGACTATTGAGTCACGTTGATTTTCACTGTGACAGTCAAACGTTTTTCAGTTTCGCTGAAAACTGAAATCTGTTTGAACAGACTTGATTGAAACGTCAATCAAATTTACCATTTATTGTTTCGAAGCTCCCGTTTACGTTTTCCATTAATTCTTAAAGTTAAATGTAATGGTCCCAGAAGCGAATGCATTGAAAAAATTTGGGTTTAAACAAGATGTCTCTATAATAGAGGTTATAAGTATAAAAGTAAGGAAATGTATATAATATTGGTACGACTGGAAAAAGCCAAATTAAGTGACTACAATGGGGATAACCCCATTTATATTTATTTGTTTCTTTCTGTTATTCATAGTTTTTTAATTGTAAATCTCTCCCTTTCACAATCAAAATAACAAAGTCGAAAACCCAAAACTTTTGACAGGACGTGAACTGTCAACGACCTTTTCCTACTGACTTAATAACTTTATCATAATTTTTCTTGTATCATATGTGAAATGCCATATTGTAACAAATTGAAGCTCATTGATTTTCATTCAAGAACTTTTATTTTACAAGATATTTTTTTAAATGTTCGATGAAGTGCCTTTTATATAGGCACTGATAGGTACGAATAGTCCTGTTTAGGAACAGGACTATCTAATACATTTTAATGAAATTATTGTCCAGGGGGTTTCAGGGACATTATATCGAACTAGTTAAATTTCATTTTTAGAAATTGCCTTTTTGTACGTATTTTCAACGATATGTATAACTTAAATAAAAACTGAAAAATATGACTCTTCCTGTCATCTATTGGTGAGTATTAATAATAATTTGACGTAGAGGCCGTCAAACTGCATATTATGCCTGCCGTTCAAACAAATGACAAGGCCTATTTGAAAGAGCTCTACATGCTTAGGCTAACTACGGAACTAGAGACCCGGGCTCAGACCCCGTGAAATATTGTGAGCCATATTGTGTGACTTTTTTTTTAAATGGAGAGCTATTTTAAATGGCATAGTAAAGTAACACTAAGCCAATTAGTGTTTTGTTTGAAATTAAACTAAGAAAATCATTTTTTTTATCCGAGCAACGCTCTGTCGTCCGGGTACTATCTACGAGTATTTAACTATGTAAATAAGTAAACTCATGCACAATCGGTGCGGCTGCGCTAGGGGAAACTCATGTAGTGTTCATGCTTTCTAAAATTTTACTGAAGATCTGTGGCCAGACATGTGTTGATAAGACTAAGTTAAGGTACATGAATGTGTGATAAACCAGGCAAGACATTTTTCATGTCTTACTATTAGTACGAGTATATTGTGCCGTCGTCGCTACGGCAATACTGAAAAACCAATTAAAAATCTGATCTAACAGTCGACATCAAAAACTTCAATGTGAAAAGACAGAAAAGAAATGAAATCTACTTGTCGTAATAAGCACAAAAAGCGACGGCGGCATACCTCAGTAAGAATTGATAGCATTGAAAATGACTCAAAGATATTGCCTGACTCTCGTTCTGCAACAAAATGAATGCAATTTATTCCCTTCTTGCATCTTCCCAGAGATCTTCTCGTTCATGAATCGATGAGTTACTTACGTACAACGCAGACGTTGTGCTAAATTGATTTAGTTACTTTAATTTTCTGCTAGGAGAATTATTCTATGCTCTCAACTGCTGGAAAATCAAGTGGCTAGTTTACTTTATCTCCTTTAAAAACTACTTTATTATTGTTTGCGCAATACATTATGTGATTTTATTGGCGGATTTTGAAATATATATTGTAATCTTGTGTAATTATCTTTTTGTTGATATATTTTTCAATTTTTGTTGAATGAAATCGATGGCATTTTGTTCGATATAGGTACTTAAAATATCAAATAATGTAAAATATACTTAGTACTGGAGCTATGCCCGAGTGTTAAAAAAATAAAAAACTAAAGTGCGGGGTACTGTTAAAACCCTATCACACAGGTTCTGCATTGCTTTACGCAGATAATATCTGACTGACTTGAGTGATTACTGCTAACTTAATGATATTACTATTGTTTAATTACACGCTTTGCAACACGTTGTAATACTTAGTATTCTTTGATTTCAATGAAATAAAGATTTAGAATCTCAATTCCGTTTCTGAATTTCCGGCTGTCTCAGGCCAGTCTAATTAGATTCAAACGATTTAATTTGACACTGCCAATATGTACAGATCATGCTATAAAAGTAAAGTATATGGAACTGGGGCGTTCTTTAACTTAATTTATATTATATGGGGCATTTTATATGAAGCACCAAGGTTAAAATATTTAAAAAAATATGGCGAAGTTATTCGAATATCAATTTCAAATCTTCACTTCCGGTTTACTGCACGTAAAAAAATTCAAATTTGGAATTCGATTAAATAGCAAAAATTTCCTTTCTTTAATCTATAAGAAACTATTTATTTTTTATTTTTCACAAATTTATTTATAATAAATAATTAGCATCCATAAAATTCGGACTTTCTCTAAGTAAATTTTCAAAAGCTCGGTAATAAGCATCAACTATTTCTACTACTACTGTCTACTAGAAGTATAACTAACCAGAATATGAACGAAATACAGAACCTCTCTTTATTTTGGTTCGTTTCACGTGAAATTCCCCACATCTATCAATATATTATATACTTGTTTTGTATGTATATATAAAAATTAATTCCCATTTCCTTGCTCATACGGCGTTACGCGTGAACGGCTGGACCAATTTCGTTAATTCTTTTTTTGTTTTGTTATTATTATCTGGAAAAGAATTTTATGAAATAAAAAAGTTACAAAGTTGCGTGGAACATGAGAACATTTAAGAATACTTTTACAACCATATTTTTTTTCATTTAGGATAGAGAGGACAACGTCTGTCCGGTTTAGAAGTTTAAGATAGTCATAGTTTTAAAATTCCTCATAGAGCTTTGAATAATATTTCAAAAAAACTTTTAATTGGATAACCAAAATTGGAAGATCAATAGGATATCATTCTTTATGCAAACACATAATTTCGTTTCAAATAACTCTTTTTATTTCTCAATACAATATTTGGAACCGTACTGTTATTAGTATGATTTAATTCCCCTGACTTATTTTCACATAACAAAATTCAATGGGTATCGCTATCATTAATGAACCAGCAAAACCACAGCTTGACTTAATCCGAACAGAAGTCCATTAAATTCGTCGTTCCCAGGTATTGATTATTGCATCTGTTCAGAGTTCAGCGCTTCATTACGTTTGCAAATAATAGCATTATCTCTTCCGACAATACCGCGAATGCTGTATGCAAAATAAAAATATTATATTGTACAAAGCTGAAGTTAAAATTCGACACAAAATACATACCTAAAGAATGACATATTTTCTCAAATGGTACCTAACCCAATTAGATTCGACGTGTCTCAGAACGAACGATCATGACGATGGTATACTGTACCTACATCATGGCATATGAGATCAGATTCTAGGTCTGATCAGAAAGGGGCGGTGTTTGAAATTTATCATAATATTTTCTACTGTCTAAGTAGAGACGCCCAAAAATGATGATTACGATGCGCCTTAATTGTATTTTAAAAGTTAGAGAAGCACACTTTTTTCCTGTTTTAGAAGCGTCTATCTTTCGAATGATTGACTTTAAATTTCAGGAAACTCAATACTGGTTTTTAATAATTAAAATAATAATATTTAATTTCCAGTAGTTTCCTCACTTATGGCTGCAACCTTTTTCCGTTCCACTGCTAGTTACTGGTCTCGCTTGTCTAGAGGGGAGGCCTGGAGCTTATTCAGACACGCTGCTCCCACATGCATAACTGGACCATTATACTACAAAACAAGACCAGAATAGAGCTATATTATCACAAAGTAAATCCAGTTTATACACGTAACTAGGTACCGCAAGTTAATAGTTTGCGCGCTACTAAGTCGCCGCAAGCGGTCGCGTGCACGACCTCAAATAGGGCTTACAGCTTTATCTACTGTCCAATTACTGGTAAAAAGTGGACAAGTGTGAGTTGGTTCCGTACATGAAGAGTTCCGTAGTAACAAACGAAACTAATCGATTCGCAAGTTCGAGTAGCAAGCAAAAATCTATGCCATTGCTTTTTTCAATGAAATCATAACCAGTGGACACCATTTAATTCTCACTTTTACTGACTGTCTTGAGTACCACCAACGCGCGCAAAGGTAACGACACAGTACAAGCAACCGAGAACAGATCTAACTTATACCCTATTCAGAGATAGATCCTGGTATGTCTGGCAAGGTAATCATGGTGCCATACAAGTTACATAAATTAAAAAAAGCCATAATATTCATGATATACACATAAATAGATTCTAAGGAAAGGAAAGAATGTGATGACGTTGGTCGATTATAAAGTGAGACTTAATAATAGTGTTGTATCACAAATTAAATCCAATTTATACTCGTATCTAGGTACCGCAAGTTAATAGCTTGCGCACTTTTAAGTCGCCGCAGGCGGTCGCGTGCACGACCTCAAACAGAGCGTTGAGTTTCAACAACTGGCCAATTACTGGTAAAAAAGAAAGAATGGTCAAGTGCAAGTCAGACTCGCCCGTAGTAGCAAGCAAAACTATTTTTCTTATTTTATAAGACACATTTTACCACTTTTAAAGTACCTTTCAACTTTGGAATGGTTTCAGCAAGTTTAATTTCATTTTTAAAGAATCTATATTATTACCCAGGATGTTAATTAACTATTCATTTCATTTCACTTCACCTACGAACATGTTGGTACAATCTTCAAAACAAAAATATCTATTAGTATTCCAGCTTCATACCTTTTTTGGTATCGGGGGTAAAAAGGTACCCGGCACCTTGCAAGAGGATACTGGGTTATGTGGGATTTGTACCGCATTGAAACCTGGTGGCCTGCCTCTACGCTTGGGAGGACTGCCCTTTTAGTCGCCTCTTACAATCAGGCAGGGGATATCGTAGATCTATCCTTATTCCTGAATCTAACATACACATAGTTAAACTTCTGAACATTCTGAATATAATCAAAATGATAGAAAATGAGTGGAGGCCACAAATGAATTTAGAAGTAAATCTAACTTGAACATACATAGTCGTAGTAGAACAATAACGTTTGGTATTTTGGCCTTCGTCCAAGTGCTTGTTAAAGAAACTACCGACTTACGCAGACTCAGATATTATTGTTTCTTGCTATGCAATATTTGGATATTGCGAATTGCAATAAAATAAAATAAAAAACAATTAAGCGGCAATAAATGTGATCTAAAAGTTATTAAGAAGAAGTAGGTACCAATGACCCTTTATCAAAGTCCTGTAATGACTTTGTTATAAAGCATTATAGAGCATGAAGTCACAAGCAATCAAGTACCTAGATTAAGTTGTATTAAAATAACATACTTACTGGTATAATATCAAAAATGGATTCCAAGTCATTGCAAGTAATTTACAGTAAATCAATTCGGCAGCGATTATCGCCAACCATAGTGGCCGCAATTACACTAGGTACTTAAAAATGAGGTTTTGTTTTTAGTAATAGTTGGTAAAAATATTTATACTAATATTTAATCAATACGGAATTAAAGGAGAAAGAGAACTATTTTGCAAGGAATAACAGCTGAATCGGTGTCACGTAGAACGTTTGAATGCTTTCAAAAATAATCATTGAGATGGAAGTCTATGGTGGAAATGGAGCAATCAAAGTACGCTCACGAGGTCTTTAATTTCGTATGGTCGCGTCTTTCACATAAAGTCAAAATTATCATAGTATGTAGGTAGAATGACAATTATGATTACGTAAGAATGTAAACTGACGTATTTAATTAAATATCAGATGGTTTCATGGTCTGCTCATTCACTTATTGGAATCAGGCGGCTTCACAATCGATCCCCACTTGATTGAATCCCGCACGAGGGTGCGTCTCTCAGCGAATTTGAATTTTATACGAATACAATTTCAATGAAATCTATACGCTTACGAAAACCGTGGGTGGGATAAACGAAAACAAGCTTGTAAGCCAACAAAATCATGAATTCAATTTGTATAGCGAATTACTTCTTATTTAACGTAGCGTGATTGAGCTTACGTTGGCGATGTTTGAGGAATTTGTACAAATTTATTTGAACCGTCTTCACGGTATTTTTATTTTATTTACTCAATACGTTCCAAAGGATTTGAGTAACATCAAAAGTTTTTAATAATAATTTTAATAATGACTATATTGTTCTTTTCAATGCTTGTGTAGTCGAAGAATTCGAGAGGTGCGGCAGTCCATGGGCTGGTGACAGAAGACGAGGAGAAAAGAAAAGACTGGTCGAGGATAGCAGTTAAGCAGAGGAGAGTAGTCCAGGGAAGAGAAGAAGTAGAGGAGAGGAACGGAGAGGAGAGCAGAGTAGACGAGGACAGGAGCAGGAAATTGTTAAAACTTTTGGAGGCGAGAGTAGTGCTGTTGATTAAAAATACATTGGTGGAATCAAGCCATCATTATAATATTTGCAATTATTGTTTCATGAAAAATATATTTAAAAGAAATAATAATAGGAAAGCGATTAAGTCCTATTATTTTAAACTGTTATTCCTTTCTATTTTATAGTTCCGATTCCTATGTTCTGAATAAAACGGTGTCGTGATACTTCTTTTTCTATTCCTATTTAATGGGTAAATGTTAAATCTAATATTTTCTGCCTGTTAGCCTACAATCAACTGAGAATCGAACATTAAGGAATCAAAGTCAATTGACTACAACCCTGTCTTGAATACCACTGTTGTAATCAGATTGGATGTTTTTAAACGCCCACAAGACCTCCTACAAAATTTTACGATTACTTATTGATCTGGACCGACATCAGAACATGCCTACTGAAGTACGGGTGCCAATACCTTTGATGTTCTGAGTCCACAATGTACGAATCAGATACATTTTATATCAAAAATTGTTCCATATTCCTTCGCCGTTAAATATTATGGAGTTTTATTTGTAGAGTCACTTTTGGCAAGAGCGCGGGATTTCTTGGCGACCCCACCCACCGCGTGCAGCCGTCGTCATACACCACTAAATCTTGGCAGCTTATCTTCGGACGCTTTCTTTAGCGAGTATTCCACCGAGAAATAAAAAGAAATTTCAAAAACTGAATTTATGTGACAAAATTATTGCCACGGAATGGAATAGAGAATATCTAAAAGACGTATTTCAATTGATACTTTCAGTTACGTATTTTACTAGTAACCCCCAGCTCTATTAGTAAGTTCCAGAGCAACGATGGCCGGACGCTAATGACCGTGATCTCTAACAAAGAAATTGGTGATGTCATATTAAATCAATTATTGCCGTGTGTGCCTGAAGCGCGCATGGCCCGGCGGTTAGCGTAGAACGCAAACGATCTATGCAACTAAGCCAAACGGGCGCGGTCGGGTGTGAGATGAGTGACCGCTAGTGGCAAAAATAAATTCATGCGCGTTTCCGTGCTTCGGAGGGCACGTTAAGCCGTCGGTCCCGGTTGTTGTCGATAGATAACAGTCGTTAAACTTTGTCGGAGGCCTTATGGGCGGTTTGAAAACATCCGACAGTGGGTTGGCCACTAACCCGCATCTCCACCAACCCGCTTTGGAACAGCGTGGTGGAGTAAGCTCCAGGCCTTCCCAATAATGGGGAGAGACCCGTGCCCAGCAGTGGGACGCAAAAAGGGTTGCGGCCATGCCTGATGCATGATGTCCTCCAACACGCATTTGACCAAATTGGTAGACGAAATCCCCCTTACTTGTGAAAGGAGACCTGTGCCTGTAAAAATATTTTAGATACCTATTTTTTAAGCAAATTAATTTAACTTTTACCCTACTTACTACTAAATATTATTTGAAGTATATAATATTTTTCTCTAATGCTATGTAGTTTTTGGGGCGTTCTCGATTCTGTCGTTGCGAGGCCGAGGAGCGATAATTTAACGAAAATGACCGTCTTGTCGACAGCAGAGCTCTGCTACGGGCTCAGCTGAAATAATAACTACATTGTGATTTTAGATGGGCCATTGCTTTAAGTCCAAGGTGTCGCAAAGTAAGGCATGGTGTCCTGATAGTTGATTGACGTTCTAAACTTTGTAAGCTTCTGTTTATACAGTAAATATAATTGAACTTTGGGTTTCAACGTTCAGTTTAGATTGCACTTTTCATAATACACTGTGTGTTTTAAATAGTCGCTATAATTTTTGGGCATTGATACACAGCCCCAAGCTGGATCATTAGTCTTTTCTATGATTTTATGCAGCTATGTCTGTTATTCGAATTCTGATAGTAGCGTAGTCAACGTTGTTGGAGAAGTGCGAGTTCGTGGACTTGCCTGTAGGAAAAGTTATATTACCTACTCCTAGGCATACGATACATCAAGATGGAAACAACGTAAGTTAGTTAGGCGCTGAGATTTGAATTTGTGATACTTAATAACGCCATCTAAAATAGCTCCCAATTAAAATATTGTCACAAAGAATTTAAAAAAAGGCATCAAGCTTGCTTGAGGTTTGAACCCGCGTCTCTAGCTACGCGGTCAGCCTTCGTAACAATTCGACCAAAGAAACTATGTATAATTTCATTAACGAAATTTTTATAGAGCTCTTTAAAATCGACATTGTCATTTGTTTGAACGGCGGATTGGCGGATGATGTTTGACGGCGTTCTACGCCACAATAACATTGATATTCTCCAATATATGACAGTAAGAACCATATTTCTGTTTATATTTATGTTGACTATCGCTGAAACTTGACAAATTCTAAAAAATATACCCTAACTGGATCAATCTATCTATCACCCCCAAAACCCTGGGCACTAAATTTCATAAAAATCGTTGGAGCGGTTTCCGAGATTCAAATTATATTATATATACATACTCGTATACAGGTATTAACAAGAATTGCTCGTTTAAAAGTATTAGATGATAGTACAGTATGTAATAACAGATATTGATTTTGTTAAAGATTAAAACTGTTATGACTACTCTAACGCATTGGTGTTAATACTGTAATGTTTATTAAGTAAATAAATAAATGTATTAATAACTTTTGTAGAAAGTCTTATGTGGCTGGAATCAACATATATTAGACATACATGTACTTTAAGCAGTTCGGTTACCAAGTAGGATACCCGCATATAATATCCGAGTCTATTCCTACAAGGCATGTTGGGATATGTCCAACTGGAGGTAAAGCGTGATTTGGCATTAATTGATTATTTCTATAAACTAATTAAGGATACCATCTGCAACCCTTCTCTGTTGGAACTTATATCGCTAAGCATCCCTAGGAACGCACATGTTTGGCGACAAAACTTGTTGGCAGTTCAGGTTTACAGGCTTGTATTGTTAAGAGAATCTCCGCTCGTACGTGCCTTGACGTTGCTCAATGGTGTCCTGGCTACGGATACTAGACTAGACAATTACGTACTCCGATGGTTGCATTTCGTAGAGCAGCGGGCGAGTACGTACAGACGCACGAGGTTCTTAAATCTGTGATGTTTATATAACTACGTATTAATTAATTTAATAAATAAACAAATAATGCCTTCACAGCTCTTCTTACACAAGATGTAATCCAAGACGATTGAACAATTTCACTGGTGTATTTAGTTTATATTATTATCATTTGCGATAAGTTTAAATACTTTCCTTATCCAATCGTTCTATTAGTTCTAATGCTATAAAGCTCTGGATCTTTTTCTTTAGTTCAACAGTTATATTACAAAATATAATATTTTACGTCAATTAAGTCATTATATAGTTTCGGGATCTAATCATATAATAATCTGCGCAGTCTGCCTAACCACCGGAGCGTAAGTAAACTATTTCTCCTCTGGTAACGATGGAACTTTTCCCGCCATTGAAACGTTCACCGAAAAGTGACCCGCAGAGTGCCGCTTTGCAAAATTAATGAGTTTTATAAATATTTGACATTATAAAAAAAGGCTTTTAATGTAATAGGCTAAATTAACCGAGTCCCTGTAGCTAAGGGATTAAGCTACAAGGAGTCAGATAGAGCTACGGTATCCCCTGCCTGATTGTAAGGAGCGACTGAAAGAGGGCTTCCGGGGTTGAGGACGGTGAGAGCGGGAGCTCGATCCATCCAGCCAGAAGTCCAGGGAAGGACGGCGGTGTGTGCGTGGCCGCATGCCGCCGTAAGCATCGGAAGCTGCTCTGCTTTCCCGAGGATGGACCCGTTCTGGGGCGCCGCGCGTGGAGGACACCGGTGCGTTCCACTGGAGATACCGGAGTCCTCACCATGCGCAGAGGCAGGCCACCAAGGGGGTTTTAATGCGGACAAATTCCACATAACCCGGTATCCTCCCCCGAGGTGCCGGATTCCTTTTGAATATATAGATATACCTATGTTAAACAGTTGTATCTTAAAATGTTAAATTGTTAAATGCTTAACAATGATTTTTATAAAACTTATACTGATCTTAAAGGGCAGCTATCGTATGATGACTTTCGTATATAATCCGATTAAAAAGAATACCTATACGTTTTGTTTGTTACAAATTCAGACAGATCAAATCAGTCTGTTCTTTGTACCCAACATAACAGACTAATGAACTTTTTTTATCAGAAGATCAGAATCAGAAGAACAATATTTTAATCAGGGTCATTTTCACATATATATTTAATTTTTCACAGATTTTACAGCACCAAAAACCCTCTCGGTGGCCTGTCTCAGCAATTGGAAAGAACTACAGGATCGTGCGGTTCTATACGAGCAGCGCCCCAAATTGGAGCCACCATCCGGAGATCATCCGAAAGATGGTTCTCTAATAAAACTTAAAGTGCTAGCGACGGCATTTGACCACGCACACACCGCTTGCCGGGGTCCTTAACTGGACAGTTGGAACTCCCACTTCACCGTCCTCAACCACAGAAAACCCCTTTTACACACTTTTACAGACACTTTTTACGATTAGGCAGAGAATACAATAGCACTATTCTTTATTTCGAAACAACAGTACCTAAATACCCACTCATACAACACGCGCTGAAATTGAACCTGGACCACTCTTACAATCACTGCTTTTTTCCTCTCGCTTATTTAAATAGGTTGTTTGGTCACAAATAAGGCCAAATCTCAATTTTGCGAGGGGTTATATTCAAGAATGAAATACGCGAGAAAACGCTGAAGGGATCGCGAGAAAAAATTAAAATGTCATGTCGCAATTTTTCTTTCTAATACAGCATTTACTAGAGTAACCCCCTTACTTACAAACGTAGTATACGCTTGATATAGTTACACGGTGTTTTGTCTTGCTTTTGCATACGGCATTTTGTGCGCGTCAAAGTAAGACAAAACTGTGAATAATTATTCCAAGCTTATATACCGTTTATTAGTAAAGAGGTAAAATGTTTTTCTGTAGCGTACTCAAAATAATCATATTGATCATGTTTTTGGAACTTATGAAACAATTATTTTAACGATTACATGAGCTTTAGAAACCTATTTTTATTATTACGTAGGTGCAACATTAAGATACGGTATAATATTCTGGGGAAACGCGACTGGAATTCAAACTGTGTTTAAGGCTCAAAAAAATGCATTCGAGCAATATGTCAATTACAACAAACGGATACTTGTAGGCCACATTTTCAAAATTTAAAAATAATGACGCTCCCTTCCTTATACATTTACGAGATCTCTTTAATGGTCAAAACAGAAATCACAAAATATGAAACCCTTAAATCAAAAAGACATAACAGTAAATTATGTTCAATCGCTTCCAAAACAAAACAATATCATAACAGTGTCTTTTGCATGGGACCAAAAATATATAACGGTCTACCGGAATTCCTCAAAATTAAAACGGGCAACGAATTTAAAAAAGGACTTAAAACGTATTTACTGAAAAAGGCGTATTACTCAGTCACTGATTTCATAAACGATAAAACGGCATAAAGGAATTCCACAAAAACCTGGGAGGTTTTTTTTCCGCCGGCTTTTTTTCCTCTCAGTGTACAAACACCCTGTGATATGGGTACCCAAAGCTGACGATCGGAACCGATCCGAAATATAAATAAATAAATATTTTTATTTTTATTTATAAAAGGCGCAATATGGGACAAATAAAAATAATATTAAAATAGATGTAAATGTACATTTCGTAATTGTATTATAGTTTAGTTTTTTTCCTTTTATATTTTTATCATTGTATATTTGCATACCTCATGAAGGTAAATATGGCGAACTAAATATATATAAACAACTTTGTAAACACCCATATTTGTGCAAATAAATGTCTTTGTCTTTGTCTTTGTCTTTAAAATGTTATTATAATATATTTTTTTAAACATAATACTCTATCCGATGTTCCAGGCAAGTTCGCCTTGCATCACGTGGTATGCATCTTACTACTTAAACATAACGTTCCCTTGGGATCCATTAATGAATGTACTAGTTTGCTTTTTCTTTTTCTCTTTTTGAAGTCTCTGAAAGTGATAGTTTCTTCACCATGAATAAAACGGGAAATTCAAAAATCAGCGTTTATAGACTATTAAATTGCCACTAAATGACGTCTCTCACATCCATTTCCATCCACCTAAATGTCAACATCCTCCCCCTCCCCCCTCAGTGTCTTTCGCAAAACCTGTCACATATTAATTTACCACAGTATTTAATATGCAAATAAGGAGAGGGCGGCATCGTCGTATATTTCTCGCTTTATCGAAGCGCGAAGTACCTTACATCGACATTGTTACAGTAACAAAGAAATTAATTTTCCCCGTCTCGGCTTTCAGGAGTAATTATTTGAAAACAGATTGCGTCTGTCACTCGGAACTCCGCTGTGTACCTACACATTTAGGCACCCCTATTTCCTAATAAATATTTTGCCCTGTTTTATACTTAACTTTCAAGTATTCTTGTTTCGAAATAATTCTTTCATATACCAATCTATTGCCTAGAAATGCGAATAACTATAACAAAACCGTTGTAGTAAAATAATGTTAACAAGTAATAAATATTGGAAGACCCAATTACACTAATAAATAATCCGATTTTCTCATACCCCTAACATTCCGAATAACAAGATAGTATGTCATAAAATACGTTATTTACACAAGAAAGCTGTATCATTCGAAATATTATACATCCCGCGGCACTAATAACATAAGTATGAAAGTCGAGATTGCGGAAAATCCTCAACCAATTAAAATAAATCGCAAACGGAGACTGAGATGATTCCCATTCTTAGCGCTAAGACGCACGAGCTTATCTCGCGGCTGGAAATAATTAAAACTGTTGAGAAACTACCGCTCCACGGGATTATCTGGTTGTTTGTATGGAGACACAATTGAAATATTCATAAGAGTAACGTATTTAATATGACAAAGACGCCAACAAGAAACAAATTTAATATAAAACACAAGAGGTTCCAAATATGTCTAGAAATAGAATGTTTAATGCTAGCAAAGCAAGAAAATAAATGATTAAGATGTAAAAAAGGAATACCTATAGATAATAGTTTAAAAAATTAAAAAAGCTCGCTTTTATAGCTAATCCGAATAAAAAGTAGAAACATTTTTTTTAATTACAAGGAGTTTATATTACAGTAGTAGAAGGTCGAACCATCAATCATAATTAATTAACTCAAAATACCAATTCAGAGAAACAAGCTGCATTTTCATAACTCTCCTCTCATAGATAGCTGCCAATAGAATGATTGTAACATTTAATATTATATCAAGCACCCCACGCTTTATACTCTGAATTGATATTTTGAGGTAAATAATTATGATTGATTATTGATTATTGATTAGACCTTCTACTATTTGTAATTAAAAATTATTTAGTTCGATTATCTATAAATACGTGTGTTTTTGGTTTTGCAAACTTTTATTTATTTTTAATTTTTTTAGTTGATTTTTTTTATTTTTATTTTATTGCATTATTGTCATTGGTCCTTTATAAGTATGTAAAGTTTCAAATTAATCCGACATGTAGAAGTAGGTACGTCAAAATCGTGGTCAAAATTTCCGTTATTCGACCGAAGCTAATAAAAGCGTGTTAATAAAGGTTTCGACAAACTGCTAAGGCCGCTAGCGCAATGGCCCTCAGACTTTTTAGCATCATCACAGAATACATAATAGTACAGGCATTATTTGCAAACAATTTTTAGGTTTTTCGCTTGTTAAGTACAAGAACCTGCGATCAGTTTTGAGTATTTAAAATATACTTCTAAGGCATGACAATGTCTGCCGAGCGAACTATTCGTATTATATAAATGTAATTACCAAAATATTTTTTATCTAAAGAGATTAAATCGCCTACAAGATACACTCACATTCTGTGAAATCTTTATTAAGTTCGAAACTTTTCTTTCATCACCAGGGTATATAGCGGCCATAAACTTCTACGGTTGTTATAACAAAATTAATTAGATACTCATATTATGTTGTTCCGAAATTATATACGTCTTTTTAATGTATTCTACGTACATGTATTCTACTGTGGCAAACCCAAAAACCGCCTCCGTAAAAAAATGTGGAAAAGCAATAATAATTGTAATAAACTCAACATCTTTTATGAGTGTGATGTTGTTAAATGTAATAATATTACTAACTGAGCATTGTGGTATCATGTGTAGACAGGATCATTACCATAAAGTTTATATAAAAAAAAGACTGTATAAGGACACCTTAATTAGCGAATCGTGTGAAGTTTTACTTTTCTACCTATTTTCATAAATCTGTCAAGCCGTTTTGAAGGAGAGCGCCAACAATGTGGCACGATGTCTTATTTATATACGAGTATTGCACATTTGGGTGGTGTTACAGAATACATTTTTAAGTGTTTACAGTCAATCGTGTAGTTTTTTTCACAAAAAGAATATGCATGTTTCTATTAGTTTCCTATTTGTTTTTTAGAAGTTTTAGGAGGACAGACATGTGAGACACTAAACATAAAATGTTGTATATCAAATGAAAAGGCAGCAATAGTCGACCAGGAAAGACCGCGGTCTCCGACATGGAGATACCGGCAGTCATTTGTTGTAATTAAAAATACTATTATTTTTAAACATTATGCTTTCCATCTGTAACGGCCTAAGAGCCTAAGAGATACTCAATTCTCGAAGTTATACTGTCCACCGTGGTATACAACGGGCTTCATTCTCACCTCCAAGACGAGACTTGAGCCCAGCAATGGGATACAAAGAGGGTTGCAAAAACTATGTAAAATGAATAAGTCGTTGCATAAATTGTCTGCAAAAAACAACAAGCTGAATCTTTTTTGAAATACCGCGAGATGATAGCAAAGAGAAGCTGACAAATAAAGCTGATGCAGTCTCCGGGGAGGAAAAGTTAGTGCGATGCGGAATAGATCAAAACGTGTTTATATTGTGTTATAAGTTAGTACGGTATGTGTTAAAAGTAAAATACCGCAGATAATCATCATGATAATGTATGTAAAGGCCTTTTATTAAATTAAAAAACTTGTTTTATGATTTTTATGTTAAAAATACCAAAAAAATGTATATAAATCTTATTATATATGTATATAAATAAATGTAAGTATATGTATATAATTATATGTATTTATATACATATACTTACTTAAAATTATATGTATATAAATATTAGGATAAATTCGTTTTAGGTAAATATAAACATGTGCATAGAAACGCATAGAAATGTTACCTGTCATACGTCTGCCCAAAGTTGTGATTTAATACCTAAATATATTATGTGCTAGCCTTCTGCTAGCAGATTCGCTCGCGTAGACTCGTTTTATGGGTTAACCTACTATTGTTACTATACTGTTTGTATCGTACTATACGCCACGTTCATATGGGGTTGACATCGGTACGATGGATTTAATTGGCATTCACTTGAAATCTAAATGGTAAAGCTTATTTTATTTATTTATTTCATGAATCATGTACACAATCACTTAAATTTAAAGACATTAATGTAAAATGTTGTACCTTTGTACAATAATGTTGTAAGTAAAAATAATAAGCAAGTAATAATATAAATTAGAAAGAAAGAAGAAAGAAAGAAACTTTATTCGCACATGAAGCACACAAGAATACAAAAAATAAAATATAAAAAATATGCTTACCAAACAAAAACAAAAAAATACATTCTTTTTATACTTTTTGATTTTATGTATAAAAATCTGTGCTGCAACAATGCACTGCGAATGGGATCAGGACTCAGCGTATGCCATGGTAAAATACATTACCATGGCGCTGATTTTCAGTCCGACCCTTTGCTTAAAAGGCAACTCGGACGATTGACGCTGTTTATAAGTTAATTTAATTTTTATTAGTAATTAGGTCAGTTACTTAATATACAAACAAATTGGGCAGAGTACCATCCTCTCTCGGCCTCACACTGTTATTAGTTAGTAAGCCGCATTTATACTGAAAATATATGTCTTAACAATATACATATATAGTTACCATTAATTCAAGCAAAAAATAAATTAATGTATTATGAATGTAATTATGTAATATGTTGAAATAGATTAATGTCATTTGTTCCATAAATGCAATTAGTTCCTATAAGTTTATTTGAGATTATAATAATTTTAAAAAATACAAAATTTACAATGATGATGTAATAAAAATAAGAATTTACGTTAAAATGATTTTTTATATCTGTATATAAAAAAAATATATCTTTAGATTAGTATTAATAATCTGAATTTTGTTGTTCTTTTAAAAGAAATATTTTATATCGAGTTCTGAAACTGCTAACTGTCTTAAGGCTACGTAAAGGTGGAGGCAAAATTACATACCACAGTGTAGCAACCTTCCGCTACTCATCAAGAGATGGCGCCACGGGTATTCCTGGATCATGCTATCGAAGTTTTTGGAATATCCTACTATATCTACAAGTTTCGAATTGAGTCAGTTGGAGCGCGGCCGCTCCCCGGGCATGATCACCTAGCCCGGCGGGAGATCTCCCATTACCAAATTGGTGACCCCGGACAAGAATACGTCCCTTCTGACCTTCATCAGTCGCACCATCACTCCCTGGACGGACTGCAGTACTACTTCAGCAGCTCATCAGGTTCACCGCAGCGCGTTTGGACCACGCTCCAGCTACTTCCAGTGACTTTGTGGACGGCTTGAGAACCCACTACTCGCCTCCACACTTCAACCTACCCTCACATCCCGACTCACCGCGGACAGAGGGCAACACAAGGCCTCACCTTCACATCTCGACTCACTGAAGATACAGGGCATTGATGGCACTTGTAAGCGAAGACTGCACAAGCTTGGATTTCTGAAGATATCGACCTCCGGTCTGAGCAGGGGGTGATGTAGCAACCTTCCGCTACTCATCAAGAGATGGCGCCACGGGTATTCCTGGATCATGCTATCGAAGTTTTCGGAATATCCTACCATATATACAAGCTCTGAATTGAGTCAGTTGGAGCGCGGCCGCTCCCCGGGCATGACCACCTAGCCCGGCGGGAGATCTCTCATTGGCAAACACAGATCTATCCCTATATGTGTTTGAAGCATTTTTTAATACGATATAAACTTAATTTAAGTAACAATACGTAGTCAGATACCATGTAACTTTATTGTTTTTCTGATAAAATAGCCAAGGTGTGAAGCAATAAATGCAGTGACGGCATAAAAATAAAAAATGATGTCAACGTCAAAACCTATTCAGCGTTTAAATAATAGGTGCACGTCGTCGAACAGAAGAGTCGAAACCGGAAAAAATATCGAGCAGCTGTTTCAATAAAAAATAACGTGTCATTAATCATAACAAGGAAAGAAAGGAGCGACAGGGAGCTCGACAAATGCCATTCTGCAGAGATCGTGCCGCCATGTTTGCATTATGTAAATATGTATGGTACTTATTGCTATTCGTTTTAACGTAATTTCAGGTTAATCATTTCTTATTATTATATCAGAATATAGTCATACGGTTTGGTCCGTTTTTTTACTGAACGCTGTAAATTGGTGTTTTATTGCATATCATCAAATATTAAAGCCATTTTACAATGAAAAGGTCTCTTTACCTTAAAATAGTACATAGAGCATAATCACTACGCAGTGGAAGCACAACTTAATTGTATATCCATGAGCTACAGCGTCCTCGATAAATCAAAGTGATCTGTAACATTTTTGTTTTGCAAATTTGTATGTTACCTGAGGTCACAATAGTGTTGCTACTGCGAAGACTGACGGTGGCCTCATGTAAGATTTAAATAGAAATTGCCACCAAATACAAGTATACCTACAGCCAAGTTAATTAACCTAAAAATTAAGTTTTTAACAAAAAAATAGAACCGACTTCAAACGGTAAAAAATAAAAATTTTCAGTACCTACTTCTTCTTGTTTATGGTAATGACTCTTAAAACTATTTTTGGAGTCGGGCCCTTTGTCCTGTCTTAGTAAATATAGTGTACCTTTCGTTCTAAATTGGCACCGACATTACAGACAGTGGGACCGTACCTACTTCTTCTTGCTTATGGTAATGACCGTTAAAACTATATTGAAGTCGGTGCCCATTCAGAACGAAAGGTCGGGAGGCATACGAACAAAAAAAGAATTTTGAAAATCGGTCCACAAACGGCGGAGTAATCGGTGAACATTATATTAAAAAAAAACATACAGCCGAATACAGTACCTCCTCCTTTTGGAAGTCGGTAAAAATACAGAGTTTTTTAAGAAACACATTAATTGCTTTTTAAGAAAACATTGTTTTTGCGCATTAAGTTATTAGCGTTGTAAAACAATGGAAATTATGATTATAACTATGAGATAAAGGGGACTCTTTTTACGTTTTATCTTCAATGTGAATCAGCGAAGCGAGATGAAATCCCACGAAACGCTCGGAATGTTTCTCGACTGTACATACAGGACTTACAACACGCAAAATATCTCACTCGTGCCGATGTTTAACATATAAATTGCTATCAATTTTTTAGATTTATATTCGCGAGGCTGTTCGCCGGAGATAAGACGTAGAGGCGACCGTGTTTTTATTACATAAATACAAACTTCACATCCATTCGTGTAATATGGAAAGCGATTATACATTTTTGTAGCTAAAACCGTTGAAATGTTACGAATTATGAAGCTTTATACTTAATTCAATTGATACGTTTATTTAGATTGTTATTTTTTTTGTTTTTGAACCTTTTTTATATCCTACACTTCTTCGTAGTTCTTCACACGAATTTAAAAGGAATTTAGACTGTATTAAGTCCAACATGATGTCTAAGTACGGGCTGGTGCTGATACCCTTTCTGTTACTTCCAAATATGTTAAATAAATGTTTTTGGTGAAAAAAATGTACCTTTGATTACTAGTTATCCATGAGAAATGAAATAATATCGCACGATGATTCTTATGGGTATCATATCATCATATCAATATCATGTCAGCGGGTATCCTGTTGAGTTACTTTTCGTCGCTTAGAGTGGTTTCAGACAAGAGTATTTATGATATGCGCGTATAAGTCGGCTGCATATCACCCCTAAACGATCGTTACCACTATACCTCTTTTTTATCGGGGAGAAACCTTCAAAAGGTACCCAGCACCTCGGGAAAGGATGCCGGGTTATCTGGGATTTGACCTCGCTAAAACCCCCTCGGTGGCCTGCCTCTGCGCTAGGGGAGGATTCCGGGATCTCCCGTGGAACGCACCGGTGTCCTCCATACGCGGCGCCCTGGAACGGGCCCATCCTTTGGAGAGTAGATGTGCTCTCCTGCACCTTCCGGTGCTTACGGCCGCATGCGGCCACACACACACCGCCGTCCTTCCCGGGGCTACACTATACCCCTACCTACTCGAACAAGTGCAGGAGTGACGTTTGTCACAATTGACTATAAAATGCTGGACTGAAACCGCTCCGAAGTAAACAATATTTAAAGCTAGTGGGGCCACGGGGTCCTATACTACCGGAGCAGGGTAGTTCGTTAATGAATGTAATGTAATTACAAAGGTGTAGTAATGAATACAGCTCACCAAAAATATTTAACTTAAGTGGGCCAATTCCAGCGGACAAAATGGCGGTCGCAAGGGACAAATCGTTTTTCATGACGTGTTTTTAAGTTATGCTAATTAAAATTTTGCTAAAAGCATCACGTATTTGTTTTGTTGACGTTTTTTGATGGCTTTATATTTTTGCGTACTCTATTTTGCATACGGTGTCTCATTTTTAAAACAGCGACAAAATTAATGATGTTACATTTTAGCAAATTCATAAAAAGAAAATTAAAAAGCACTTCGTAGTTATGTACAATAAAATTCTTATGTCTTATTTAAATTGCGAAATTAGTAGGTAGAAAGTTAGTGTTAGAAGCGTAATGTGCATGAAATGTTTACACTTTATACAATTACGCCTTGTTATTTTATGGACCAAAAAGCTACTACTATTACGATTATCTTAAATGAAATATAATAAAATAGCATTTCAAACCTGTAATATATACTATTTTTTGGTATCGGGGGGGAAACCTTGAAAAGGTACCCACATTTAAACGCGGTACGTAGTTCGCTGGGTCAGCTAGTAATAATATAATAATATGTCTCTATTATCTAGGTCATTTAGTTTCGTGTTGAAAATACGTTAACGTGCACCATCAATCTTTTCCTTGTTTATCGTTACTCTACTCGTAGCTTCGTAGCGTCGTAGCGTCGTAGCACTACATTATGTCAGGTTATTTACTCAAATATAACATGATAACTAAAACTACCTAAACAAGTAAGTACTCGTATGTTAAAAGTTAAGTACTTAATCATATTGAGTAGAACGCAAACGATCTACGCAGCTAAGCGAAACGGGCGCGGTCGGGTATGAGATGGGTACCGCTAGTGACAAATGTTCCATGCGTATTTTCGTGCGGAGGCTACATCGGGCCGTCGGTACGGGTTATAATCGATAGATAACAGCCACTAAACCTTGTCGGAGGCCTTATGGGTGGTTTAAAAAAACATGCAAAAGCGGGTAAGCCGCTACCCCGCATCTATACATTCCAACCCGCATTGGAATAGCGAGATAGAGTTAGCTCTAGTCCATCCTAATGATGGGCATGTAATGTAGCGTGAAATAGTCGCAGCAGCTATGTTAAATATGCTAAGCTGTTTTATTTTAATACTAACAGGTTTTATTTTAACAGGTATATGTATATCCACGCATATAAAATGTAACATTCTAGAAAATTGAATAATATCATTAAAAAATTTGAGACTAAGTACTTAATATTTATCAGTAGGTTTTGAAACAGCTTATCTGCACAGATAACTTGTTGAGAAATTGTATTTTTACATTGATATCTTGAAGCCGTTTGTAGAATTTATTGACCCACATTTCGTTTCTCCCTTAGATAAAAGCACTAACTTATTTGCAAGTCCAATCATTAAAAATCAAGTAGACTTGCCTTTGTTGAATAATTTGATATTTTTCATTTGTTCGCTCGTAGACACAATAAATAAATTTTCATCACGTTCTTTTCATCAAGCTTGATCATTGTATTGTTTCATTGTTCTGTCCACAGATATATTATATTTAAGTGATCTGTAAATTCATTTAGATTTAGACGCACATTAAACGAATGTAAAAATACAGAAAATTAATATTAAGCTATAAACATATTGATGTGAGTACTTATAATGAATACTAGTGGATCCCGCAGACGTTGTCCTGCCTTAAAAGTTTTGTAAGAGGATTAGTTTCTTTATCATCTCAAAGGGTTTTTATGTTACTGTCAAATAAAAAATTAAAGACGAATAGTGACAGATGAACTGTTATTCAGACTATGTCAAACTTTTGGACGATGGCGCGAAGAACCAATGGACTTCTACAAATTTTTGATTTGACGACCCGTGTGGCCCAATGGTTACCATGCCGGACTGCTAATTGAAGGGTCCCGGGTTCGATTCCCGGCGAAACAGAAATTTGAATGATGAGTTTAAATTTCTGTTCTCGGTCTGGGTGTTTGTGTATCTGTCTCTGTATGTGTCCATGGTACCGATGACACATACATACACCCTACTGTGGGGCTATGAGTGTGAAACGTTGAAACGTTTATTTCAAGACCAAATTAGCCATATCGGTTCAGACGTTCTTGAGTTTTAGCGAGACTAACGAACAGCAATTCATTTATAGGTATAATATATATATAAAGATTCGAAGAACATTATATTCATTTATTATTTAAAAATAACAATTTATTATAATTATAATATAAAAAAACATGACTAAGCCAAAGACAATACTATACTTTATTAATCTATGAAATGAAATAAGAAACATAAAAATTTTCTTTTCATTAAATATTGAATGGCTAAAAGGATTTTTATACAATGCCTTAAAATGAATTAAAAAAATAAGTAACATAAAAGTCAGACGTGACAATTTTGATAGCTGCGTAAAAATATAAATAAACAAACACCGAAATTAAATAATTTTGTAAAGAAATAATAAAGTAAATGTAAAGTGTAAGAATAAAACAATAGAATATAAGTTATAAAATATGATAATGGACGTCAATGAAGTAAGTAATAACATGTAGTGTATTTATAACAGTACACGGCGCATTTCATTCATTCCATTTATTCCCGTGGGAATGAGGTATTTTCACGCGGCAAAAAGTAGCCTATGTTCTTTCTCAACGTCCTTTCTATAATTATGCCAAATTTCATCAAAATCGGTTCAGTGGTTTAAGCGTGAAAGAGTAGCAGACAGACAGACAGACAGAGTTACTTTCGATTTATAATATTAGTATGGATATTTTATATCTACCACCCATGTAATAATATAATTGTTAATTTGTAATCAAACTTACTGGCATACAATATTATATTACTAATTAAAATTAAAGTAACTAAAATAGGTTTATTTTAATATCCGCTAAGAATATTCTTAGCGGATCATCGGCTTTTGATGCCTACCCACCACTATACTACTTTTAATATTAGTTATCTTTCTTTAAAATCCAACTTAAATACATGCGACTAACGCACAATTTTAGCTGAAAGGATAATTATATGTAAATCAATGTACAATGTACTGTATATTTTAGTGTTTACTTTACATAATTAGTTTATAATTTAACTTGTAATTATATAACTTTTACATTAAAATTTGTACACCCTAAGGGGTAAATATGGCGATCTAAATATTTTTGTAAAACTTTTTTTGCTACCCATATTTGTGCAAATAAAATATTTTCATTTCATTTCATTTCATTTCATTTCACTTCGCTTCGCTTCGCTTCGCTTCGCTTCGCTTCACTTCGCTTCACTTCACTTCACTTCATTTTCATTTTCATTTTTATTTTCATTTTTATTTTCATTTTCATTTTCATTTTCATTTTCAGTTTCATTTTCATTTTCATTTTCATTTTCATTTTCATTTTCATTTTCATTTTCATTTTCATTTTCATTTTCATTTTCATTTTCATTTTCATTTTCATTTTCATTTTCATTTTCATTTTCATTTTCATTTTCATTTTCATTTTCATTTTCATTTTCATTTTCATTTTCATTTTCATTTTCATTTTCATTTTCATTTTCATTTTCATTTTCATTTTCATTTTCATTTTCATTTTCATTTTCATTTTCATTTTCATTTTCATTTTCATTTTCATTTTCATTTTCATTTTCATTTTCATTTTCATTTTCATTTTCATTTTCATTTTCATTTTCATTTTCATTTTCATTTTCATTTTCATTTTCATTTTCATTTTCATTTCAATGATTCAAATAAAAACTGTTTAAAGTGTGTCGAGCGGAATATAAGCCAGCATCAAATTGACATCAGTAAAATCAACACGTACGATCCATTAATATTGCAAGGCGCTCCCAAACTGCAGGATATACTGCTCATAAGTCGAAGACGCCACAAACTAAAAAGTTTCACACCTTGCAAAACACTGTAGAACATAAACTTAATATTAACTAATACTCATTCACATAGTTAAAGAAATATTTCGTTTAATGTAGTTTTATAAATGACTTTCTTGTAACGTGAGTGTGAAGTGAAACTTGTAAGTTTCTTGTCGCTGCTTACGACTACCATTTATTTACCTTACTAGCTGACCCGACAGACGTTGTCTTGTCTAACTATGAATATTGTATTCGAATTTTAAATGAATAAAATATATATTTTTATTATTCATAAAATGCTTAAAATGAATAATATATGGTAAGATTTCTTTAATTTTCTAATTTTCCGCGCAATATTCTTAATTTTTTCTTTCATAAGAACCTTTTCCTGATAATAACAAACACAACAAAAGAAGAATTAGCGAAATCAGTCCAGCCGTTCACACGTGACGTCGTGACCAAGGGAAAAAGGGATTCATTTTTATATATAGAGATTATTTATTTCATATGGTCGGTTTTGTCGTTTCTTGGAAAACAATCTGAAACCTAGGTACAAAATATATTCTGTATATATAATTTAGTTCCTTAAATTGTTTATAACATTTTTCTCAAATAGAGTCCTATATTTTCGTAAAGGTAATTATTTATTTATACCCTCTACTTAATATTACTGCCCTTTCTTATGACGCGTAATGTAATGTTGTTCATTTAATCAAATAACACGGGATAAATCTAACTCTATATAAACAGCCAGTCGTCTGTCACCTTCAACTCGTCTCAGTCAATAATTGGTTCAGTAAACGTTTGCCAAATCTGCCTTCGAATGCTTACTCAGCTTTCATTGGGAAATTAGAAATTAGGCCGGCGATACCTCGACCGTCGAACGCCGCGCAAATAAATACTGGTCCCGAAGCAAACTCCCTCGTAATTGCAAGTTACACTCATACCAAGCTCTGAAGTTTGATTTTAATTTAAAATGTATTTAAAACTTTCCGCCGGGTAGAAAGTTTGTTCGTCGAAATAGTGAACTGAATTAGTTAATACTAAAAGCTTTACTAGGTAGCGAAACTGAATTAGACCTCCAATCAGAAGCTTTAAGTACCTAGAAGTTTACTGAATCTATTTTATGACCAGTTCAAGAGTTAATTCCCGGTGGCTCAGAAATCTGTGTAGATAGTAAGTAGGTATACTGCTAAAGATCCGAGAATACCAAACAATATGTACCACATCCAAATAGTACTAGTGTTTAATAAAGGTTCTACTAATGTTACAATTTGTTTCAAAACTTATTAATAACCTTAGAATAAATACGTATAGAATGAGTGTCTTCATACAAGCGCGCTGTCAAAATTGAAGCACTAAATAGATTCCTACAGCTGTCACATCACATCTGACAAACAAAATATTTTTATTTTGACCAAATTAACTATAAAATACTACAAAATATTGAAAACACTATGAAAAGTTATTTTATTAGACTTCTTTTGTTTTTAAAAAGTGTTGTGATAAAATTTTACCTTAAGTCTTACGGAGCGGCCCGGTGTTTGGTATAATTAATGGCACCAATCGACATGCTTCAGTTTGGGCGCACGAACTTGATTTTTATATGTAATTATAATTATTCTAAGTTAATAAAAATCCAATTGTTAGAATCGTACAGTAAAATTTAAATAGCATTGATATTGATGTATTACATAGCATTTGAATAGCAATAGTATTGTATTTTAACTTCGGAGTCATTTATAGAGTAATTGACTGGGTTGTTAAAATACATTTATTTCTGCCTATATTTTACTATTATTTTTTGAACATTTCAATAACCAAGTTTTAAGCACAACGAAAACCACCCAAATCCCCTTTCACAAAAATCCTTAATTGCTCGTCGCAGGAAAATTCCAAAACATCTGTAGTAGGTACAAGGCAAAATTTTACCTTCCGTTTCTCTGAATTTCCAGTTTCAGGCATAAAATAGGAGTTAACAAAATCATGTGGACATCATTTCATGGTGAATTAAAAAGCGTCGTTGATTTGACGAATTATATTATGAAATTGGTAATTTTAATTAACAATGTTTGTTAATGCTTGAAAGTACATTGGATGGAATTATCGTAGATGGTACAGCCATATGTTGCCAGCTATTACGTCCTAGATCTCTATCAAATTTGAGAAGAGGCATTTGCATGGAATATTAAGATAACATTAACATAACAGTTATAACATTAAAAGCGATACAATAAAGAAAATAGCGTAAAGTTCTTTTCCCTAATAACTACTCCAACTCTGATGTCTGTGTGTGTGATTCGACTTACACTTGGTTGGTTCGGTTACGTCTTGGTTCAATTTTTAATAAACACACGATAGCTAAAAGGAAGGTAATATTTTTACCATCAGGCATTTTCAGGTATTTTTACCATCAGGCATTTTTACCATAGGCTCTTAACAATTAATGATTCACCATTGAATTGATTTAAAAAAAATCCTTTTTCTCTACATAAATTCCGATTAGTTTTAAAATTAATCAAACAAACCGCACACTTGAAATTAAGGAGTAAAAATAAGTAAGTAAAAAAGGGAAACTTAAATATATGAATGTAAATTTTAAAGAAAATATTTCCAAGAACATAAAAATATACATTTTCTTATATAATTTTATGTAGATATTTCCTCTTTTAACGTAAAAAATGCAAGTACAACGCTAAGAGCAAACAAGTCTGAAAAAAATTACTCAGCAGTAAATCCAGGTGAAATCTCGAAGTTATGACCACTTTTCCTCTTGTACTGGCGTATTTATTTTTTCCTTGAAGATAAAAGTCCTGCCTACAAAGGATTTAATAACGCTTAACAACTGCTGGCATGGTAATTAGAAATGAATGGTCTTGCAAATACCTGAGATCTCACACGTAGAAAAGGTATATATTGGATTATGTAAGGCATAATTTTTAAAGTAATAAGAAAAAATCTATTCAAACTTTATACTTTAATTAATTTTAGAAAAATGCATCAAGGCGCTAAGTTTATTTTTTTGTAAGATCTTTTTTTCCTAAATTTCTCAAAATCTCAATAACCACAAAAGTTTAAGTAAGTACCTATGTAGACCAGGTACGAGACCGACCAGTACTTACATGGTATTTATTTTATTTATTTTATTTTATTATAAAAGGAAAACATACAGTGTCATTATACCAATATTACTTATGAACTAAATACCTATACACCATTTGATAGTTTTCGCATATCAAGACTCAATGCTTGTTTGCTTTTTATGTATATATGTATAACAATTTTCAGATATTAAATATAATGTAAAGATACACATGCAACAATACAAGAAAAAAAAATTAACATTAAAAGGTAAACTAAATAATTTCAAACCATTTCTTTGTCATTTTAGTTTTAAATGAGTTAGGACTCGAGTTAAATAAGTCTAGATCGGGGAAATCATCCAGTTTGTTGACGCATTTACCGGATCGGATAAAGAAAGAATTGTGCCTGTATTTAGTAGCGCTACGAGGAATGTCAAGTAGTTTAAGGGGCTGCCGCATACATACATATTTGAAGTTTTCCACTTATTCTATTTTATTTACATTTACAAAGACTGTCCCACTGCTAACTTATCTCCGGCCCATATTGAGAAGAATAGAATAGAATAGGTAATATTTTTATATGCTGGCCAAAATTAATTTTACGGCTAAAGTTTATATGAGGTCATACAAATTAATTTTTTCGTTGCCGAAAATTTTATAGCGTATTTTAACTTATCATTTTTTAAATGTAACTTTTCCAACAAATGGCAAACAATATTTCTTAAAATATATCCGTTTATAACTATCGGTTTGAAATAAAAGCCACTCTTTTCAATCACTCCCCTGAGAGCCACAGCTCGATATAAACACTATTAAATGCGATACTTTACATAACCGCGGTCGCTAACGAGCTTCCCATGAATATCCTTGCATATTCAACAGGATATGAATCACAATCATTCTTCACCAGTTAGGGACTTTAAACGTTAATATTAATTTTGGGAAACTTTTTCTGCGCAGTAAAAAGAGCAATTGTATTTTTTTATGAAACAAAGAAATATATAGGTGCGCATATATTTATTCTAGTAGAATAAATACTGATGTATACACTCAATATTAAAACGAATCAAAATTTGTTTTAAACCGTTTTAATGTACCACTGATGAACACAGTTCTCCTCTCCATATTGAAAGGAATTAAGGCCATAATGCATCACGTTGACCAAATGTTGGTGGAAATCGTTCCTTTGAAGAAAGTTTTATAGCAGTCAGATATGTAATATGTTGGAAATTATTGCAATGAAATCGTAATGAATAAAACATTACAGCGTATTTCTAACCCTTGGAACGGCGATAAATACGCACAAAAGAAGTTTTTTAACCAAAGCAATGTATTTTTGATATATCTATGTTAAGTCATACAATATATTATCTTTAATTTAATTATTTTTCATTTTTATTTTTCTGTTACTGTTACGGAATGTCCGAGTTATGCAATAAAACCGATAAGGCGATCGCATTTTCTTAAATTTCATTCGTATAGAAAGCATACGCCAGAATTGACTATCGGACTCAGACCATTTCTAAACGTTAGAAATAAAAGTTTTTCTAGAGAGTATTGTGCTCTGTTACAAACTGCAGACTACGTAGGTAAATCGTGGTCTCCGAGGACCTCTCGTGGCACTGTGTTGCCTCTCAAACCATCTATGTACAAACAATGGTATGAGTAGTGTATGTTTCTAAGCACTTATTCAGTTTGTTTGTGTCTACTTTTGTGTAGGTAACGTTTAAAAGTTAAGATTACCCGCGTCATGGGGACGATAAAAATCAAGTGGCTTCATAAGTATTATTGTTCTTTCAGAGATAATCAAATAAACGGAAGCGCTAGAGTAGAACGCAGGCAATCTACGCAGCTGAGCCTACGTTACGCCAAATAGACGCGGTCGGGTGTGAGATGGGTAACCGTTTTTTGTGCTTTGGAGGGCACGTTATCTCGTCGGTTTCGATTGTCTTCAATAGATAGCAGTCGTTTAACCTTGTCGATGGTCTTATGGGTGGTTTGAAATTATCCGAGTAACATCTCCCAGTTTGAGATCAACGATGAATACTGAAGATAACGATAAAACATGAATTTTTCCAGTTTGGCTTTTTATATCCTTTGTGGCTTTTTATGTATTTGTTTATGTTCATGGCACCTACAATAGCCTATAAGTGTGATACCTTATTTACCTGTATCTATGTCAAGTAGTCCAGAGACGAATGAAGGTTGCTTACAAAGTTCACAAAATCTACAAGCTGAAGTGGCGATGGACAGGCCATACCATTGGGAGGGCTGACAACTAATGGGAAAGAAAGGTCTTTAAATCGCGACCACGTCTCAGAAGAACCTGTTCACCAGAGGAAGACAATGGCGAATGTTGTGTAAGGCCGAAGTCCAGCAGTGGACTTCTAAAGGCTCAATATGGGATTGCAAGTAGAATTATAATAAAAATAATAACGCTTCACACTCATAGCCCCACAGTAGGGTATATACACCCTGTGTCGTGGGTACCACGAACACACACAAAGACAAAAACACAAACACCAGACCGAGAACAGAAATTTAAAATCATCATTCGAATTTCTGTTTCGCCGGGAATCGAACCCGGGACCCCTCGATTGGCAGTCCGGCATGGTAACCATTACACCACGTGGGTCGGCAAGTAGAGTAAATTCACAAGGCTGGGCTATTATTTTGAACCTCACATAACTTTTCAATTTGTAACGTCTCAGTACAAACGGAGTAATAAAGTCTCGGCGAAGAATTGTGAATCTCTGCGGCATTGTATTCTGCACACAACTCGGTTTAAGTTGGAAAGTAATACTATCTAACTTTCAGGATAAGATAACAAACCTGCATAAATAACAGTTCGTGTCGTTCCCCGTAGTTTCAATTCTATTGTAAGCATAAATATTCCATGAATTGTTCGACTGTGTATTCAAAAGTATTCATAGCTATTATTCAAAAGAGCATTGAAATTTGTAACTTTATTATGAACTAACTACCGTAAGAGCAGCAGCGATGGCCGAGTGGTAAGGACATTGGCCTCCTACACGGAGATACCAGATTCAATTACTCGGCGCGCACCAATGGCAAAGAAATTTGTAATGAGCGGAAAATATCCTAATATTTCATATCTCAACTCATGCTTTCTCTCTCTCTCTCCCCCTCTCTCTCTCTCTGATAATGATGTCTATTGATAGATTAGCATGGTAGACTATGGTTGAGAAAAAAATCTACCGTAAGTAACTAAGTAATTGCGTAAATATATCTCTTTAGCATTTTATTTATTAACAGATCCAATGGTTCAAACTTCGTATAGCAAATTAAAGTACCTGCTTTTCTATCACAGACATCGCAGTACTTATATCGTTTAGTACTTTTACTTATATCGAGTTTTTTTACAGTTTTAGTACTTATATCGAGCCAATAATATAGATAATACCAACAGTTACTTTGTAATGACCACCAAACAAAAGATTAAATTCCAATCAATGATGTTAAATATCCTAAGTTAGCTTTGAGAATGGATTAAAAGAGAACTAAATACTTATTCACATTATGCTCACTAAATCCGTATACAAAAACTTATTCAAAAGCGGTTAGAGAGAACTCAGTATCTATTAATATAATATTTTTCATTCAGTTCTCTGTAGAAATATTTTGAAATCTATAAAATTTAACTCTGTAACTAATCGAGTTACATTTCCACAAGCGCGGGAAAGACAATCTAAATTGATTTATCTAATGTGAGGATAGAATAACCTTTCAGTAAAGTCTGTGGTTGCTTTCAAGATCAATTAATATTAAAAATGACGCGTCTTTGAGCGGTTCATGCAAATTCATCGTCATCTCTATGAAATTATCAAAAGTTACTGACTCCAGAATCTTATATTTAGACTCGTTATATCAAAGGAATTATTAAATAAATCAAGTGAATAAGTAAGCATGTACTTAATGCTGTTATTACAAAATATTTTCTTAAATGTACAGGTTAAATACAACATCAAACAAATATGGTGTCTTGTCTGGCTGCGTCTGCGGAAAATACGTCGAGAAAAATTTCGTCGAAAACAATTCGTTGAGAACAATTCGCCGAAAACACAATTCGCCGAAAAAACCATCCGCCGAAAACACAATTCGTCGAAAACACAATTCGCCGAATCACAATTCGTCGAATCGATATTTGCCGCTGTAGTTGAAGATTTTTATAAATATTTCCCGTTATAGTTGAAGGTCCCTAAGAATATTGCCCGCTACACTTTCGCTATATAGTTTACAACAGTATTACATTATGACGGATTTTCAGTCGATTCGATGAATTGTGATCCGACGAATTGTTCTCGGCGAATTTTCTGCAAATCGTCTGGCTGATGTCATATGCAATTGTACTGTTACTCCAGGAGCGGACTGTTCCCTCACCACTTTCATTATTAATACGTGTCAGGTAGACAAGTAACAAAAAAAAGACAACTGTGGATCAAAGATCTAAACACAAATGTTTCCGATACCACGCCCTCTTTGAACAATATCTTGGGACATATTATATTAACCCCGCGGGACACTCTGCGTTACACGACAACCCTTTATCTCCCAGTGGGCAATTTCGTACACTACGGCTATTTCTTCATGTCTTCCTTCCTGTGTATAGGTTTATAGCGTATTTGTACTATACATTTTTACGTGCTCTAATTCGTCAGCTAAATGACAAGTTGTTGAACCCCAATTACTTTTAAATTTGTAACATAAAGTCTCGAAAACATTTTCTTCTAGCTTTTCGTATTATTTTCTCGATTTAACAATATAACAGTATTTTTGTGTCAAATCGATAAGGCCTTTGAAAACTGCGTAGAAATACACGTGTTAATTTCTTTAATTTTTATATACTTATGGTATTGCAAAGTAGTAAATCTCATTAACTTAAGCAAGAAATGCATAAAAAAAAATTAATATACGTATTTATAAATATCTCCTGAAGTACTCAATTAAGACACAAATACATTAAGTAATTAGCTGAAAAAACATTTCTTCTAGCCTTAATGACCAAGATTTTATCTACTAAAATGAATGTACATAGTTCTGTCTCTCAAGTTACTAAATACCCGAAATGGGAACGGCCTTCATTTCTCTTGCTGACAAATTCTCTTTAACGTTATCAGATAACATTTTTACTGTGGAATACAATATAAAGTTTATGCCTTAGATATACATTTGATTTATCTTATATTGTAAGTACAAGTTTAAAAATTGAGGCAAAATTATACTGATATTATTGGATGTACCGCTTTAACAAGTAAGAATTATTTTAATATTCGCCAGAAACCTCCTATGACCTCTGTTTGCACTGGGGTGAAAATATTAAATCAGGCGTAAAATCCTTGCGTTCTTCTCGCTTTTGTGGTATGAATGTATGGTTTCATCGGATTTATAATTTATATATTTCATGTACCTTAATTTTAATGAGAGTAAATGAATGTATGTTGTAATAATTATTCATGTGTAGCAACGTCCATCTTTCCATACTATAATTCAAAACAAGGAACGCTTCACTGGCATAAGCCAGAAGATCTTAGTAAAAATTAATAACGATACATGCCTGAATGTAATGTTTACCAGCCAATGTTTGAATAATTTAAAAAGTTGCTAATTTATGCGAGAAAATTATGCGCTCTTGATATTTTGAAATAACTGAGTGATGACTTCTGTCTGTTATATTATTTATGGTTATTGGAGAGTGGGGCGGTACTACAAATGGTACCTTTTTTTGTATCGGGGGGGAAACCTTCAAAAGGATACCGGGTTATGTTGGATTTGACCGGTGGCTTGCCTCTGAGCTTGGGAAGGACTCCGGGATCTCCAGTGGAACGTACCGGTGTCCTGCACGCGCGGCGCCCTGGAACGGGTCCATTTTTGGGAGAGTACATGTACTCTCCTACACCTTCCGATGCTTACAGCGGTACGTAGCCACGCACACACTGCCGTCCATCCCGGAGCTGCTGGGAGGACAAATCGAGTTCCCATTCTCACCAACCGCTACCCTGGAAGCCCCCTTTTTTTCTTCACCTTTCGTCACCTTTTACGGTCAAGAAAGGGATGGCGTAGCTCTATTCTTAATCCCGAAGCTACAGGGACTACTACAAATGGTACCTAGCACCTTTTTAGCCTTAGGGGGCACTGGGTTATCCGTAAAACCCCCTCAGTGGCTTGTCTCAGCGCTTATCGTAATACATATATAACAGTTGCATTATTATTATTATCTGTCTATGATTTTGTTACTTTTTTGTGATTTCTATGACGCACTGCTTTACTTTTATTATTTTATTCCTATTTGAAACATCGCTCTTGATGTGTTCAGAATCATGAAATAATATTGCAAGTTTATCTAGTACCGTCAACAACTGGGATCGTCAAATCCGTACACCCAGTTAACGTCACGGTTATAAATTAAACTTATATACTAGTCTTTAGGAGATAAGCTTTGAAGTTGCGTTATTTGACTACGTTCCATCGACTCCATTCTCCTCATAGCAAAGCGGGTCCCGATTTTCCGCGCCATTACTGCCGTGACAAACGGCGGTTTGTACTCACAACGCCATTTACAGCCATTAAGAAATATCGACCAACCAAATATCGTAGTGTTTAAATTTGTATCCATCCCTAGATTTATTACATATAGGTAGTACATATAGACTGGCGAAAGTATAACTAGGTGAGACCAAAAACAGAATCTTATCGATACTTGAATCTGTTTTGATTAAACACAGATCTAACATAAAATGTCTGTATATTTAAGATAAGAAAAATAAAACTCCATACAAAACAACTTTTGTTTTCATACAAAAAAAAATATAAAAATGCCTTAGGCTTTTCTTTGAACTGCTTCCTTTCATTATAACTGCTAGGTACTGGCGATATATCTCTATAAAGATATTACAGAGATAATATTATTATATTACAGTGTATATATTATATTATCTCTATAATATCTTTATACATGTATAATATTAGATATAATAATACTTTGCGTTTTGGTTGCAATTTAACTTACAAACAAATATATTCCCAAAAATAATAAATATAAAATGTGAAAATTTATCTCATCCGTTAATTTCTTTTTATATATTAGATCTAAAACATTGCAATTTGACCGCTAAACATTTAATTATTTGGGATTTCTTTCTTTATACTACACTACTACACCCAGGTACTGCACACCTAACCATATTTTTTTCCAACCGTTTTTATGTCCCATTTGCTAGGCACAGGTCTCCTCTCACAAGTGAGAGGGATTTAGGCCATAGTCCACCACGCTGGCCAAGTGCGGTTTGGTAGACGTCATGCTTTCGAGAAATTATGAATTTCTCTCAGGCATATACGGCGATGGAGAACATCGTAATCAATTAAATTTCCATTCTAAACTCTTTTAGTATGTTCTGTGATGCGTACATTACAAATATCTTTGTCAGAGGTGCGCGCCGAGGATTTGAACCCGGGATCGGTCGCGTCGAAGACCGCGGTTTCTTACTTATGGCGGAATTTATTTATGTCTAAACACTAGTTTAAAATCAGATATTTTAGGAAAATAAGCGAATTCATTCACAAATGACGCCATACCGATACAGGTGATAGCGTATACGTGAATCGTCTCGCCTATCTATCTTGCTCTAACTCACGCATATTTGCACAAAATATGTGCTTTTTTTGCATTGCCAATCTATCTAGACGTAATTTGTGATAAATCTATGTATCTATCATTGTCGCCGTTTCATCACTTTTAATTTTTCACAGTATCGGACTCTGTTAATACCAATTCTAGGTGCAATGTAGCATATTCTATTGATTGTTTTAAATTAACGTCGAAATTCTGTTCTTGGTCTAATATGTTCCTTTTATTATGTGTGTGTCCATGATTCGGACGATAGATATAATCCGTGATGCTCTGTTTTGGAGCGAAACACGTGTTGGTGGTGGTGCGTATGTTGTATATTTTTTATTGTTGCATGTGCATGTATGCTATTTGGCAGGGAGGTGCCATTGCATGAAAAAAGGTATACACCATCATACGTTCTGGTTGCGGAATATTGCATAAGAGTTTTTACCTAATTTTACACAAAAAATATTTAAAAGAAAGAATATATTGTAATTTGTTTTGTGTACAAAAATAAATTATGTAGGTACTAGAATGCCGTAAGCCTACGGCATCGAAACCAATCGTGATATTTTACCATTTGCGGCACTAAACACTGCCTAAATATAATACTAGTAACTACACGAAGTGACCTCCATTATACTTTGACCTATTCAACAATCACTTGTCACACAGCAGGAGTCCATGCTCAGAAATATAGGCGCTTAATGGTTCGCAAAGAAGTCGTTTTATTGTGTTCGCCATGAATGTCAGGCATGAGGGAGCCACGGATTTAGACGTGACGTCATCGCAGGCTTCAAGTTCCGTTTTTACGTACATAAAGGTAGACATTACATATTACGAGAGTCAATTTCATTTCTTGAGGCCTGGAGCATACCTTACTCCGCCTCTCTATTGCAGATAGATGTAGATACGGATTAGTAACATACCAACTTGCTTTTATAAGTTTTCAAACCTTCTACATATAAGGTTTAATGATTACAAACTCAATAAAAATTATTACCGCTAGTTCTCCCAGTAATCTTATTGGTGATCTTTATTGTACTGTTCCTAAATAATAAGTTTATATTACAACTAGATGTGTCGCTTAGTTTTACCAGCAATATAGCGTGATTTTTATAGCCTTAAATCGTATTTGGTAAATGGACTGTCCAACACAAATATATTTTTCTCTTCAAACCAATAATTTCCGAGTTCAGAGCTTTCAAACAAATTTCCGACGCTGACTTGTTGCATATGAGGCATCTATACATAGAAACAAAACGTGATTTTGTGGTTTAGAAATTAAGTTTTATTGTGCCCAGTTTGAAAAAAAGGACTCACGTCGACTTTGCAGAGTCATGTGCAGTAATCGCAGAAGATGTGTGGAGTGGACTGTATGATATGTTGATGTAGAAGATATGTTCAAAACCCCGCTTAAACTAATTCTAAACCACCAACACCAACCTTAACCTCCAAGTCGATCTTAAGTTGGGGGAGCACACGGCATTCTTCACTTATTTATTCGGCACTGCCGATGGATCTTGATAACGTTACCTTGGACGCTCGGAAACAGCACAGCTGAATCACGGCACCGAGAGGTGAAAAACTAGACGGAGTTTCTGAAGGCAAGGCTACAGCACAGCTCAACCTATAGGCTACCGAATAGGTAGGAGTTTCCCGGAAGACTTATTCAGTACGGCTGAATATATTTAGATGCACGGTACCACGGTGTTAACGCAATACTAACTCATCATATTTTTCACAATTGACATTGGTTGTCAATGACGATGGAATTCTTCTTCATAATTATTTACCAGTCAGTCACAAGGATTGACAAATCATTTCAACAAGAGTAGAGCTTTTGCGAACTCTAGCAATTACATTGAGAGCCTCTGATACACACTGTCAATAGAGTGCAGCTCAGTTGAGTAAAGCTCAATGGAATTAAGCCATCCATGTTCTCGAATCAGTGCAATGTTCGAATCAGCGCAGTGTACAGCTTTTAATCTATGCGTGGATTTTAAAGCTGTTTTTTGCATTTCAAAGCATGTTTATAAATTTTATTTAAAAAAATAAAATATGATTTTATTGTAATGACTTTTTGATTTCCTTATATTAGTTTATTACGCTCAATTATCACGTAGCAGACGACCATAAATAGAAACACTTGTGCTTAACGGTTCTGAAGGAAAACCTTTAATTGTTCTCGACACGACAGCCAGACTCAAGAGGGTCGTGGATCCGGACGTAACGTTACCGAAAGCTTATAGTGTCGTCACATCCGCTAGATTCTAACGTTTTACAAGCTTCAGCAATTACATAAAGTCTTTGATAAATATTGAAAATAGAGTGCAATGCAAGTTGAGCACTATTGTATGTAAATAAGAAATCCGTCTGCCCGAATCAATGCGTATGTTATGTACTTACAGTAGACGTGTGTGTTTGTTTTTTGTGAGTAAAATTTGTTTAGTTGATATTCAAATAATATGAACTTGTCGAAAAAACATATAATTATAAATATTGCTTCGAATTTCCCTAGTTGTATTCCGTAATTAAAACTTTTCTGCTGAATGCAAATATTATATCTACATATGTAGCAATGGCGATAAAACTTAGTTGAAATCATGTTTTTCATTATAAGATGCGAAAAATAAAAGCTATTTAAACCAATATCTAAGGACGTAATATGCATGCTTTCGGGGAAGTAACATCGCCAGACCTATTTATGCCGTAGGTAAATTGATTCTTTAATACGAGTATTTCGGTGAGCAAACGCACTTAGTTTGTTTTGTTCTACATGTGTTTGACCATCAACCTGCAAAGTAGCTGCGTAACTGACATTGCTGACTTTATAATAAATTTGAAAAACTTAATTGAACTTTAAGTCCTCTGAAAGGGATAATTTCATTAGTAGAAATTAGTTCACTTACGGTTAACCTTGTCTCTGTGCTGGCAGAACTCATGCCATAATTAATTACTACAATAAGCTCAATAATTACCTACAATATGCTCGGAGCGGGAAATAGGAGTGAAAATCAAGAACGGGTTCAGTGTCCTGTTATTATTCTTGTCTGACAACAGCGGCAGCTTACAACTACATATTATTATCGTAAATAATAATTATCTTTAATTTTTGAAATGGAGTTTTTTTTATTATTGTAATAAAAATATTAAGGGGGTATTTTAATTAATATATATTTTAAGAATTTAATTATATGATCTTTCTTTATAAAGTCTTCTAAACTAGCTAAATCTTTCTAAAGCGACGCTATAACGCACACATGATATATATGTGATATTGTTGAATTTAATTTGAATACAGATTATCAAAATATAAATGATAAACCGTAATTGAATAGTTAAGTGCATTATTTTCTTTTAAGTAATGCTTTTGCGAGAAACGACAGGGTATAACTGAACTAAAAAGGATAATTCTATTGATAGTAATTGTACCTATCACTTACGGGTAACGTTTCCGCCATGTTGGCAGGATGCATACCGTAATTACTATCATTGCGCGTGAAGCGGAAAATAGGGGTGAACATTAGGAACTAGGTTTTAGTATCCAGTTATTATTTTAGCTTAACAATATCTGATTGTTCGTACACAGGTTTGTATTTTATTTTATTAATCTTAATAATAAATGACGCACTGAAACAAAAACAATTAAAGTGTTTTTTTCGGGTCTCGTTTATGTACCTTTAGTATTTATAGTACAATTATTGTTACTAACACTTTTTAACAGCTTGGAAATTTCCAACAACAGGACAGTTTTTAAGAAGAGAGGGTATAGATAGGTTTTTACCGGTCACTTCGATGAAGTGCAGACCAGCTTCCGAAAAAGCAAAGCAAACTACAGATGACCTTAGAGTCAGTCCATCAGTTATTTAGATTCAAGTTAAAATTTTACTTATCTAAACAATATTTGCATACCTTACTAAGGTAAACATGACGGACTGTTAAATGTACAAAACAACTTTTTTTGATATCCATATTTGCGAAAATAAATCATATTTCTTTTCTTTTCTTTTCATTTTTTCTTCTTTTCTTTTCTTAGAATACAGTATTGGACTAATACCTGGACGGCACTGATCACATAAAACGACGTAGCCTGCATGCTCGTCTGCTACTTCATTTTACGTAAGAAAAAAAACTTAACCTAAAATTAAGTTTAGAATAAATCGTTACTTTTTGATCTGTATTTTTAATCCAAAAAATTATATAATACCTTTTTTAAGTACAAAATAATATTGTCAAGTAATTCTAAAGCCAAAACAGACAGGCCTGTAACAGGAATAATTTTACTGGTAGTAATTAGATCACTTACGGTTAACGTTTCCGCCATGTTGCCAGGACACATGCTGTAATTGCCTACGTTTCGCGCGGAGTTGGAATTGGGGATTAAAATCAAGAACAGATATTTAGTGTCTCGTTATTACTCTAGTTTTATAATATCAACTTAACTAAATCTTACACACCAATTAGAATTCTGGATTTTCCATCAGAAAAAACCTTTCTTAATGCCAAAATAGAAGGTGGTAAGTCCTCGGAAAATAGATATAAGTAGTCAACTTCAAATTGACCTTAATCCCGAAACAAAGTGAAGTTATCCTTAAAGGTCTATATTTTTCTTTTGAGTTGCATAATCCTAAAAAGCGCAGTAAAAAAATGTATTTCATTTTAGCTAAAGCGGCTAAATCCATAAACATCAAAGGAAACATTAAACGTAGCCTTTGCAATAAAAATATTATTTTAAATGGTAAAATTAGAACATCATACGTCTTTAAACTTTGTAGAGTACGTGTAGAGCAAGTAGCAAGGGGATAATTTTATTAGTAATTATTTGCAGCAAAGTTTCTTGGCTGCGAGTGATCCATCGACCCTCTGGCTAACTTTAGTTTAATAATTTAGTTCTAAGAAATACTTAGTATGAACGCAAGATACTTAACTACAAACTAAAAAACAAATCCTGTGTATCCTATATTTCAAATTAACATCGTTTTTCTTTCTTAGAAAAGTCTCTTGAGCAAAACCTTAATTGTTATTTTATTTATTTTCTTCTCCGACCAGACTTACACGAGGCGACCATCAGCTATTATTATTATTATCAGCAAGTACCTGCGCAACCTTACCTCTAACACATCACCATTGCTTAAGTGTGTATTTATACTTGGGCTGCAGCAAACATGTGGCCTGTTTGATCGTCTGGTACCACTTAAATAATGTTAATATTTTTATATTTGTTCCAGAATTACCGCCTAATGAATTAGAATTTATAACTAAGTTCAGATGAGACAATCACCTTATATTTTTATTTTAGTCCCATTTTTTGTACGTTTATTACTAACTAGCTTTCCCCAAAAGGCTCTGCCGGCAAGGGCTACACGTTTTTCTCAAAGAAAGGCGTCCCAAATACATCCATAAAAAATTGCTTAATCTGTTGCACCGTTGTACCACCACCGTAAACGTAAAAGAAGGACAAACAAACCAACATACATTCACGGTTATAATATTAGTATGGGCTCTTACAAGTACCAATGCATAACCAGCATAACATGATGCAAAACATAAGCTCATGTTGGAGAAACTCCAAAAGAAATTTTAGAGATGGCTGTACTTTAAGCGGTTCGGTTACCATGTCGGATACCCGCATATATGTCCGATCCGATGTATGATCCGAGTCTACTCCTACAGGGTATGTTGGGATATGACTCCATCGCGGTAAGGCGTAATATGGTATTGATAGATGATTTTTATCAATAGGGTCTTGGACACTATGCACAAAAAATTCAAAATCCTTACCTAAAAAGGTTGTACTAAATCACGCTTGGAAAGCAATATAGGTAATTGTTAATTCTTTTTTATACATGATTTTTATTACCGCTTAAATCAATAATAATTAAGTCAATGGACTATATATGATAAGTGACGTCACTTATCATTTTCTCATACAAAATTTATGTGGATGTCACGTTTTGACAGCTCATTAAAAGTATCTCAATTGACTTGGTAGTCCAAGACCGGATTAATTAAGGGTAATATCTGTAACCCCTCTGTGCTGGAACTTATATCTCTGAGCGTCCCTAGGAACGTTTATGTTCGGCGAAAAAACTTGTTTGCAGTTCCGCACTGCAGGCTGGTATTGTTAAGAGAATCACCGCTCGTACGTGTCCTGATGTTGCTCAATGGTGTCCTGGCCACGGACACTAGCCTAGACATGTTTCTTACTCCGCCGGCTGCATTTCGTAGAGCAGCGGACAGGTACGTACAAAATTTGTAACTATGTATATAAACGCATTGGTTTTTTTTTTAAATCTGTAATGTTTATATTACTATATGATAAGAAGTAAATAAATAAATAATCCCTTATTACGACAGAGAATACCGCATTTTAGGACAACTCACGTTCTACTTCCATATTATTTCCGACTATAAAAACCTATCATAATATCCTTTTTAATGTATATATCGAATAAAACCAAGTGTTAGCCAACCTTAAATAGGCTTTTCTGCTCGGTAAAATCCTTCTCACAGACATTAAAATAATTCTGTACAAGTCCCTCCTTGTTTGTAATTAAAAACACCTGATACCTGTTCGTTGTCCCGAACACATCACAGCTGTTTAATCCGGCCGTTTTCAAACCTAAAGCTGCGTATCGACATCGCGCGTAAACGGGCGGTAAACCTTCGTTTTGACCCGCGATACATTTGTAGCGCACTTTTTCACTGTAGTGGGGCAGCTGCGCGCTGCCTATCAACGAGTATTCAATTTGTGCGCACTGTTATTTGCCGCGCTGTCAAAAACTGAATTAAAATTGGTTCGTCTCACGCGCGGTAATACTGAAGTCGTTTCACGCGGCGGCACAGTACCCAGGAGCGCAGCTGCCGCGCGAAGTGGATATGCAGCTTAATACTCATACGTAGATGTGTGAGAAGGTATTAAAAGTATATTTACAAAGTCCTAAAGTACTAAAGTCTTTTTTTTATTTGAATGGAGTAGCAGACGAGCATGCAGGCCACGTGGTGTTAAGTTGTCGCTACAGCCCATGGACATCTACATACAACCTCAAGCAAGCATAGATAAGTCTTGTCTGAGGTCGAATGTAGTTGCGCTGCTACTCCGGAGGCTGGTGGTCGCCTCATGTAAGTTTCTTGTCTTACCGATTAATGGACTATCCAACACAAAAATAATTTTTCAATTCGAACCAGTAGCTCCTGATATTAACGCGTTCAAACAAACAAACACACAAACAAACAATAAAAAAACAAACAAACAAATAAACTATTCAGCTTTATATACTAGTATAGATTGCTATAAGTAAATGTTTATCTTGTCATGTAAGACAGTCGACGTACTGATCGAATTTTGACTAGTAGTTTGGAATAGTGAGCAAGTTTCTACAGGCACAATAGGTCTTTACAGGTCACCGGATTTTGTGGCAAGCCAAAGTGGCAGAGCCGGAATTAGAGAGCGTAGGAGCAGTAGAGGAGAATCCGGGTTCCGGTCGCACAAACCCCGACTACAAAATAATTATGTATATTGTTGATTTTGCGTCTCCTAGCGCTGCAGATATTTCAAAATATGATACCGATATTGTAGGCTAGTAGCTAGTAGTAGCTTTTATTGCTGCTCCACGGTGAAGGAATGTATTGTGACATTTAATTAACTATGATGTTTTCCATCACCTTGCATACCTGAGAGAAAGTAATAAAATTTCTCGAAGGCATGATATCCATCAATCCGCACTTGGCCCGCATGGTGGACTTTTGCCGTAATCCCTCTCATTTGTGAGGGAAACCTGCGCTGAGCTATGGGAAATAAAAAAGGTTTTCACGCGTTAAACTAATTCGTGCAATACTAGGATCCCATGTTTCTTAAGATATTTTATACCTACACGTTAATATTCAGATGATTTTAATATTCAGATTAGGTTATATCACATCTAGTGGATATAACGGTACATTTTTACAAGCATACAACGCGAGCGATCTACATTTAGTGAAAGGTATGTTAAGCCATCGGACGGATAGAAGTTTTTATAAACATTCGACAACGTGGTTCAATGCGTAAAAAACATACAGCGTGGTAAGGTAACCTCCGCTTGTTCAAATATCAGTACAGGACAGCAATCAGATATGCACAAATCCAGTAATTTTATCTGCTATATACCGTAAATTTGTATACTACGATTATTCATACAGATTTTAATTTGCAAAGAACCGACAATATTGCTTGTAATTTCAAAAGTTACCCCTAATATTTTTATTATTTACTACTCGTAGGTGCGGTTTAAAACTAGCATATTTTTCGGCGCGTATACGGTCGTTTCGGAAAACGCGCTTACTCGTGCGGCACTTTTTCTACCGGAAAATGTAAAATCTCGCTGTTTAGACGCGCTACAAAAAATAAACAAAAAACGCTAGTTCGAAACCGCTCTTAAGATCTACAGTGCAAATTTTTCCATCCGCTCCCTATTTTCTCAATCTTTTTTATTCTGCATCGGTTTCATTTTACGCTATCGTGTTAATTGAATAAAGTCCACAGTAGGAGTGCACACAGAGTACAGTATCCACCTCACATTCCGCTTTAAACGTGATTCGAATACGAGGACATTGCTTAATAGAAAATCAGTTGTTAATTTGTATGAACTGCATTACTGTGTAAAAATAAAGTTTACTTACAACTTTATGGCACTGAAGAATAGTTCTACCTTTCATTCTTCGAGGAACAAACACATATATGGCTGCTTACTCTACCACAGTGATCCAATGTGGGTTGGTGGATGAAACACATCAGATCTGCTGGGATATTAAACATTTTGATGTTTATTTGGATTTTTGTTCCTCGATAACGCATAAATGGCTGAATACCTGGATGAATATTCATACCTGGATGAAATTTGGCACAAAGATAGAAGTAATAACATATAGGATAATTTACATCCAGGAAAAATAACTGTTCCCGTTGTATTGCAGCCAAACTGCAACCCTTTTTGCGTCCCACTCTTGGGCATGGGTCTCTCCCCATCATTGGGGAGGCCTGGAGCTTACTCCACCACGCTGCTCCAATGCGGGTTGGTGGAGATGCAGGTTAGTGGCTGTACGGGACAAGCCGTACGATATGTATTGTTCAGTAAAACTGCTGCGCTTTGCATTCGCGCAGCCTTTATATATTTCCAATAATCAATTAAAATCAGTGTGTGTATAACTACTCAAGCGAGACGTTTTATTTCTCCCTCGCCACACTCACCTAGGGCTAATACCCAGCCCTTACATTTTTTGGTCCTTCGAGCGTGCCAGGACCTTCGCGATCGCCGTTTAAGTCTTTCGGTCGTAAGACTACGCGCTTTCTCCGGTATTCTAGTGGTCCGGTTAGGCCGAGCAGGTCGCCGTATCCGGGATATTCGACGTACTATTCGCGGCGGTTCCGGCATTTCTTCACATCCTCACATCCAGTGGGAAGACCATCATCGCTACAACCAGTGGCGAATTGCATCATCGTCGCTACGGGCGGCAAGTCTCTACAGCTACAGCAGCAGCAACACTACAGGTTCCCGTTATTCAAGTAAGATCGTTCCTTTTTATTTTTTTTTTAACAATGGAAGCGTTAATGACACGTCAGAATGAGCTGTTAGAACATATGAATACCATTAAAGTAAATTTTTCTAAAGATTCTGCGCATAGGAAAACACCAGAATATATTAAAAAACGTATTGAAACGTTAGATATGTTTTGGGGAGAATTTGAATCAAATCATTCCAATCTGATAAAACAACCAGATCAGGCGTCAAAATATATTTCATCTAATATGTACGCTCAAGGTAAAGAATTTTACTTTTCCATTCGCACCTTGTTGTCTTCATATGGGAAAGAAGAGAAGTCCGCGTCAGCTAGCAGCAAGCTCGATGAGTTATTAGCCTTACAGAGAACGCACTTTAGAATCCTAGATAGACAGATTAGAAATATCAATGTAGAAGAAATTCATGAAAAGTGGGAACTAGAAGACGAGCTCAAATGCATACAGAACAAATGGAATACTATCGAAAATTTACATCTACAAATAGAACATCTACTTGAAGGCGGAGACTTAGCGTATGAAGACGAGTTCACCACACATGAAATTTCATATAAATGTATAAAACGTTCATTACATGCTAAAATGTCGTCTATGATTCACGTGCAACAATCGACACCTCAATTGGAAATACCTACCTTCACGGGGAGGTATAGTCAGTGGCCTACATTCTTTGATTTATTCTCGGAAATCATCCACGAGAATAATTCCATCACCAAGGCTCAAAAAATGCAACATCTAAAACCCAAGGTCAAAGGCGAAGCTGAACGTCTCATACAGCATCTTCACATCTCATCAGAAAACTACGACGCTGCGTGGGAAATTTTAGTTCATAGATATAACAACCCTCAGGCACTTTTTACGCATCAAATAGAAGTATTTTTAAACCAACCTATCGTCACCCAGCAATCATCATTTGAGCTGAAGCGGTTGTACGATGTTACAACTGAGTGCATCCACGGCATACACAGCCTTGGAGTAGACACTACCTCATGGGATCCATTGTTAGTACACCTTTTATGCAAAAAGCTGGACCCTGAAACCTACAGCGACTACAAGGAAGCTCGTAAGACACCCCGGGAATTACCAACCATGGAAGAATTTTTATCATTCATCGAGTGCAAGTTCGTCGCATTAGAACCGATTACTCATCAGACAGGGAAATCGTTCGCGCGTCAACCTATAAATAAAACATTTAAACCTTCTCTCTCTTCTCTCTCTTCTTCTAATATTAAACCTAATCAAGGAAATTTCTATAAAAAGCATTTTCAAGCAAGAGCAACGTACACATTAAATTGCCCTTTATGTAATTTACATCATGCACTATTTATATGTAGAAAATTTAAAAATATGACACCGGCAAATCGATTGGCCACAGTTAATAAATTTAAATTTTGCACTAATTGCTTAAACCAACACAGCGAGTCGGAATGTATATCTACAAAACGATGCAAAGAATGTCAAGCAGACCATAATTCGCTACTCCATGATGCTTTTCTTTACCGCGCACCACCACCATCATCATCATCATCGGTCAGCGTACCAAGCATGAGTAAAATACAAGACAACCTTCCAAGTACTCATAATATTAATCATGTTGCCGCAATAAACGAGGAGATACTTTTAACAACCATCACATTAAATATTCTTTCGGCAAACGAGAACTACATAACACTTAGGGCTCTACTTGACCAAGGGTCCCAAATATCGTTAATATCTGAAAGAGCGGTTCAAATGTTAGGTCTTCAACGTCGCAATTATCATGCCTCTATATCTGGAATAGTTTCGATCTCAAAACAGAGTAGAGGAATAGTTTCATTAGATTGTGAATCTATCTACGGAGATTATCATCTGAAGACGCAAGCATTAGTAGTGAACTCAGTCATCAACAATCTACCTAATTCATCCTTCACAAAGAAGTCATGGTCTCATTTACAACATCTGAAGCTGGCTGACCCATCATATAATATATCTAGTCCTATAGATCTGCTTCTGGACGCTAGTGTCTATTCTGAGATTATTATGAACGGGTTTGTTAAAGGTCCACCGCAGGCTCCAATCGCACAACAAACCAAGTTGGGATGGATTCTATCAGGAAACGTCAAGAAGTTCAATTGTTTCGCTGTTCTTAATAACCTTGACGAAATATCCAAATATTGGGAGATTGAAGATATTTGTGATTCTTCTTATAACGTGACTAGCGATGAACAATTCTGTGAAGATTTCTTTAAGCGTACTACAAGAAGATTAGAATCAGGGAGATACGAAGTAGCACTACCTATGAAACCAGGATATGAAAAAGAATTAGGGTCCTCGAAATATAAAGCGATTGCACAATTTATTAAATTAGAGAAACAAATGTCCAAAGATCAATTATTTGCTGAAAAGTATAAACATTTCATTTCATTTCTGAACGATCTAATGTACTGTGGGCCTAATTTGCAAAAAGATTAACTATCATTAATTTTAAATTGGCGTAAATATAAATATGTTCTTACCGCAGATATTGAAAAAATGTTTCGCATGATAATGGTACGGGATATTGACCGGCACCTCCAATCGATTATCTGGAGAGACTCACCTGCTGAACCCTTTCGCGTGTACCAGTTAAGTACAATCACATACGGGACCAAGGCAGCTCCATTTTTAGCCATGAGAACATTAAAACAGCTTGCTGAAGATGACTACGAAAAATATCCTTTAGCGTCATCAGCTGTAAAATCATCGTTCTTCATGGATGACTTACTGACGGGAGAAAATTCGGTGACAAAAGCTAAAGAGCTTTTGACTCAACTGATATCTATGTTCCGAGGAGCTGGTATGAATTTGAGAAAGTGGTCTAGCAATCAACCTGATCTCCTTAAAGATCTACCATCACATCAGTTAGACAGCCCCTATGAGTTTAAATGCACAGAAAGCCGAAAAACTTGGAAATGGAATCCGTCATCTGATACTTTTGTATTTTCAAAACAAATTGATTTAGATAAACATATCATCACGAAACGTCAGTTGTTATCAGATATATCCAAAATCTTCGATCCTCTGGGATGGCTCTCACCACTTACAATAAGGGTGAAGATATTGTTCCAGAAAGCATGGTCATCCGGAGTTGCATGGGACGAAGAATTGTCAGATATTATTCAGAAAGAATGGTTAAATTTAAAAGAAGATTTGCAAAACATAAATAATTTCGTAATTCCACGATACATCGGCAACACAGAAAAGCAACATCAGCTACATGCATTTTGCGATGCGTCAAACAAAGCATACGCATGCGCAATTTACTTAGTAAGCAACCAAGATAAGGGCGGCTACACATCCAAGCTTATAGTCGCTAAAACTAAATTAGCACCTTTAACTAAAAAATTGCCATTACCGCGTTTAGAACTGGTGGTGCATTGTTACTATCGCAATTACTAATTAAGGTACAGGAGACAATTGGCACATCCAGCACCCCTGTTTATGCATGGACAGACTCCATGGTGGTCTTAGAGTGGATTAAGGGAGACATTTCAAAATGGAAAATTTTTGTTGCCAATAGAGTACAGAAGATATGTAAGATCATCCCGCCGTCATGTTGGCATCATGTACGGTCGGAAGAAAATGCTGCTGATTGTGCGACTAGAGGAGTATCAGTACAACACCTATTAGAGTCCTCACTGTGGTGGGAAGGACCTTCGTGGTTACTTAATTTTGATCCTGTTAATATCAAGCGACAGTTTGTTCAGCCTTATACTATTCCTACTACAGAATTAAAAACTCATGTATACGCAGCCTTAAATCTTAACTTTATGCTTATATCGGAATTACTTGACCGAAATAACTCTATCGCAAGAACTGCAAAAATTGTTGCCTGGCGAAATAAGCAAATGTCAGCGCATAGTCAGATCTGATCATTGTCGTCATCCGAATTAGATTCAGCATATAATTTGATTGCAAAAGATGCCCAACTTAAAGATTTTTTCAACGAAATTCAGGACATCAAGAATAAGGGACACGTGCACCCGAGTAGCAAAATCTATAATTTGAATCCGTACATAGATGAACATGGTTTGTTACGAGTTGGTGGACGGTTACAAAACGCTTACTTAAGCTCGTCCGCGAAGCATCCCATCATACTCTCCAATCATAACAGACTTACGGATTTAATTATAAACCAAGCTCATTTAAATACCTTACATGGGGGACCACGACTCACGCTTGCCTATATCCGCGACAAGTATTGGATCGTAAGCGGTATTAGAACAGTAAAACGACAGCTGAGAATGTGTGTGAACTGTCGTCGATTTAATCACGAGAGTAGACAGCCGATTATGGCAGACTTACCACAAGCTAGGGTAACTCCTTCGAGACCATTTACGCACACCGGAGTCGACTTTACGGGTCATGTAGAACTAAAAGCAAATAAAGGGCGTGGGATCAAGACTGTTAAGGGCTACGTGGCAGTATTTATCTGCTTATCTACCAAGGCCATCCACTTGGAACTGGTATCTGACTTGGGAACCTCAGCCTTTCTAGCAGCATTACGACGATTTTGTTCTCGTCAAGGGACTCCCAGTCACATGTATAGTGACAACGGAACAAATTTCGTAGGTGCTAACCGAGTGCTGAAGAAAGAGTATAAAGAAATCGTGCATTCCATCAAGAACTCGGATTTCCTAGACAACGTCAACGAGCAAAACATCCACTGGCACTTCAATGCTCCAGCTTGGCCTAGCGCAGGAGGTCTTTGGGAAGCCGCTGTAAAAAGCCTAAAATATCATCTGCGAAGAGTGCTAGGTGACCAGAAATTGACGTACGAAGAATTCAGCACCCTATTATGTCAAATAGAAGCCTGCTTAAACTCAAGGCCACTTTGTCAATTGACGGAGGAACCAGACGATGGCTATTTATCTCCCGGTCACTTTTTGATCGGAGGGCCTATTCTGTCGAGACCACATACAGAACATCATGCACTCACCTTTAATTCAAGATGGCAACTAGTGCAATCCATGATGAAGAACTTCTGGAAGAGATGGTCATCGGAGTATCTTCAGCAACTCCAAGCTAGAACTAAATGGAAGACACCTACCAAAAATGTCGACGTCGGTAACATCATACTGATCAAAGACGAAAATCAACCTCCAGGCAAGTGGGCGTTAGGCAGAATTCAGGCACTTCACCCTGGGAAGGACGGACAGGTCAGGGTCGTTACCGTAAAAACAAGTAAAAGTGTAATTCAACGACCTGTTAGCAAGCTCATATTACTACCCGTCTGCACTTTACCTACGGGGCAATATGCGTCGACTCAGAAAAATGATAATAAGCAACAATAACTTATAAACAACTCCTGACCTATCACAACGCTATACAATACACACCTTCGCCCGACTCATGAAAGCTTACTTATCATGTTTTTTCACTTACCTGTGAGTACCTAAGATAAATTTAAATCATTCAATGTTACGCCGATAGAACCAAGTCATGAATTTCATCATCAAGAAGACATCAGACTCATAACGACTAACGATAAATGAAAATTGGAGGAGAAATTAAATCAAAAGAGTGAAGAATTGGTATCCTAATAATGAGACTGTCGTGTTGCAATTGAATCATAGATAAGTAATTTGAACGTAATGAAAATAACTTTATGCCGCAACCTTTAACAAGAGATTACTGAGCGATTCTCCCAAACATAATATTATCATTAAAATCATGAGGATGATGACTGCCCTTGTAACCAGGCTCCAGATTCAGAAAGAAACATGCATCCTGGCGACATTGAGAGTCGCGGCGGAATTCTTCTATGCGCGTTTCTACTGCAGTGATAGTGTAGTGAAACGAATCACGTTCTTAAGGACAATATAAGTTCGAACTATCATTTTAATTATAATTCATGTTATTTAATTAATAATTTATTATCTTGTTTGTAATATATAATTTTCTTAGTCGGGAGAATGTACGGGACAAGCCGTACGATATGTATTGTTCAGTAAAACTGCTGCGCTTTGCATTCGCGCGGCCTTTATATATTTCCAATAATCAATTAAAATCAGTGTGTGTATAACTACTCAAGCGAGACGTTTTATTTCTCCCTCGCCACACTCACCTAGGGCTAATACCCAGCCCTTACAGTGGCCAACCCGCTGTCGGAAGTTTTAAACCTTTTAGGCTTCCGACAAGGTTTAATGACTGTTAACTATCGACAACAACCGGGACCGACGGCTTAACGTACCCTCCGATGCACAGAAACACGCATGAATTTTTTTGCCACTAGCGGTCACCCATCGCCCACCCGACCGCGCCCGTTAAGCATAGCTGCATATACCGCTTGCGTTGCCATGCGCGCTTCTTGTATATAGTAGTAGTTGTATCTTATAAACTCAAATCACCCAGACGAAACCGGACCGGACCATGGTGTCTTTATTAACACTCTTTTACTTGCTCTATTTTATTTAAATATCGATATAAATACCTACTTAGTCTTCCCAATTCGTAACGTATATAGAAATATTTAAAATTTGATATAATAACTGAATTCAGTTTAATATTTTTTTTTAATTATGATAGGATAAAACTATATTTATTGTAGAAGTGCAAATAAAAGGAACTATATTAACAATTGATTATTATTATACTTGATCTGCTTTGTCGCTTTGATAATACCAGCTTTAACCCTATTACCTTGCACAAATAACACAACTGTATCGGATATCAAAGGCTAGGACGTTAATAAAATCTATCGGAAACGGCTTCAAATAATATTTTACATCGAGTGGAAAATATATAAAAATAAAGCTCGCAATATGTCATCCTTTGGATCCGCTTTATGACTCTATTGGCCGCCATTTCTAACAACGAATGGCGTAGATAGAATTACAGTATGCCCATTTTACACTCTCATCGCATAGATCTTAAATAATACTTCTATAAATTTGAGACATAGATATATTATGACGTATCAAAGTAATAATAAGGACTATAACTAGTGAATAATTCGGGATTTTTTTCAACCCTTTTTATGTCTCACTGCTGGGCACAGGTCTACTTTCAAAAGTGACTAGGCTCGTTCACAAATCCGCACTTGGCAAGCGGGGTGGACCTACATCCCACTCACTTTCGAAATTCAGGATTCGAAAAAGATAGGCGTTCCATCTCACTCAGAATATCGTAGTATAGTAACAATAAGATTCATATAAAACACTAGCTGTGCCCGCGAACTCCGTACCGCCCTTAGGTGTTCGGGGTGGGCCACCTTTATCAGTTTGGGGGGGGGGGGATGAAAAATAGATGTTGACCGATTCTCAGACCTACTCAATATGCTCACAAAATTTCATGAGAATCGGTCAAGCCGCTTCGGAGGAGTATGGCAACGAAAACTGTGACACGAGAATTTTATATATTAGATTATAAAATTAAAAATGTTAGACACTTTAACTCTACTGAATTGGAGACGCTTGGTTTAGTATGCAAATCAATTTTTAAACTAAAAGACGCATGGAAAGTACCTGGAAGTGGTTCTAGTAGCCGTCGCTCAATTTCATCATTGGTCTACACCCAAGTTTTGGTCAAAAAAGATAAAGCATGTTTCAAAAGCTCGAATACATCAGACGGCGAGAACACGGACTGACGTAACATTTTGAGATCCGTTTAGAAAATTATCAAGTATATTCTATGGTTGGACTGGAACTATGCATTGTACGATACCGTGACAAGAAAAAAAACATTTCCCATGAACTAGTGGTAGTCGTTTATTCCACGTACAAAGCCAATACTGTCACCGTACAGTTGCGCGTCTCTAAAGAACTACTTCAAATGAATGGGAAGGGTAGTCTATTTTGCCACGATGCGTGGAGGATGAGTTCTGGCTTGTAAAGGAACGTAAATAAACGCGCGTTAGAGTGCGTTTGAATCGACACACGGAATCCCAGCTTTTAGCTTCAATACCTCGAGACTAAAACGATTTTTAAATTACTTTCTAGATCCTCAGTCTGTTTGTCTGTCAAGTTATTTTTCTCAAGAAAAATGCAGGTAACAAGTTGAAATTTACATTATATACGCCGGCTGTGTACAATTAAAATTAATCGTCATCAAGTTTTAAAAGAAATATTTAAAAATAATTTGCATATCATATAAAAATTGTAAAGATATTTAACGATCTATTTGACACGGATAAGATATTAAAAACATTTGAAACCGATTTTTGTTAATTACCGTGGAATCGAGCGACAAAATAAAAGTCAAAATCAGTGATTCGTCAGGAAGTTAGTGAGTAACTCAGTAGTAGCCAAGATAGCCCGATATCAGAATAAAACCATGGCTACTTTAATCAAAAGTGGCGATTGAATTTTGGATGAAAACCAAAAAGCCTTTTTGATTTTTTTATTCCACTACACTCGGGCCCTACAATTAACATCAATCAAATTATATGACATAACTCAAAAACACACAAAGTAATGGAAAATAAAACAAAACTATGGCGCTTTCAAGTTCCCACTTCCTCTCGAAAAATTATTTTGCAGTCTTTTATTGACTTTTGACATTCAATTTTGATCGTAGATGTTAGTTTAGGTGTTCACATTCCTTTCTAATAGTCAGAAATTGTCTTCAGTGAATGCGTATACCAAAGCTCACTAAGCTCCGTATTTACACGTAGGTACAATGTAACCAACATGAAAATACTTACAGACTTACTTATTTAGTATCTATCATTCGCTGGCGGCCAAATTAATAAATAATGCAGTTTAAAAAACTAAAAAACACGCTTTTGTGAAAATACGAAATGAAAAGTAAGAAAAAAAGAAAATGTATTTTAATGTAAAAAAGCGTGGGGTGCATGGTGTCAATAGTACCTATCTTAGAAACCACCCCACACTTTTTTTACAGTAAAATACATTTTCTTCTTATTTTCTTACTTTTTATTTCGTATTTTCACAAAAGCGTGTTATTTAGTTTTTAAACTACATTATTTATTTTTATTTTTTTAATTGGATTTATATTCTCATATAATTGAATTGTCATCGGCCCTTGACCCCTGTGCAAATTTTCAAGTTAATCGGACGCTTAGACGTGTTAAAAATATAAAACTGTATATTTGTTTCATTAAGCACCTTAGGCCACGAACTTATCAGCCGCCCCTCGTATATATTTTTTTATCCTGATGATCCTAGTTAGCACTTTAATATAAAGTTATAAGATTATTGTATTGTCATCGGCCCTTGACCCCTGTGCAAATTGTCAAGTTAATCAGACTCCTAGAAGTAAGTGAAAATGAAGTTAAAAGATTCCGTTACATACATACATACATACATGTCAAGTTAATAAAAGCGTGTTAATAAAAAAGCCTAAACGAGCTTAATGTTTGTGATATTTAACAAAAAGTATTAATTGCTCAGGATAGATAATTGTAACTATGGATTCAATAAATTAATATCGTTCCCAAAGTTTTCGAGTAATTCCACTTAATGGGGTATGTACAGATACCCCTGTAGAAACTTAAACGATACACTGGAAATTTATAGTGGCTAGCTGTCAACCAACAGCTTCGCCGTCGTGTACTACACATTTTTTAATATGAACTAGTAATTTTCCCTTAGTAAAATGTAGCCTATGTCACTTTTCAGACCCCCCCCCCCAAAATACTGTATAAAAATTAGGTCGATCCGTAGCTTATATATCCGTATTAAATATTATAAATGGAAGATGGAATGAATGAATTATGAATATATAACAATTTATCGCCATCATCAAGGGTTAACTAGAAGAGAATGCCACTAGGCATTAAGTTCGCCCTTGTAAACTGTAGGTTTACAAAAGAGTAAATAAACTAAATAAATAAATAAATATAGATTTTTACTTTTATTTGCCAAAAATACTCCTATTCAATGACGTTCAAAGAGAAACATCTTAGTTACTAAAATCGAAAATAAACGCAGCCTTATACGGTAGCACACAAAAACTCAAATTCAATAACAATAATCAATAATTTTATTTCCATCAAACTCAGTACTATTTTGGACGAAGGAATTTAGGTTTCAGATCAGCTTGAAGAGATTATTTCTATATTAAAGGAAATTACTTCGGACTTATCTGAATTCATATCCGTTCCAGGTAAGTAAAAATGCGAAAGCCTAATTTTTTTATTCATTCTTCGTCACCATCAGCAAAAAATTCAAAATTATTTTGCTCAAATAATATATTTAAAAAATTCATGTTTATATGCAATAAAAATAATGATCAATCGAAAAAAACGCAAAAAATAAGTAAATACATTCTAAATAATGTTTGTTCTGCTTGTTTCCTTTAAAATCGGCTACCAGTAGGTATTATAGCTGCTCTACCATATACCAAGTTTTTTGACGTGATAACGTCTTTAAAATCGTTTTAGTCGGGTGACATGTTCAAAAACTTGTGTCACACCAAAACCTCACGAGCGCGATCGCAGGTATAACGAGAGAGAGACGGACCGATCTCCCGTCTCATCTCGAGCGCTGCCAGTCATTCCGTGAAACTTGTCACGCGGAATCCTCACGAGCGGAGGCTGGCATAGCGTTCGAGTGAGTGGACCGATCTTCCGTATCTCTCACTCTAGCGGCATACAAACGAATGGAGATTTTCTCGTGCGGACGTTATCACGTAAACATCTCGATCGTAAACCTACTTTACAAACAATTTGCCGTTTTTTATTGCTTTGAATAAGTCACTGTACCTGTCTCTAAATCACGCTACTGTCTCCATGTCCCTGTACAATCAGAGTTTAAAATTTGTCATTCATCACTTCAACCATTTTCGTTTATGTGATGTGCTCATGAAAGTAGGTCATATCTGTGACCAACAAGGTGATGTGATAGTGTTTTGAAAATGTCACGCCACATCTGTACCTTACTCCACATGTTACTGTGTAATTTATTTTCATTTCATTTCATTTCACACGTTACTGTATCGGTTGCTTTGTAAGGCACGACACATGACGACATGCTGAATATCGGTGTAACCCACTGCAAAAAAAACCCACTACATTCAAAAACTTATGTAGTTCATATTCAAGCTATTAGCTAAATTCTTCTCAAATTCAAGTCTCAATTTAACAAAGGGAAGTTGATAATGGTAATTATAATTGAATAGCTGTGCCCGCGGTTTCACTCGCGTTAGAGAGGATGAAGTGAATAAACTTCGCAAATTTCATGTGTCCGATTTCTTTAAATGTATTTATCAAAACATTATTATTAACAAATTTCCTTTCATAGATGTAACCATATAACCTGCATGAGGTACCTAATTAAAACCCATACTTTTATTTCTTATTATCTTTGCCTACGCAAATCATTTTTATTTGTAACTAGTGGCAGCCCGCGACTTCGTCCGCGTGTACTTCGGTATTAGTCATAGCGTGATGTTATATAGCCTAAAGCCCTCGGGTGGCTCCCCTGGGGTTGCCCATGTCCATAGGCGACGGTGATCGCTTAACACCACGCGGCCCGTCTGCCTTTTTGTTCGGTTTATTTATAAAAAAAGCCTTCCCCGATAAATGGATTATCCAACACAAAAAAGATTTTTTCAATTAGGGGGTTTTAGTGCGGTCAAATCCCACATAACCCGGTATCCTCTCCCAAGGTGTCGGGTACCTTTTGAAGGTTTCCCCCGATACCAAAAAGAAGTTCCTAAAATAACAAACGAACCAACGAACAAACTCTTCAGTTTTATGTATAGATTAAAATATTGAAATTATTGTCGACGTGTGGGAACTGTACGAAAAAGCGTGAACCCTATTTCGTACAGTTTACCATATTATTGTCAGGTCATCTTATGTTAGTTTTTTCCTATGTATTATCTATTTTTCTTTTGTGCCCAGCAGTGGGACATAAAAAAGATTGAAAAAAAACTTACAGATTATTAATTTACATAAGATGCTCACTGTGGATTAATATACATAACTCAACGCTATATGAGTTTGTATAAGTTATGTTAATCTGAGTATTTTGCCTTCAATAAGTAATTATATATATATATATATATATATATATATATATAATAATGTATCTATATATATATATATATATATATATATATATATATATATAGATACATAGTACAGAAGCCAATGTAGTAAGAAAACGTGTATTCTACAACGGAAATTATTTTTTAAACTCATCTAAGATTAAATTGTTATTAATCTTAAAGCTAATAACTTAAGCAACTGTGTACCGCAGGTATCGGTATATTCATGTTCTTTGATGGAAGTTAGAAAAGGAAATTCAACTTTGCCAATTTTTCATTCAATTCAATTCAGCTTTGACAATTATGGATTCAAACGACCAGCTTCCGTCAGTGGTCGCAGTGGGCAAAGTTTCAATTATTTCGTGATGTCGTTTAAGAATACGTATAAGAAGCTACGACGAAGTTTGTTAGTCTGGTAATCTACAATATAGGTTAAAATTATTATTGTTTAGAGGACTGACAACCGATGGGGAGGAAGTCCTCGAATGGAGACTACAAAAGATGCTATAGGAGCACAGGCCGCCCTCTAACCAGGGGGACTGTCGACCTTAAGAAAAATGACTATGAAAGGCTGATAGATGGATGGATTACTATACATAAGCAGCTCCATGTGGATTATGATACCTACTTAATTCTACGCTATATGAGTTAATTGGCTCAGGTTATACCAAAACTAATCTTAAAACGAATATTTTAAGCAACTTCTTTTTAAACAAATTAATTAAAAGTGACAATAAAAATTAAAACAATTTACTATAAAAAGAAAACCCCATCTAGCAAATACTTTTGGTTCATATGTATCGGTATATTTCTGTATTTTACTTTGACGGAAGGAAAGCCAGTCCGTAAAAGTAAGCAGTTGACAATTGATTCAAACGACCAGATTTCGTCAGTGGTCGCAGTGGGCAAAGTTTCAATTACTTTGTGATGCCGTTTCAGAATGCGTTTGCAAACTTTGACGTAGTTTGTTAGTAATCTACTTTGGAAGTTTTACTGAAAACTTTGCTGTGTTAAGTAAAAGTCACTTTTCATACTGTTTATTTTTTTTTTATTTATTATTTGGAACCACCTTAATCTAGGGGTTACAAGGTAGACTTAATGCCTAATGGCATTCTCTGCCAGTCAACCCTGGGTGTTGGAGAGAATTTTAGGTAGGCGGACGAAGAACAGTGACATTAAGCACGAAAACTGATATTTTATTTTATTGCCAGAAATTAGCACATAAAAAATAGAATTAATAGATATATATACATATATAATACACAACAACATACATAAATATACATATATACACACATACATACATACATACATACATACATATATATATATATAAGTATATACATATATTATACGTAATATAATATATTATTGTGGACTCATAAGCTCGTAGTGACTCATGTATTACTCGATAACAAATGTCTGCGTAGCAGTTTCTTGAATGTGCCCTTTGTTGGCGCCTTTCTAATATTTTCGGGTAGGGTGTTCCAGAGTAGTATAGCCTGAACATTATAGGAGTAACGGAAGAAATCACTATTGTGAGGAGGCGTATAAAGTTTAAGGTTATTAGTAGAACGGAGCCCTCTGTTATGAACTGAACAGAGGTACTGAAATTTTTCCTTAAGATAATGTGGAGAAGATGGATCATGTAAAATCGAATACAGGACCAAGAGAATTCTAGAGTTACGCCTCTGTCGAATAGTAAGCCATTTAAGCTGACTTCGAAAACTTGAGATGTGATCATACTTGCGTAGATTGAAAATAAATCGGATACAACTATTTAGAAGGCGCTCTAGCTTATTTAGAAGTTCTTCATTCAGGTCTGGGTAACACACGTCAGCATAGTCTATAATGGGTAGAACAAGACTGTGAATCAACATAATCTTAGTGCTGCAAGGCAAGAATTTTCTAAAACGATGTAATGACTGTAATGTTCCGTTGACCTTACGGCTGATCTCAGTCACTTGCACTCGCCAGTTCATACAGCTGTCAATGTGTAGACCTAAGTTTTTTACACTAGTCTTATAAAGAATAGTGTTTGCAGCATAAACCAGCTTTGGTAGACTTGTAATATCGATCCTGGCCAACAGTCTTGAACTACCCACTACGATTCCCTGGCATTTCCCGGGGTTAACTGCAATCCCATACCGATCACACCAGATTCTAATGGCTTCCAGATTCTTATTAAGAACATGTATGGCATTTGGAAGATTTTCAATAGCAGAATGCACATACAGTTGGAGATCGTCAGCATACATATGGTACGAGCAGTCGATGAAAGAAGTAATGGAATTTATGAATAACGAAAATAGTAAGGGAGAAAGAATACCGCCTTGCGGAACGCCAGCAGGCAGGTTAGCCCAATCAGAGCATTCCTGCCCAATATGAACTGACTGCTGACGATCGCGAAGATATGAAGCAAACCACTCTACAACTTTTGGTGAAAATTTGAGATACGATAAAGTGGACAGGAGTCAATAAGCACCAATACTGTGACCATCTTGTTGTTCATGGCTGATCTAATGCTATCTGTGACTTTGATCAATGCAGTAGTGGTGCTATGACCTGGACGAAACCCAGACTGATTCACACTCAGTAGGTTATGTTTACATATGAAGGAGGAAATTTGCTTGTGTACACAGGCTTCCAGAACTTTAGACAGGAACGGGAGAATAGATATAGGGCGGAATTGATTTGCTAGTGCTGGGTTAGGGACTTTGGGAAGAGGTTTCACGTATGCTTTCTTCCAGACGCCAGGGTATTTGTACAGGGTACAGGGTTTACTTTCAGGCTATTTTGGAACTGATTTTAAGATGGTTTTTAATCGGATGGAAACTTCATTTTTTTAATTATTTGAATGGAGAAACAAACAAGCAAAGCCATGTTAGGTGGTCGCTGCAGCCCATGGACATCTACTTACAACCTCAAGCAACCATAAGTAAATCTTGTCTTATCGTATTACACTCAAGTCATGTGTTCGTCAGTCATAATGCGGCTTAGTCTGCCGTGTATGCTCAGTGATGCACGTAAACTGGATCCTAAGGGCGTATTCAGCTGGAAATTAGGCTACTGGATGCTTAATACCAATCAACGAGCAGTGATTTGATGCCTAGTTTTTATAACATTTATTTAGAATCCACTGGTCTTCATTAAGTTTTTTTTTTAATTTGAATGGAGTAGCAGACGAGCTTGCAGGCCACGTGGTGTTAAGTGGTCGCTGCAGCCCATGGACATCTACATACAACCACAAACAAACATAGGTAAGTCTTGTTTGAGGTCGTATGCGGTTGCGCTGCTACTCCGGAGGCTGGTGGTCACCTCATGTAAGTGTGGCCGGCAACTGCACCTTTCCGAAACCGAAACACAATAAAATTGGTTCACGACAGAAGTGGGTGCAGCGGTGGTACTTCCCCGGGCGAACAAGTTTAGCAAGAATTGAAAATCGGAAGCAATCGTAAGCATTAACAACTAGTGCATAGGAATACATATTAGATCTGAAACGTTGAAGTCATCTATTAGTTATCTATATTATTATTTTTTAACAAAAAAAATTAAATTATTTTCTTTTCAAAACCTGTAAGGTTTATTATTTTTTTCTACAAGAGGAAATGCGGTTTCAGAATACTGTTATTTGAGTCACTCTGCTTAATATCAGTCTACCAGCAGCGATTTGATGACTAGTTTCTATATTTATTCTGATACAACTACTCGTTACTTAGCATTGCTAGTATTGAAAGCTGGTACCAACTGCTTCCCCTAAAAACTAGTTCAGATTAATGCCAGAAAATTTTTAAACAGTAAAGTTTGTTAAGTTATGTAAAGAGGAAATTTAGTTCTAATCAAGAGGCAACGCCAGCTGAGAGATTCGTAGAAAACCACTGAATGCTCTCCCTCCCTCCAAATACTCGAAATAATAAATATTATATGAATTGAATTAAAAGGACTTTAAATATTCTGTTAAGAAATTTGGAGGAAGAGGTGTCCCAAATTGGCTTGTTTCGCCTTTCAGATGGCATGACTGATGGATTTGGGGGACGGGGGGGGGGAGTCATGCCCCATGTGTCCCTGTGTGTGTGTTCTAAAAGCCCACTCCTTTGTATTGGTCTCTCTTTATAATTGAGATTACTGCAGTTTATCTGATTTCCATCCATCCATCCATCAGCCTTTTATAGTCCACTGCTGGACATAGGCCTCCCCTAACGTTCGCCACTCCTCCCGGTCCTGGGCCTTCTGAATCCAGCGACTACCCGCTGTCTTCTTCAGGTCATCAGTCCACCTGGTTGGAGGGCGGCCTGTACTCCTTTTGCCGAGACGTGGTCGCCATTCGAGAACCTTTCTTCCCCATCGGTTGTCGGTTCTTCTAACTATATGGCCTGCCCATTGCCACTTCAGCTTGCAAATTTTGAGAGCTATGTCGGTAACTTTCGTTCGTCTACGGATTTCATCGTTACGAATTCTATCGCGTAGAGAAATACCAAGCATAGCCCTCTCCATCGCGCGCTGTGCGACCTTGAGCCTATGGAAAAGGCCAACTGTAAAAGACCACGTCTCAGCGCCGTAGGTCATCACTGGCAACACACACTGCTCGAAAACTTTCGACTTCAGGCACTGAGGTATTCTGGATGAGAAGACACTTTGTAATTTCCCGAACGCTGCCCAACCGAGTTGGATTCTACGAGTTACCTCTCTCTCGAAGCTGGACTTACCCATACGGATCGCTTGTCCCAGGTATATGCACTCGTCGACAACTTCGAGAGTAGCGCCATCAACAACGACCGGTATAGGTGTGACATGGACGTTAGACATGATCTTCGTCTTGTCCATGTTCATCTTAAGACCCACCCTTTGTGAGGCGCTATGGAGGTTACCTAGCATAGTGCTGAGCTCTTCCAGGTTTTCCGCCAAGATTACTATATCATCGGCAAATCGAAGGTGTGTGAGGTGTTCGCCATTGATGTTAATACCCAGCCCGTTCCACTCCATCAGCTTGAACACGTTTTCCAATTATCTGATTTAGCTTATCTTAATTTTCTAAAAAAATCTTTAACATATAACGGTACTTGTTAAAAGTAAGTATTTTATATTGTAGTAGGTGCAGGTGGTTCAGCCTACCGTGTATGTTCAGTCATGGTCGTTAACTGGATCGCTTCCGACTTAGGTATGCGTGAAAAATTATGACGTTTATAGTTTTTTGAAGCTATGTGTGTAATAGTATTATGGATGATTTTTATCTTATTTTGACTAAAGTAAATAAGCTTACAAATTTTTTTTGGGAATATAAAAAGAAACCTGTAATCCAATAAAAATCCTCGACTACTAAGAAGTCTTAAGCTTTGGAGCTTGAAATGGAATACGACAGGCAAGTGACAGTTTGCTGAATAAAACATGGACTTATTACCTATCGAAGCCAGTTTGGTGAAGAGACTAAGTCTGACGTCCCAAACTCACGTTAGTGTTTTTAAACTTTAAATTTATTGGATGTAATAGGTTAAAGTGACGATGAACTGCGTAACGCAGTGGTTACCATGCCGGATTGCCAATCGAAGGGTCCCGGATTCGATTCCCGGCGAAACAGAAATTTAATAATAATAATAATAATAACGATTCACACTCATAGCCCCACAGTAGGATTTACCCTGTGTCGTGGGTACCATGGACACACACAAAGACAGAAACACAAACACCCAGACCGAGAACAGAAATTTGAACTCTTCATTCAAATTTCTGTTTCACCGGGAATCGAACCCGGGACCTTTCGATTGGCAGTCCGGCATGGTAACCATTGCGCCACGCAGGTCGTCACGTTCATCATTTGAATGATGAGTTTAAATTTTTGCTCTCGGTCCGCGTGTTTGTGTTTCTGTCTTTGTGTGTGTCCATGGTACGCACGACACAGGGTATATATAACCTACTGTGGGGCTATGAGTGTGGAACGTCCTAACCTCGGCTGCTTGAAAAAACTTAAGCTCATGGACACCTACACACAATCTCAATCAAACCTAAGACTTGCAAGATCCTAAACCTAAACTACCAACTTGAGAGCTATAAGTTTCAACCACGCGATTGTCATTTCTCCAGAGTAATATTCACTGATAGCGATGTCCGACAACTTATCTATAAATGCCTTGTTCTAAAAAATACGAGCTCGTTTTGAATTTTGTGATGAAAAATTTAAAGGAATTTTATGAAAAAATTCAAAATTCATAGGTAAAATAGGCAAGAAATGGCGTGTACCTATATTAAAACTTTTGTACACAAGCGCTGTGACCTGATGGCGTTGCGATGAAAAATTGTTTCCGTGAATTTCTCGGAACTGCTGCTAACAAATTGACGCTAAAGGTAAACGTATAAGTGAATAAAATTTACAATGTCTGATTTCAGATGCATTTTGCGTGTAATGACGACCTGAGCGGCGCAACGGTTACCATGCCGGAGTGCCATTCGGGGTTCCGGATTCGATTTCCGACGAAGCAGACATTGAAATGATTAATTTCAGTTTCTGTTCTCGGTTTATGTGTGGGTATTCATGTATATGTGTGCATCCATGGTACCTACGACACATGGTATATCTAAACGACAAGTACATTTTTCCGCTGAAACAATGAAAATGTCTTGCTGGTCTTACTTAAAACTTAATTTCAACACAATGTTTATCTAACATTATTTCTCGCGAATATCAACAAAATATGTTTGGTGCTCCATCCAAGACCCACGTGGCTAGTAGTGGATTTTCAAATTACTTAAATACCTTGAATTGATTGAAGTCTGTTAAATTCACTATCACTTAGCGCTTTGGTAGTTTTTTACGTTATAAAAAAGAATATTACCACGCAACTTCTTCCGAAAACCGGAAAAATCTTAAATCGGTATCAATTCAATTCAATAAATCTTTCGTGTCATTAATAATGTGCACTCTAATAAATTTTTAGTTCTCAGAAATTACAAAAAATTCAAAATTCTAAATTAAAGTCACCTTCGCACAAATACCAAAATTCTGTGGACAAATTCTGTAATCTACCAATATGAGGTAATTTATACAAATTATGGAATTTTTGAGCTTCTCACTTTTCGGAATACTGTTAGATTAACAAAATTTGCTGGCAAGAAGTAAATCAACGTTTTTATGAACGAAAGTCAATTGCTTAACCGTTACACTAAATTACTACCAAACTAACCCTTCATCCTACTAAGCAATTTTCTACACTGCGTTAGTTTTCTCATAGTTGATTGCCGCTTGTTCCGAACATTACCTTCTTTGCCAATAATATTTTATCGTTACGCATACCTATTCGTACCATTTCGTACTACCATTATAATGAAAAGCTATGTTTCAACTAGGAATATCGTTTATGTATTATATTAAATGGTGGAGCTTGTCCTAGTCTGGGCATTTTATTTTAGTTTAGAGGCTAACTAAAATAAAAATAAAAATAATTGTTGTTTATTTCCTATGATGTAAAATAGGTAGATCGTGAACTGGTATTTCCTACAATAGAGCTCTATTTTAACCATCTGGTTGGATCATTTTTTTTAAATATGTAGTATAATGTTAAGTCTATTCAAGCGTGGTCAAGCGTGTTCGTACACATGAAACATAAACAGTGCGTCCCTGATAATACTATTTTATTTATTTATTTATTTATTATTTGTAGCTCCTTAAAGTATAAGGGTTACAGGGTAAGACTTAATGCCTAATGGCATTCTCTGCCAGTCAACCCTGGGTGATGGCTAGAAGTTATGGTAGGCAGGAAAATATTTACTTAATTTAAAGGATTATTAATTAGAAAAAAAAAAGAAATATTAATATGTAGATAAATATACCTAAAGACTAAATAAACACATACATAGATAGACACATACATACATAAATAAATACATACATACTTACATACATACATAAATACCTACATATGTACATACATACATACATGTACATATATATATATATATATACAAGATACGAATGTCAAAAGGTGGTTAATTATTATGACTCATTCGTTACTGTCTAATAGGTGTTTCCGTAGCATCCCCTTAAATGCAGTCTTTGTTCGCGCCTTTCTGATGTTTTCGGGCAGGGCATTCCAGAGCAGTATAGCCTGAACATTAAATGAGTATCGGAAAAAATCACTATTGTGTGGAGGTATACAAAGCATAAGATTATTAGTGGATCGAAGACCTTTGTCGTGAACTGAACACAGGTACTGAAAATTTTCCTTTAGATAATTTGGAGAAGTTGGATCCTGTAAGATTGAATACAGGACCAAGAGAATTCTAGATTTACGCCTCTGACGAATAGTAAGCCATTTAAGCTGACTTCGATAACTTGAGATATGATCATACTTGCGTAGATTGAAAATAAATCGGATGCAATTGTTAAGGAGGCGCTCTAGCTTATTTAGAAGTTCTTCGTTCAGGTCCGGGTAGCACACGTCAGCATAGTCAATTATGGGTAGAGCGAGACTGTAAATCAACATAAGCTTAGTCTTGTAGGGTAGAAATTTTTTAAAACGATAGAGTGACTGAAGCGTTCCGTTGACTTTACGGCATATTTCAGTTACTTCTTTGCGCCAGTTCATGCAACTGTCAATATTAAGGCCTAAATTAACTACACTGTCTCTAAAAGGTATAACATGAGTGTCATAAGTTAACGTTGGCAGACATGCAATATCAACTTTGGCCAACTGTCTTGCGCTACCCACGATGATACCCTGACATTTCGCAGGATTAACTGTAACTCCATACTGATCACACCAAGTTTTAACCTCAGCCAGGTTCCTATTTACCAGATCGATAGCGATTGATAGGTTATCTATGGTGGTATGAGTATACAATTGAAGATCGTCGGCATACAGATGGTAAGAACAATTAATATAGGAGGTGATTGAGTTGATAAATATCGAAAACAATAAAGGAGAAAGTATTCCGCCTTGTGGAACGCCAGCACGTACTTTAGCCCACGCAGAGCACTTCTGCCCAATATGTACAGATTGCTGACGATCGCGAAGATAGGAATCGAACCACGATAATGCTGTTTGTGAAAATTTAAGGTGGGAAAGAGTGGATAGGAGTAAATCATGGTCCACTGTGTTGAAAGCATTTGAAAAGTCAATAAGCACCAATACTGTAACCATCTTGTCGTTCATACCTGACCTGATACTATCAACGACTTTGATCAGTGCAGTAGTGGTGCTATGACCAGGACGGAACCCAGACTGGTGTGCACTCAGTAGGTTATGTTCATATATGAAAGAGGAGACTTGCTTATGTACACAGGCTTCCAGAACTTTGGAGAGGAAAGGGAGAATAGATATTGGACGGAATTGGTTTACCAGTGTAGGGTTGGACACTTTAGGAATTGGTCTTACGTGTGCCTTTTTCCAGATACTTGGGTATTCGCCTGTTGTGAGAGAGCTGTTAATAATATTTGTGATTATGGGCAACAGGGTCTCTACGATAGGACCTAACATCATTTTACCAATGGAATCGCATCCAACGGCTTTCGATTTGAGAGAAACAATTATCTTCATTACCTCTGCATGCGTCACAGGTGAGAATTGAAAGTTGGGAATGTTCAGCGACGGCATGAGGGCAATTGAAGATAACGTTTGCTGTTTAATTTCGGGGTCTATTAATGACATAGAGAGAAAATGTTGGTTCAAGACATCAGGGGTTAGGTTTGGAATGCGATCATATGTTGGTGGTTTACAGATTCCGATAGAGCGAAGAAATTTCCATACATCAGCTGGAGAGGAATCTTGAATATTATCATGAATATATCGGCGTTTTGCTGTTCGAACCATCTGATTGCAACGGTTACGGGCGATCTTAAAAGATGTCCAGTTTTCCTCTGATCGGTCAGCTTTAAAAACTCTAAAGGCCCGGTCCCGTCTTCTCATCGCCATTTGAACAAGCCTAGACATCCAAGGAGCAGGGGTCCGTTTAAGTTTAACCCTACGAGATGGTGCGTGGATATCATACAGGTCAAGGATGGACTTGTTTAGGAGAGCAACTTTAGTGTCCACTGGGACCGCATCTACCACAGGATAGAGGTCCATCTCTGACGCGTCCTTCTTTAGCTTAACCAGGTCCATCTTGCTAAAGTTCCTAATGTTAATAACCGTAGGTTCAATCTTGGGAGGCTTAATCTTATAGGACGCGTAAATGAGGTCATGGCGTGAGAATCCGGGAGCAGGAAGCTGTCCGTGCATACGCACTCGATCGACAGAAGAGGTGAGAATGAGATCAATCCAGGTGGGCTTGGTGTTCACATTATGGTGGGTGGCTTTCAAGGGCAGAATTGTGAAGTTTACTGCGTCTATCATATTCTTAAGCTTATTAACACGAGCATTGTTGCTAAGAAGGTCGGTGTTAAAGTCGCCCATAATGACGTAATGTGCGTAATCAGACCCCAACGAATCAAAAGTGTTTTCTAAAGTGTCAAAATAATCAATGGAAGGAGGACAGTATACCACGCCTAGCAACACCCTGACACCTCTAAAGTTGAGCTCGACGAAAAGGTACTCAGCAGAAGCGGAGTAGCCCGACGGAGATGCTAAACAAATTTTGTACGGTAACGAGGCACGTAAATATATTGCTACTCCACCTCCGACTTTTCCCGTCCTATCGTTGCGCAGAAGCACATAACCCGGCAAAGCATAACAAGAAGACTGAAGGGGAGGCTTTAACCAGCTTTCTGAAATAAGAATTACGTGAATGTGGTCACAAGAAAAAGCTTCCTCGAGCTCAGAGTAGTGGCTCGGTATACTTTGAGCATTTATATGGCACACATTCAAGCAGGAGTCGTTGCTAAAAATGGAAGATAATTGATTTTTCAGCAAGCACGAATCATTTAAAGAATCATCACAGGATGCATAAGTGTTATCAGAGTCATATGCAGAGTAATAAGAGTCATTATCTGACATATATTTATATATATATAAAATATATAATATAGATATTAATAAATAATAATAAGGAAAAAAAATCTGACACAAGATTTAATAAAATTAATTAAACTTAACATAAAATTGAGCACAAACTAAATTACCAACCCCAAAGTTGACTATTAAAAAGGGCAGACTAGGATAGCCATAATGTGGGAAGAATACATAATTAACACGACACAAGAAACAATTGCAATTAATTAAGAAAACAAGAAGAAAAAAATGGCTGTATGCAAAAGCTACCATAGCCTACAGAAACGTTTGAAATCTTACTAACAACACATTCACTACACGATTTGACATGAAGTCTTGGCAGGAAGTCGGGAAAGACACATTGTGCTCTTGTTTTATTTTCATTTTCCTGGTTTTTTTTTTTAGTTATATCTGATAAAGTTGATAGCATTTTGCTCAATATAAGTTAATTGCAGAGCACGAGTGTTGTGAAATAAAATAACATAACAGTGTGAAAGGAGTAATGTCTCATTAACTTGCCCCCAAAACTCCATTGGTCAAGTTCAGGTAAAGTACTCATCCCTTTGCTTTGCATTTGCATCTGACTTACTCCACTGACTGATCACCGACCACTTACTAATTTGATTTATTATTTTATTACTCATCCAGTTCAACGACTCTGGCAAAATTTTAAACTTAAAGCTGGCAACATACACAAGAGTTCCGATGCCATAATTGAGAGAAAAAAAATTGAAATTGTGATGTGACACTTGTGACAGTCAGTCAGATACATTGTTGACATAGAATAGAATTGACAATAAAATTAAATAATAATTTAGCATAATATTGGTGCACAATCAACTTGAATCAACGTGAAAGTAAGATTACCCGAAAACAATTACAAAAACAAAGAAAACAAGAAACAAACACAGGCACTACGAGTACAGTCACAGTACAATATTATTACTACAGATTGGCAACTTGTGTTACAAAACTACTACCTATTTCCGACTTAAAGGGACAGCGTAGCAATATTAAAACAAGAGAAAGAAACCAATCAAGAAGCGTGACAATCACAATTCACTACAAGCTGAAACTTATTTCTTGGTACCTGCCCGTCGTGGCCGCTTGTTGTCCTCCCCCGGGGCACCAGCTTTGCGTCGCTCTTCTTGTGGACGATTAGAGGAAGATTCCTCGGAAGACTGAGTATCATGGCCCTCATCAGCCGTGTCTTTGTCATTGCTTTCAGCCGAGGACGCTGCCACAGGATGTTTTGCCATGCATTCCTCCAGATCATCTTCAGTAATAATTTTGACCCGGCTGCCATCAGGGACTTTAATACTGATAGTACCATCTAGAGTCCACACGTTACGCAGACCATAATATTGTTTGGCACGTTTGTGTACTATCTGGCGTGGCTTAGTCAGGAACTCCGAGATGGACACCTGTGACCCTTTTAGTTTGGCTTTCAACCGCCAGATATCTGCTTTAATGCGGTGTTCGCAAAGATGCACAAATATGGAACGAGGTCGACCTTTCTCTTGGGTCCCAAAACGAAAACACCGTTTAAAGGAAGAAACAGTGAGCTGCTTCAGACCCATGTTGTTGTGCAGAATACTTAACAGTTTTTGCTCTGTGTTTTCTCCGGGATCTTCAGTTATGCCGTTGAACAAGAGTATCTTTTGCCGGCTCCGCATATCAATAGCATCAATGACTTTGGCATTGTTCCGGACCTGCTGCCCAAGGAGATGGATTGCACTCTTCACTAGATCTTTGAAAGCACGAAATTCTGCATCAAGTTGTGCCAAAGTTGGATTGCTTGGTGATGCCAAAGATTGTAACCTGCTTTCAAAGCTGGCCAGCTTAAGACTCCAGGACTCTTCAAACTCCTTCTGGACTCTCTCCAACTCAGTTGTATGCGCCATCAGTGCAGTGAGAACTTGTGAGAACTTACAATAAAGTGACTACTGTTAGCAATGTAGGTTGTAGTGTGGGGTGGTAACCAGTAAGTACTCAAGGCTTTAAATGCTCATTACTTTTATACTCAATAGAAGTCCACTTGTTTATCAAAAGATTGAAGCACTAATATTGCTAATTTAAAGTTAAATATTAAATAAAAACAATATTCAAAAACGGAACTTCAAAACCTGATGTTATTATTTTCACACCTACCCCCGAAAAAAAAAAACTATCTTAGTGACGAGCAGTTCTTGAACTCGAACTGCATATAATGGGTCATTCAAAAAGCACAGAAATACATAAATTCGTCTAAAATTATAATATAACTGATAACGGCTAAGTGCGAGTCGGACTCACGCACGAAGGGTTCCGTACCATTATCTATAAAAATTACGTTTATTGTATCCCATACCCCCCCCCTGCCGCTGCCCCTTAAATATTTATTTTATTATATTTTTTAGTATTTGTATAAAAATAGCGGCAACAGAAATACATCATTGCCTTTAATTATCCATAGAAATCATTGCATTAAGATTGAATGAAAGGTAATTGTGGTTTACGATTTATGACGTATTAAAAAAAATACTTACTAGATCTCGTTCAAACCAATTTTCGGTGGAAGTTTGCATCGTAATGTACATCATATATATTTTTTTTAGTTTTATCATTCTCTTAATTTAAAAGTTACAGGGGGGGACACACATTTTACCACTTTGGAAGTGTCTCTCGCGCAAATTATTCAGTTTAGAAAAAAATTATAAAAGAAACCTCAATATCATTTTTGAAGACCTATCTATAGATACCATAGATACCCCACACGTATGGGTTTGATGAAAAAAAATTGAGTTTCAGTTCTAAGTATGGGGAACCCTCAAAATTTATTGCTTTTTTCGATTTTTGTGTGAAAATCTTAAGGTGGTTCACAGAATACATCAACGTACCGAGTTTCAACAATATAGTTCTTATAGTTTCGAAAAAAAGTGGCTGTGACATACGGACGGACAGACAAACATCACGAATCCATAAGGGTTCCGTTTTTTGCCCTTTGGCTACGGAACCCTTATAAAAGTGCCCATCTCTATATTTTACATGTAATTTACATTGTTAGGTTCTGTATTTTCCATTATACCAGCATCAATTATTACTCTTAAGCAGTTACAATTTTAGATAAAAACATTGTTAAACGTGTTCTGAAAATCAACCCTCCAAAGGAAAAATGAGAGATGATGAATTAATTTAACTGCAGAGATTTCTTTCGGGATAAACGAGGTCGCGTTCGTAGGCTAGTAAAATATATGAAGTTTTTATCCTAGGCTTTTTTCTGTCAGAGAAAATATATTATTTAAGAGGGTACAGTTTTCAGTTTTGCATGATGTAAATAACTCTTAATGCAAGCAGTAATGTAAAAATTCTCATGAAAAAGCGTTAAAAGTTAAGAGATGAAAGTGAAGATAAAAATTGTCTTTTTCACGGAGCTTCCTTTTTAAAAGTAGTGGTATTTTTAAAGCTCTCGTATAATCAGATTTCATGCTCTGATAAAATGTACCGTACAACGCTTGGTTGGATGTTATATTAAGAATATCTCTACATAATTTTGTACTAAAACATTTAACAATTTCGAATTTTACGTATGTAGCAAATTTTGAAAAAGCATTTAGAGTTTGGTGTTGTAAGTTAATTTTTATCGTAACCTTAAAGTTCTAAAACAACAAACCGTATGAGGCTTTCTTGGAATATTTTTAAATATATCAACTCTATAATCAAAAAAGGGTTTAAAAACGACACAGACAGGTGTGCCATCAGAAAATTATAGCTTCACTTCTTTAGATAGCATTAATAAATAAAACATGGATCTGTTTGACAGATGGGTGGAGATTTCCTCAAACGAGATATCTCTCTGATTCGAGCTATGGTTAGAGTTAGGTGGCATATTATCACAAAATTATGCAAGTACTTACGTGAGTTACCGCTTTCTTTATTCAGCCTTCAGCCTTAATATCCAACACAAAACAATTTTTAGTTTATTTCCGTTTATTTGAACGTCTGTTTATTTCAGATCATTAACTTAAGAACCTGTAGAACTGTAAATTTTAATTGTTATTACCAAATACTCAAATTTACTATTTATATCTTGTAACTCGGAAAATTATCCGAGTAGTTTTACAATACCGACCATTCAGGTGTTGAATATAAAGCGCGAATCACTAGGACATCAAAATGTTTTCTATGTTACAACACTATGATTTCTATGCTAGCTAACATACATATATACGAGTACATCTGTCATAAGATTTTTCCACTCTTTGCTTGGCTTTAAACCGGTAACTTGTATCATGCGGTCGGTACACACTACACATAGATTTTTTTCAGATTAACCTACAAAATATTAACACCTAATTATGGTTCTGTTGGACTGATATTTCTCTCAATTTAACACGAATTCTACAAATGACAGAGAAATCGAGAGGAAGGACGTGACGTCACTAAAGTCACTGCCGCCACCCGCCATCGTCATTTCCGCCGCGCTGAGAGAAATTATTTCAACAACATCGGCTTTTGTATGAGTAGCTACTACAATTATATTAAGAGTCTACTTTTTGTAGAGTACCAGGTCAGCAAAAAATCTCGATTGTTATTTTAATTATCTGAAAAACTGCCAAGTTTTTTGGAGAGTTGCGCTGCAGTAATGTTAAAAAAATTTAGGGCTTCATACATCTACGTAAAAGATAACGCTTAAAGGTTAACGTATATAGTAAGTATGTAACAATATGTGTCACGAACAGCCGTTATTTCTTATTGCGTTTTGTTGTATGTTGTTATGTATTTTCACGTTTCCAATAGAATATAATTAATTTCTTGCTCGATATCCTTACACATTCCTGAACAAAAAAATTCAAAATGAAAACAAATTTGGCAGAAAAATACAGATTTTATGAGTTGAATTTACATTAATAACAATGGAAATAACGTCTTATAACGTATGGATCCATAATAGGATAGATAGGACAGAGTCCCTGTGTCGTGGGTACGATAGACACACTCAAAGACATGAACACAAACACTCAGATAGAGAACAGACACTCATGATTTCAATATCTTTCGTCGGATATCGAACCCAGGATCCCAGATAGCAGGCAGGCAGCTGGACTACCTCAGCATGGTAACCGCTGCGCCTCACAGGTCGTCAACACAAATAGCGTGAAAGTCACACAAAAGTGTAAAGGTCTGATGAACTAGTCGCTTGATAAATAAATAAAAGTGATTTAGGAAAGAATAACATGACTTGCCGGGTTTATTCAGAGAGTTCAGTTGCGAGAGTTCAGACGCAGACTCTGAAAGCAGAGCTCATCAAAATTCTGCCCTCGCAAGGAAGATTGAATGTTATGCGAGAAGGTCTTTACTTCTAAATTATTGCTCTTTGCCCTTTGACATGTTTGGCTTACCCGCATAGGCTGATTACGTTATTCGCGACGACCCGTATGGCGTACCGTACTAGTGATCGAGGGTCCCGGATTCGATGTAAGTGTAGTTTTCTGTTCTTATTAGTCTATAAGTTCTTGTTTATGCGTGTCCACGATTCCTACGGGACTATAGAATCCTAGTTTCGGGGCTATAATTGTGATCATAATTTTTTGCATTATCTTACAAAATCTACGTCAAAATACTAATTCTCGCGTAAATTACAAGGGAAGGTGCCAAATTTCATGCGTGTTTCCATGATTCAGAAGCCTTCAGTCTTGGTTTTTATTGTTAGATAGCAGTCATTGAACTTTGTCGCAGTGATTACAAACTATCGATAATCACTGCGACAAAGATCCAATAAAAAGTTGGCCACTAAACAGTATCTTAATCAAACTGCAATGAAGCAACGTATAGTCAGGCCAACGAGACGAGATAAAGAATGTAAACAAACGGACCGTTACCAAGTTACTATTGTGAGAGCGAGCAATTATTATCTCTGTCCTTATCATTCATACGCAGTAATGGCGTCAGTTAGTCGATGACAGCTGTTTCGTGGTACAGGGAAGCAGTCAGTACCGGAGTTGTCAACATTTGGTCGAGTTTTGACGGGAAGTCGAAAAAGACAATAATTATGTTGTGCTCTTGTTTTATTTTCATGTTCTTTGTATATCTTTGAGTAATTGTAATTGGGATTTAGAAGACGCAGTGGTATAAAGCCACATACTCATAAACGTACAACTAATCAATTCATTCGAGCAGTGATTGTGGAGCGGTTAAGACCGCGGTTTCCGACACGGAAATACCGAGTTCAAACCCTCGGCGAGCACCTTTGACAAAATAGTTTGTTATGTGCGTATTTTCCGCTGCTCCAAAAATATGATTTTTAGAATTGCGGTGTCACTTTCTCAAGTAGGTATTTGGAAGAAGTATTGTAATAAATAATAAATCACTACATATTTTAAAACAAATTCGCTTCCCACAGCTTTCCCGCGTCCCAATGTATGCTTAGATCTTTAAAACTACCCTACAGATTTTGTAGCGGTTTTTTTAAATGGGTAAAATAATTTCTGAGAAAGGTTTAAGTGTATAATTGATTATGCTTTTATGTAACTAGACTAAAACATAACGATTTTTGTCACAAATCTTGCCTACTGGGAGAGTTATATTCTCTTGCGCCACGTTAACCAGCGGAAAAACATTAAAGTGATGTTTTAGAGAATTGTATATAAATAAATTTGCTACACAAAAGACCGCATTAGTGTACTCTATCTCTTACGGTTGACTTACAATAACTACTTTTATGTGTAAAATGATAATGAAAAATATCACGTTATCTCGAAGCAGTTTTATTCTGTTCAGTATTAATCCTAATCTAAATAAAAACGTTAATTAGCTTCGTCAATTAAGATTAAAATTGTACAAAATGAAATAAAATAAATACTTTAGAAGATGATATTTTGTTTTACCAAAAATCATCACATCCCCTGGCGCGCATTCTCATCGCGCGTCTATTTTTTGTCTTTAATACTTAAATAGGTTTTTGTAAAGTAGATTTTAATGTATATGGCTCGAGCGAAGCTGGGCCGGGTCGCTAGTATATGCTATGTATAAAATTTATTCAAACAAAAATGTTTTGAACTCCTGAAACTTTGTTTAAATTTTTTTATTTCGGCTCCTTGGCCTTACTATAGTAAAGAATGCTCTTATAAAATAATTATTTAAGTCAACCCAGAGTAAAATTTAAGTGTTTACGTATTAAAAAAAACTCTGATATTGCCGTCATAGTCCATAATTTATTCGGATTTCATAGCCGGAGTTCTCGTATCACCCGTAGTCGTTTTTACTACGTAGTCATTTATAAAAGTCGATTAAGTCATATCGGGTGATTTGATTTGCTAACAGCGTTCGCTAGGGAACGAGAACCAGACGGTTTCCAGTTGTCCTGAAATATATTAGTTTAAGTATACTGAACATTTAAATACGTATCCATTTAGTAGAAATTATAAATGCAAATAAGATCTTTGAACTAAATGAAATTATATTTTCGAAATGAAATGTCGATAAATTTTTTGTGTTACAAATTATGTGTGTATATTCAGTAGGTAAAGAAAAAGATGTAAACTATTACATACCCCTAGGTTGATAGGAGGAAGTTCCCACCAAAAGACAAATGAAGTCACGAGCGGTTAGCTGGTTTTTTTTTTTTTTTCATACCAATAAAAGATATAGATCAATATAATATGCATCTGGCATATAGTATCTACCGGTATCTACTATGGTAATGAAGCATAAATCTCCAATCAAATTAATTCAATAAAATATAAACAATTGTTTTAAATGATGTGTTGGAATTGTACGCCGAATTGCAATATTTCAATTAACATTATGCTATCTGCACGGCCGGTACACTATTAATAAATCACAAAGGTGATTTCAATATGTATTATTAATTACGTTGTAATAAATTCAATAGCACTAAAACTATTTTGTAATAAAGTTTAATTGAATCAGCTGCCATTGTCATGAACGCCTCAATATACATACAAGCGTTTATTAATAAGCAGAGCCTAAATTATAAATTAAGATTATTGAAAAGAGATTATGTGATGGCCAAGCAATAAAGACTGCGGTACCAACACGGAGATACCGAGTTGTAACACCGGTGCGTACCTCGGCCAAAAAAAAACGGGTTTCACTCCGGGGGAACCGGCAGAAGTGAAAACATTAACGTTGTGCATTTTTGATATTTTGGAATGGTTACGGAATAATTTTGCACGAATTGCTTTTATTATCAGTATTATTTTTCATCTAATATTTTCAGTAGGTTTTCATCTAGTATTTTCATAAAGTAGGTAGGTACTCACCACTCATTTTCTTTCAGTATTTCTTCGTCACTTTTTCATTAATAGATGCACTTTGTTCAATTTCCATATTTTAAACACTTGATATACCCGAATTTTACAAGTATACAGATAGTCGAGCTATCAGCTGTCATCCCTCAGTCTTACGAATATTCGATCAGGCCATGTGTCCTGACGCGAGCTTAACAATTTTTACCCATCCCAAAAAAAGTGCACAACGCCGCTAAAGAAGTTTTCAGTTCAAAAATGAATATGCGTATTTATTGCTGTTCCACGGTGAAGCAGAATACCTAGTTTCATATTTAATTTAATTACGATATTTTCCTTCACTGTGCAAGCCTGAGGAATTCCCAAAGGCATGATGTCCACCAATCCGCATTGGAGTGCGGAAAATTCAGGGACTCAATTTATGTCGATGTTATTAACCTAGTACATTGCCCAGTGTTGTGAACTATCCCTTATTTTTTTCTCAACAATAAGCGAAGACTATCTAGTAGAGGGACAATGACAGGTGGGAAAATTGCAGAAGGTTTAAATTTCCAAAAAAAACTATTTACTCCTTCCTAAAAATTCTCCTGCTTACCAAAGCCTTGGGGAGGTCTGATTTGTTAACAGACTTAACGATTTTACTAATATTTTATACCATTTAATTTGAATGTAATCTGTTGTGCAATCAATTAATATTATATGTATATTATTTATAATTATAAATTAGTAATGAAATAATCTTAATTTTATATGCTTCCACTTGATTTTTATGTAATCGATTTTGTATGTATGTATTTCATGTAATATATTATAAGTGCCTATTCATATTTATTTTTGCAAATAAGTATTATATCTACGATTATTTTATATCCCGCATATAACGCACCGCTCACGTAGGTATATTATTCTTTTTGCAAAACGCACCGCACCATCAGCTATTTATTTTTGCAAATAAGTATTATATCTACGATTATTTTATATCCCGCATATTAATAACGCACCGCTCACGTAGGTATATTATTAATTTTGCAAAACGCACCGCACCATTCGCACCATTATTTACCTATATTTGTAATCGAAATTACACCTCATATGTACGCATTCTATATTTCATTAATTGAAGTCCGCCATATTGTAACTGGAACCGACGCGACCGGCGATCGTTGTTTCGCTAATAACTACCTACGTAATCATTCATTCATTACGCCATACATAATTTTTATAATCTTAACTGTTTTAACTGATTTATCTTGTTCACGACAAAATGTCTACTAAAGGCAAAATTGAATCTGAAACGCTTTCAAATGACGAAATTAGTTTGAAAATATTAATTGCAAAACGTGATTCTATTTACGAACGTTTACAACAAATTTATGATTTATCTATAAAATACTTGCGTACTGAGTTCAAGGACACGTTAGAATCTTATAATGTTACAAATTTAAAATTAAATCCAAACGCGCAAGTAGATTTCGGATCGTGGAAATCTTTTCATGATCTATATAGTCGTATTAAAAGTCAAGTGTCTAAATTAAACGCTCCATATTCATCTTCAAGTAAATTACAGAATGGTTTACCTACAAAAATTATACCGTCGCTTCCGCCCATAGAATTACTTTCTTTTAATGGTGACATACGACACTGGTCTATGTTCTACCAACAATTTAAAACATTAGTTCATGATAATCAGCAATTAACAGATGCTGAACGCGTCTATTATCTTGTTAGTAAACTTAGTGACAAGGCATTATCAATCTGTTCAGGCTTAATGCCTACAGCTGAAAACTATTCTGTGATATGGAACGCGCTCATACGTAGGTATAACGACGAGCGTGCGCTCGCGACTACCTACGTCAGTCAGCTGTTAGAACTGACGAACGTTAACGCTAACACATCCGCTGGTTATCAAATATTTATGGATAAATTTGATGCTTCTATTAACGCCCTTAAGCAACTTAATATTGATGACATATCTGATTTTCTATTTCTAAATATCGCGCTTAGAAAATTAGATAACGATACCGTAAAGTCGTTCGAAATGTCATGTCGCAACGTAAATATACCTAAATATTCCGCTTTGGTTCAGTTTTTACATGACCAGAATAGGGCTTTGTGCCATACAATAAATACTTCGCATATGTCTAACAATAATAAAATTAAAGGTAATTTGGTTCCCGCTCCCGCTAAAAATATAAGCAAAACTTTTATTAATACAGATTCGCCTCGGTCATGTATTTTCTGTAAATCGGGTGATCACGAACACCTATTTGTCTGTCCGCATTTTTTAAAAATAAATGCACAGGACAGGTACAATTTTGTAAAACGAAATAAATGTTGCACTAATTGTTTAAGTAATAAACACGCCACTCCATTTTGTAAGTCACAGCGTAGATGTAGGTATTGCTCCCGCTCGCACCATACGCTACTTCATTTTGTTAGTAGTAGGAATAAGGTCGATCAGCCTTCGGTAGAACAAGGTCCAGGAGAAAAAAATGCATCCACGTCATGTAACGTATCGCGCGATTGCGGTAATGCGCCGCACTGCACTACATTATTGGGGACTGCGAAGATTAAAGTTTGTACTAAATACGGTCATCAATATTTGTTGCGTTGTTTAGTGGACCCTGGCTCGCAATGCGATTACATTACGAAACAGTGTTGCAAACGGTTATACCTACCGATCTCAAATAAAACACCAGTTAAAGAGGTGCAAGGAATCGGTGGAGTATCGCAGAAGATTTTAGGTGTTACTTCTTTGCAGTTTAGCTCCCGCTTTGATGAAAATAAACTTTATCATATTGAACCGTTGGTTGTTCCCGCTATAACTGGACAATTACCCGAGTCGTTAATAGACGTTTCGAAAATTAATTATATAAATAATTTACGTTTAGCTGACGATCAATTCCATACACCAGGTGACATTGACGTTTTATTAGTTACACTTATTTACAAATTTTGTTAACTGATAAAATAATTAATTCGCAATCGCCGAGTGCCATAGAAACGTCACTAGGATACATAATAATGGGAGACGCAGAGATCGACTTTCCTACTTGCATTCCGCGTTCTTTAGTTTCTTATCCTACTCGTATTGATAATAGTCAAACGTCGCTCACGCATTTGCTCGAAAAATTTTGGAAGTTAGAGGAGCTGCCGCAAAAAACTTATTTGTGTCCTGATGAACAGGAATGTGAGAATATTTATACTTCCACTACTCGTCGCAATTTGAACGGACGATATGTTGTCGCCCTGCCCTTCAAGGACACGCCTGATAAATTAGGTGATTCTTTTATAACCGCTAAAAAACGCTTCTCGCTCCTAGAGAGACGTTTTAATAAATGTCCCGATCTTCGCTCCCGCTACAATGAAGTTATTCAGGAATACATCAACAAGGGTTTTTTATCATTGGTTGCTTCAAATAATTCTACGGAACCTTGCTTTTATCTCCCGCACCACCCTGTCATACGTAATGATAAAAGTACAACTAAATTGCGAATAGTACTCGACGCAAGCGCTAAGTCAGACAATGACATTTCATTAAATGATATTTTTCATAGTGGGCAAAATTTACAGTCTGATATTTTTAATATTTTAATAAACGTACGAGTTTATCGCATCGCCTTTTTTGCCGACGTTAGACAAATGTATTTATGCATTGAAGTACAAAAATCGCACCACGCGTTTCAACGCATTCTTTATCGCTTTTCTAATGAGGAAGACATACAAACATACGAATTTAATCGTGTGACTTTTGGTTTACGCTCTTCGCCTTTTCTTGCGCTACGCACATTACGTCAGTTGGCTTCCGAGGAGAGGGAGTCCTACCCTCTGGCTGCTTCGGTGGTCGAGCGAGATATTTATATGGACGATATCGCGTCCTGCGCGCCCTGCGTCAACAGCGCCGTTGACGTAGCCACTGAACTAATTCAAATGTTTCAGCGTGGAGGATTTGAATTGGTTAAGTGGACTAGTAACAGTTCAGAGCTTTTACAGCACATCCCCGCAACGCACCGTCAGCTTGACGAGGTCTCATTCGACGACCAAAGTATTTTTAAGGTATTGGGTCTTCGTTGGCACCCCGCAACTGATTGTTTTTCTTTTCTAGTTTCGCCGCCGCCGCTCGCTTGTACCAAGCGTTCTATTTTATCCGCAACCGCTCGCTTGTATGATGTTCTGGGGCTCGTGGGTCCAGTAATTCATTCCTCTAAGCTTCTCATTAAAACCTTATGGGTTCTCAAACTTGACTGGGACCAGGCTCCGCCCGCTCACGTTGTCACTGCATGGCAACAATATATTTCAGAGTTACCTTTGATATCGAAATTAAGGTTTCCTCGCCATATGGGTATAAATAAAAATTCCCAAGTCTCGCTAGTCGCGTTCGCCGACGCCAGTGAAAAGGCGTATGGCTGCGTGATTTATTCGCACATCGTTAATGATGATGACTCACCAGTGGTAACGCTGATTTGTTCTAAGTCAAGAGTATCTCCGCTAAAAACTATTTCGTTAGCTCGGCTCGAGTTATGCGCCTTAGTATTACTCGCTAATTTACTGCGTACCGTACATGACACGCTATCCGCTAGGCATCCTGTTAGTAACATTTATGCATTTTCGGACTCTGAAGTCGCCCTTTGTTGGGCCCGCTCCTCACCCCACAGGTTTAACACATTTGTGGCTAACCGCATTTCGCAAATGCAGTCTTCTTTATCTCCTGATAATTTATTTCGCGTCATAGGTAAGCAAATCCTCACGTATGAGGAGTTGCTTACTGTCCTCACTCAGGTCGAACGCATATTAAATTCACGACCGCTTTACGTGTTAAGTAGTGATCCGGCGGAACCTACTGCACTGACGCCCGCGCATTTCCTCGCTGTTAATCCACTTGGATGTTTACACGCCGCGAATCTTAGTAAGGAACGCATTAATCTTTTATCACGTTTTTCATTGCTTGATTCGATAGTTCAGTCATTCTGGAAGCGCTTCAGATCAGAATACTTACATACACTACAAGCAAGAGAAAAGTGGAATAAACATTCTATTAATTCCATTTCTGTAGGAACCGTTGTTCTTATCGATATGGATAACGCTCCGCCTCTTCAGTGGCCGCTAGGCGTCGTCACTGAACTGTTTCCTGGTAGGGATGGTGTGGTGCGCGTTGCTCAAGTGAAGACTAAGAGCTCCACTTTGCAGCGGCCCATTGTTAGACTTTGCCCTCTACCAACACAATAATATTGTAGTTTATATTTTATAAGTTATAGTTTAAGTATAAATTCTCATCCCGCTATTATAATATTTTTATTAATTTACTAATTATATTCATCGCATCGCCTCTGTTCACTGCATATATAGTTTCTTCTACATAATATTGATTCCGCTGTATATATTTATGTTTATTTTTTTTAATTCGCTATTTGAGGAGACCTCAAGGCCGGGGGGATGTTCGCGCCAACTTCATTCATGTGAACCACCTTCATCCTCCCTCTCTTTCCCGCAAGCGCACTATTATATAATGTTGTCACCATTCGCACGAACGTATATGGATCAGGAAGAATCATCAGTCAGTCTGCCTTCGTCCGCCGCGCCGCCGACGCGCATACAAGTCCTCGTGACAACCGCACCGCAAGCCACCTCACACGTGGTCAGACCGCTGTTAATAGTTTATGATTTAACTGACTCAAAGTGTATTGTGAAAGGCACCTATAGTGTAGTGTGAAGGACAACACCAGTTCCCGGGCAAGAGAAGATTGATCGAGGCTTCATCAGTACACGAGCATACCATCTGCTCCAGCCCCAGGTGAGTGCGCTTGCTCCCTTTATCAATCCTTCTCGTTTTCCACCTTTAATTCAAACCGCAACTTACAGTCCACAATTCCTCCACCCTTTAACCCTTTATTCCACCACCATTTTTGGTCATATCGAACCGGAGGTCCCACCCTTTATCCAACACCCATAGTGAGAGAATAAGAGGACTGTCATAGTATGTTATTATAATCCAAATATGTAACTAGGTACCTTATTCAACAAATAAATGATTGATTGATTAAAGCTGCCGAGACATAATGAATCCCATATGTCTCGTTATAACAAGCACTTAGTCACACGGAGGGCTGGGGGATACTTCGAGGCGGTTTATTTCTTCGCTCTCTTGCTTTCATAGGCACGCGCCGCGACTTGAATGAATGACTGCATTGTCCTATGCAGGGACCCTTCAATAGGCCCCGCGATTAGCGTAGAGCGAAAGCAATCTACGCAGCTAAGTGATACGACAGTGGTCGGGTTTGATATGGGTGACCGCTAGTGGCAAACTTCGCGTTTACTTACTTCTCGACGTTAAGCCGTTGGTGCTCCGGTCCCAACCTTGTTGGAACCTTGCACCTAAGTGGTTTAAATACATCCGATAGCCTGTTGACTATTACCCTATGTATTGGTCGGTGTATGGTGTAAAATAAAGATGATCAGCTTTTAGATAAAAGGTATTTTATTATAATGCCAGACAGATAAGACTAATATATACTATATAACACAAGATAAGACAAGGAATGATTTAGTGGTAAAATAAACTTCAGGCTTACTGAGACCTCTGTTCACCAGTGGGACGCAATTATTGTAATTATAATAACATTTATATGTCAATAATTGCTTTAACTTTCGATAAAATGTTTGGTCTTTTTCAACTTCCTTAAGAACATTTGGCAATTTGTTATAGACCCTTACAATCATGCAGTAAATACCTAATGACTTTTTTTAATCGGGGGGGGGGGGGGGGGGAAGACTTCGAAAGAATACTGGGTTACTAACTGGTTTACTAAAACCTCCCTCGGTGGCTGCCTCTGTGCTTGGGGAGGACTCCGGGATCTCTAGTGGAACGCACCGGTATCCTCCACGCGCTTTGGATAAGCAAAATAATTTTTAAATGACATTGTTTTCTTTCGAACATAATAATTTCTAATAGCTTCACACAAGGTAGTGTTAATGATTGGAATTTTTCAAATTTCATTGTTATATAAAACATTTTTTAAAACACTTTCCTGGCTTTTGAATATCCCCATACATATGTCTCGTAATAACAGGCACTTAGTCACACGGAGGTGTGGGGGATACTTCGAGGTGGTTTATTTCTTCGCGCCCTTGCTTTCATAGGCACGCGCCGCGACTTGAATGAATGACTGCATTGTCTTGTGCAGGGAAACCCCAACCACTTTTAGCTTTTCAATTTCTGCTGTCAAGAACTGAAACAAAAATACGACTTTTGGAACATTTCACAATATTTAAATTTTATGTCAAACATAGAATAATCGGACTATGGCATGTAATTTAATTTTTCTAACAAAGTAAAATGTACTTAAGTAGAATAGAAAGACATTGTTCTTATACTAGTTAGTCTATACTAACATATAAAGCTGAAGAGTTTGTTTGTTTGTTTGTTTGAACGCGCTAATCTCAGCAACTACAGGTTCTTGGGGAAAGCTTTAGGCTATAATATAACATTACGCTGCGACTAATAGGAGCGAAGTATCAGTGAAAATGTTGCATACACGGGGAAAATCCAAGATAAAGAAATTTTTGTTTGAACGCGCAAATTTCAGGAACTACTGGTTCGAATAGAAAAATTATTTTTGTGTTGGATAGTCCATTTATGGAGAAAGGATTTAGGGTGTATAATGTCATGCTATGAATAATACTAAAGTTCACGCGGACGAAGTCGCGGGCGGCCGCTAGGTAAGTAGTTAATAATTCTGGTTTCAGATTTTGAGTTTAGGCTCTTATATACTTACTAGCCACCGCCAGCGGCTTCGCCCACGTGGATCCATTTAATGGGTCCCCGTAGGATAAAAAATAGCCTATGTGCTATTCCAGTGATTCCAGTGCTATTCCAGAAATCGGAACAGTAGTTTTTGAGTTTATTCATTAAAAATACAAAAATACAAATCTTTCCTCTTTATAATATTAGTATAGATTTAAGTAGTAAATTTATTTGGTTGGGATATATACATATGTATATATAGGCATGCTATTATCTTTATAAAAATCTGGCAACAATAAAACCAATGTGGAGACTCTTGTACCCGATTTTACAACTCCAACTTCACCGACGGTCTTGTTTCCTACAACGGCACGGCTACCCATACATCACAGGTTACAAAGTCGGAAAGTCTTCGCTGCCAAGTTTAAGCTCTGAAATACTTTTCTTTTTAAAAATGGGTTAAAAAGAAACTATCAAGGCTAAAATAAAATCTACACCAGCAAATGTTTGAAAAATGCGTCGTGATCGTGAGCATAACATTTTTGTTGTCATTATCGGGATTATTAAAGGACCTTTTAAATTATAACAGTACCTTGTTCCACTCATAAGTGCTTAAAATTAAGGCCACTGTCTTCTGTGTTTTTAGCGCAAGTGTAAGTGTGGTCGAGTAAGCTCTAGGCCTCCCTATAACGGAGAGAAACCCGAGAAGAGTATTGGACCGCAAAACGGGTTGCAAAAGTTGCAGTCAAAAATAGTATATTTCATTACAAGTGCGGAAAGGCTGTCATTGCAAGGAGTTCCGACAAATGTCTACCCGAGCCGAGGCGCTGCCTAAGGTGAGGTTTGACAGTCGGAACTCCTTCCAATGACGGTTCCGCACGTGTACTGAACAACTATTTTTAATACAGTTGCGAAAAAATGAAGCAATTTAATAAAATAATAAAAACTCAGGAGCAGCGATGGCCGAGTGGTAAAAAGCCGCGGTCTTCTACGCGACCGATCCCGGGTTCAAATCCTCGGCGCGCACCTCTGACAAAGAAATTTGTAATGTGCGCATTTATCGCTGCTCCACGGTGATGGAAAATATCGTGATATTTATTTGATTACGATGTTCTTCATCGCCGTGCATGCCTGAGAGAAATTCATAATTTCTCGAAAGCATGACGTCCACCAATCCGCACTTGGCCAGCGTGGTGGACTATGGCCTAAATCCCGCTCACTTGTGAGAAGGAGACCTGTGCCCAGCAGTGGGACATAAAAAATGGTTGAAAAAAAAATAAAATAAATAAATAAATAAAAACTCGCAAAGAACATTTTTGAAAAATGGCGCCAACCGTAAAAGAATACCTATATGCAGAGATTTTTTTTCTTCAACCATTCTGGGTAGGCAAAGGGAACTATGCCCATACAGCCAAGTCTTCAGTAGAATTTTTTTGAAATGAAATGAAATGAACTCATTGAATCAAATCATTAAATCTAATATTGAAACAAATTTGTAGTTTCTTTTTAGAAATATTTGCATGAATCATAAAAACTTCTAAAACTTGTGGTTGGTTTTTTTAATAGATATTATTTTGACAGTTGGGAAAGAGAACGCACGAGTTCGGAAAAGGTAAAGAAAAAGCACGAGTGTGTAAACGCCCACTTCCCGAACGCTATTATGTCCCTGCAATACGCCACTTTTTGAGCAACTGTATGAAAAAAGATTTTAAATTACATGGTGAGGTGATTGCTAAACACTAAACAACATTTTTTTAAATACTTGGCTAAAATTTTTATAGTCTACTGCACATAAGTTATTAATGAAAGAAATCTCATTCTGGACTAATTCTGACTGCGCTCCGCCAGTATTCAGCGTCCATGTTTTTTTCCATCAATTTGCATAAACAGAACTTTAAAGGCCATTAAGGAAAGCGCATTTAACTTATACTGGCAATATAAACACAAATTTGGAGATCTTCATGCAATTTAAATGCATTCTTGGCATTTTCTTGATTAATGTTGGCTTGAATAACTAAACTTTTTTGCAGTCTGTGTTTGGGTTGAAATACATTAACCCTTAAAATAAAGTTTTGCTTTTCTTTCCAACGAATGCCGGTTTACTAAGGTTGTGCGGGTATGTTTGTCAGTCCTTACTTATTAATGCAAAAGTGTGTTACTTAGTTTGTACTACTTTCACATTGCGATGGAGTCATATTATGAAATGATTTTCGTGCGTTAAGATACCTAGGAGGCTAGATAGTGTTATAGATAAAACATCTCATTCCCAAGGAAAGATCCGATAAAATATATTATATTTGTTGCGTACTAACGCGGGTTAAACAGCGGGGTACATTTAATCAGTCCTGAGTTATAGTTACTTTAGTTAGCATTTCATTGTTACTATGATAATCTGACTGTAACTGACTGGTTCAAGGCTTCTTACGCACACAGAGACAATGTGCACGTAAATATATCCCTACACGGATTTCTTCATTTTATAAAAATTCATTTAATTTAACCTGACCAATCCTGCGACTATAATTATCCTGACCTGAACAATATTATTTTTTACCGTTTGAAGGCGGTTTTTTTGTTTTTGTTAAAAAGTTATATTGTAAAAATCCTTTAATCCTCTGAAGCTGTGATCCTGAAATTCGAAATAGCATTACATTAATTACTCTTCAAATATGCCCGGCAGAGAATAAATTTTAATTACTTCAGATTAAAGGCTTGCCGTAAGCCGATTATGAAAATATCGTAAAAGAAAAGTGTCCAGAGATTTTTTGAAATAATTTAACGATTTAAAGTATATCTTACAGTTGCTTTTCGTTTTATTTTATATACATATAAATATATTGTTTTACAATATAACACGTAATATTACGATTAACATAAATAACACTTTAAAGCTCAATGCTTTTTATAAGTATGGAGTTATCAGAAAATTTGAAAATGCCGCTAGTCATAAGAAGACTGATTTTATTTACAAGATTCTCTACCGACTACATGACGATTTTTATCGAAAATGACTTAAGTTAAGTATATATTATAAACAAACAGGGTCAACTTTTGTTTATTGCCATAACAGTTTAACTTTAGGGTTCCAAATAGAAACGAAATGCCTTTTCGTCTTTTGTGAATTCTATTGGTACCAGCAAATGTTTCTAGATGTAGAGCGAAAAGTGGAAAAAAAGAATACAAAGGCAACCCAACAAAATCGCGGTAGTTCCTGTTTGAATGACAACAAACCTTAGGCAAGTAGCAATAAGGCTTTGATGAGTGCAAAAATGGTGGTAGTAAAGACGTTCGTGGGCTTCATTTGGGCAAAGGGAGGTCAAACACTTAAACTGCAGAGATACATGATTGCAGACGAGTTGAGGCAAACGAAGCAAGAGCTCTGTGAATCGCTTTTGTGCAAACGACGGAGAATTCTGAAGATCTTAACAAACATATAAGTTTGCCTAGTGTTTAAGTACGTAATTTCAATTGAGATGTAGCCAGTGTAGAGGGTCGAATAAAACTAATATGAGTATATAACGTGGTATATAAGATGGTTTGGAACTTCTTAGTGTAGTTTTATGTTAGTTTATCTGTAGGTATATCTTTGAATAAATTTGTATTGTATTATTATATATTGTAATGTTAGCATACTGGCTATTAGCTTCGATATGTGAAAACAGTTTAGATATTTCGTTTATAAGTAATTTCTTCCTAATGTCACTGTATGTTTTCCAAATAAAATAAAATATAGCATAATAAGCCATTTATCGTAATGCCATAAAATTGTGAACACCAATAATCCTTCTAGAAAGAGATACTATATTTCTTATTTTATAAACGAAAGTCGTTAAATTGTCTCCATTGAAACTTAAGCGAGCTCGTTTCTTATCTTAGGTCGTATATATGAGTACTTTCGCCTTCGTCTTGAGGCTGATACTCGCCTAATGACATGCACGTATAAGAAACAAAATCTATTTATTAACCCTATACCCTTCTACAACCACAATACTATATAAAATAGACACTAAGATAATAGTTGAAAAGTTGAAGGGACAACTTGCAATATTAAAGCGGATAAGTATCATCTCCCCTGTACTTATTTATTCCCATGTTTTTCGATGAAGAAATGCGATTACCACATATACAAAAGTTTACCCGGAGATGGAATAAACTGCACTTTCTCATACAGGAGTATGATGTATGGCCACACAAGAGTTTCATTGCTTATGTTTCATTTAAATTTTGAAGGGATTAAATAAGGTGGAAAAAATAAAGATAAGATTCTTCAAATCTCTCTTCAAATCACTCTTCAAATCTCTCTTCCTTAGGTAAGCTAGTAGATAATGTCATTAGGCATTAAGCTCGCCTACTGTAGCAGTATTTTGGTTCAATAAAGTTTCTAAATGAAATAAAATAAGATTTAATACATAATTAAAAAAAGGAAGTGTGTAGAGTACCGCAAGCGGTACTCGCGGTTATCATGATCGGTTACGTTGCCGTACTATATTACAACTTGCACTTTGTCTAGCTTTCCTGAACTGAAAAATGGCCACTTGACACATCTTTATCAAAATAAGATCAATTTCAGGCATACGTTATCTCATACACAAATAAAGATGTACGGATTATTCAATTGTAAAAATAAATAAAAGCTCTAAAGTGGTAAAATTGAAACTTTACGGTCAATCTCGATCGAGCACTAACATTAATCATCCAAGAAACTTTTCTCTAATTATTTCCTCACCTTCGATTCCCTATTTTGTCTCTTAAACTATTTTGTTCACTTATGATTATATTAAATATTTGGTAGAATTAATCTACGTTAAACGCAAATGCTCTATTTAGTACTAGTTACAATTAGTAACTTGAATATTTACCACTGCATTAATTTTGTTCACTATATTTTTTATTAATAAAAATGTTTCCCATTGATGACAATTTTTCACATGAGATCGATTTTAAACCTTAATTGTAGCATGTGCACAATTTATACACAAAATAAACATAATTCATGGTAAGAATAAATCAAAGCTTACCAAATGATAATATTCAAGATCTAAGGTCAATCTAGACCGGTAGGTACTATCGCTATTCGTCCGGAACCAGTTTCTCTAATTATTATTCTCTTGCCTTGGGTCTGCTATTTTGTCTCTTAAACTGTTGTGTTCCCCCAAGACAATGTTTAATGTTTGGTTAAATGGAAACAATCTTAATGCAAATGCTAAATTTTGTTATAATTAAGATAGCGCAATAAATATTTACTGCCGCTTGAAATATTACGTACGCTCGATTGTTACTTTGATGTTAAGAAAAACCGGCTTATTTTGATATAATTTTTACTCATGATATTAAATTTTAACATTAATTATATCAAATGCAATTAAAGACAGTGTGAATAAATTAAAGCTCATAAGTAGTGAACGTCAAGCTCTACGACGAATCTCGACCCAGCACTAACATTATTCGCCCGGAACCAGATTCTGTAATTATTGCCTTGCCTTCGGTTCACTATTTTGTCTCTAAAGTATTGTTTTCTCTTAGGACAATGTTAAAAGTTTATTTAAATGGAATATAGCATAAATGTGACGACTACATTTCGTTCTAATTAGCTAAGCACCTTTAATATTCCTTTCAAGCGGTAAAACGTTTGCTGGCTTGTAACTTTTATATTAAAAAACCATCCTTTTTGATAACACTTTTACTTATGACATTAACTTCAATCATTATATCATTTTTACAGCCTCCGTGGCGTAGTGGGTGATGAGCCGACTGCGAAACGTGAGGTCGTGGGTTCGATTCCCACCCAGGACAAATATTTGTGTGATGAACATGACTATTTGTTCTGTGTCTGGGTGTTAATAATTTATCTATTTAAGTATGTATTTAGAATTATATAAGTATGTTTATCAGCTTTCTGATTACCATAGCACAAGCTCTGCTTAGTTTGGAATCAGATGGTGTTGTGTGAAGTGTCCAAAGATATTTATTTATTTATTTATTATATCATACGTAATTAAACACAGTGGGAATAAATCAAAGCTGTCAAAGTTATAAAATTCAAGTTCCACGGCGAATCTAAGCCGAGCACTAACATTAATCGTCTTCCGAGCGCTATTTTGTCTCTTAAACTATTGTATTTCCTCATGATAATGTTTAATATTATTTACCTTAGCATTACATTCACTCGCTTGTTACTTTTATATTATTAAGAAAAACTTTGATGACATTTTAACTCAAAACTTACAACATCAATTATATCATACGCAATTAAATACTTTGAAAATAAATCAAAGATCTTAAAGTGGTGAAGTTAAAGCTCCACGGTGAATCTCAACCGAGTCCTTGCATTAATCGTCCGGAACCAATTTCTCTAATTATTCCCTTACTGAAGTCTTTACTGAAGTCCACTATTTTGTGTCTGTGTTCCCTTCTAAGTACCTACAATGTAGCAAACATTTAATGGGTCGTGTCAGTATATTCGCCAGACGACCCGTGTGGCGTAATGGTTACCATGCGGGACCGCCGAGTGGAGGGTCCCGGGTTTGATTCCCGGCGAAGCAGAAATTTGAATGATGAGTTTAAATTTCTGTTCTCGGTCGGGGTGTTTGTGTTTCTGTCTTTGAATGTGTCCATGGTACCCACGACACAAGGTATATCTACCCTACAGTGGGGCTATGAGAGTGAAACGTTATTAATTTATTTATTTATATTATCCATTAAAGTGTTTAGATCGATAATGAAAAATATTTAAAAATAATGGCAACATCTTCCAGTTAAAATGAACCATCCTGTGGATGAAAGACAATATTATGAAAACGATTGGAACGAACATAGACAAATTAATGTGAACAACGTACTCGCGTCGTGTCCAGCCTCAAAATACGGTACTAATTGATTACGTAACATAATTATTTACAACTATTTTTAAAAGTCGAAAGAGCAAATATCAAAAATTTATACATCGGCGGATGAAATCAAAAACGTAATGTGTATCTCAACTTTTAAACTACTTATCGTAATTTCTTGAGTAAAAACAAAACTACTTACAACGGTATAAAATGTTGCCTTTTAATTGCTGTTTTTTACTATACAGACACCAAAAAAAAAAAACATTTAAAAGCTAAGGGGCGTGGTGCGGAAACGGCAGTCCCAACCATCGACAAAAGAAATTTACGAATTTTGTCCTAGATGGAAGTCAAAAACATTTTGTAATTCAATTGAAGCAAGGTTTTAATTAAATGTGCGCGTGGAAATACAGGAGCTACTCCTTTCAAAAATGATGAACGCTTTTGTCCCGGTGGATAATATTTCGTAAGTAGCTATTATTATATAATATTATATTAATAAGGTATTATTTTTCTATTGATATAAAACAGAAAGGTATTTAATACCTTTGGCTTTAAACATACTAAAAGAGATCAAGATTAACTAATCTTATTCATAAATAATTTTCAAATTTAATTCAATAAAATTGTACCTATAAATTGCATGCGCGATACGGGTAAACTGTTGTAACGCATGTTCTATGAAATATCACCATTATGATTGTAAACAGTTATGGCAATAAATTATATTATTATTATAAGAATTGCCTGTATATTTATTCTATGTATTATGTAGAATAATTAAACAAGTCTTGTTGATACTTCGTGCATCAATTTGTCCACTTCCTTCAAATTATTGGTGGGTATCATTTATACGATATATATATATGAGCCTCATATTTGCCCGTGTGGTCGACGAGTTTGGGCGACAACAATACTATACTGTATCAGAAGCGCCGACCCTTAATGATTTACTCCGTCGGGCTCTTGCCATCGCTCCAATACTGGCATTGACTGGTAGCTGGCTACACTAGAGCCACCTGGTTTATCTAGAAGCGATGGCAAGAGACCTGATGGGATTACTTTGGTACCGTGGAGTCTGGGCCGGCCTCTGGTATGGGATGTGACCTGCGTGGACTGGACACATTGGCGCCATCACACTTGAGAATGTCCGCAGAAAAAGCTGGGCGGCCAATCATGCCGAAAGCCTCAAGCTTCGAAAATATAGTAATTTATCTGACAATTACATATTTACTAAACTTGCAGTAGAGACGCTTGGGCCGTGGTCTTCTGACATGAAAAAAATTATGTCAGAAATCGTACAAACTTGTACTGGCTTGTGGTAACCTAAGAGCTTGCGGCTACTTTGACCAAAGGTTGAGCCTCGTGAACCAACGTACTGAGCAAAGAAACGCAGCAAGCGACGCGTGTTTGTTGGTTTATTTCAGACAATGACGCAATGGATAAGTATAGTTATGTCAGTTATGCCGAAGGCTTCTGCTAATTCAGAAGTTGTTTGAGATGGATCTGCTTCTACTATTGCCTTCAATTCCTTGGTATTTACTTGAGTATCAAATTGTCAACGAGGCTTATTGTCTTACATAAATCGAAATTAACAAAATGAAAATGTTGTATTAAAACCCAATAAATTGGGTGCCCAAAGCCAAAGATGCGGATTGGCTGCAACCCTTTTAGCGTCCCACTGCTGGGCACGGGTCTCTCCCCTTATTGGGGAGGCCTGGAGCTTACTCCACCACGCTGCTCCAATGCGGGTTGGTGGAGATGAAGAAGATGCGGATAAAAATATAAAACTCGTATAAACAATTCTTATAATTAAAGTAAATTGATAAAACAACACAATAAAAATCACACAATATGGGTCAAAATAAAATCAGTGTTGTCTTCAATTATAAAACATTTAGTATATAAGTAATATTATTAGATATAGTTGCTAACATTAAGTTGACGTTTTAATTCTGTCCTCCAAATTTGCACACCTCGCTCAGGTAAATATAGCGAACTAATAAATGTACTAATAATAATATATAAAAGAACTTTTGTAATACCCATATTTACGCAAATAAATTATTTTCATTTTCATTTGCATTTCATTTTCATTGAAACCAAAAACGCACGGTTCGTTAAAACAATATTTTCTGGCTTTATTTCGAAATAAATTTGAATTTTGAATTACTAATTAAACGCAAGATATTAGATTCTAATGTTGCCAGTATTAAATATCTAGAGTTTCATATGTAAGGAGCTAATATGTGCTAACAGTTACAGTGTGTAACAGTAAATTTACACAAATATGGAGCTTTTAAATTGGACTGCATATTTCAGCCTTTTTGGAGTCGAGGTGACTGTGGAGACCATGGAGACCAGACTTAGGAACTTTATGACAAAATTTGTCCAGGCGGCTAATTGAGTGTATCAGTAACCAAAAGGTCTGGCTTTTACCTCGGCCAAAAAATATATAATTACCAACACTGTAATCAGCCCAAGCAATCATCATTCCCATTAATTCCTACCAGGTCCCCGCTGATAGTGATTAGTATGCTGATTTTTTATATTTAATGTTTATTGTATTTATTTTCCCGTTTCTTTATTAATTTTAATACTAATAGACCTTCACCATATAGACAATTTTAAACGATTCATTCTGTTTATTATTATTAATCATCATTAACATTTTTATCATAAAGAAAGGAGGTTCTCTATTTTTTTTATGTTCAATCACATGTAACTTATAAAAGACTAATGCGATTTTAATAATTCTTTTTCTAATGGCTTAATAATGTGTAAGTACCTCTAAATCCTTAAGGCAAATGGCAGATCTTCTAATCTACTCTTTATTGTAGTCTTCTATTTATCAGCTAATCGGCTCAATTTGCAGGCGATATTATCAGATAAGCAACGAATTAAACACAAAGCATATTTAAGATTAACTATTCTAAGAGATTTCTAAGAGCTTTACAAATTGTCTAATAAAGTAGATATTCTTAAAAAGATAGTTACGAAATCTTCAAAGGAAAAAGCTGATCAATCATTAATATTGATAGAGATAAGTCCTATTACAAGCTTTTATTATGTCTTAACACGTTCGCAGTCCAGTGTACCGTATGTGGTACATGGACAACGATTCAGCCGAGTCCGTGTACCCTATGAAGTACACGCGCCCTGTGTTACTCTAAGGGGTCTAGCATCGTGAACTTATGAAATTGTTTAGCGTTTTCCTTTTGGACTTGTAGCCAAAGACTTAATAAATAGAAAAAGTCAAAAACATGTCATTTTTTTAGTGTTGCTGTTGCCATAACAACCCAAAATAAAACGACTTAGTAGAAATTTAAGAAAGTTTAAGAAATAGAAAACTTAAGAAAAACAATCAATACAGTATGCTTTTTTACAAATGTTTTAGGGTTGATACTCTTTTAGCTTTGGCCCGTGCGTATGAAGTAAGTCGACCTTCATCAAGGAGGTTTTCTCATGCATCGTATCGCAACACCAAAAAATGAATGTTTGAAGAAAGTTGTCTTTCTGACGATGGACCTGGCAGACCCTATGCTCCTGCTAATGCTAATGATCCTGATGACCCTGCATTTGCTTACGGTGTTCTCCTCATGCTTTCATTTTCACCATCTGAATCTTCTTTTTCTTTCGTCTGCACCATCAGAATCTTCTAAGATTCTTCTTATAGTTTCGTCTTCAAATTTTTTTGACATTTTAAGACTTTTTATTGTATATCGCGAAAAAACTAAAACTTTTACGTGAGTAAATATCGTGAACGTAAAAGTTGTCCCTAAGTATTGTGAGTACCGTAAAGTAATAAAAGATTGAAGGTAGGGCGATATTTCTCTAGCACAGTGTGCTTTATGTTACCTCATTCATTGTCTATGGTAAAAAAAAATAAACAAACGCCGCAGACGCATACTCATGAGTCCGCGGTCCACGCTAAGTGTAGACGGTAATTTTAATTCATAAGTCCGTGTACCGCCCGGTGTACATGGGCATATCCGCGGTATCCAACCTATATTTTGTTATTTCCGTGCAACAGTCGTTAAGTGGACATCGAATAATGGCCAAAAAGTAAATAATCTCATATGGACATATGGCGTCTTCCGAAACGCTTGTATGGGGACTGCGAACGTGTGAATTATTTCGCAGTAACAAGATCTAGTTTTCTTATGATATTTAAATAGTTAAAACATTAACCGTGAAAAACAATGTATTTTACGTAATATATATAATTAATTTATAATTTATTATAAATTAATTATAATATATAATATATATAATTAATATATATAATTAATTTATAATTAATTATATATATTACGTTACGTAAACAATAATGTAGTATTGTAATTACAATAACATAATATATATATATATATATATATATATATATATATATATATATATATATATATATATTAAAAATTAATTATATATATATATATATATATATATATATATATATATATAATAATTAATTTTTACACATTATTATAAAGAGTTAAATGTTGAACAAAATTATGCATTATTTTAATGCATATCATAACATAAAGTAATTATTTGTTTTGTGCACAATGAATACTCATAAGACAAGCGTCAGATAGGTATCAATTTAAATATATTCCTCAAATGAAACGTGTTCATAGCTATTTATAAACACGTCATAAAACATAGATGCTCAACCTAATATCACTAAGAATATTACTTAACATACTATTCTTCATTAACCTGCATTGGAGCATTTTGCAGCGTGGAAAGGAAGTAAGCTCTAAGGCTCCAAAATTATGGAGAGACACCCGTAGCCAGCAGTGAGACGTAAAAAAGGTAACTGTGGCCACTACTACTATTGACACTAATAAGTTTATTTATATAGCATTTATATAGCATAACATCATAGCACTCAATACTCCACCATCCCGCACTGGAGCAGCGTGGTGGAGTAAGCTCCAGGCCTTTCCAATAATGGGGAGAGACCCGTGCCCAGCAGTAGGACGTCAGAAGGGTTGCAGCCAACATCACAATGAGTATATTTTTCATTGCTTAAAAGAAAAGCAAAACACGATTTTTATTATGATGATTGCCTTCATAAAGTAGATTTAAGAGTTATTATAAATAATATTGTATGTTCGCATGCAGTTGCCTAGACTTTAGCGTCCACATATTATTATAAAGCCAGCGTTACTAGGGAGAAGCACATAGGGCTAAGTTACCCTAGCCATCCATGTTTTATTTTATAAAAGGTATTATGCCCTATGCACAGAAGTTTATCAAAAACGAAATATGTGTTAAAAGAAAAATAATTCTATCAATCGCTCGAAATAAGCTTTTAGAATATGCTTTAGGCAGGCATTGTACGATAAAGCCTGTGACGCGATAGTTCGCTGAAGCACACCACGTCAAAGCCACTCGATCAGTTAATTTGGTAATTTACGATACATGCAAATTCCGCGCGATTAGTAATTGTTTATCGCATTCTCGCTCCAAGTACCCCCTTATTCAATGAATACTTACAATGATAAATTAGCTTATTTGCTTTATAGAAAATTATTAGGTGGATCACAAATAACATTGCGTGAAATTAAACGTAAAGTAATGTGTCCAACGCGTAAGGTATAAGGGCCTCTTTCACCACTTTCAAGTGAAGTGACAAGTACGCTAATTGTCGGTTAAAGTCACCTGAACTTCAATTTCAATTTCACGATGTTCGAGTGGCACTAATCATATGATAAACTGACCGGTACTCATAGCTTTTACTTGCCAATTAACTTTACATGGGACGTAACTAATCAACACTTTACTTGGATATGGTGAACGAGGCCTTTTACGATATTATGTAGTTTTATTTAAACGATGCAGCAGACAATCACACAAGACACAAAGTGTTAAATTACTGCAACAGCTTAGCTTATCTACGCTTATTATAAGGCAACACTAGACTCTTTTTTGACGCAAGAGCATTGCTAACTCTAGCTAGCTTGTATTCCTTATTTAAACGATTCTATTTAAATTTTTACATCATATCAAATTTATCATCAAAAGCTTATGGAATTTGGAGGCTTTGTACGATAAAGCCTGCCTAAAGCATGACGCGATAGTTCACTGAACCGCGTCATAGCGATTCGATCAGCTAACAATGTTGTGGCCAATTTACGATACATGCAAATTCCTCGTGATTAGCATGAGTTTATTACGTTCTCGTTCCATGCACCCGCTTATTCAATAGCAGTAGCAAATTAGCTTCTGTTATTGTAACATAATTATAGATTTTTTTTCAATAAGTAATAAATACTAAATCGCACACTAACATGTCCATCTTGAAACGTATTTAATATAAATTTAACACGTTTTAGTATTAAATACGTAACTAAATGTAAGTGATGCCATAGGCAAACCCTGTAGTTGTTAAGTGAGCGCAACAGCCCACAATAAAATCTACGCAAAATCTAAATCATGATTTGAGTAGTTTTTCGTGCAGAAGCGCTGCTAATCCTACCTAAACTGCTTATTATATTTTACCGACTGCCGAGTTTTTTCTTCAGTGTGTAACAAGTTCATATTCAACTAATATAATTATTTGCTGAAGTATATCCAGTAAATAGATTAGGTTGGTACAACTTGCATGATAAAACTAAAGAATTACCAAAACCAAAAACAATAATTATTGTGGAGGATAAAATGATAATACACTATAAAATAATTGTCTTTTGGTATATGCTTTAGGCTGGGTTTTGTATGACAAAGCCTGTAATGCGATACTTCGCTGAAGCGCATCGCGTCAAAGCGATTCGATCTGCTAATGTTGTGGCCAATTTGCGAGGCAAGCATTTCTCGCGCGAGTTTATCGCATTCTCGCGCTGCACCAGCTCATTGAGAACACATAGTGACAAATTAACTTCTGTTGCTACTTAAGTTGCTTTTATTCTTATCAACTAAAAATAATTCGTTCAATTACATATATTTGTGCCACAAACATAATACCAGTTTGGTTTTGTTGGTGCAGTTTTGTTCTCTGGTTTCGCTGATGACCAGAGGCGGCTCGTTCTAAAGAGCGCTGGTACAGTGCACTCCCAAGAAAATTACATAGGCAATCTATGTCCCTTCATAATACATACCTACTATCCTTCCATACATTACATTTATTCTATTATACTATACCTAACCTATACAAAGTATGTTATATTAATTATTACCTATATCTATGCGTACCTACATTTAGCGTAAACTTGTAACGAGTGGAGCGCCAGCGATTGCGCTCCTATGGAACGAAGTTTAGTACGATTCCTAGCGCTGTATTCAATGAGTGCGAAAGAGAAACATCGACACAGGCCGACGCGTGAAACAAAAGATTTCGTATGAGAAATTAACATAATCTGGAGCGCCGCTCACGCGCGACGTTGCCAAACCGTAGGCTCAATCTGCTTATGCGATGTTGCCGTTCTTATGTATACAAACAAACGTGTCGTCGTCTTAGTCAGTTATTTCGTAGTTTTTCTTTTAAATGAATATTTAAAGAAATAGTTTATGCGCGACAGTTTGTGTTAAAAATGTAACAATACAGTGTATGTTATCATCTGTATCTTTTAGTAAACATTGTGAAAAAAACTTTCGAAATACGCCTTGAACTGAAAGCAATAATGTTGTACGAAAACTAAATCTTTTAAATTACGCGTGTTTTTAAATCTGAACAATATTTAAAACCCTTGGTTGAATGGATGTGAAGAAAGCAATAAATTAATTTGTTTTCCGTGTCTTGTGGTTATCAACTGGAACTGACACCAACAGTGGTGGTGAATCTGCTTGGATGGCAACGGGTGGTAAAATATTTTTTTATTTATTTTGTGAACCCCCATCGAAAAATGTCACTAGCCGCCACTGCTGATGACTACTAAAACCTTAAAACACATAGAAAAACGTTGTGTTTGTTATTAACATATTTATAACAAGCGCTTATAATAATTAGTCAAAAGCTATTGGGTTATGATTTAAGCAGGATACTGTACAAAGCCTATTGTATAGATTTTGGATAATGCTTTAAGCAGGGTTTAGGGTGAGAAAGTCTGTGATGCGATAGTTCGCTGAATCGCACCGCGTCAAAGAGATTCGATCAGCTAATAATGTTGTGGCCAATTTACGATACATGCAAATTCCACATGATTATTATGAGTTTATCAAGTTCGCGTTCCATGCTCCTGCTTATTCTATATACGCAGTGACAAATTAACATTTGTTGTATTTGTTACAGTATGTGATTAGCTCATAATCTCTATTGTTTTGTGTAATGTTATACACTACATGTTATTACTTACTTCATTCACGTCCATTATCATATTTTATAACTTATATCCTTTTGTTTTATTCTTATACTTTCCTTTTCCTTTATTATTTCTTTACAAAACTATTTAATTTCTGTGTTTGTTTATTTACATTTTGACGTAGCTATCAAAATTGTCATGTCTGTCTTTTATGTTTCTTATTTTTTTTTATTTGTTTTACGGCACTGTATAAAAATTATTTTAGCCATTCTATATAAATTGAAAGAAAAATTGTATGTTTCTTATTTCATTTCATAGATTAATAAAGTATAGTATTGCTTTTGGCTTATTCATATTTTTTTATATGAGCCCGAGCTGAAGAGTTTGTTCGTTCTTTCTTTTATATGTTTGTTTGAACGCAATAATCTCAGGAATTACTGGTTCCAATTGAAAAAATCTTTTTGTGTTGGATAGTCCATTTACCGCGGAATTCTTTATTTTAAAGGCAGACGGGCCACGTTATGTTAAGCGATCACCGTCGCCTATGGACACGGGCAACCCCAGGGGAGCCACCCGAGGGCTTTAGGTTATATAACATCATGCTATGACTAATACCAAAGTCCACGCGGACGAAGTCGTGGGCGACCACTAGTCTACAATAATGTAATGGCCAATATGAAATATATTTATTTACAACTTTATTTTGCTTGGTATACTAACCCAAATAAAGATTTCAATCCTACATAATATGTAAGTAATCTATGGTACTTCTATTTTTGGTATGGATAAATACTAAATTACTTACGCCTGATACCCATTATGATTTCTTGACGTTACCAATGCCCTTTCGTTATATGCGAAGTTAAATATTCAAAGTAATTGTCATGCTTAATAGCTTTAACAGTTAGTTAAAGATACACTTTAGTTTTAAATGGTTTTGCGGATTTTCACTCGCTTCGCTGATTTACATTACAGATAAAAGCAAAAATGAAATGAAGTCTCTCTTATCCTGTCCTATTTCTCGGTGTGGCATAATATTTCAAAATGCTGTTTAAACATGGTTTTCAGAAACAGTTTCACTCCATAAATTTATAGCTAAGTAGTAAATTAGTGAATTTAGCGTGCAAGTGGCGGATTACTCGCACCCAGGAAGTCTTGTCAGAGATCATCTCTAATTAAATTACGACCCAACTCGCGTTTACACAATACAACCACAATATTATGCAATTATAATAACTCCTTCTAGATAATATTTATAGAAGCACTGAAAGACAACTAATTAAACCGGATACTCATGCCAAAACTTTGGTTTGATTTCGGTGCATCTCTTCAAAATTTCCTTCTTTCATTCTTCGCAATCTTCTGTATTGGCTGGCTGCAACCCTTTTTTGCGTCCCACTGCTGAGCACTGGTCTCTCTCTTTTATTATTAGGGAGGCCTGGAGGTCACTCCACCACGCTGCTCCAATGCGAGTTGGTGGAGATGCGGGTTTGTGGCCAACCCGCTGTCGGATATTTTCAAACCGCCCCTAAGGCCTCCGACAAGGTTTAACGACTGTTATATATCGATAACAACCGGAACCGATGGCTTAAAGAGCCCTCCGAATACCGATATAATGAATCACAAAGGCCAGAGATAGAGTCTGTTTAGAAAAAGAAAAGGCGTAGCCCTTAGAATAATTACAATTACATTATTATTATTAGAAACCAAGTTCGCGCACCCAAGTTGAAGCATGTTGATTGGTGCCATTAATGGCACCAAACACCGGGCCGCTCCATAAGACTTAGGGTTAAAATTTTATCATAACACTTTTTAAAAACAAAAGAAATCTAATAAAATTAATTTTCACACTGTTTTCAATATTTTGTAGTATTTTATAATTAATTTTGTCGAAATAAAAATATTTTGTTTGTCAGATGTAACAGCTGTAGGAATCTATTTAGTAGCGATGGCAATAACGGCTATTTTAAAATAATGAATAACACTGTTAAATTATTTACCTATAACTGTTATTGTAAACTGTTATTGTTATCCTGTTATTTTTGTGGCGAGGTGTTAATTCATTTTTAGATAACAGCTAGCTAATTCTGAAATAATCAAATAACGAAACAATGTATGTCAGTTATGTATCTGCATGCGACGCGCGCGCGACGCGGGACGCGGACGCCCCACTCATTATTAATTAACGATAGCACATACACGGCACGGCAACAGGGCGTAAGATACATTAACAATAACAGGCATTAATGATAGCTCATTATTTCAGTATCCAATAACAGTGTTATTCATTATATGAAAATAATTCATTAAATTAACTGTTATCGCAATAATGATCACCATTGCTATTTAGTGCTTCAATTTTGACAGCGCGCTTGTATGAAGACACTCATTCTATACGTATTTATACTAAGGCGTAGCCATTTTTTGAAGTAATGAAAAACACAAGACGAATTTATTATGTATCAAACAGCACAATTTCCATTCTCATTCTCTTTCTGAACAGATTCTTTCTCTCGCTACTTTGTCTCTATGTCAACTAAAGCTTAAAAGCACGAGAGATTCTTTTTTGTTCGTCCACGTCATATTACGATAGACAACACATGCAGAATGGTAATGAAGCACTGAAATGCGCATGTTTTTTTTTATTGCCACTAGCAGTCATCCATCTCACACCTGACCGCGCCCGTTTGGCTTAACCGCGTAGATAGCTTGCGTTCTACGCTAGCTGCCGAGCCATGCGCGAGTCTTCCTTCTGTTTAGATTTTTGCTTTCATGATTAAGTTTTGTTTAATTTACGACACATCGCTTTAACACGATAAAATGACATGATATCAGGTAGTACCTATGTATAACTACCCTTTATATTAAATGTAATGTATTAGTTATCATCTTACTAGATAGTTAAAACACTCTATTTTTAACCAACTAAGATCGGAGGAGGTTTTTAATTCGACCAATCAAAATATTTTACTCGTACATAGTAGTCCGATTATAATTATTATTGTAATTGAACATCTTTTGTATGAATATTGGGTTTAAAAATTCAAAACTGATATGAGCATTCGTTAACTAATTTAAAGACGGTGTTAATTCAGTAGGCCATTTTTGGTAAAATTATCAAATGCGTATTAGCTATAATATTTTTACTTTTGACGTGATAACGTCTTTAAAATCGTTTTAGTCGGGTGACATGTTCAGAAACTTGTGTCACACCAAAACCTCACGAGCGCGATCGCAGGTATAACGAGAGAGAGACGGACCGATCTCCCGTCTCATCTCGAGCGCTGCCAGTCATTCCGTGAAACTTGTCACGCGGAATCCTCACGAGCGGAGGCTGGCATAGCGTTCGAGTGAGTGGACCGATCTTCCGTCTCTCTCACTCTAGCGGCATACAAACGAATGGAGATTTTCTCGTGCGGACGTTATCACGTAAACATCTCGATCGTAAACCTACTTTACAAACAATTTGCCGTTTTTTAAAGTTTTTTTTAATTTATTATCTAAAATTTTGTATGCCAAAATAGAATATTTAAATACCAATTCAACACAGCGTCTGTAGTTTGTACTGGCTTAGTCTAACAATCTAGTTTACAAGGGAGACTTAAAAAGGTATATTATTAGAGTCAGTCTCTGGACTTATGGGAACACCGAGGATATATACAGCAGTACACGAAGGAAGCTCATTAGACGAAAAAATTTAAAAACTACTTGTTCAAAACTGCATAACAACGTTTTTAATCTACAATATTGCATTTATTGACGTTTGAGGGCGAATGGAAACTCGCAATAAGCGATGTTAAGTTTTATGATGATAACGAAATTGAAACGTAAACAAAATAAAGACTAAAAATAATGATTTATTTATTGGATATGTATTATTGAGTAATTTATCTTAATAAAGCTAAGTTAATAGTAAAAATGCTTATTTATTAACAGGTAAAATAATATGTCAAATATAAAGTAAGTTCTTTGTTGACTTATTATTTTTGTGATTAAATTGATAACTGTTAATTAATTATTTATATTATGCTTTGCTGTTAAATTCAGACATAGACATAGACCGTGAAAAGTTGAATAATTCGTTGGCTTGTCTTGGCAGTACAAAGTGGTAAAAATATAAAGCATAATATGCAAGACTTATCACTAAAGCGTTTATGATTACATTATGTAAGGCTTAGGGCCTAGTTTACCATCTCCAAGTAAAGTTCTGATTAGTTACGTCCCAAGTAAAGTTAATTGGCAAGTAAAAGCTATGAATACGGGTCAGTTTATCATATGATTAGTGCTACTCGAACATCGTGAAATTGAAATTAAAGTTTTGGGTGACTTTAACTGACAATTAGCGTACTTTTCACTTTACTTGAAGGTGGTGAAAGAGGCCCTAAGCAATGTTCCGACAAACGTTCAAAGGAGTGTTGTGCAAAGTAGGTCAGCAACTGAACAAGGCGCAATACAAGGACTTGACGCTGACACAAAAGATCCCTCGGGCTGAAGGGTCCCATAAGATTACGGGCTGGACTTTCTATGGCATAGCAATAGCTCTCAGGATGATGAGCAGATAAGATAGTGCTGTGAGCATGTTTATTTTCGCCGTCAATCAGTTTTTTAAGGTGCGTTTTTATATAACTGAGCCTGTTTGGCTGCAACCCTTTTTTGGGTCACACTGCTGGGCACGGGTCTCTCCCCCTTAATGGTCTGAAGGTCGCCCCCTGAAGCTTACTCCACCACACTGCTCCAATGCGGGTTAGTGGAGATGCGGGTTAGTGGCCAACCCGCTGTCGGATGATTTCAAACCCATAAGGCCTCCGATAAGATTTAAAGACTGTTACGAGTATCTATCGACAACAACCGGGACCGACGGCTTAACGTGCCCTCCGAAACACGGAAATGCGCATGAATTTTTTTGCCACTAATGGTCACCCATCTCGCACCTGACCGCGCCCGTTGTGTTAGATTAGACCTCTTGCGTTCTACGCTAGCCGCCGAGCCATGCGCGCTTCTGCCTGCAAAAGAGAAGCCTGCCGCTTAGTGCTGTTTTTTTCCAACGAACATCGACTGAAATACTCTGATAAATTTTTTCTTACAAAATATTATAAGTAAAGTGAAATCAGTAATCATAATAATATGATAACTGTCAATTCGTATAGCCAGAATTTGTTATGTGCATAATTTTTGAATGTGTTGTTGAAAGGATTTTACATCGCTTTTTCTGTCACCTGAACATTTTTTAACAAATGGGCACCTTATAAGCACATATTTCTTATACCTTTTTTTGTATCGGGGGGAAACCTTCAAAAGGTACCCGACACCTTGGGAGAGGATACCGGGTTATGTGGGATTTGACCGCACTAAAACCCCCTCGGTGGCCTGCCTCTGCGTTTGTGAGGACTCCGGGATCTCCATAGGAACGCACCGGTGTCCTCCACGCGCGGCGCCCCATAACGGGCCCATCTTCGGGAGAGCAGATGTGCTCTCCTGCACCTTCAGGTGTTCACGGCGGCATGCGGCCACGCATACACCGCCGTCCCTCCCGGGGCTGCTGGCTGGACGGGTCAAGCTCCCACTCTCACCGTCCGCATCCCCGGAAGCCCCCTTTTAGTCACCTATTACGATCAGGCAGGAGATACCGTAGCTCTATTCTTAATCCCGAAGCTACAGGGACTATATTTCTTATACCTACCATTTTTTAAATCCTGAATAGATTTTTTATTTTATAATTTGTGACATAATAAATGTCTCAAAAGTTATCCTACTATCCTACTAATATTATAAATACGAAAGTAAGATTGTTTGTTACTCTTTCACGCGAAAATTACTCAACCGATCTTAATGAAACTTTGTACATATCTTGGAATTATCAGAAGTAAAATATATAATATAGGATACTTTAAAAAAATTAACGGGGGTGAAACCGAACCGGTGAAATTTTGAATTTAATTTGCCCTTTTTTATTGTTCACTTTAGTTCGTTATTTCATAGTATGGTCTAAATAGGTGACACTAAATTAAATAAATGATAGGTATGGTAGGATGTAAAGCTACAAAAAAACTTAAAGCTAGATTTGAGACAAAACTATTTGTACAAAGTAACTACAAGTGTTTTAGTTATTATGTACTGCTCTACTGAACAACAATTCCAATGTGCTTAACCCTTGTAGCCAATTTTCCACAATTTAAAATAGAATTTTATAGAAAATATAAATCCCGGAAACTTTTGCATTTGACGATGGGTTAAAAATTACTAACAATAAATCTATACTAATAGGTATATAAAGATCAAGAGTTTGTTTGTTTGAACGCGCTAATCTCAGGAACTACAGGTTCGAATTGAAAAAAGTATTTTTATGTTGGATAGTCTATTTATAGAGGAAGGCTTTAGACTATTACCTAAACATTACGCTGCGACCGATAGGATCGAAGCATCAGTGAAAATGTTGCAAAAACGGAGAAAATCTATACGATTAGCTGTCACGTGTGCCCATTATGGACCCATAGCCATACTGTTATCTCAATTATATAAGTACTTTTTTTTAAAAAAAAAAAGGTAGGTACAGGTAAAGAGTGCTGCTGGGAGTTTTTTTCCGCCGCCTTTTTTCTCTCAGCTCAACATCTAGCCCAAACGGGCACCTAAAGGCGATGAACGGGAATAATTACATTCATTAAGCGAATATTTTGTATTCATAATTTGAAATAAATATTTTTGTATTTTGAATTTTTTTTGACTAATATATAAAGCTGAACAGTTTGTTTGTTTGAGCACGCTAATCTCCGAAATTACTGGTTTGAATTAAAAAAATATTTTTGTGTTGAATAGTCCATTCATTGGGGAAGGCTATGACTAAGTACACGCGAATGAAGTCGCGGGCGGCCGCTAGTAATGTATATTTCATTTAATTCAATGCTTTAAATTAAATGTTTTATAAAAAAATCCTTAACCCAACATTTAATAATGCATATTAAGCATTACAGTTTGAGTTCCTTCAATGCATGAATCATTGTATTATACCTATAGGTTTCCTTAATCTAGAGAAACAAAAACAAAAGTCAGAAAACGACAACCTCATTCCAAACTTAATAAATATACGGAGCAAAACCAATAAAATCTATCACCGTGAAGGTTCTTTATTAAAACATCCCAAGAAAAAATAGACCAAATAAACAAGAAATGCATATTTTTCATTAATTTTTACTACAAAACATTGCATTTCACGGCATTTTAATTTATTTGAACGGAAAGTACTGTGCATGATTAATTATAATATATATCCTAGCTATAAATAGTTATAACTTATTATTATAGCGTATTCTTTTATTATGTTACCTTAAATATTTTTAACAGCTTAAAGAAATAGCAGAACTGATAATAACGTAAACGGATAGATTGCGAACAAAATGATGTCACCAGAATTCATTTTTTGCTTATTTACGAAAAAAAGGTATTCTTACTTTTCAAATGCATACTAAATTTCCAAATAATAGCAGCTTTCATCAGTGTGATGTTGGTTATGTCGCTCTTTCGCCCCTTAACGACCTGTATCACCATACAGCTAATGGTTACTATACTGGGCTGTCGTTCACAGGTTCCTGGTTGTAACATACTAACATACATAAATAAGTTTATAGCAATATTTAATTTTTTCACACCTGCAAGTTTTTCTACTCAATACTGTTACGCGTTCCTGAAAAGATAGACTTACAGACACATATCAGATGAATGGCAAACAAAATATTGTAAATAAATAAATAAAAAGTATCCGGCCCAGATTCCTTTTTTACTTATTACCTAAAAAGTTAATTCGAAATAGAACCAAAATTTCCCAAGAATGGCAAGATTCATCAATGTGATATTTTCATCATAGCTGGAAATTTTTCGTCGTTGTTGAAGGAATCAATGAATTGTATGCGTGTACAGATATCAGCGCGCGACAACATAGAGCTTTCCCGAAGATGATGTCAATATCGGCATCGATGTGTACCTATGTACAACACATTTCACAACATTACCCTTTTCACGCCAATGACTTCACGTCGCGTTGCGATAGTTTGTACCGATACTAACAATACCTATCTAACATAGTAAAATGAATGTAGTGTGAAACAGTAAAATTACCGCAAAACATATTTAAAAAAAAAGCTTACAACGATTGTAAAATTGACGACCATATGGATCATGGAGCAGGTTACTATACCGGGCTACCGATTTGATTCCAAGTGCCAGTTAATGTTGGTGAGTTTCCCAGCGAATCAGAATGTTTGATGAGTTTAAATTTATTTTTTATTGGTGGTTGTGTCTGTGTCTTTGGTGACAGGGTATTTGTGTCTTTGGTATTAATTGTTACGCTTTCCTTCTTAAACTACTGAACCAATTTTAATGAAATTTTGAACATGAATAGAGTGGACCTTGGCAAAGGACATTCCTATGAAAACCTATAAAACGGGTCCACGCGGGCTAAGCCGCTGGCGGAAGTCTAGTTATTAAAAGCTTTTATTTTACTTGCAATGTATGAATGTTTGTTCGGGTGGAATCTTGCTACTCAATTTCGAAGCAGATATCTTTAACTAATTGTGCTGAAATTTTATATACACGTTGATTTTGGATGACTATACACGATAAGGTATGTGACGTCATTCTAAATCCAATATGACGGACCATCCAAGATGGCGGAATAGTTATTTTTAATTCATTTTTACAATATGGGTATTAAATGAAAGTGCTTGTTGAGAGTAACTTTAAATTAATGTGACGTAATTCTAAATTATTCATTTCGTCATTTCGTCATTCTTAATATGGCGGAACATCCAAGATGGCGGAATAGTTATTTTTATGCAGTTCTACAATATGGGTATCAAATGAAAGGGCTAGTTAGGTTTAAATAATGTGGCTCATGAGGAAGGACCTCGTTCAGGTCCGAAACTAGTTGAGCATCATCAATTATGCAACGTGAGTAGTGCCGGAAGTAAATAATCATGTTAAGTTACACTCACGTTATATAATAAAATAATGTGACGTCATTCTAAATCCAATATCGCGGAACATCGGAGATGGCGGAATAGTTATTTTTTATGCAATTCTGCAATAGGTGTATTAAATGAAAGGGCTTGCCGAGAATAATTAGAAATTATTAAAAAGTAAAAAATAAATAAAAAGCAAAAATAACCTTTTTAATAAAAGATTTTATTTAAATGGTTTAAAAAGTAAAAAGAAAATTTTCCTTTAAAATTTTACCTATCATGTTTATATCAATTTATATGATCATAAAAGCTTGTCGCGCGATTTAAATACTTATAGATACTTACGCAAACCTTGCGACAAGCTTGGGTATAATGAGGTTATAAATTTATGGTTAAATTTTTAAAGGAAAATTTTATTTTCTTCTTTTTAGAGCATCTAAAAAAAAGTTTTTTTAAAGTTTTTTTTTTGGTTTTAATTTGGCTCTGTTTAAGCTATATGATGCTAGTTAAATACGCACATAGAAAACACATCGCCCCCTTAGAATTATAGTGACCTTATCAAAAAATTCATGACTTTGACTTTATGTCTTGAAACGAAGTTAAACTACTATCGTCCATCGTCCATCGTGCATCGTCAATCATCCATCGTCAATCGTCCATCGTCCATCGTCCATCGTCCATCGTCAATCGTCGTTACTAAAATAGGGCCCGATTTTGGTGTAGAAAGCTACATAACGTATACTTCAGTCTCTTTAATTTTCCTCCATTCACCACGTTTGTTCAGTTTTGGAGTGACGCAAGCAGTAACATGGCTGTGCAGACCCATCCTGTTTTTAATGTAGTAGTGACTTTTATCCAAAATTAACCGATATAGAATTAAGTATGATGGTTGCTATACCGAGATGTTGTTCATAAGTTCCTGGTTGTAACATATATTTATAGCGTAAATTTCGATTAAGTCAATTTTTTTTTCACACCTGCAAGAGATAAATACTACTACAACATTAATTAACTTCCTGTATTGTTTATGAATGTTCAGGATCATTCACTTAATATGAACGTTCATAATCAATTCATCTCTTCACGTTTTGAATCGTTAGACGCAAAGTGCGAGTGATAAATTTTAAATGAAAAAATATTTAATTAAATAAAGGCCTTATTTATATTTGGGTCTATAATAACGAATACTTTGACCGAATATTCAGAAAGAGTTTAGTTGTAAAGCTTGGGACTACATACACAGACTTTTTGTGATTTCAATGTTGGTATCAGAATAAATGTATTCTACAACGCATTACCCCTTTCACTTCACGCCAATGCTTTCACGGCGCCATATTAGATGTGGCTTTATCTTTTACCTACTTATTGTTTTTGTTTTTATCATTACTTGTACATGTGAATTGTTCTACAACAGATAAGTTGCCTTCAATTTTATTGTGATTGTGAATTTTATTGTGAAAATTTCAATAAGTATACTATAAATTATTTAATAAAAAATGAAGAAAATTATTTAGTTTACTATTAATTTGTAATCCTTCATTAGTATTTTCGAGTCTAACGATTCAAACTGTGAAGAGATGAAGAGATGAAATACGTTCATATTAAGTGAGTGATCCTGAACATCCATAAACAATACATGAAGTCGATTAATGTTGTAGTACTAGTTAAATAAAGGTTTGCGTTGATAATTGTAGTAGTTAAATAAAGGTTTGCTTTAATTTGCTTAACTAACTTAATTTATTTATTGAATAAATTATATATTATAAAGCTAAACGATAAATGCAAGGGTGGCCTAGGCTTTATACAACTAAATATATTTTTAGAGGTAAAATAATATAGCATTGTACTACGCCATGGCATCCGTAACTCTAATGGCTACGACAATTCTTATGAATAAAAAATATGTCTCTGTAGATTTTATAGCAAAACAATAGCAAAAATCAGTTTTGTTTTATTAAGTATTTTTCAAAGAATAGTTTGGTAACTGGCAGATTTGAGGAATATGAAAAGGAGTCGGTAATTACAATAATAACGATCTATATCTCTTGTCCTGACTTAAAATAAAAGAAATGCTTAAGAGCTATGACCATGGACTAAATTGGACAATGATCTAAATTAACAACAAACTTAAATGTTTCATATCGTATCGTAAGACACTATGCTCTTACAAAAGGGATCTGAGGTCACTTCCTGGCTTTGGACTTCCAAAATTTGGTATGTTTATACTTTATACATCTTTCATGGTGGAGGAAAACATCGTATAATTTATTTATTAAGATGTTTCCTCCACAGTTAATGCTTGAAACTTATGCAAAATTACTTAAAGGCTTGTCAAGTCCACCAAACCGCACTTGGTCAGCTTGGTGGATTACGGCGTAAATCCTTCTTAATTCTAAAAAGGGACACGTAGGCAGCGCAGGAACATCAAACATTAAAACAGGTTGAAAAAGAATGTGTAAAAAGGTGTTGATGGATAAAAGATGTTAGATACTCTTTATCTGGGACTATAATAAGAGAAATTTTAGCCCAGCGACAAGGTACTATACGCACGTATAAGTTCGTCTTTTCTATTTTCTTGTTTTGCACATATCGACGAGCTTTTGCCACATCTTGTAATTTTTCTAGTATTGATGCCCTTATGGTTTTTATTATGCCTCGTATGAGTCGGGCTCTACAGATGCCCGACAGGCTCGAGTGCGAAAACACCATAATATGCCCGTGCACGTGAATGTGGTTTTTTGAAGTGAAGCGCATAGAAGCGCTTAAGATCGGTTTTAAACTAGCGTATTTTTCTGCGTGTATACGGTTGTTTCGCAAAACGCGTTTACACGCGGGCTACTTTTAGTACCAGAAAATGTCAAATCTTTACATTTCGCGGCTACACGCGCTTCAAGACACAAACAAAAGACGCTCGAACGCGCCGAAAAATACGGTGGTTTGAAACCGCTCATAGTGAGTTTTGTGACATATTATGCTGCCGTAACTGATCATAATATTACGGTGTGCTTATAATGAGCTGCGAGAACAAAGTGCGTGCTCTGCACACAGAGACAAAATGTTTCAGCAATTTTAGCGTCGTCGGCACTTGACTACTGTGTCGGGGAAATGAGGGCTTTTATGTGGATTGTTGCGAAGTTTTATACAACAAAACTTATGTTTTATACAAAATTGTAACTGAAAATTAACTTTTTTTTTGAGAGTGACAAATTATTTTCCGAGGAAAATAAAATTCCAAATGATATTTTGTGTCAATTTCTCTGAGAAAAATGTTGTTGCTTGTCTCCCACACTTGTCTTTCTCAGAGCATCGTAGATATTGACTTCCGTCAAATGCTCTAAGCACGTTTGTTAATGTACTATTGGCAATATTTTTACTTACTTTTAATATTTATTAAATCTTTGAAATACTTGACTATTAATTAAATCTAAAATTATTAAAAAATAACGGTCATTGCATTGGATAATATTATTTTTGTCAATATTTGTAAAATTATGCAGTATTTTTGGAAGTTTCTCATAGTGTCAATTTGTGTTCTGCATAAAATTTATGCATGGCCGCAACGCTTCATGCGTTCCACTGCTGGGCACGGGTCTCTCTCCATTATTGGGGAGGCCTGGAGCTTACTCTACCACGCTGCTCCAATGCGGGTTGGTGGAGATATATTTATGCATACTCCCTTTCAAAACAAAACTTACATATCTCTCACCTCTGCTGCTATACTAACATCAACATAATTATGTCGAGGGGAACTTTGCACGCCCGTAATATTTAAGTTTAAGCAGTTGTAAAATGATTTAAGGTGCCGCAAATTAACATTAAAAGGTGCGATAAAAACTTTTTAGTCACTTAATTTATAACTTTTCACACTCATTATCTATTTAAGATTAGGAAAAAGTACAACTCAATAAATCTTTTTCATATTATTACCAATCCATTTATATTAGGTTTATTTTTGACCAGTCAAGGACCTATTCGATTAAAATTGTAATCGCATTAAAAAAATTAACTTTAGGTAAATATATCATTAATTTATGGCAGTTCATATAAGTATACAATATAGCCTTATTGTTCAGTTCATATTTACCTATAGCCTATCTGCAAATGAATTAATATTGAAGATAAGGGCCTATTTGACAGATTTGTGATCACATTTTGAGTAATTTTTAACTTTGCTTAATAATTGGCTCAACATTTTTGGTAGTTAATATTTACCTTTATTGTACTCGCTGCAAGGGAAACAAATGCATTTTGTAACATTCCGTACATTCTGTTAAAATTGGTTCACTTAAAATTTAAATATCACCTGACCAGGCATAAAGTTAAGCATACTTGCGGTCACCGATCGAGTAACTGCGCCCGGAAGCCGCAACCAACTTTGTTTAAATCCCAACTATTCCCAACCGTCGACAACTGAGACCAACTTTACTTGTTCGGTTGAAGTCAACTTTTCAATCGGTAAACAGATTGCCGATTGGATTTCTACTTTTTACCGATGTTTACTTCAAAACAGCTTAACTGTTTTTGCTTTATTTACTTTATGTAGTATTTTTCTAGGGAAAAGATTACAATTTTTATTCACCCTAGAATCCCAATCATATTTTGCTATCACAAAAGTCCAATTATAGGTCAAATTTATCTTCATGAATAATTACACTTTTTACATCGTTTATCCAGTTAAATTAATTATTTTTTAGCATTATTTATTTGTTTCAACTATTTAGGATATGTAAAAACCCATAATTTAAATAACATTTATTTATTACACTTTAAAAAAAAACTAAATTACAAATTAATGTAAAAATTTGGAACAAAGTGAGATCTTTTCAGTTTTAATCCTTTCAATTAAAATATTTAAAAAATAAACTAAAACATTTATTTTCTTTTTACCAATAAATATTTTACAGTCATTTAATGGTTTCATAAAATTATATTTCCTTTTAGAGCACTTTCCGCACACGTTGTGTTGTTAATATTGTGCTCACGATGTATTTTCTTTTTTATATTTTATGCTCTGTATTTTTTTCCGCTTGTTTTGTAAGAATAGTATCAACAGCAGTCTACTACCTCAACTTCCAGTACACTTTTGTCTTCTTTTTAAGTCACACAGTCTTTTTCTCCAAGCTTATATCGCATGTCTCTTGAGTCACCATTATTTTCTAAAATAAGATTTTCAGCTATCTAGAGGCCCATATCAATTTTTGTCCTCAAATAATATTTATTCCTTTATAACATAATAAATTAAAATCTTAGTCCTCTTCAAATAGTTCTATTAAGAAATTAAAAATAAGTGTAAACGTTACATACACAAAGCTCAAACATAAATCAAATTGACTACAAAAGTACGATAACTACAATATGAAGGCACTTACAGAGCCAATGCCATCGTCTCCGTAGGCTCTACGTGAGTACTTAGTTGGTTCAATCAATCACTGCAATAGAAGGAAGTGTGCGAGAGGGGAGGTCCCCTCATGTAAAAAATAATGTATCCCTTTAAAAATTAAAAGCCTTTTTTATTTTTCAAATATTATAATGGTGAATAATTATAAAATAAATTTTCGACATTACTCAAAAATCTAAGAAGTAATTATATTGAGCCAGTAATCGCAATAATTACGGTTTATTGTTATTGTCATTACTTCTTTGATCCCTTCAATCATGGTAACAGCACGTAACCATCGTTTATTTTCCATCCATCTATCCATCCATCAGTATTTTAAAGTGTACTGCTGGAGATAGGCCTAGGTCCTGCGCCCTCTGAAACCAGCGGCTTCCCGATGTATTGCTTCGTCGTCAGTCCACATGGTTGGAGGGCGGCACGTGCTCCTTTTATTTACTTACTTACTTACTTAAATGCTTCTAATCATATATCGCACCCTTAGAAATATAGGGACCTAATCGAAAAATTCATGATTTTGACTTTATGTTATAAAACTACTAAAATGACTATCTTTATCGACTATTACTAAAACAGGGCCCGAAATTAATGTATAAAGCTACATAACGTATAATTAGGTCTCTTTCATTTTCCTCCATTCACTACGTTTGTTCAAGCTTGGAGTGAAGCTAGCTGTAACATGCAGACCTGTGCATGTGTGTGTTTTTAGTTTAGTTGTGACCTTTTCCGAAATTGACTGATATAGAAATAATCGTAAAGGTAACATGATTTTAATTAAATACAGACCTTATTTATATTTGGGTCTATAATATTTTATTTATATTTTGACCGATTGTTCAGAAACAGTTAAAGACCTATATAAGAAAGAGCCTTTTGAAAAACCTGTGACCTTGATTTTTTTTCAACCCATTTTTTTATGTCCCACTGCTGGGCACGGGTCTCCTCTAACAACTGAGAGGAATTCAGGCCATAGTCCACCACGCTGGCCTAGTGCGGTTTGGTGGACTTACGAGACCTACGAGAAATTATGAGTTTCTTTCAGACATGCACAACGTTGAAAAACATCGTAATTAATTAAATATTATAATATTTTCCATTACCGTGGGCTTTACAAATTTTTGTCAGTGGTGTGCTGCGAGGATTTGAACCCAGAACCTCCTACGTCTGAAACCGCATTCTTTACCACTCGGCCGTCGCTGCTCATCGGCTTTTATATTACAAAGACCTAATATCGGCACCTTCTTTAAAAAGAATAAAAAAAATATTACATTTCCTTATTAAACTTTCTTATTAAACATAAATAAGTAAACAATGAAATGAAATTATGTTTATTATGAGATTTATAAATTTTCATACTAATAACCTCCTTTTGTTATAAATTAACAAAAAGTATAAGCGTACAAAACTTTATTTAACGTTTCCTGAAAATTGATATTTTTGGTATAGGTCACTATAGTTCTAAGGGTGCTGATATGAATATGCCGAGCCTGAAGAAGGATTTCAATACCACTATTTCTGATTTAAAAGAATGACGTCTGTAAAGTTTAAACTCGTAATAAACTTATAACAAGGTACCCGTTTGACCTAAGGTTGTACGTATTCCTATATCAAATCAAAAACTTTTAATTGCTTCGATAGCTGCTTTTGATCTCTCCAGGTACAACAGTCCTAAAATATTTAGAATGAATTGGAATTAATTTTTAAAAGTCAATATACTTTTACTAAAATGTATCTATATATTTTTTCTTTCCTTTTGATTTAAATAGCTTCTCCATTTGATGATCCAGATGATGATCACGTGGTTTCAGCGGCTACACCCCATGGACATCAACACACAACGTCAATCAAGCCTTCCAGCAGCCTCGTCTTTCCGCTGAAACACATCATTATTCCATCACAGCTGAAATAATTGCAACTGCTGTACTCCTCCGGGAGATATCCTTAATCCATCCATCAGTATTTCTTAGTCCACTACTGGACGTAGGCTTCCTTTAACGTTCGCCACTCTGCCTGGTTGAGCGCCTTTAAAATCTAGTGCATTCCTGGTGTCTCCGGTGAATATGCCTCATATCTGTATCTCTATATTCAACTAACAACACAAAAGCTAATGATTAGAAACTCCATTCCAATTAAGTCACACCCTCGATCTGGGTTGAACATAGTTTCGGGTTAAAGAGAAATCCTAATTATGCGCTAGGTCTATACGGCGTTAATGTCTATAATAAACTAGCTGATCCCGCGAACTCCGTATCGCGTTTAAATATTAAATAATAATAATAATGGATAGCATATAAACCTTCTCCGTGAAAAAATACATGTACATACCAATTTTCATAATAATCGGTCGAATAGTTTCTGAGTTTTGCGATGTCATATATACAAACATTACTTAACACCCCCGCAACCCCCCCTTCCGGGTGGAATTTCGTAAAATCCGTTCTTAGCTGACCTCTACTCGGTGAAAGGAATATTCCTACCAAATTTGAAGTCGGTAGGTCTTATAGTTCCAGAGATATCGTGATGAGTCAATATATGGGTGGAAATACCCCCCCTTCCGGGTGGAATTTCGTAAAATCCGTTCTTAGCTGACCTCTACTCGGCGAAAGGAATATTCCTACCAAATTTGAAGTCGGTAGGTCTTATAGTTCCAGAGATATCGTGATGAGTCAATATATGGGTGGAAATACCCCCCCTTCCGGGTGGAATTTCGTAAAATCCGTTCTTAGCTGACCTCTACTCGGCGAAAGGAATATTCCTACCAAATTTGAAGTCGGTAGGTCTTATAGTTCCAGAGATATCGTGATGAGTCAATATATGGGTGGAAATCTCTTATATATATATATAGAAGATAGATATAGAAGAATAGCGTGTCAACACCAGAAGGTTTAGGTAGCGTACCTAAGTTTGAAACTGACAATTAAGCGCTGATTGACCCTCGAGGCTACCTTTACTGTTCTTAAAGAGGCTATGCGGACTGAGAAAATTAAAATTTTTCAAAAATCGTTACTTGAAACAAGCGGTCTAATTTTAAACAAAGACTACAGCTCATTTCATTTTATTTAGAAAGAATATCAGATACGACATCGGACTTTCGCCTATAAAATAGAGGCCCGACATCAAAACATATTCTATAAAGTAAATAAAAGGTACAGGTACAGTGTCTCTATGTTTTCAAGTTTTGTATAACGCGTCATTTCGACCATTTTTGCAACAGGAACATACTTCGAAGTAATTTATACCTGATTTGATTATAAAGTAATTTATCTATTGAAATAAACAACAGGGAAATACGACAATATCACTCATCTCATCTCTTAAGATTAAGGGAATTCTGAAGAACTTCACTTCATTTAGTGTGGCGTGTATAAAGGGAAATGTGCGGTCATGTTTTGTTTAAGCGCTTATAAAGCGGGGAGCCTTTACGGCTTATAGCTCAATAATATCGGCCATAAAATCCCGGACGCGACGGACTTACTATGAGCCGCAATTGAAACGTTCCGAGACCTTCTGACTCCTTTAAGTTTTAGTGGAAGTGTGTATTTGCGTACTTATATATAGCTGTTACTTCAAATGTAGTTATAAATTGTTTACCTAGCTCATATTTTAATGTACCAATTTCTATAACAAAAAATACTATCGAATTAAGAGTTGATCAACTCCGCAGGCTACCTTTTTTGTATTTTTTAAATTCGAGAAGTAATGCGACTTAGAGTGTATAAACCTAAAAATATGCGGTCGCCTTTTGTTTTAGCGTTTATAAAGCGAGGAGCCTTTATAGCTTATAGCTCAATAACATTGGCCGTAAAACCCAAGAGCCCACGGACTTACTACGATCCGTAATCCGAGACGTTGAGAGAGAACCTCAAACTACTTCAAGTTTTAGTCATTTGTATTTAGACAGTAGCTTCTAAAATTGTTTTAAAATGTTACGCCTGGTTTAATGCCTTTTTGTACAAAAGCATAAAGCACTGATTTTTTATTGTAAGCTGAGCTAAGCTAAGCTAAGATAATACGACAATACCTATATAGTTTTTCTTATTGCAATCACCATATTCACTATTTTTAAAGCTTTAAAATGAATACTACAAAATGTGGAAAAAGAAAAATCAAAAACTAAGTAAGTTTTATGAAAAACTCATCTTAATATTTCTATATACCTAAAGCAGTCGCGTGTTGATACTATGAATCAGTAAGAACGTGGTGCATACGATATTGCTCCATTTTGTCAATACTGCGGTAGATGTGTTAGGAACGGGAGTCTGTATCGGAGAACGGCGACTTAAATGCACTGCACTAATCTACTTTTAATCTAAATGTTACAATCATACAAGTAGCTAAATAGTTGACTGCGGACTTCTACTATTATTTAATGATCGTTATTATAAATAAGTTATTAAAATATTGAAGCGCGCATGGCCCGGCGGTTAGCGTAGAACGCAAGCGATCTATGCGACTAACCTAAACGGGTGCGGTCGGGTGTGATATGGGTGACCGCTAGTAGCAAAAAATTTCACGCGTGAAAACATCCGACAGCGGGTTGGCCACTACCCCGCATCTCCACCAACCCGCATTGGACGCTGCTCCAACGCTGGTGGAGTTTCTTCTTTCCAATCATGGGGAGAGACCCGTGCCCATCAGTGGGACGTTAAAAGAGTTGCAGACATTAAAATACTCTCAAAAATGCTACTACTAGCCATAAATAGCTAGTAGTAGCACATCAGCCTCCAGAGTGGTAGCGAAACTGCATCTGACCTCAAACGAGACTCGAGCTTCAGATGTGATGAGGATTAAAAGTCCAAAGACCCCCATACAAATCATTTTATCCAAACTTTGTAAAAAAATACGCAAGCATAGTAACAGCCATAATCATGGCTCTATTTACATGTCAAGATGACATAACCATAGTAGCAGTATGGAAATATAGGTCTCAGTCTACATAAAATATAAAATATGAAGAATAATTTAGAATTTAATACTGTACTCCACAATGAAGATTTTTTTATAAGTTTTAAACGCGCAAATGGGTAAAGCTATGAAAAAGCCATGAAAAGCTGACGACCCGTGTGGCGCAATGGTTACCATGCCGGACTGCTAATCGGGGGGTTCCGGGTTCGATTCCCGGCGAAACAGAAATTTAATTGCAGTACATTTACTTCAATTGTAACTTAATATACCTACTGTTAAACTCGGTGTAAAATAAAATTTTATTATAACAGGTAAACCTTCTCGGATTCCGATAATATTCAGGAAGTTATGCCCGGTTATTTTATTCCAGTCCAGTGATCAATCCAGCACTGGATTGCTTATTGGAAAAACATTGAACAGCACTGGAATGCACTGAATGTGAGTCCAGCACTGGACTGGATTTTCACTGGATTACTGGACTGGAATAAAATAAACCGAGCATTAGGTTGTAAAGTTCGGGATCGGTTTAACACCAATTAACACCATCGTACAGGAACCAGTCGCAATGCAAGTACCTGTGCTACCGTTCCCGACGTTGTGTAAAGAACAGTACAGTAGATTTCTGCTAAAACTGCTAGAACAAACAAAAAATACTGAAATAACTAATATTTCTTTCTAATGCAGTCAATAAATAATGCCAACAACTAGCCCAAGAATATTAATTATATAATATGGTGTACCATAAGTTGTCGTCTAGGTATGGCAACCACGTTTTTTTGGCAAATAGAACACAGGGCATCCTCCAACCATATAAAAAGTAGGCTTACACAACGTAGGGTTTGGAAGGCTTGGGAGAGCCAAATCAGTGAAATTGCTTTCCAATTATTACGATTCCAAAATCCAGCAGTTATAATTTATTTATTTATTTGCATTCAATATGTTAAAATTATTCTTATACTAGTGGCCGCCCGCGACTTCGTCCGCGTGGACTTTGGTATTAGTCATAGCATGATGTTATATAGCCTAAAGCCCTCGGGTGGCTTCCCTGGGGTTGCCCGTGTCCATAGGCGACGGTGATCGCTTAACACCACACGGTGCGTCTACCTTTAAAAAAGCCTTCCCCAATTAAAGGACTATCCAACACAAAAAGATTTTTTCAATTGGAACCAGTAGTTCCTGAGATTAGTTCGTTCAAATAAACATACAAATGAACGAACGAACAAACTATTCATCTTTATTTATAGATTAAAATATTGATTAACGGGCTAATATAAAAAAATATTAATAAGCCAAAGACAATACTATACTTTATTAATCTATGAAATAAAATAAGAAACATAAAAGTTTTCTTTTCTTTTAATATTGAATGGCTAAAAGGAGTTTTATACAATGCCGTAAACTAATAAAAAAAAGAAACATAAAAGACAAACATGAAAATTTTGATAGCTGCGTCAAAATGTAAATAAACAAACACAGAAAGTAAATAATTTTGTGAAGAAATAATAAAGGAAAAGCAAAGTATAAGAATAAAACAAAAGGATACAAGTTATAAAATACGATAATGGACGTGAACGAAGTAAGTAATAACATGTAGTGTATTTATAACACTTTTTTGCATTTCATTCATTTCATTTGCTTCCCGTGGGAATGAGATATTTTCCCGCGGTAAAAAGTACCTTATTTCCTTTCTCAACGTCCTTTCTATGTTTATGCCAAATTTCATCAAAATCGGTTCAGTGGTTTAAGCGTGAAAGAGTAGCAGACAGACAGACAGACAGACAGAGTTACTTTCAAATTTATAATATTAGTATGGATTAACAGGTGGTATGTCAAATAAATTTAGGCTACATTATGGATTAACAGGTGGTATGTCAAATAAATTTAGGCTTACACATTCAGCTAGTCAATAGCATGCAAATTTATAGTAACAAGTTGTTTCTAATAACTTGAATTTAATTATATGAATATAACAATATTACTCATTTTAAACATTCTATAGATATTAAATACTTAACACTAGGTATAACTTAACACTAATACATTATATATAATGTATTTACTATAGATTTTGTATCAACATTATGTCATTTGAATAGAAAAATATATGTAGTTTAATTCCAACTCTGAACAACATTAAATTTGTAAAAAATAAATCAATTCCATACTTGTAGCAAAAATAATTGGTGTGTTAAGATTTTATTTTTCCAATTAAAAATTCCTGTAGTGTAAGGACAGCTCATTTATAATGATGAAGAAAACGCTTTTAATTTCTACTTGGCTTCAATTTACTTTCTATTTAAGTTGCGGGGGATTTTATCAATCGTCGGGCGTCGCGACGATTCTCCCTAATGGACACACACTCAATTAGCTTTTATTACCGGCGTCGTTCAATTTAACGCGTTACTGTGGTCGCTTTCAGTACTATGGACGGCGCCTATTTATTTCGTCATAACGCCGTTTTTTCTAAATTCGGCCGACTCCAATTATACAAAATGTCATTTCCTTCTCGCTCATTTCACACACTTTGGGGAATAAAGATTTACCTCTGTAATTTAATTTGGTGGTTTGATCATGTCGTAAACATAAGAAGCGTGTTAATTTTTTTAAAGCATTATGTAGTAAAGAGTGCTAGGCCGCTAGTGTAGAACGTAAGCGATCTACGTAGCAAAGCTAAACGGGTGCACACGGGTGTAAATTGGGTGACCGGTAATGGTAAAAAATTCATGCGCATTTTTGAGCTTCGGAGGGCACATTAAGCCGTCAGTCCCGGTCTACCAACCCGCATTGGAGCAACATGGTGTAGTAAGTTCCAGTGCTCGCCAGTAATGAGACTGGTTGCCAGCAGTGGGACCTAAATAGGACCTAATAGCCAACATAGTAATTAATATAACACTTAAAAAGCGAGTTTTTAATTAAAGCACAAAAAAGTAGAGACCTAAAAATATTATTTTAATAAGCGCAACCCAATCTTCTTTTGTGAAATGGAGTGGATTGAAAAAATTGGAAAATGAACGAGGTTAAACTTTCATCTTGCATGATACAACTGCATTCGTAATAAAGTTCTCAGACCTATAAAGGGTCCACAAACAGCTTATATATATTATATTAATAAATATATATAACAAATGATAATTCGCTAAAATCGCTAATTAAAATCGCTAAATGTCTGCCTCTCTCCAACGTGCAATGCCTTACCAAGGCGCACTTGTTATTCGAATTTATTGTGTAACGTTTACATAGCATTAAATAAATAAATAAAAATAATTTACATTTTAGAAACAAAAATCATTAATAAGTTAAGATTTTATTTTGCCAATTAAAAATGCCTGTAGCGTAAGGACAGATCATTTATAATGATGAAGAAAACACTTTTAATTTCTACTTGGCTTCAATTTAGGCTGCGGGGAGTTTTATCAATCGTCGGGCGTCGCGACGATCCTACCTAACGGACACACACTCAATTAGCTTTTATTACCGACGACGTCATTCAATTTAACGCGTTCCTGCGGTCGCTTTCAGTACTATGGACGGTGGCTATTTATTTTGTCATAACGCCGCTTTTTCTAAATTCGGCAGAATCCAATTATACAAAATGTCATTTCCTTCTCGCTCATTTCACACACTTTGGGGAGTAAGATTTACCTCTTTAAATTTAATTAATTTAGCAGCACTCTTATCGTGCTGTAAATATGAAAAGCATGTAAAAAATTGTAAATATAGTTAGTAAAAAATGCAATTTTTCGATTTGAATACGGATTTTTTTTTGTTTAAATAGGGAATTACGAGAACGTTCATTTTTTAAAAGTGTTTAATTCAATCATAAAGTGCTTATGGATATAACACTAAAAAGTGACCTAAAACTGCAATTAAATATTACATCATTAAATTTCACGCGCAATTTTACATTCATCACTTTCACTCTGTGATGACGTCACTTGGTCATGTCAAAAAATGCACATTGCATCGCTAACACCTTTTTACATAGCCGTCAAATTATGGCAGCTACTGCTCCGTTTAAAAATAAATATTAATATTAATAAATATTGAAGAAGTGAGTATTTCAAAATGTATTAGAAAAATGATTTTTGTGGTAAGATGTAAAATTTTTGGACTGCTAATAACCTAAGCTATCTCAATCGTATGTTTTTATATTAGAGTAAAATACTCTAAAGTGCAACTCCGTCTTTCTTTATGTACTCGTAATAGAAAAGATTTAGAGAATTGCAAGGTGAATGACGTTAAACTTTCATCCTGCATGATACTTTTTCATTTGAAATAAAGATCACAGACCTGCGATGAGCCTTTGAACAGTTTATGAGCATTCAAACGTACACTCAATGACGATTCATGGAACAATGCTCGTAAGCGTAATAACAAAAGCTACTCTTTATCAAAACTGGGACGCTTCGCAGAGCTTGCCTAACTCATATTTCTACCATTATAGTCTCGTGGTACTTACATTTGGTACTTATTACCTTGTGCTCAATCAAGTACACTAGCTTTTTGACGCCAATAAACTTGAAAAAGTTACTAAATATCCAGGAGGAACTGGAGCGAACTGGAGAATCCTCGTAGCGAATTAGATGAACAGAACAACCTTATTAGGTACATTAAAGAATTGAGCATCAATTATTAATGTGCATTAAAATATACACTTGCTATAAATTTACCTAAACACTCCAGCTCAGAAGTGCCATCTAATAAATATGCCATTGTTACATGCATTCTATACTAATAAGTCAAGCACACTTAGCCCGGTGTTGATAAAAATTATAGTTTTTGTTAAATTAAACAATGCTGTATACACTAACAGCGTTATTCATAAAAATTCATTAAATACATTTCTAAGCATTATAAAACAATTTCATTAATTAGCATTTAAACAGTGTTAACAAGTGAGGAAGTTCAATGACAGCCATTAAGTCATAGATTAAACTGATGGTTATAAACAACTGTTATGAACATTGTTAATATTTATTTAAATACGGAAGTTTATGAATGACCATTTTTTAAAACATTAATTTATTATTGCTTAAAATTCAAATAACTTTTCGAATAAGGCTTTTAATAATTACATATCCAGTATCCTCGAAAAAAATTCGTAAATTAATAAACTATGTACGAGCGACAGAATGATGTACCTATATTTACAATATACGATAAAATAACTCGGTCGACACTTGAATGCCCCAGTTCACTCCGAACAGTTCCCGTCAAATACCAATGAGTGCCCTCATTAGTGGTTCCACTATCCCGCACAAAAGGCAACAATTTCTGAAACGGAAACATTTCCGTAGTTTAAAGAGCATAAGTATATAAAATGTCACGTGAAAATTTAAATAAACGGAATAGGTACCTAACTCTTTTATTTACACGCTTTTACTAGCTTCACTTGTAACTATATATGTAAGAAAATCTTGGAATCTTAATTTGACCCACTTCTCGGTCTTCGATTAGGATGAAATATTGCACACGATCTGAGTTGTAATGACAATACATGACTAGCTAAGAAACGTCATTACAAATCTAATATGGCGGCCTCCCCAAGATGGCGTACAGTCTATTTGAAATGCACCTCCATGGGTATCAAATGAAAGGGTTTGCTGTCAGGAATACGAAAACGAATCCAACAGGGTGGTCATTCAAGATGGCGGATTGGTTATTTGAAATGCACCCCCATGATATGGGTATTAAATGAAAGGGTTTGCTGAATGGGATACGAAATTATTGGAAAAATAACCAACTAAAAATTAAAAATAAGTAATGTAGTTTAAAAAACTAAAAAACACGCTTTTGTGAAAATACGAACTATAAAGTAAAAAAATAAGAAGAAAATGTATTTTACTGTAAAAAAAGCGTGGGGTGGTTTTTAAGATACCACTGACACCATGCACCCGGCATGGCTTCGTTCTTATGATTTAACTTTTTTATTTTATTTGAATACTTGTATACTACTCGAGCATGGTGCTCATGGTTTTTTTTAGTGGTCGCAATTTAATAGTCAAGTGGTCGCTGAAGCCCTTGTACATCTATATACAACCTCAAACAAGCTTGCTACTCCGGAGGCTGATGGTTGCCTCATGTAAGTCTTACCTTCAACTGCAACTTTTCCACCGAAACATAATAGAGTTGCTTCACGGCAAAAGTTGGTGAAGCGGTGGTACATCCCAGGTCAAAAACGATTAAAGTTCTACTACAATATTTTTCTTTCTCTGCAATTTAGTGTCTTTGATAGAGTTTCCTCCGCTTTACCCTATGAAATGGACTCAGGATTTAATTTCGCACGTGCACCGCCCATGTTCAAATAAAAAAAAACTCAATCCGTTGTAAGTACCTCTCAGTACTTAATTATAGCACTTGTGGAAGTACGTTGAAATGCATATTAAAATTTCATTATCACCGTCCTGTCACCGAGAACGAGATGACGGCGCCGAAGTAGCGGTACATACATTTACTATGCCCGCGTGTCCACCGCACGCCCATCACCCGAGCGACGTCATCCCGGTGCATCATCATAAAATCGGTGCGAAATAAAGTCGTTCTCGTAGACGGTCCGGTGACGGCGGCGGTGGACAAACGCTGAAGTGTCATCTCAAGCATACCCTGTACGCCCCGATCCTATTGTTATTATCTTCAGAGTAACATCGCGAGCGTGTGGAGATAATGTAGTTATTATTGCAGCAGTATGCAGATACTGTAGTTATTATTAATATGTACTTGCTTTTATATAGATGCTGCATCGTATGAAATAGGAAAAGCTAAGTCCCTGCACTTCGAAACCTACGTATGTTGGGTACTAGACGTATATGAGATTAAAATTAGATTTAATTAATTCTACAACTAAAAATTTTGGTAACCGAAATTATCGTAAGTGTATTTTTAAATGTAGCTCATTATAGGCACAATAATGAAACTTTGAGCTCTCTAGCATTATAAGGGCTGAAAACATAACGAAACTCTTTGAAAAAAGATAGATAAAGCACAACATTTGAGCCATTTGGAAATTGCAATTAAGATCTCTAGCGATCTAGTATTTCTGTAAAAACGTAGAATGAACACTCCAAGATCAGATCTTGTCATTAATCAATGCGATCGTAAGTATATCGTATTTCATCCCCACGAATAAGAGCACGCCATTTCAATCATTTAGAAATTTCAACTGAGATCTCTAGCGATAGCATTTCTGCAGGAACGTAAAATGAACATAGAAATATTAGATCTTGTCATTAATCAATAGGAGCGTAGGTATGTATGTCATCCCGTTCCTCCCGAATAGTTTACATGAACTCCAATGTGATGTACAACGTACTCTTTCGATTTCATCGCCTCTTCGGAAGTGAGAAATATTGAGTTAAAGAAATCTCATACAGTATCAGATATACTACTAGTACTTACCCAAAAACTAAAAGTGTGGTTGTTTGTTTATCATCCTTTCACGTCGTTACGTTACTACGGATTGATCTTATTTTTTTAGGGAGATTTTGGGTTAGAGATAGACATAGGCTACTTTTATCCGGGGAATAATTAATTCCTGCGGGAAAAAATGTGTAGCCCGTGCCTGCGGTCGGAATGCTTAGTCTTGTAATAAAGAGTGCCGTTACCCGTAACGAATGATGAACTTAGTATTGACTTATTTAGTTTACAGCAGTTTCGCATGATTGCCTCTCCGTACTCAATGAAAAGTGTTGTGTGAGAATGCAATAAATCCAATATTCGCCATTCCAACATTTTAGATATTGAAATTGAAAAGTTTTTTTTGATCGATTATAAATCGTAGAAATATTGAATAACTATAGCAGTTACAGTTCAAAAGCCTATTGTTATGTTTTTCATGCCTCCCTGGACTCATTGAAATGTCCCACACTACTTAAGTAAGACTCCGTAGAATTCAAAACAGAGAAAGAAAAAATATTTATTTCATATTAGGAATACAAAATATTAAATTCGCTTAATGAATGTCATTTTCCCCCGATCATCGCCTTTAGGTGCCCATTTGGGCTAGATGTTGAGCTGAGAGAGAAAAGGCGGCGGAAAAAAACTCTTCGAAGCACTCTTTTAAAAAAGTATATTAATATATTTGAGATAAAAATAACAGAATGGCTATGGATGGACAATGGGTACACGTGACAACTGATCGTGTGAGACACTATAAACCCACTTCCACCTGCTCACAGATGCGAGTGATTACTAAAACTAATACATTCTATGAATAAATAGCCTTGCATGAGCGAGATTCATTCCCAAGCACCTTTATTATTAAGATAGTACTTATTGTTATGGTAAGCCTTGCGGCAGAGGATTGAATCTTTATTGGGTCATATGTATATTATGAAGTTTTTTTCCGTCTGATCTTTTCTTCAGCTCAGCATTGCCTAAGCGCACCCAGAGCAGACAGAACAAAAAAATAACGTTCACTAAGAGTTTAGAAACCGTACAGTGAATAAAGAATATTTCATTTCATATCTTGATGGAAATCCCAATAAAAAAATGACTTTTTTATGGAGCCGGCATTTCAGAAATGCAATGAAAATATTTACATATGTAGCAGGGTAGAAAAATTGTAAATGCAAAATTCAAAGAAGTTGTAGTCGTTAAACAAAACAAAATATAACTCGTATTCACGTTACTATGTCGTCTATTGTTACATCGTCGCTTCTAATAACTCTATCCAGCCTCAATTAGAAATGACGTGTAATCGTTTGTAGCAATATGCGTCATTTCGATTCTTTTTTAAAGAAAAAAACGTAGAATAGCTGTGAATGTGCATCAAGCATTCAAAAATATACAAGGTCTCACAACGAGCCCTAATATTATATGCGCACGTATAATAAATACTACCTACATGTTATTACGTCCATGTTAGTATGTATAATATTTTACATATATTTTGTATGTTGCGTATAACTCCGTGCAAAAGAAGGTTTAATGTTTTCTTCGTCTATAAACTTATGTATGTAATATTATTCAATTATTTGTATGTAATTGTTTGTAATATTATTCAATTATTTTCAATGTGCACTCGATCTTTCAAACTATTAAACTGATTTTTATCATGAAAGTGTCATGAATAACTTAATTAACCCTTAGAGCAACAACCTTCAGGAGAGAGGGCATAGCGACTCGTTTAGATACATAATTTTTGTGCCAAATCTGGTGCGGGGAAAGAACGCACACATTTTAATTTTGTCACACATTCACAAATATTCTTTCATCGCTACAGACGCATACATTTCTAAATATGTCAATTTCAATTAACAACGTCATTTTCTATGCACCGTCAACACTGACACCGACACACACTGACACACTAGTTGTATATTTATGTATGTAAATACAACTTCTATTTAGAAGGCACATTGTGCATGGACGTTGCGATGAGGGGTTCGCTCGTAAAGGCCACTCCTCTAACTGGTGTCATACCTGTCAATTTTGACGCTCTAAGAATTAACCGAAGTAATAAAAACAGTTATATGTATATAAAACCAAAAACCCTACCGCTGAAAAAAAAGAACACTTGTCACATTTCTGAAATAAAAATAGCATGCAGTATAAAGTGTAAAACACTGTAATAGTACACAAGTAAAAACAAGTAAAAACACTGATATATTAAGGTAATCAATTTATTTATTTACATTTAAGTACCTGGACGCATGAGCGTTGCTCAGATAAAAATAATTGATTTTCTTGGTTTATTTTTAAGCAAACCATTCATTGGCTTAGTGTTACTTACAAAGCCTTTTGAAATACCTAGCTCCCAATTAAAAAAAAATGTCACATAAAATTTAAAACGCAACTTGCCTACTTGAGGCTCGAACCCGGGTCTCTAGCTCCGTAGTCAGCTTTCGTAACCATTCGAACAAGAAAGTTTTAAATACATTGACGAAATTTTTATAGAGGTCTTTCATATCGACATTGTCATTTGTTTGAAGGGCGTATTGACGGTCGACATTTGACGGCTTTCTAAGACACAATATTATTAATATTCTCCAATAAATGTCAGTAAGAGTAATTTTATATTTAACGGCATAAACATTAAATGAAACGACAATTTCTATCAATAAAAATTTGCTGGATCGATTTATCATCCCCGAAACCAGGGTACTAAATTTCATCAAAATTTTTGGAGCCGTTTCCGAGATTCAAAAAATATATTTAGATATATACAAGAATTGCTCGTTTAAAGGTATTAGATAAGTACGGTTTCGTAGCAAATAGTTGTCAAGTGCAAATAAAATATCGTTTACAATGTCGGGCTGCTGGCTCATTGACATGGAACCCATAAATAGTATGGAAAGCAACAACTGGCATGAAAACACAACTCAGCAAGCTATTGATTGATCACTTTATGAGTTTTCAGTGACAGTTACATTAGCCCGTTTTGTTTATTAAAATTTCATCTCACTAACTGATTAATTAATTTACGGCATAAAATGAAATACTCTAATTGATGGTCTGTCATTCAAGTCAGTCCGGCTATGAATGTTGTGAGACGTGCACATACAGTTTGTTTTAATGTGCGTAACCTAGAGAGCACTCAGTGTCGAGTAATGCCAGCATGACATTTCATGACAAGTACACGTACAAGAATTGTCGGCAGTGAGTCAATATTGTTTGTATAGTCTAAGCAATAAGTTGAAAATGGTGACTAATAGATTTTGCATAACTTTTCAGATTTATTAGATAATGTTCTAAAAGTTTACTCACACAAGCGCGCTTGTAAGTACGCATCACTAGGTACTACAACCAGAGCTGATTGGACTTCGAGAATACCTTTAAACGAGCAATTCTTGTAAATACCTATATCTATAATTTGAATCTTGGAAACGGCTCCAACTATTTTCATGAAGTTTATTGCCCAGGGTTTCGGAGGTGATAGATTGATCCAGCTAGGTTTTATTTTAGAATTTGTCGTTTTATTCGATTTTCAGCGATGATTAACTTAAATATAAACTGAGAAATATGACTCTAATTGACATCTATTGGAGAATATTAATAGTATGGTAGCGTAGAACACTGTCAAACGTCATCCGCCGATCCGCCGCTCAAATAAATGACAATGTCGATTTGAAAGTGCTCTATAAAAATTTCGTCGATGGAAATATAGCTTCCTTGGTCGAATCGTTACGTAGGCCGACTACAGAGTTCGGGTACCCAGATTCAAACCTCAAGCTAGTATTTTGAGTTTTTATTATTTTTTGTGACAATATATTTTTTTTCATTGGGAGTTATTTCAGATAGAGTTTTGTGAGTGTTTTACTTAAAATGAAACTAAGGAAATCAATAGTTTTTATCCGAGCAACGCTCGGTGGTCCAGGTCCTATATTTAAAGCCAGAAAGGTCATATTTTTACCAATTCATGTGTATTCATTTTTAATGTTCTCATACTACGCCAACTTTTATCGCGCAAAAACATAATTGGGTTTTGTGACTATATCGAAAGCAAATACTTCATTAAAATAATAATTTGTGTTTGTACTCCCGAATAATAATATTTGTCTACAAATAAATAATGCCATAAAATGAATATGGTTCAATAAATACTAGATAGGTAATTAATATAAAAAGATGATTGCGCCGCGTTCGTAATAGCCGTTCATATTACTCGTACATTTTCGATAATGATTACACGAAAATTAAAATTGAACAAAGACAAAGACATTTATTTGCACAAATATGGGTGTTTACAAAGTTGTTTATATATATATTTAGTTCGCCATATTTACCTTCATGAGGTATGCAAATATACAATGATAAAAATATAAAACACGAACACGTGTAGACGCAATAATTTGACTGCTTCTGGCCTAAATATGATCAAAACTTTACTCTCCAATAGTGTTTAAGAAACCCTTACGAAACTAACATTAAAGATAAAAAAATCTTTATAAAATACATTTGAAATAGTTTGTACCTACATGAGGAATCCTATAAACATATTAATAGCGCAAGCCGTATTTTGTCCCAGTGATTACGGGACGATGGCTGCACATAAAAAATCGGTTATAGTCTTATTTTGGAGTATTTATTTTGAAGAGCTCAACTTGTATAATCGTGTATTTATATTGTAGATAATATATATTAAAGGACCAATAATAATATAGAAGCTCTAAATAACACACCCTGTCACTCAACATTTCTAATTTGGCAAAATAATTCATATGAAATCATTATGAAATACAATAAAAAGAATTATACCGTGTAAAACAAAATATAACAAGATGCGTATGACAGCGCGATTGGCATATCTACCAACGAACAACTGAAACGAATGGTTCATAATAAATTCAGACAGACGAAATATCACTCTTAATAAAATAATACAAACGTATATTTTGTGTCTTAAATTTTTTTGGTCTCTTTTAAATGAAGACGTCTAAAATGTGCATTATTATAAGTATTTTATGTTTGTTATTTTCTTTTAATACTTATCTCGAATTTCATAGTTTATTTCGAAATATAGACATTCACACTTTTTATGCTTAATTTTGTCAAGTTAATCAAACGTTTGGGCTGTGAAGGTAATAGATTAGTATGAAGTCAATTTGAATTAATGTTGTGACAAAATGACGAGAAAACTTTGTTTGTTTCAGAAAGGCTATTATAACTAAAATATTGGATCGTTTCTATATTCAAATTTAATATACTATGATCCAGTATAACCTCTTGTAGCTCTAAAATGTGGAATATAAGTATTTTATATTTGTTATTTTCTTTTGATACTTATCTCGAATTTCATAGTTTATTTCGAAATATAGACATTCACACTTTTTATGCTTAATTTTGTCAAGTTAATCAAACGTTTGGGCTGTGAAGGTAATTGATTAGTATGAAGTCAATTTGAATTAATGTTGTGACAAAATTATGAAAAAACTTTATTTGTTTCAGAAATGCTATTATAACTAAAATATTGGATCGTTTCTATATTCAAATTAAATATAATGTGATCCAGTATAACCTCTGGTAGCTCTAAAATATGGAATATAAGTATTTTATGTATGTTATTTTCTTTTGATATTTATCTCGAATTTCATAGTTTATTTAGAAATATAGACATTCACACTTTTTATGCTTAATTTTGTCAAGTTAATCAAACGTTTGGGCTGTGAAGGTAATAGATTAGTATGAAGTCAATTTGAATTAATGTTGTGACAAAATTATGAGAAAAGTTTGTATGTTTCAGAAAGGCTATTTAAAATATTGGTTCGTTTCTATATTCAAATTAAATATAATGTGATCCAGTATAACCTCTTGTAGCTCAAAACACATACGATACACTTTAGTTTAGACATATGAATGTTACTGCGAGTATCACCGGATCGGTAGGATTCAGTGATTTGATTCCCTTGCGTAGGCTGCGTCCTATCCCGACCTCTGCTGTGTTTACTGCTCAATTTCCTTGAGAAAATCCAGGATTAGGAAAGGTCGAAATAGCCTCTTGCGAGTTTATGAAAAACATTTACTGTTAATTGGCGGTTAGCTTTATTGTTACGGCGTTTAGCAATGAGCTTGTAATTATTGAGTTGCGATCTAACAATTACAGGTACTGTAACATTTTTTTTAGTTTGTTATATGTATATATGTAGTATATATACCCTATATCGTGGGTAGGTACAATGTACACATACAAAGACTAAAACACAAACACTCTGACTGAGAACAGAAATTTAAAATCATTATTCAAATTTCTGTTTCACCGGAAATCAAACCCGGGACCTTTTGATTGGCAGTCCGGCATTGCGCTACACGGATCATCAAAAACTCCAAAAAAATTAAGATTATTGAGGTATTAGAAGCAACATCGCAACGGCGGCCTGAAGTAACTGACAGACAAAACAGGCGAGTTCATGCACTCTTTACATTTATTTTACTGCCACCCTTTTTGCGTCCCACTGCTGGGCACGGGTCTCTTTTCATTATTGGGGAAGCCTGGAGCTTACTCCACCATGCTGCTCCAATGCGGGTTGGTGGAGATGCGAGTTAGTGGCCAACCTGCTGTCGGATGTTTTCAAACCGCCCATAAGGCCTCCGACAAGGTTTAACGACTGTTATCTATCAACAAAAACCGGGACCGACGGCTTAACGTGCCCTCCGAATCACGGAAACGTGCATGAAATTTTTTGCCACTAGCGGTCACCCATCTCACACCCAACCGCGCCCATTTGGCTTAGTTGCATAGATCGTTTGCATTCTACGCTAATCGCCGGGTCATGCGCGCTTCAATCAAACTCTTTACATTTTACTAATTATACTCTTATAATAAAAGACAACATTGCGTTGCTTCTGCCGACTATTGAGTCACGTTGATTTTCGCTGTGACAGTCAAACGTTTTTCAGTTTCGCTGAAAACTGAAATCTGTTTGAACAGACTTGATTGAAACGTCAATCAAATTTACCATTTATTGTTTCGAAGCTCCCGTTTACGTTTTCCATTAATTCTTAAAGTTAAATGTAATGGTCCCAGAAGCGAATGCATGTGAATAAATTTGGGATTTAACAAGATGTCTTTCTAATAGAGGTTATAAGTATAAAAGTAAGGAAATGTAGATAATATTGGTACGACTGGAAAAAGCCAAATTAAGTGACTACAATGGGGATAACCCCATTTATATTTATTTGTTTCTTTCTGTTATTCATAGTTTTTTAATTGTAAATCTCTCCCTTTCACAAACAAAATAACAAAGTCGGAAACCCAAAACTTTTGACAGGACGTGAGCTGTCAACGACCTTTTCCTACTGACTTAATAACTTTATCATAATTTTTCTTGTATCATATGTGAAATGCCATATTGTAACAAATTGAAGCTTATTGATTTTCATTCAAGAACTTTTATTTTACAAGATATTTTTTTTAATGTTCGATGAAGTGCCTTTTGTATAGGCACTGTTAGGTACGAATAGTCCTGTTTAGAAACAGGACTATCTAATACATTTTAATGAAATTATTGTCCAGGGGGTTTCAGGGACATTATATCGAACTAGTTAAATTTCATTTTTAGAAATTGCCTTTTTGTACGTATTTTCAACGATATGTATAACTTAAATAAAAACTGAAAAATATGACTCTTCCTGGCATCTATTGGTGAGTATTAATAATAATTTGGCGTAGAGGCCTTCAAACTGGATATGCCTGCCGTTCAAACAAATGACAAGGCCTATTTGAAAGAGCTCTACATGCTTAGGCTGACTACGGAACTAGAGACCCGGGCTCAGACCCCGTGACATATTGTGAGCCATATTGTGTGACATTTTTTTTCAATTGAGAGCTATTTTAAATGGCATAGTTAAGTAACACTAAGCCAATTAGTGTTTTGTTTGAAATTAAACTAAGAAAATCAATTGTTTTTATCCGAGCAACGCTCTGTCGTCCGGGTACTATCTACGAGTATTTAACTATGTAAATAAGTAAACTCATGAACATTCGGTGCGGCTGCGCTAGGGGAAACTCATGTAGTGTTCATGCTTTCTAAAATTTTACTGAAGATCTGTGGCCAGACATGTGTTGATAAGAGTAAGTTAAGGTACATGAATGTGTGATAAACCAGGCAAGACATTTTCATGTCTTACTATTAGTACGAGTATATTGTGCCGTTGTCGCTACGGCAATACTGAAAAACCAATTAAAAATCTGATCTAACAGTCGACATCAAAAACTTCAATGTGAAAAGACAGAAAAGAAATAAAATCTACTTGTCGTAATAAGCACAAAAAGCGACGGCGGCATACCTCAGTAAGAATTGATAGCATTGAAAATGACTCAAAGATATTGCCTGACTCTCGTTCTGCAACAAAATGAATGCAATTTATTCCCTTCTTGCATCTTCCCAGAGATCTTCTCGTTCATGAATCGATGAGTTACTTACGTACAACGCAGACGTTGTGCTAAATTGATTTAGTTACTTTAATTTTCTGCTAGGAGAATTATTCTATGCTCTCAACTGCTGGAAAATCAAGTGGCTAGTTTACTTTATCTCCTTTAAAAACTACTTTATTATTGTTTGCGCAATACATTATGTGATTTTATTGGCGGATTTTGAAATATATATTGTAATCTTGTGTAATTATCTTTTTGTTGATATATTTTTCAATTTTATTGAATGAAATCGATGGCATTTTGTTCGATATAGGTACTTAAAATATCTAATAATGTAAAATATACTTAGTACTGGAGCTATGCCCGAGTGTTAAAAAAATAAAAAACTAAAGTGCGGGGTACTGTTAAAACCCTATCACACAGGTTCTGCATTGCTTTACGCAGATAATATCTGACTGACTTGAGTGATTACTGCTAACTTAATGATATTACTATTGTTTAATTACACGCTTTGCAACACGTTGTAATACTTAGTATTCTTTGATTTCAATGAAATAAAGATTTAGAATCTCAATTCCGTTTCTGAATTTCCGGCTGTCTCAGGCCAGTCTAATTAGATTCAAACGATTTAATTTGACACTGCCAATATGTACAGATCATGCTATAAAAGTAAAGTATATGGAACTGGGGCGTTCTTTAACTTAATTTATATTATATGGGGCATTTTATATGAAGCACCAAGGTTAAAATATTTAAAAAAATATGGCGAAGTTATTCGAATATCAATTTCAAATCTTCACTTCCGGTTTACTGCACGTAAAAAAATTCAAATTTGGAATTCGATTAAATAGCAAAAATTTCCTTTCTTTAATCTATAAGAAACTATTTATTTTTTATTTTTCACAAATTTATTTATAATAAATAATTAGCATCCATAAAATTCGGACTTTCTCTAAGTAAATTTTCAAAAGCTCGGTAATAAGCATCAACTATTTCTACTACTACTGTCTACTAGAAGTATAACTAACCAGAATATGAACGAAATACAGAACCTCTCTTTATTTTGGTTCGTTTCACGTGAAATCCCCCACATCTATCAATATATTATATACTTGTTTTGTATGTATATATAAAAATTAATTCCCATTTCCTTGCTCATACGGCGTTACGCGTGAACGGCTGGACCAATTTCGTTAATTCTTTTTTTGTTTTGTTATTATTATCTGGAAAAGAATTTTATGAAATAAAAAAGTTACAAAGTTGCGTGGAACATGAGAACATTTAAGAATACTTTTACAACCATATTTTTTTTCATTTAGGATAGAGAGGACAACGTCTGTCCGGTTTAGAAGTTTAAGATAGTCATAGTTTTAAAATTCCTCATAGAGCTTTGAATAATATTTCAAAAAAACTTTTAATTGGATAACCAAAATTGGAAGATCAATAGGATATCATTCTTTATGCAAACACATAATTTCGTTTCAAATAACTCTTTTTATTTCTCAATACAATATTTGGAACCGTACTGTTATTAGTATGATTTAATTCCCCTGACTTATTTTCACATAACAAAATTCAATGGGTATCGCTATCATTAATGAACCAGCAAAACCACAGCTTGACTTAATCCGAACAGAAGTCCATTAAATTCGTCGTTCCCAGGTATTGATTATTGCATCTGTTCAGAGTTCAGCGCTTCATTACGTTTGCAAATAATAGCATTATCTCTTCCGACAATACCGCGAATGCTGTATGCAAAATAAAAATATTATATTGTACAAAGCTGAAGTTAAAATTCGACACAAAATACATACCTAAAGAATGACATATTTTCTCAAATGGTACCTAACCCAATTAGATTCGACGTGTCTCAGAACGAACGATCATGACGATGGTATACTGTACCTACATCATGGCATATGAGATCAGATTCTAGGTCTGATCAGAAAGGGGCGGTGTTTGAAATTTATCATAATATTTTCTACTGTCTAAGTAGAGACGCCCAAAAATGATGATTACGATGCGCCTTAATTGTATTTTAAAAGTTAGAGAAGCACACTTTTTTCCTGTTTTAGAAGCGTCTATCTTTCGAATGATTGACTTTAAATTTCAGGAAACTCAATACTGGTTTTTAATAATTAAAATAATAATATTTAATTTCCAGTAGTTTCCTCACTTATGGCTGCAACCTTTTTCCGTTCCACTGCTAGTTACTGGTCTCGCTTGTCTAGAGGGGAGGCCTGGAGCTTATTCAGACACGCTGCTCCCACATGCATAACTGGACCATTATACTACAAAACAAGACCAGAATAGAGCTATATTATCACAAAGTAAATCCAGTTTATACACGTAACTAGGTACCGCAAGTTAATAGTTTGCGCGCTACTAAGTCGCCGCAAGCGGTCGCGTGCACGACCTCAAATAGGGCTTACAGCTTTATCTACTGTCCAATTACTGGTAAAAAGTGGACAAGTGTGAGTTGGTTCCGTACATGAAGAGTTCCGTAGTAACAAACGAAACTAATCGATTCGCAAGTTCGAGTAGCAAGCAAAAATCTATGCCATTGCTTTTTTCAATGAAATCATAACCAGTGGACACCATTTAATTCTCACTTTTACTGACTGTCTTGAGTACCACCAACGCGCGCAAAGGTAACGACACAGTACAAGCAACCGAGAACAGATCTAACTTATACCCTATTCAGAGATAGATCCTGGTATGTCTGGCAAGGTAATCATGGTGCCATACAAGTTACATAAATTAAAAAAAGCCATAATATTCATGATATACACATAAATAGATTCTAAGGAAAGGAAAGAATGTGATGACGTTGGTCGATTATAAAGTGAGACTTAATAATAGTGTTGTATCACAAATTAAATCCAATTTATACTCGTATCTAGGTACCGCAAGTTAATAGCTTGCGCACTTTTAAGTCGCCGCAGGCGGTCGCGTGCACGACCTCAAACAGAGCGTTGAGTTTCAACAACTGGCCAATTACTGGTAAAAAAGAAAGAATGGTCAAGTGCAAGTCAGACTCGCCCGTAGTAGCAAGCAAAACTATTTTTCTTATTTTATAAGACACATTTTACCACTTTTAAAGTACCTTTCAACTTTGGAATGGTTTCAGCAAGTTTAATTTCATTTTTAAAGAATCTATATTATTACCCAGGATGTTAATTAACTATTCATTTCATTTCACTTCACCTACGAACATGTTGGTACAATCTTCAAAACAAAAATATCTATTAGTATTCCAGCTTCATACCTTTTTTGGTATCGGGGGTAAAAAGGTACCCGGCACCTTGCAAGAGGATACTGGGTTATGTGGGATTTGTACCGCATTGAAACCTGGTGGCCTGCCTCTACGCTTGGGAGGACTGCCCTTTTAGTCGCCTCTTACAATCAGGCAGGGGATATCGTAGATCTATCCTTATTCCTGAATCTAACATACACATAGTTAAACTTCTGAACATTCTGAATATAATCAAAATGATAGAAAATGAGTGGAGGCCACAAATGAATTTAGAAGTAAATCTAACTTGAACATACATAGTCGTAGTAGAACAATAACGTTTGGTATTTTGGCCTTCGTCCAAGTGCTTGTTAAAGAAACTACCGACTTACGCAGACTCAGATATTATTGTTTCTTGCTATGCAATATTTGGATATTGCGAATTGCAATAAAATAAAATAAAAAACAATTAAGCGGCAATAAATGTGATCTAAAAGTTATTAAGAAGAAGTAGGTACCAATGACCCTTTATCAAAGTCCTGTAATGACTTTGTTATAAAGCATTATAGAGCATGAAGTCACAAGCAATCAAGTACCTAGATTAAGTTGTATTAAAATAACATACTTACTGGTATAATATCAAAAATGGATTCCAAGTCATTGCAAGTAATTTACAGTAAATCAATTCGGCAGCGATTATCGCCAACCATAGTGGCCGCAATTACACTAGGTACTTAAAAATGAGGTTTTGTTTTTAGTAATAGTTGGTAAAAATATTTATACTAATATTTAATCAATACGGAATTAAAGGAGAAAGAGAACTATTTTGCAAGGAATAACAGCTGAATCGGTGTCACGTAGAACGTTTGAATGCTTTCAAAAATAATCATTGAGATGGAAGTCTATGGTGGAAATGGAGCAATCAAAGTACGCTCACGAGGTCTTTAATTTCGTATGGTCGCGTCTTTCACATAAAGTCAAAATTATCATAGTATGTAGGTAGAATGACAATTATGATTACGTAAGAATGTAAACTGACGTATTTAATTAAATATCAGATGGTTTCATGGTCTGCTCATTCACTTATTGGAATCAGGCGGCTTCACAATCGATCCCCACTTGATTGAATCCCGCACGAGGGTGCGTCTCTCAGCGAATTTGAATTTTATACGAATACAATTTCAATGAAATCTATACGCTTACGAAAACCGTGGGTGGGATAAACGAAAACAAGCTTGTAAGCCAACAAAATCATGAATTCAATTTGTATAGCGAATTACTTCTTATTTAACGTAGCGTGATTGAGCTTACGTTGGCGATGTTTGAGGAATTTGTACAAATTTATTTGGTATTTTTATTTTATTTACTCAATACGTTCCAAAGGATTTGAGTAACATCAAAAGTTTTTAATAATAATTTTAATAATGACTATATTGTTCTTTTCAATGCTTGTGTAGTCGAAGAATTCGAGAGGTGCGGCAGTCCATGGGCTGGTGACAGAAGACGAGGAGAAAAGAAAAGACTGGTCGAGGATAGCAGTTAAGCAGAGGAGAGTAGTCCAGGGAAGAGAAGAAGTAGAGGAGAGGAACGGAGAGGAGAGCAGAGTAGACGAGGACAGGAGCAGGAAATTGTTAAAACTTTTGGAGGCGAGAGTAGTGCTGTTGATTAAAAATACATTGGTGGAATCAAGCCATCATTATAATATTTGCAATTATTGTTTCATGAAAAATATATTTAAAAGAAATAATAATAGGAAAGCGATTAAGTCCTATTATTTTAAACTGTTATTCCTTTCTATTTTATAGTTCCGATTCCTATGTTCTGAATAAAACGGTGTCGTGATACTTCTTTTTCTATTCCTATTTAATGGGTAAATGTTAAATCTAATATTTTCTGCCTGTTAGCCTACAATCAACTGAGAATCGAACATTAAGGAATCAAAGTCAATTGACTACAACCCTGTCTTGAATACCACTGTTGTAATCAGATTGGATGTTTTTAAACGCCCACAAGACCTCCTACAAAATTTTACGATTACTTATTGATCTGGACCGACATCAGAACATGCCTACTGAAGTACGGGTGCCAATACCTTTGATGTTCTGAGTCCACAATGTACGAATCAGATACATTTTATATCAAAAATTGTTCCATATTCCTTCGCCGTTAAATATTATGGAGTTTTATTTGTAGAGTCACTTTTGGCAAGAGCGCGGGATTTCTTGGCGACCCCACCCACCGCGTGCAGCCGTCGTCATACACCACTAAATCTTGGCAGCTTATCTTCGGACGCTTTCTTTAGCGAGTATTCCACCGAGAAATAAAAAGAAATTTCAAAAACTGAATTTATGTGACAAAATTATTGCCACGGAATGGAATAGAGAATATCTAAAAGACGTATTTCAATTGATACTTTCAGTTACGTATTTTACTAGTAACCCCCAGCTCTATTAGTAAGTTCCAGAGCAACGATGGCCGGACGCTAATGACCGTGATCTCTAACAAAGAAATTGGTGATGTCATATTAAATCAATTATTGCCGTGTGTGCCTGAAGCGCGCATGGCCCGGCGGTTAGCGTAGAACGCAAACGATCTATGCAACTAAGCCAAACGGGCGCGGTCGGGTGTGAGATGAGTGACCGCTAGTGGCAAAAATAAATTCATGCGCGTTTCCGTGCTTCGGAGGGCACGTTAAGCCGTCGGTCCCGGTTGTTGTCGATAGATAACAGTCGTTAAACTTTGTCGGAGGCCTTATGGGCGGTTTGAAAACATCCGACAGTGGGTTGGCCACTAACCCGCATCTCCACCAACCCGCTTTGGAACAGCGTGGTGGAGTAAGCTCCAGGCCTTCCCAATAATGGGGAGAGACCCGTGCCCAGCAGTGGGACGCAAAAAGGGTTGCGGCCATGCCTGATGCATGATGTCCTCCAACACGCATTTGACCAAATTGGTAGACGAAATCCCCCTTACTTGTGAAAGGAGACCTGTGCCTGTAAAAATATTTTAGATACCTATTTTTTAAGCAAATTAATTTAACTTTTACCCTACTTACTACTAAATATTATTTGAAGTATATAATATTTTTCTCTAATGCTATGTAGTTTTTGGGGCGTTCTCGATTCTGTCGTTGCGAGGCCGAGGAGCGATAATTTAACGAAAATGACCGTCTTGTCGACAGCAGAGCTCTGCTACGGGCTCAGCTGAAATAATAACTACATTGTGATTTTAGATGGGCCATTGCTTTAAGTCCAAGGTGTCGCAAAGTAAGGCATGGTGTCCTGATAGTTGATTGACGTTCTAAACTTTGTAAGCTTCTGTTTATGCAGTAAATATAATTGAACTTTGGGTTTCAACGTTCAGTTTAGATTGCACTTTTCATAATACACTGTGTGTTTTAAATAGTCGCTATAATTTTTGGGCATTGATACACAGCCCCAAGCTGGATCATTAGTCTTTTCTATGATTTTATGCAGCTATGTCTGTTATTCGAATTCTGATAGTAGCGTAGTCAACGTTGTTGGAGAAGTGCGAGTTCGTGGACTTGCCTGTAGGAAAAGTTATATTACCTACTCCTAGGCATACGATACATCAAGATGGAAACAACGTAAGTTAGTTAGGCGCTGAGATTTGAACTTAAAAAATGAGTGTCTTAAACACTAAGTTACCATCACTTCAATAAAGCGTACTTACATTTATCTCAAATACAATCAATATATTTAATGTGAAGAAACCCTGAACTTAATGTTTTTTTTGTTTTATTTTTTATACATGTTATAATATTAATATTAGTACCAAGACGAGCGTTGCTCGGAAATATGCAATTGATTTTCTTGGTTTTAATTTTAAGCAAAACACTAATTGGCTTAGTGTTACTTAATAACGCCATCTAAAATAGCTCCCAATTAAAATATTGTCACAAAGAATTTAAAAAAAGGCATCAAGCTTGCTTGAGGTTTGAACCCGCGTCTCTAGCTACGCGGTCAGCCTTCGTAACAATTCGACCAAAGAAACTATGTATAATTTCATTAACGAAATTTTTATAGAGCTCTTTAAAATCGACATTGTCATTTGTTTGAACGGCGGATTGGCGGATGATGTTTGACGGCGTTCTACGCCACAATAACATTGATATTCTCCAATATATGACAGTAAGAACCATATTTCTGTTTATATTTATGTTGACTATCGCTGAAACTTGACAAATTCTAAAAAATATACCCTAACTGGATCAATCTATCTATCACCCCCAAAACCCTGGGCACTAAATTTCATAAAAATCGTTGGAGCGGTTTCCGAGATTCAAATTATATTATATATACATACTCGTATACAGGTATTAACAAGAATTGCTCGTTTAAAAGTATTAGATGATAGTACAGTATGTAATAACAGATATTGATTTTGTTAAAGATTAAAACTGTTATGACTACTCTAACGCATTGGTGTTAATACTGTAATGTTTATTAAGTAAATAAATAAATGTATTAATAACTTTTGTAGAAAGTCTTATGTGGCTGGAATCAACATATATTAGACATACATGTACTTTAAGCAGTTCGGTTACCAAGTAGGATACCCGCATATAATATCCGAGTCTATTCCTACAAGGCATGTTGGGATATGTCCAACTGGAGGTAAAGCGTGATTTGGCATTAATTGATTATTTCTATAAACTAATTAAGGATACCCTCTGCAACCCTTCTCTGTTGGAACTTATATCGCTAAGCATCCCTAGGAACGCACATGTTTGGCGACAAAACTTGTTGGCAGTTCAGGTTTACAGGCTTGTATTGTTAAGAGAATCTCCGCTCGTACGTGCCTTGACGTTGCTCAATGGTGTCCTGGCTACGGATACTAGACTAGACAATTACGTACTCCGATGGTTGCATTTCGTAGAGCAGCGGGCGAGTACGTACAGACGCACGAGGTTCTTAAATCTGTGATGTTTATATAACTACGTATTAATTAATTTAATAAATAAACAAATAATGCCTTCACAGCTCTTCTTACACAAGATGTAATCCAAGACGATTGAACAATTTCACTGGTGTATTTAGTTTATATTATTATCATTTGCGATAAGTTTAAATACTTTCCTTATCCAATCGTTCTATTAGTTCTAATGCTATAAAGCTCTGGATCTTTTTCTTTAGTTCAACAGTTATATTACAAAATATAATATTTTACGTCAATTAAGTCATTATATAGTTTCGGGATCTAATCATATAATAATCTGCGCAGTCTGCCTAACCACCGGAGCGTAAGTAAACTATTTCTCCTCTGGTAACGATGGAACTTTTCCCGCCATTGAAACGTTCACCGAAAAGTGACCCGCAGAGTGCCGCTTTGCAAAATTAATGAGTTTTATAAATATTTGACATTATAAAAAAAGGCTTTTAATGTAATAGGCTAAATTAACCGAGTCCCTGTAGCTAAGGGATTAAGCTACAAGGAGTCAGATAGAGCTACGGTATCCCCTGCCTGATTGTAAGGAGCGACTGAAAGAGGGCTTCCGGGGTTGAGGACGGTGAGAGCGGGAGCTCGATCCATCCAGCCAGAAGTCCAGGGAAGGACGGCGGTGTGTGCGTGGCCGCATGCCGCCGTAAGCATCGGAAGCTGCTCTGCTTTCCCGAGGATGGACCCGTTCTGGGGCGCCGCGCGTGGAGGACACCGGTGCGTTCCACTGGAGATACCGGAGTCCTCACCATGCGCAGAGGCAGGCCACCAAGGGGGTTTTAATGCGGACAAATTCCACATAACCCGGTATCCTCCCCCGAGGTGCCGGATTCCTTTTGAATATATAGATATACCTATGTTAAACAGTTGTATCTTAAAATGTTAAATTGTTAAATGCTTAACAATGATTTTTATAAAACTTATACTGATCTTAAAGGGCAGCTATCGTATGATGACTTTCGTATATAATCCGATTAAAAAGAATACCTATACGTTTTGTTTGTTACAAATTCAAACAGATCAAATCAGTCTGTTCTTTGTACCCAACATAACAGACTAATGAACTTTTTTTATCAGAAGATCAGAATCAGAAGAACAATATTTTAATCAGGGTCATTTTCACATATATATTTAATTTTTCACAGATTTTACAGCACCAAAAACCCTCTCGGTGGCCTGTCTCAGCAATTGGAAAGAACTACAGGATCGTGCGGTTCTATACGAGCAGCGCCCCAAATTGGAGCCACCATCCGGAGATCATCCGAAAGATGGTTCTCTAATAAAACTTAAAGTGCTAGCGACGGCATTTGACCACGCACACACCGCTTGCCGGGGTCCTTAACTGGACAGTTGGAACTCCCACTTCACCGTCCTCAACCACAGAAAACCCCTTTTACACACTTTTACAGACACTTTTTACGATCAGGCAGAGAATACAATAGCACTATTCTTTATTTCGAAACAACAGTACCTAAATACCCACTCATACAACACGCGCTGAAATTGAACCTGGACCACTCTTACAATCACTGCTTTTTTCCTCTCGCTTATTTAAATAGGTTGTTTGGTCACAAATAAGGCCAAATCTCAATTTTGCGAGGGGTTATATTCAAGAATGAAATACGCGAGAAAACGCTGAAGGGATCGCGAGAAAAAATTAAAATGTCATGTCGCAATTTTTCTTTCTAATACAGCATTTACTAGAGTAACCCCCTTACTTACAAACGTAGTATACGCTTGATATAGTTACACGGTGTTTTGTCTTGCTTTTGCATACGGCATTTTGTGCGCGTCAAAGTAAGACAAAACTGTGAATAATTATTCCAAGCTTATATACCGTTTATTAGTAAAGAGGTAAAATGTTTTTCTGTAGCGTACTCAAAATAATCATATTGATCATGTTTTTGGAACTTATGAAACAATTATTTTAACGATTACATGAGCTTTAGAAACCTATTTTTATTATTACGTAGGTGCAACATTAAGATACGGTATAATATTCTGGGGAAACGCGACTGGAATTCAAACTGTGTTTAAGGCTCAAAAAAAATGCATTCGAGCAATATGTCAATTACAACAAACGGATACTTGTAGGCCACATTTTCAAAATTTAAAAATAATGACGCTCCCTTCCTTATACATTTACGAGATCTCTTTAATGGTCAAAACAGAAATCACAAAATATGAAACCCTTAAATCAAAAAGACATAACAGTAAATTATGTTCAATCGCTTCCAAAACAAAACAATATCATAACAGTGTCTTTTGCATGGGACCAAAAATATATAACGGTCTACCGGAATTCCTCAAAATTAAAACGGGCAACGAATTTAAAAAAGGACTTAAAACGTATTTACTGAAAAAGGCGTATTACTCAGTCACTGATTTCATAAACGATAAAACGGCATAAAGGAATTCCACAAAAACCTGGGAGGTTTTTTTTCCGCCGGCTTTTTTTCCTCTCAGTGTACAAACACCCTGTGATATGGGTACCCAAAGCTGACGATCGGAACCGATCCGAAATATAAATAAATAAATATTTTTATTTTTATTTATAAAAGGCGCAATATGGGACAAATAAAAATAATATTAAAATAGATGTAAATGTACATTTCGTAATTGTATTATAGTTTAGTTTTTTTCCTTTTATATTTTTATCATTGTATATTTGCATACCTCATGAAGGTAAATATGGCGAACTAAATATATATAAACAACTTTGTAAACACCCATATTTGTGCAAATAAATGTCTTTGTCTTTGTCTTTGTCTTTAAAATGTTATTATAATATATTTTTTTAAACATAATACTCTATCCGATGTTCCAGGCAAGTTCGCCTTGCATCACGTGGTATGCATCTTACTACTTAAACATAACGTTCCCTTGGGATCCATTAATGAATGTACTAGTTTGCTTTTTCTTTTTCTCTTTTTGAAGTCTCTGAAAGTGATAGTTTCTTCACCATGAATAAAACGGGAAATTCAAAAATCAGCGTTTATAGACTATTAAATTGCCACTAAATGACGTCTCTCACATCCATTTCCATCCACCTAAATGTCAACATCCTCCCCCTCCCCCCTCAGTGTCTTTCGCAAAACCTGTCACATATTAATTTACCACAGTATTTAATATGCAAATAAGGAGAGGGCGGCATCGTCGTATATTTCTCGCTTTATCGAAGCGCGAAGTACCTTACATCGACATTGTTACAGTAACAAAGAAATTAATTTTCCCCGTCTCGGCTTTCAGGAGTAATTATTTGAAAACAGATTGCGTCTGTCACTCGGAACTCCGCTGTGTACCTACACATTTAGGCACCCCTATTTCCTAATAAATATTTTGCCCTGTTTTATACTTAACTTTCAAGTATTCTTGTTTCGAAATAATTCTTTCATATACCAATCTATTGCCTAGAAATGCGAATAACTATAACAAAACCGTTGTAGTAAAATAATGTTAACAAGTAATAAATATTGGAAGACCCAATTACACTAATAAATAATCCGATTTTCTCATACCCCTAACATTCCGAATAACAAGATAGTATGTCATAAAATACGTTATTTACACAAGAAAGCTGTATCATTCGAAATATTATACATCCCGCGGCACTAATAACATAAGTATGAAAGTCGAGATTGCGGAAAATCCTCAACCAATTAAAATAAATCGCAAACGGAGACTGAGATGATTCCCATTCTTAGCGCTAAGACGCACGAGCTTATCTCGCGGCTGGAAATAATTAAAACTGTTGAGAAACTACCGCTCCACGGGATTATCTGGTTGTTTGTATGGAGACACAATTGAAATATTCATAAGAGTAACGTATTTAATATGACAAAGACGCCAACAAGAAACAAATTTAATATAAAACACAAGAGGTTCCAAATATGTCTAGAAATAGAATGTTTAATGCTAGCAAAGCAAGAAAATAAATGATTAAGATGTAAAAAAGGAATACCTATAGATAATAGTTTAAAAAATTAAAAAAGCTCGCTTTTATAGCTAATCCGAATAAAAAGTAGAAACATTTTTTTTAATTACAAGGAGTTTATATTACAGTAGTAGAAGGTCGAACCATCAATCATAATTAATTAACTCAAAATACCAATTCAGAGAAACAAGCTGCATTTTCATAACTCTCCTCTCATAGATAGCTGCCAATAGAATGATTGTAACATTTAATATTATATCAAGCACCCCACGCTTTATACTCTGAATTGATATTTTGAGGTAAATAATTATGATTGATTATTGATTATTGATTAGACCTTCTACTATTTGTAATCAAAAATTATTTAGTTCGATTATCTATAAATACGTGTGTTTTTGGTTTTGCAAACTTTTATTTATTTTTAATTTTTTAGTTGATTTTTTTATTTTTATTTTATTGCATTATTGTCATTGGTCCTTTATAAGTATGTAAAGTTTCAAATTAATCCGACATATAGAAGTAGGTACGTCAAAATCGTGGTCAAAATTTCCGTTATTCGACCGAAGCTAATAAAAGCGTGTTAATAAAGGTTTCGACAAACTGCTAAGGCCGCTAGCGCAATAGCCCTCAGACTTTTTAGCATCATCACAGAATACATACAGTACAGGCATTATTTGCAAACAATTTTTAGGTTTTTCGCTTTTTAAGTACAAGAACCTGCGATCAGTTTTGAGTATTTAAAATATACTTCTAAGGCATGACAATGTCTGCCGAGCGAACTATTCGTATTATATAAATGTAATTACCAAAATATTTTTTATCTAAAGAGATTAAATCGCCTACAAGATACACTCACATTCTGTGAAATCTTTATTAAGTTCGAAACTTTTCTTTCATCACCAGGGTATATAGCGGCCATAAACTTCTACGGTTGTTATAACAAAATTAATTAGATACTCATATTATGTTGTTCCGAAATTATATACGTCTTTTTAATGTATTCTACGTACATGTATTCTACTGTGGCAAACCCAAAAACCGCCTTCGTAAAAAAATGTGGAAAAGCAATAATTATTGTAATAAACTCAACATCTTTTATGTGTGTGATGTTGTTAAATGTAATAATATTACTAACTGAGCATTGTGGTATCATGTGTAGACAGGATCATTACCATAAAGTTTATATAGAAAAAAGACTGTAATAAGGACACCTTAATTAGCGAATCGTGTCAAGTTTTACTTTTCTATCTATTTTCATACATCTGTCAAGCCGTTTTGAAGGAGAGCGCCAACAATGTGGTACGATGTCTTATTTATATACGAGTATCGCACATTTGGGTGGTGTTACAGAATATATTTTTAAGTGTTTACAGTCAATCGTGTAGTTTATTCACAAAAAGATTATGCATGTTTCTATTAGTTTCCTATTTGTTTTTTAGAAGTTTTAGGAGGAGAGACATGTGAGACACTAAATATAAAATGTTGTATATCAAATGAAAAGGCAGCAATAGTCGACCGGGAAAGACCGCGGTCTCCGACATGAAGATACCGACAGTCATTTTGTTGTAATTAAAAATATTGTTATTTATAAACATTATGCTTTCCATCTGTAACGGCCTAAGAGCCTAAGAGATATTCAATTCTCGAAGTTATAATGTCCACCATGGTATCAACAGGCTACATTCTCACCTCCAAGAGGAGACTTGTGCCCAGCAATGGGACACAAAGAGGGTTGAAAAAACAATGTAAAATGAATACGTCGTTGCATAAATTGTCTGCAAAAAACAACAACCTAAATATTTTTTGAAATACCGCGAGATGATAGCAAAGAGAAGCTGAGAAATAAACTTGATGCAGTCTCCAGGGAGGAAAGTTAGTGCGATGCGGAATATATCAAAACGTGTTTATATTGTGTTAAAAGTTATATATATATATGCACATGTTTATATTATAAAGTGCACATGCACATGTTTATATTATAAAGTTATAATATAAACATGTGCATAGAAACGCATAGAAATGTTACCTGCCATAGATACGTCTGCCCAAAGTTGTGTTTTAATACCTAAATATATTATGTACCTACTAGCCTTCTGCCAGCAGCTTCGCACGCATAGACCCGTTTTATGGGTTAAACTACTATTGTTACCTACTATACTGTTTGTATCGTAATATACGCCACATTCATATAGCGTTGACATCGGTACGATGGATTTAATTGGCATTCACTTGGAATCTAGATGGTAAAGCTTATTTTATTTATTTATTTATTTCATGAATCATGTACACAAGCACTTAAATTTAAAGACATTACTGTAAAATGTTGTGCCTTTGTACAATAATGTTGTAAGTAAAAATAATAAGCCAGTAATAATATAAATTACATACCACAGTGTAGCAACCTTCCGCTACTCATCAAGAGATAGCGCCACGGGTATTCCTGGATCACGCTATCGAAGTTTTCGGAATATCCTACCATATACATATACAAGCTCCGAATTGAGTCAGTTGGAGCGCGGCCGCGGCGGGAGATCTCCCATTGCCAATCACAGATTTATCCCATATTATATGTTTGAAGCATTTTTTAATACGATATAAACTTAAGTAACAGTACGTAGTCAGATACCATGTAACTTTATTGTTTTTCTTATAAAATAGTCAAGGTGTGAAGCAATAAATGCAGTGACGGCATAAAAATAAAAAATGATGTCAATGTCAAAACCTATTCAGCGTTTGAATAATAGGTGCACGTCGTTGAACAGAAGAGTCGAAACCGGAAAAATATCGAGCAGCTGTTTCAATAAAAAATAACGTGTCATTAATCATAACAAGGAAAGAAAGGAGCGACAGGGAGCTCGACAAATGTCTTTCTGCAGAGATCGTGCCGCCATGTTTGCATTATGTAAATATGTATGGTACTTATTGCTATCCGTTTTAACGTAATTTCAGGTTAATCATTTCTTATTAATATATCAGAATATAGTCATACGGTTTGGTCCGTTTTTTTACTGAACGCTGTAAATTGGTGTTTTATTGCATATCATCAAATATTAAAGCCATTTTACAATGAAAAGGTCTCTTTACCTTAAAATAGTACATAGAGCATAATCACTACGCAGTGGAAGCACAACTTATTGTATATCCATGAGCTACAGCGTCCTCGATAAATCAAAGTGATCTGTAACATTTTTGTTTTGCAAATTTGTATGTTACCTGAGGTCACAATAGTGTTGCTACTTCGAAGACTGACGGTGGCCTCATGTAAGATTTAAATATAAATTACCACCTTGAAGTATACCTACAGCCAATTTACTTAACCTAAAAATACAGAGTTTTTAAAGAAACACATTAATTGCTTTTTAAGAAAACATTGTTTTTGCGCATAAAGTTATCAGCGTTGTAAAACAATGAAAATTATGATTATAACTATGAGATAAAGGGGACTCTTTTTACGTTTTATCTTCAATGTGAATCAGCGAAGCGAGATGAAATCCCACGAAACGCTCGGAATGTTTCTCGACTGTACATATTATACGGGACTTACAACACGCAAAATATCTCACTCGTGCCGATGTTTAACATATAAATTGCTATCAATTTTTTAGATTTATATTCGCGTGGCTGTTCGCCCGAGATAAGACGTAGAGGCGACGGCGTGTTTTTATTACATAAATACAAACTTCACATCCATTCGTGTAATATGGAAAGCGATTATACATTTTTGATAGCTAAAACCGTTGAAATGTTACGAGTTATGAAGCTATATACTTAATTCAATTGATACGTTTATTCAGATTGTTATTTTTTGTTTTTTAACCTTTTTTATATCCTACACTTCTTCGTAGTTTTTCACACGAATTTAAAAGGCATTTAGACTGTATCAAGTCCAACATGATGTCTAAGTACGGGCTGGTGCTGATACCCTTTTTGTTACTTCCAAATATGTTAAATAAATGTTTTTGGTGAAATAAATGTACCTTTGATTACTAGTCATCCTTGAGAAATGAAATTATATGGCACGATGATTCTTATGGGTATCATGTCATCATATCAATATCATATCAGTGGGTATCCTGTTGAGTTACATTTCGTCGCTTAGAGTGGTTTCAGACTAGAGTATTTATGATATGCGCGTATAAGTCGGCTGCATGTCACCCCTAAACGATCGTTACCCTTACACTATACCCCTTTTTATCGGGGGGAAACCTTCAAAAGGTACCCAGCACCTTGGGAAAGGATGCCGGGTTATGTGGGATTTGACCTCGCTAAAACCCCCTCGGTGGCCTGCCTCTGCGCTGGGGGAGGATTCCGGGATCTCCCGTGGAACGTACCGGTGTCCTCCACACGCGGCGCCTTGGAACGGGCCCATCCTTGGGAGAGTAGATGTGCTCTCCTGCACCTCCCGGTGCTTACGACGGCATGCGGCCACGCACACTCCGCCGTCCATCCCGGAGCTACCTACTCGAACCCTTACCTACTCGAACAAGTGCAGGAGTGACGTTTGTCACAATTGACTATAAAATGCTGGACTGAAACCGCTCCAAAGTAAACAATATTTAAAACTAGCGGGGCCACGGGGTCCTATACTACCGGAGCAGGGTAGTTCGTTAATGAATGTAATGTAATTACAAAGGTGTAGTAATGAATACAGCTCACCAAAAATATTTAACTTAAGTGGGCCAATTCCAGCGGACAAAATGGCGGTCGCAAGGGACAAATCGTTTTTCATGACGTGTTTTTAAGTTATGCTAATTAAAATTTTGCTAAAAGCATCACGTATTTGTTTTGTTAACGTTTTTTGATGGCTTTATATTTTTGCGTACTCTATTTTGCATACGGTGTCTCATTTTTAAAACAGCGACAAAATTAATGATGTTACATTTTAGCAAATTCATAAAAAGAAAATTAAAAAGCACTTCGTAGTTATGTACAATAAAATTCTAATGTCTTATTTAAATTGCGAAATTAGTAGGTAGAAAGTTAGTGTTAGAAGCGTAATGTGCATGAAATGTTTACACTTTATACAATTACGCCTTGTTATTTTATGGACCAAAAAGCTACTACTATTACGATTATCTTAAATGAAATATAATAAAATAGCATTTCAAACCTGTAATATATACTATTTTTTGGTATCGGGGGGGAAACCTTGAAAAGGTACCCACATTTAAACGCGGTACGTAGTTCGCTGGGTCAGCTAGTAATAATATAATAGTATGTCTCTATTATCTAGGTCACTTAGTTTCGTGTTGAAAATACGTTAACGTGCACCATCAATCTTTTCCTTGTTTATCGTTACTCTACTCGTAGCTTCGTAGCGTCGTAGCACTACATTATGTCAGGTTATTTACTCAAATATAACATGATAACTATAACTACCTAAACAAGTAAGTACTCGTATGTTAAAAGTTAAGTACTTAATCATATTGAGTAGAACGCAAACGATCTACGCAGCTAAGCGAAACGGGCGCGGTCGGGTATGAGATGGGTACCGCTAGTGACAAATGTTCCATGCGTATTTTCGTGCGGAGGCTACATCGGGCCGTCGGTACGGGTTATAATCGATAGATAACAGCCACTAAACCTTGTCGGAGGCCTTATGGGTGGTTTAAAAAAACATGCAAAAGCGGGTAAGCCGCTACCCCGCATCTATACATTCCAACCCGCATTGGAATAGCGAGATAGAGTTAGCTCTAGTCCATCCTAATGATGGGCATGTAATGTAGCGTGAAATAGTCGCAGCAGCTATGTTAATTATGCTAAGCTGTTTTATTTTAATACTAACAGGTTTTATTTTAACAGGTATATATCCACGCATATAAAATGTAAAATTCTAGAAAATTGAATAATATCATTAAAGATACTTCAACTCAGTTGTGCGCGCGGCGCTATGTGTGCGTGGGCTAGTAATTATGCAGCTTTAATTTGTGTGACAGTGACGCGGCCGTGATCGTCCGAGCAACTTCACTGTACCTCTTGTCACGCACACAAAGTCACTGTGTATATACAGGTTTACCCACACATAGCGCCGCGCGCACAACTGAGTTGAAGTATCTGTAAAAGATTTGAGACTAAGTACTTAATATTTATCAGTAGGTTTTGAAACAGCTTATCTGCACAGGTAACTTGTTGAGAAATTGTATTTTTACATTGATATCTTGAAGCCGTTTGTAGAATTTATTGACCCACATTTCGTTTCTCCCTTAGATAAAAGCACTAACTTTTTTGCAAGTCCAATCATTAAAAATCAAGTAGACTTGCCTTTGTTGAATAATTTGATATTTTTCATTTGTTCGCTCGTAGACACAATAAATAATTTTTCATCGCGTTCTTTTCATCAAGCTTGATCATTGTATTGTTTCATTGTTCTGTCCACAGATATATTATATTTAAGTGATCTGTAAATTCATTTGTTTTATAGACGCACATTAAACGAATGTAAAAATACAGAAAATTAATAATAAGCTATAAACATATTGATGTGAGTACTTATATGAATATGTTTTATATCTACCACCCATGTAATAATATAATTGTTAATTTGTAATCAAACTTACAATCCTTTTTAGAATTACCTATCTTAAAAAGATTTTTTACATTACTATCTAATGGCAAATGGCAATACTGTTGCATGGATGGTTGGGTTAGGTTAGGTTAGTTTATTTATACTAATTTACTGATTTAGTAGATACATTTTCACGGGTAGCTGCAGACTTGTCTTTATCGTTGTATAATAATATAGGGTATATTAATTTCCCGCGGATAGTTCCATTACTGAGTTATGAGTTTGTAGCGTTATTTATAGAAAGAAAGAAAGAAAGAAAATACTTTATTGTTGAATGTTAATATGTATGATACAGGTAGATGTTAAAATTATTATAAGAGTTTAAACAGTCTACCATGCTCTGGCATACAATATTATATTACTAATTAAAATTAAAGTAACTAAAATAGGTTTATTTTAAGATCCGCTAAGAATATTCTTAACGGATCATCGGCTTTTGATGCCTACCCACCACTATACTACTACTAATTAGTTATCTTTCTTTAAAATTCAACTTAAATACATGCGACTAACGCACAATTTTAGCTGAAAGGATAAGTATATGTAAATCAATGATTCAAATAAAAAACAAAAGGGTAACGAAAACTGTTTAAAGTGTGTCGAGCGGAATATAAGCCAGCACCAAATTGACATCAGTAAAATTAACACGTACGATCCATTAATATTGCAAGGCGCTCCCAAACTGCAGGATATACTGCTCTTAAGTCGAAGACGTCACAAACCAAAAAGTTTCACACCTTGTAAAACAATGTAGAACATAAACTTAATATTACCTAATATTCATTCACATAGTTAAAGAAATATTTCGTTTAATGTAGTTTTAAATGACTTTCTTGTAACGTGAGTGTGAAGTGAAACTTGTAAGTTTCTTGCCGCTGCTTACGACTACCATTTATTTACCTTACTAGCTGACCCGACAGACGTTGTCTTGTCTAACTATGAATATTGTATTCGAATTTTAAATGAATAAAATGTATATTTTTATTATTCATAAAATGCTTAAAATGAATAATATATGGTAAGATTTCTTTAATTTTCAATATTCTTAATTTTTTCTTTCATAAGAACCTTTTCCTGATAATAACAAACACAACAAAAGAAGGACGTCGTGACCAAGGGAAAAAGGGATTCATTTTTATATATAGAGATTCTTTATTTCATATGGTTCTTTTGTCGTTCCTTGGAAAACAAGCTGAAACCTAGGTGCAACATATATTCTGTATATATAATTTAGTTCCTTAAATTGTTTATATCATTTTTCTCAAATAGAGTCATATATTTTCGTAAAGGTAATCATTTATTTATACCCTCTACTTAATAGTACTGCCCTTTCTTATGACGCGTAATGTAATGTTGTTCATTTAATCAAATAACACGGGATAAATCTAACTCTAGATAAACAGCCAGTCGTCTGTCACCTTCAACTCGTCTCAGTCAATAATTGGTTCAGTAAACGTTTGCCAAATCTGCCTTCGAATGCTTACTCAGCTTTCATTGGGAAATTAGAAATTAGGCCGGCGATACCTCGACCGTCGAACGCCGCGCAAATAAATACTGGTCCCGAAGCAAACTCCCTCGTAATTGCAAGTTACACTCATACCTAGCTCTGAAGTTTGATTTTAATTTAAAATGTATTTAAAACTTTCCGCCGGGTAGAAAGTTTGTTCGTCGAAATAGTGAACTGAATTAGTTAATACTAAAAGCTTTACTAGGTAGCGAAACTGAATTAGACCTCCAATCAGAAGCTTTAAGTACCTAGAAGTTTACTGAATCTATTTTATGACCAGTTCAAGAGTTAATTCCCGGTGGCTCAGGAATCTGTCTAGATAGTAAGTAGGTAGGTATACTGCTAAAGATCCGAGAATACCAAACAATATGTATCACATCCAAATAGGACTAGTGTTTTAATAAAGGTTCTACTAATGTTACAATTTGTTTCGAAACTTATTAATAACCTTAGAATAAATACGTATAGAATGAGTGTCAAAATTGAAGCACTAAATAGATTCCTACAGCTGTCACATCACATCTGACAAACAAAATATTTTTATTTTGACCAAATTAACTATAAAATACTACAAAATATTGAAAACACTATGAAAAGTTATTTTATTAGACTTGTTTTGTTTTTAAAAAGTGTTGTGATAAAATTTAACCTTAAGTCTTACGGAGCGGCCCGGTGTTTGGTGCCATTAATGGCACCAATCAACATGCTTCAGTTTGGGCGCGCGAACTTGTTGGTTTTATATGTAATTATAATTATTCTAAGTTAATAACAATCCAATGGTTAGAATCGTACAGTAAAATTTGAATAGCATTGATATTGATGTATTACATAGCATTTGAATAGCAATAGTATTGTATTTTAACTTCGGAACAACGTTAAGTCATTTATAAAGTAATTGACTGGGTTGTTAAAATACATTTACTTCTGCCTATATTTTACAATTATTTTTAGAATATTTCAGTAACCAAGTTTTGAGCACAACGAAAACCACCCAAATCCCCTTTCACAAAAATCCTTAATTGCTCGGCGCAGGAAAATTCCAAAACATCTGTAGTAGGTACAAGGCAAAATTTTACCTTCCGCTTCTCTGAATTTCCAGTTACAGGCATAAAATAGGAGTTAACAAAATCATGTGGACATCAGTTCATGGTGAATTAAAAAGCGCCGTTGATTTGACGAATTATATTATGAAATTGGTAATTTTAATTAACAATGTTTGTTAATGCTTGAAAGTACATTGGATGGAATTATCGTAGATGGTACAGCCACATGTTGCCAGCTACTACGTCCTAGATCTCTATCAAATTTGAGAAGAGGCATTTGCATGGAATATTAAGATAACATTAACATAACAGTCATAACATTAAAAGCGATACAATAAAGAAAATATCGTAAAGTTCTTTTCCCTAATAACTACTCCAACTCTGATGTCTGTGTGTGTGATTCGACTTACACTTGGTTGGTTCGGTTACGTCTTGAATTTCTTAAATTTTAAATAGACACACGATAGTTAAAAGAATGGTAATATTTTTACCAACAGGTGATTATAGGCTCTTAACAATTTATGATTGATGATTCACCATTGAACTTGATTTAAAAAAATCTCCTTTTTCTCTACATAAATTCCGATTAGTTTTAAAATAAATCAAACAAACCGCACACTTGAAATTAAGGAGTAAAAATAAGTAAGTATAAAATATTTGAATGTAAATTTTAAAGAAAATATTTCCAAGAACATAAAAATATACATTTTCTTATATAATTTTATGTAGATATTCCCTCTTTTAACGTAAAAAAAATGTAAGTACAACGCTAAGAGCAAACAAGCCTGAAAAAAATTACTCAGCAGTAAATCCAGGTGAAATCTCGAAGTTATGACCACTTTTCCTCTTATACTGACGTATTTATTTTTTCCTTGAAGATAAAAGTCCTGCCTACAAAGGATTTAATGACGCTTAACAACTGCTGGCATGGTAATTAGAAATGAATGGTCTTGCAAACACCTGAGATCTCACACGTAGAAAATGTATATATTGGATTATGTAAGGCAATAATTTTTAAAGTAATAAGAAAAAACCTATTCAAATTTTTTTTGGTTTAATTAATTTCAGAAAAATGCGTCATGAACCTTATCAATAAATTCTCAATTAATTATTGTAAAGTTTATTTTTGGTAAGATCTTTTTTTCGTACATTTTTCAAAATCTGAATAACCCCAAAAGTTTAAAAAAGTAGGTACGAGACCAAATCGTACTTTCTTGGCGTTTGTGGTTTTCCACTTATTCTTCTTTATTTTAATTTACAAATAATGACCCACTTCTGACTTATCTCCGGCCCATATTGAGAAGAATAAGGTAACATTTTTTCATGCTGGCCATAATTAATTTTACGGCTAAAGTTTATATGAGGTCATACAAATAATTTTTTTTACCACCGATAATTGTATAGCGTAATTTAACACATCATTTGTTAAATGTAACTTTTCCAACAAATGGCAAACAATATTTCTTAAAATATATCTGTTTATAACTAGCGGTTTGAAATAAAAGCCACTCTTTTCAATCACTCCCCTGAGAGCCGCAGCTCGATATAAACACTATTAAATGCGATACTTTACATAACCGCGGTCGCTAACGAGCTTCCCATGAATATCCTTGCATATTCAACAGGATATGAATCACAATCATTCTTCACCAGTTAGGGACTTTAAACGTTAATATTAATTTTGGGAAACTTTTTCTGCGCAGTAAAAAGAGCAATTGTATTTTTTATGAAACAAAGAAATATATAGGTGCGCATATATTTATTCCAGTAGAATAAATACTGATTTATACACTCAATATTAAAACGAATCAAAATTTGTTTTAAACCGTTTTAATGTACCACTGATGAACACAGTTCTCCTCTCCACATTGAAAGGAATTAAGGCCATAATGCATCACGTTGACCAAATGTTGGTGGACATCGTTCCTTTGAAGAAAGTTTTATAACACTCAGATATGTAATATGTTGGAAATTATTGCAATGAAATCGTAATGAATAAAACATTACAGCGTATTTCTAACCCTTGGAACGGCGATAAATACGCACAAAAGAAGTTTTTTAACCAAAGCAATGTATTTTTGATATATCTATGTTAAGTCATACAATATATTATCTTTAATTTAATTATTTTTCATTTTTATTTTTCTGTTACTGTTACGGAATGTCCGAGTTATGCAATAAAACCGATAAGGCGATCGCATTTTCTTAAATTTCATTCGTATAGAAAGCATACGCCAGTATTGACTATCGGACTCAGACCATTTCTAAACGTTAGAAATAAAAGTTTTTCTAGAGAGTATTGGGCTCTGTTACAAACTGCAGACTACGTAGGTAAATCGTGGTCTCCGAGGACCTCTCGTGGCACTGCGTTGCCTCTCAAACCATCTATGTACAAACAATGGTATGAGTAGTGTATGTTTCTAAGCACTTATTTAGTTTGTTTGTGTCTGCTTTTGTGTAGGTAACGTTTAAAAGTTAAGATTACCCGCGTCATGGGGACGATAAAAATCAAGTGGCTTCATAAGTATTATTGTTCTTTCAGAGATAATCAAATAAACGGAAGCGCGCATAGAGTAGAACGCAGGCAATCTACGCAGCTGAGCCTACGTTACGCCAAATAGACGCGGTCGGGTGTGAGATGGGTAACCATTTTTTGTGCTTTGGAGGGCACGTTATCTCGTCGGTTTCGATTGTTTTCAATAGATAGCAGTCGTTTAACCTTGTCGATGGTCTTGTGGGTGGTTTGAAATTATCCGAGTAACATTTCCCAATTTGAGATCAACGATGAATACTGAAGATAACGATAAAACATGAATTTTTCCAGTTTGGCTTTTTATATCCTTTGTGGCTTTTTATGTATTTGTTTATGTTCATGGCACCTACAATAGCCTATAAGTGTAATACGTTATTTACCTATATCTATGTCAAGTAGTCCAGAGACGAATGAAGGTTGCTGACAAATTTCACAAAATCTACAAGCTGAAGTGGCGATGGACAGGCCATACCGTTGGGAGGGCTGACAACTAATGGGAAAGAAAGGTCTTCAAATGGCGACCAGGTCTGGGAAGAACCTTTTCACCAGAGGAAGACAGCAGTTAGCCTCCTGGGTTCAGAAGACACAAACCCGACGAAATGGCGAATGTTGTGTTAGGCCGAAGTCCAGCAGTGGACTTCTAAAGGCTCAATATGGGATTGCAAGTAGAAATAAAAATAATAACGCTTCACACTCATAGCCCCACAGTAGGGCATATATACCCTGTGTCGTGGTTACCACGGACACACACAAAGACAAAAACACAAACACTAGACCGAGAACAGAAATTTAAAATCATCATTCAAATTTCTGTTTCGCCGGGAATCGAACCCGGGACCCCTCGATTGGCAGTCCGGCATGGTAACCATTACACCACGTGGGTCGGCAAGTAGAGTAAATTCACAAGGCTGGCTAGGCTATTATTTTGAACGTCACATAACTTTTCAATTTGTAACGTCTCAGTACAAACGGAGTAATAAAGTCTCGGCGAAGAATTGTGAATCTCTGCGGTATTGTATTCTGCACACAACTCGGTTTAAGTTGGAAAGTAATACTATCTAACTTTCAGGATAAGATAACAAACCTGCATAAATAACAGTTCGTGTCGTTCCCCGTAGTTTCAATTCTATTGTAAGCATAAATATTGCATGAATTGTTCGACTGTGTATTCAAAAGTATTCATAGCTATTATTAAAAAGAGCATTGAAATTTGTAACTTTATTATGAACTAACTACCGTAAGAGCAGCAGCGATGGCCGAGTGGTATGGACCTTGGCCTCCTACACGGAGATACCAGATTCAATTACTAATATCCTGATATTTCATATCTCAACTTATGATTTCTCTCTCTCTCTCTCTCTCTCTCTCTCTGATAATGATGTCTATTGATAGTTTAGCATGGTGGACTATGGTTGAGAAAAAAAATCTACCGTAAGTAACTAAGCAATTACGTAAATATATCTCTTTAGCATTTTATTTATTAGCAGATCCAATGGTTCAAACTTTGTATAGCAAATTAAAGTACCTGCTTTTCTATCACAGACATCGCAGTACTTATATCGTTTATGAAGTCTATTTTAGGATAACAATATGATCAAGAAATAACTACAACCAAACAATCTTATATGTTGATCTTGTTATGTATGGTAAGAGTTTCTCGCGCCAATCTTTACACTAGACCGGTGAAGTCCTAAGGGAGCCCTATAATAATATAGATAATACCAACAGTTACTTTGTAATGATGACCACCAAACAGAAGATCAAATTCCAATCGATGATGTTAAATATCCGAAGTTAGCTTTGAGAATGTATTAAAGGAGAACTAAATACTTATTTACATTATACTCACTAAATCCATATACAAAAACTTATTCAGTGAAAAGCGGTTAGAGAGAACTCAATATCAAATAATATACCTAATATTATTCATTCGGTTCTCTGTAGAAATATTATAAAATCTATAAAATTTAACTCTGTAACTAATCGAGTTACGAAATTTGGAAACAAGCGCGGCAAAGACAATCTAAATGGATTTATCAAATGTGAGGATATAATAACTTTTCAGTAAAGTCTGTGGTTGCTCTCAAAAAAAAATATGCTTATGGTGATAAATGACTTCGTCTTTGAGCGGTTCATGCAAATTCATCGTCATCTCTATGAAATTATCAAAAGTTACTGACTCCAGAATCTTATATTCAGACTCGTTATATCAAAGGAATTATTAAATAAATCAAGTGAATAAGTAAGCATGTACTTAATGATGTTATTTCAAAATATTTTCTTAAATGTACAGGTTAAATACAACATCAATCAAATATGTGTCTTGTCTGGCTGCGTCTGCGGAAAATTCGTCGAGAACAATTTCGTCGAAAACAATTCGTTGAGAACAATTCGCCGAAAACACAATTCGCCGAAAAAACCATCCGCCGAAAACACAATTCGTCTAAAACACAATTCGCCGAATCACAATTCGTCGAATCGATATTTGCCGCTGTAGTTGAAGATTTTTATAAATATTTCTCGTTATAGTTGAAGGTCCCTAAGAATATTGCCCGCTACACTTTCGCTATACAGTTTACAACAGTATATGTGACGGATTTTCAGTCGATTCGATGAATTGCGATCCGACGAATTGTTTTCGGCGAATTTTCTGCAAATCGTCTGGCTGATGTCATATGCAATTGTACTGTTACGCCAGAAGCGGACTGTTCCCTCACCACTTTCATTATTAATACGTGTCAGGTAGACAAGTAACAAAAAAAAAGACAACTGTGGATCAAAGATCTAAACACAAATGTTTCCGATACCACGCCCCCTTTGAACAATATCTTGGGACATATTATATTAACCCCGCGGGACACTCTGCGTTACACGACAACCCTCCCAGTGGGCAATTTCGTACACTACGGCTATTTCTTCATGTCTTCCTTCCTGTGTATAGGTTTATAGCGTGTTTCTACTATACATTTTTACGTGCTCTAATTCGTCAGCCAAATGACAAATTGTTGAAGCCCAATTACTTTTAAATTTGTAACATAAAGTCTCGAAAATATTTTCTTGTAGCTTTTCGTATTATTTTCTCGGTTTAACAATATAACAGTATTTTTGTGTCAAATCGATAAGGCCTTTGAAAACTGCGTAGTAATACACGTGTTAATTTCTTTAATTTTTATATACTTACGATATTGCAAAGTAGTAAATCTCATTAACTTAAGCAAGAAATGCATAAAAAAGATTAATCAACAAATTTATAAATATCTCCTGAAGTACTCAATTAAGACTCAAATACATTAAGTAATTAGCTGAAAAAACATTTCTTCTAGCCTTAATGACCAAGATTTTATCTACTAAAATGAATGTACATAGTTCTGTTCCTCAAGTTACTAAATACCCGAAATGGGAACGGCGTTCATTTCTCTCGCTGACAAATTCTCTTTAACGTTATCAGATAACATTTTTACTGTGGAATACAATATAAAGTTTATGCCTTAGATATACATTTGAATTATCTTATATTGTAAGTACAAGTTTAAAAATTGAGGCAAAATTATACTGATATTATTGGATGTACCGTTTTAACAAGTAAGAATTATTTTAATATTCGCCAGAAACCTTCTATGACCTCTGTTTGCACTGGGGTGAAAATATTATTAAATCAGGCGTATAATCCTTGCGTTCTTCTCGCTTTTGTGGTATGAATGTATGGTTTCATCGGATTTATAATTTATATATTTCATGCACCTTAATTTTAATGAGAGTAAATGAATGTATGTTGTAATAATTATTCATGTGTAGCAACGTCCATCTTTCCATACTATAATTCAAAACAAGGAACGCTTCACTGGCATAAGCCAGAAGATCTTAGTAAAAATTAATAACGATACATGCCTGAATGTAATGTTTACCAGCCAATGTTTGAATAATTTAAAAAGTTGCTAATTTATGCGAGAAAATTATGCGCTCTTGATATTTTGGAATAACTGAGTGATGACTTCTGTCTGTTATATTATTTATGGTTATTGGAGAGTGGGGCGGTACTACAAATGGTACCTTTTTTGTATCGGGGGGGAAACCTTCAAAAGGATATCGGGTTATGTTGAATTTGACCGGTGGCTTGCCTCTGCGCTTGGGAAGGACTCCGGGATCTCCAGTGGAACGTACCGGTGTCCTGCACGCGCGGCGCCCTGGAACGGGCCCATTTTTGGGAGAGTACATGTACTCTCCTACACCTTCCGATACTTACAGCGGTACGTGGCCACGCACACACTGCCGTACATCCCGGAGCTGCTGGGAGGACAAATCGAGTTCCCATTCTCACCAACCGCTACCCTGGAAGCCCCCTTTTTTTCTTCACCTTTCGTCACCTTTTACGGCCAGGAAAGGGATGGCGTAGCTCTATTCTTAATCCCGAAGCTACAGGGACTACTACAAATGGTACCTAGCACCTTTTTAGCCTTAGGGGGCACTGGGTTATCCGTAAAACCCCCTCAGTGGCTTGTCTCAGCGCTCATCGTAATACATATATAACAGTTGCATTATTATTATTATATGTCTATGATTTTGTTAATTTTTTTGTGATTTCTATGACGCACTGCTTTACTTTTATTATTTTATTCCTATTTGAAACATCGCTCTTGATGTGTTCGGAATCATGAAATAATATTGCAAGTTTATCTAGTACCGTCAACAACTGGGATCGTCAAATCCGTACACCCAGTTAACGTCACGGTTATAAATTAAACTTATATACTAGTCTTTAGGAGATAAGCTTTGAAGTTGCGTTATTTGACTACGTTCCATCGACTCCATTCTCCTCATAGCAAAGCGGGTCCCGATTTCACGCGCCATTACTGCCGTGACAAACGGCGGTTTGTACTCACAACGCCATTTACAGCCATTAAGAAATATCGACCAACCAAATATCGTAGTGTTTAAATTTGTATCCATCCCTAGATTTATTACATATAGATACTACATATAGACTGGCGAAAGTATAACTAGGTGAGACCAAAAACAGAATCTTATAGATAGTTGAATCTGTTTTGATTAAACACAGATCTAACATAAAATGTCTGTATATTAAAGATAAGAAAAATAAAACTCCACACAAAACAACTTTTGTTTTCCTACAAAAAAAATATAAAAATGCCTTAGGCTTTCCTTTGAACTGTTTCCTTTCATTATAACTGCTAGGTACTGGCGATATATCTCTATAAAGATATAATATTATTATATTACAGTGTATATATTATATTAACTCTATAATATCTTTATACATGTATTATATTAGTTATAATAATACTTTGCGTTTTGGTTGCAATTTAACCTACAAACAAATATATGCCCAAAAATAATGAATATAAAATGTGAAAATTTATCTCTTTCTTTTTATATAATTAGATCTAAAACATTGCAATTTGACCACTAAACATTTAATAATTTGGGATTTCTTTCTTTACACTACACTACTACACCCAGGTACTGCACACTTAACCATATTTTTTCAACCGTTTTTATATCCCTCTGCTAGGCACAGGTCTCCTCTCACAAGTGAGAGGGACTTAGGCTATAGTCCACCACGCTGGCCAAGTGCGGTTTGGTAGACGTCATGCTTTCGAGAAATTATTAATTTCTCTCAGGCATATACGGCGATGGAGAACATCGTAATCAATTAAATTTCCATTCTAATCTCTTTTAGTATGTTCTGTGATGCGCACATATCTTTGTCAGAGGTGCGCGCCGAGGATTTGAACCCGGGATCGGTCGCGTCGAAGACCGCGGTTTTTTACTTATGGCGGAATTTCTTTATATCTAAATAAACACTAGTTTGAAACCAGACATTTTAGGAAAATAAGCGAATTCATTCACGAATGACGCCATGCCGATACAGGTGATAGCGTATACGTGAATCGTCTCGCCTATCTATCTCGCTCTAACTCACGCATATTTGCACAAAATATGTGCTGTGCATGCAAAAAGCATTGCCAATCTATCTAGACGTAATTTGTGATAAATCTATGTATCTATGTCTATTGTCGCCGTTTCATCACTTTAAATTTTTCACAATATCGGACTCTGTTAATACCAATTCTAGGTGCAATGTAGCATATTATATTGATTGTTTTAAATTAACGTCGAAATTCTGTTCTTGGTCTAATATGTTCCTTTTATTATGTGTGTGTCCATGATTCGGACGATAGATATAATCCGTGATGCTCTATTTTGGGGCGATACACGTGTTGGTTGTGGTGCGTATGGTGTATATTTTTTATTGTTGCATGTGCGTGTATGCTATCTGGCAGGGAGGTGCTATTGCATGAAAAAAGGTATACACCATCATACGTTCTGGTTGCGGAATATTGCATAAGAGTTTTTACCTAATTTTACACAAAAAATATTTAAATGAAAGAATATTATGTAATTTGTTTTGTGTACAAAAATAAATTATGTAGGTACTAGAATGCCGTAAGCCTACGGCATCGAAACCAATCGTGATATTTTACCATTTGCGGCACTCTATACACTTCCTAAATATAATACTAGTAACTACACGAAGTGACCTCCATTATACTTTGACCTATTCAACACTCACTTGTCACACAGCAGGAGTCCATGCTCAGAAATATAGGCGCTTAATGGTTCGCAAAGAAGTCGTTTTATTGTGTTCGCCATGAATGTCAGGCATGAGGGAGCCACGGATTTAGACGTGACGTCATCGCAGGCTTCAAGTTCCGTTTTTACGTACATAAAGGTAGACATTACATATTACGAGAGTCAATTTCATTTTTTTTTTAATATGTAAACCGAACAAAAAGGCAGACGGGCCGCGTGATGTTAAGCGATCACCGTCGCCTATGGACACGGGCAACCCCAGGGGAGCCACCCGAGCATTGCCGGCTTTGGAGGAGTGCTTTTTTTACAGCTTTCTTGAAGAACCCCATGTTATAGTCCACTGGGAATGCCTCAGCTGGAAGGTTGTCCCATAACCTACACGTCGGTGGTAAAAAGGAGCGTGCAAAGCGGACTGTGGAGGACCGCCACGAGTCCAGATGGTGCCTGTGGAACTTTAACCTTCGTCTGGTGGTATAATCATGAAATGGTGATGTAGGCATTAGTCTGAAAAGTTCCTCGGAGCACTCACCATAGTAAAGTCGGTAGAACACGCAGAGCGAGCCTATGTTTCTTCGCAAGCTGAGCGGTTCTAGCCTGTCAGTCAATCTTGGGTCGTTGACGATTCGGACTGCGCGCTTTTCAACAGAGTCAAATGGGTGTAGCTGGTATTTTGGTGCTCCTGCCCAGAAATGAGAGCAGTACTCCATATGGGGTCTGACCTGGGCTTTGTACAGCGTCAGGAGTTGCCCCGCAGTGAAGTACTGCCTCGCCCTATTGAGGACACCAAGCTTTTTGGACGCCAATTTGGCTTTGTGCTCCAAATGACTCCGGTACTGCACTTTACTCGTAATGTCAACTCCCAAGATACCGACACTTTCACCAACGGTGAGCGCGGTACCCTGGAACTTGGGCGCTATAACAAATGGGGTTTTTTTAGCGGTAAACGCGCAAACTTGTGTCTTCGTGAGGTTAAACTCGACAAGGTTGAGTCGACCCCATTCCGAGACCCGCTCCAGAGAGTTCTCGACTTCAGACACAAGTTTGATTCTACTTTCCTCCACTTGTGACCGAGAGGCATTGGCTCGACAGGTGTATAGTGCGTCTACCGTACTATCATCTGCATAGCAATGTATACTGCGTGATTGTTGCAGCATGTCATTGATATGCAGAATGAATATAATATTTCTTGAGGCCTGGAGCATACCTTACTCCGCCTCTCTATTGCAGATAGATGTAGATACGGATTAGTAACATACCAACTTGCTTTTATAAGTTTTCATACCTTCTACATATTATAAGGTTGAATGATTACAAACTCAATAAAAATTATTACCGCTAGTTCTCCTAGTTAATCTTATTGGTGATCTTTATTGTACTGTTCCTAAATAATAAGTTTATATTACAACTAGATGTGTCGCGTAGTTTTACCAGCAATATAGCGTGATTTTTATAGCCTTAAATCGTATTTGGTAAATGCGGACTGTCCAACACAAATATATTTTTCTCTTCAAACCAATAATTTCCGAGTTCAGAGCTTTCAAACAAATTTCCGACGCTGACTTGTTGCATATGAGGCATCTATACATAGAAACAAAACGTGATTTTGTGGTTTAGAAATTAAGTTTTATTGTGCCCAGTTTGAATAAATTAAGTTTTTAACAAAAAAATAGAACCGACTTCAAACGGTAAAAAATAAAATTGTTCAGTACCTACTTCTTCTTGCTTATGGTAATGACTCTTAAAACTATTTCTGGAGTCGGGCCCTTAGTAAATGTCGTACCATTCGTTCTAAATTGGCACCGACAGTACAGACAGTGGGACAGCACCTACTTCTTCTTGCTTATGGTAATGACTGTTAAAGCTATATTGTATTGGGCACCGACCCATTCAGAACGAAAGGTACACAAAATTTACTAAGACAGGACATTTCACTAAGGGCCCGACTTCAAAAATAGTTTTAAGAGTCATTACCATAAGCAAGAAGAAGTAGGTACTGAACAATTTTATTTTTTACCGTTTGAAGTCGGTTCTATTTTTTTGTTAAAAACTTAATTTATTTCACTCTTTTTAGTAATTTCAATAATTCTGTATGTATTAGCATAATTGGAAAAAAATTCACTTAAGTTCTAAACTTTAAACAGATTTACCTTTTATAATCATGTTTATCTAATAGCCATCTAAAAGTCTGAAAGAATACTACTATCAGTCCACCTGAACGTATAAATTAAAGAAAGAATTTGCTCTCAGCTTCTAACCGTTGAGGAGTTGTACCTTCAATCATTAGTTAAGCAACAGCAGGTGATAATTACCAGACATAAATATTTGTATTATTTTAAAAATATGACTAAAAGAATGTGTGTGCCTATTAAGTTTCAGTGTTTCCGTCGATTTCCCTAATATCACATCATTAGATTTTGACATGGTGACAGTTGGATCACCTCAGGAATGTAAGATTTCGAACGAAAAACCATTTATTGAAAGAATTTGCTCTCAACTCCTAACCGTCGTAGGACCTTCCATCATCAGTTCAGCAACATGATATGACGATAATTATACACAAATGTCTGTTTTGCTTTGTAAAAATATGAAAATCATTTGTTGTGCTATAAAATGTGAATGTTCCCTTCGATTTCTCTGGGATCCCCTCATCAGAATTTGACTTGGTGACAGTTGGACCACCTCGGGAATGTAAGATTTCGAATAAAAAACTATTTATTGAAAGAATTTGCTCTCAACTCCTCACTGTCGCAGTACCTTCCATCATCAGCTCAGCAACATGAAATGATAATTTCTATGCGTAAATATCTCTTATGCTTCAGAAACTATAAGAAAATCAATGTGTGTGCCTATAAAATTTGAGAGTTCCCCTCGATTTCCCTGGGATCCCATCATCAGATCCTGATTTGGTGACAATGGGACCACCTCGGGAGTATAAGCATACGAACAAAAAAATAATTTTGAAAATCGGTTCACAAACGGCGGAGTAATCGGTGAACATATATAAAAAAAAATAAAAATACATACAGCCGAATACAGTACCTCCTCCTTTTGGAAGTCGGTAAAAAAGGACTCACGTCGACTTTGCAGAGTCATGTGCAGTAATCGCAGAAGATGTGTGGAGTGGACTGTATGATATGTTGATGTAGAAGATATGTTCAAAACCCCGCTTAAACTAATTCTAAACCACCAACACCAACCTTAACCTCCAAGTCGATCTTAAGTTGGGGGAGCACACGGCATTCTTCACTTATTTATTCGGCACTGCCGATGGATCTTGATAACGTTACCTTGGACGCTCGGAAACAGCACAGCTGAATCACGGCACCGAGAGGTGAAAAACTAGACGGAGTTTCTGAAGGCAAGGCTACAGCACAGCTCAACCTATAGGCTACCGAATAGGTAGGAGTTTCCCGGAAGACTTATTCAGTACGGCTGAATATATTTAGATGCACGGTACCACGGTGTTAACGCAATACTAACTCATCATATTTTTCACAATTGACATTGGTTGTCAATGACGATGGAATTCTTCTTCATAATTATTTACCAGTCAGTCACAAGGATTGACAAATCATTTCAACAAGAGTAGAGCTTTTGCGAACTCTAGCAATTACATTGAGAGCCTCTGTTACACACTGTCAATAGAGTGCAGCTCAGTTGAGTAAAGCTCAATGGAATTAAGCCATCCATGTTCTCGAATCAGTGCAATGTTCGAATCAGCGCAGTGTACAGCTTTTAATCTATGCGTGGATTTTAAAGCTGTTTTTTGCATTTCAAAGCATGTTTATAAATTTTATTTAAAAAAATGAAATATGATTTTATTGTAATGACTTTTTGATTTCCTTATATTAGTTTATTACGCTCAATTATCACGTAGCAGACGACCATAAATAGAAACACTTGTGCTTAACGGTTCTGAAGGAAAACCTTTAATTGTTCTCGACACGACAGCCAGACTCAAGAGGGTCGTGGATCCGGACGTAACGTTACCGAAAGCTTATAGTGTCGTCACATCCGCTAGATTCTAACGTTTTACAAGCTTCAGCAATTACATAAAGTCTTTGATAAATATTGAAAATAGAGTGCAATGCAAGTTGAGCACTATTGTATGTAAATAAGCAATCCGTCTGCCCGAATCAATGCGTATGTTATGTACTTACAGTAGACGTGTGTGTTTGTTTTTTGTGAGTAAAATTTGTTTAGTTGATATTCAAATAATATGAACTTGTCGAAAAAACATATAATTATAAATATTGCTTCGAATTTCCCTAGTTGTATTCCGTAATTAAAACTTTTCTGCTGAATGCAAATATTATATCTACATATGTAGCAATGGCGATAAAACTTAGTTGAAATCATGTTTTTCATTATAAGATGCGAAAAATAAAAGCTATTTAAACCGATATCTAAGGACGTAATATGCATGCTTTCGGGGAAGTAACATCGCCAGACCTATTTATGCCGTAGGTAAATTGATTCTTTAATACGAGTATTTCGGTGAGCAAACGCACTTAGTTTGTTTTGTTATTACACGCTTTATATTAGCTTCACCTGTATGTTTGTAACCGACTTCTTTGGGCGCGATTTTGACCCACTTTAAACGGCCAGATTTCGTTCAAACTTTGTAGATTTATTGAAGACCGATGACAATACAATAATCTCATAACTTTATGTTAAAGTCGTAACTAGGATCATCAGGATAAAATAAAATATACGAGGGGCGGCTGATAAGTTCGTGGCCAGGTACTTTAACACGTCTAAGCGTCTGGTTAACTTGAAAATTTGCATAGGGGTCAAGGGCCGATGATAATGCAATAATTTGAGAATAAAAATCCAACTAAAAAATTAAAAATAAATAATGTAGTTTAAAAAACTAAAAACACGCTTTTGTGAAAATACGAACTAAAAAGTAAAAAAATAAGAAGAAAATGTATTTTACTGTAAAAAAAGCGGGGGGTGGTTTTTACCACTGTTACTGTTGACACCATGCACCCCACGCTTTTTTTTACAGTAAAATACATTTTCTTCTTATTTTTTTACTTTTTAGTTCGTATTTTCACAAAAGCGTGTTTTTAGTTTTTTAAACTACATTATTTATTCTACATGTGTTTGACCATCAACCTGCAAAGTAGCTGCGTAACTGACATCACTGACTTTATAATAAATTTGAAAAACTTAATTGAACTTTAAGTCCTCTGAAAGGGATAATTTCATTAGTAGAAATTAGTTCACTTACGGTTAACCTTGTCTCTGTGCTGGCAGAACTCATGCCATAATTAATTACTACAATAAGCTCAATAATTACCTACAATATGCTCGGAGCGGGAAATAGGAGTGAAAATCAAGAACGGGTTCAGTGTCCTGTTATTATTCTTGTCTGACAACAGCGGCAGCTTACAACTACATATTATTATCGTAAATAATAATTATCTTTAATTTTTGAAATGGAGTTTTTTTTTATTATTGTAATAAAAATATTAAGGGGGTATTTTAATTAATATATATTTTAAGAATTTAATTATATGATCTTTCTTTATAAAGTCTTCTAAACTAGCTAAATCTTTCTAAAGCGACGCTATAACGCACACATGATATATATGTGATATTGTTGAATTTAATTTGAATACAGATTATCAAAATATAAATGATAAACCGTAATTGAATAGTTAAGTGCATTATTTTCTTTTAAGTAATGCTTTTGCGAGAAACGACAGGGTATAACTGAACTAAAAAGGATAATTCTATTGATAGTAATTGTATCACTTACGGGTAACGTTTCCGCCATGTTGGCAGGATGCATACCGTAATTACTATCATTGCGCGTGAAGCGGAAAATAGGGGTGAACATTAGGAACTAGGTTTTAGTATCCAGTTATTATTTTAGCTTAACAATATCTGATTGTTCGTACAAAGGTTTGTATTTTATTTTATTAATCTTAATAATAAATGACGCACTGAAACAAAAACAATTAAAGTGTTTTTTTCGGGTCTCGTTTATGTACCTTTAGTATTTATAGTACAATTATTGTTACTAACACTTTTTAACAGCTTGGAAATTTCCAACAACAGGACAGTTTTTAAGAAGAGAGGGTATAGATAGGTTTTTACTGGTCACTTTGATGAAGTGCAGACCAGCTTCCGAAAAAGCAAAGCAAACTACAGATGACCTTAGAGTCAGTCCATCAGTTATTTAGATTCAAGTTAAAATTTTACTTATCTAAACAATATTTGCATACCTTACTAAGGTAAACATGACGGACTGTTAAATGTACAAAACAACTTTTTTTGATATCCATATTTGCGAAAATAAATCATATTTCTTTTCTTTTCTTTTCATTTTTTCTTCTTTTCTTTTCTTAGAATACAGTATTGGACTAATACCTGGACGGCACTGATCACATAAAACGACGTGGCCTGCATGCTCGTCTGCTACTTCATTTTACGTAAGAAAAAAAACTTAACCTAAAATTAAGTTTAGAATAAATCGTTACTTTTTGATCTGTATTTTTAATCCAAAAAATTATATAATACCTTTTTTAAGTACAAAATAATATTGTCAAGTAATTCTAAAGCCAAAACAGACAGGCCTGTAACAGGAATAATTTTACTGGTAGTAATTAGATCACTTACGGTTAACGTTTCCGCCATGTTGCCAGGACACATGCTGTAATTGCCTACGTTTCGCGCGGAGTTGGAATTGGGGATTAAAATCAAGAACAGATATTTAGTGTCTCGTTATTACTCTAGTTTTATAATATCAACTTAACTAAATCTTACACACCAATTAGAATTCTGGATTTTCCATCAGAAAAAACCTTTCTTAATGCCAAAATAGAAGGTGGTAAGTCCTCGGAAAATAGATATGAGTAGTCAACTTCAAATTGACCTTAATCCCGAAACAAAGTGAAGTTATCCTTAAAGGTCTATATTTTTCTTTTGAGTTGCATAATCCTAAAAAGCGCAGTAAAAAAATCTATTTCATTTTAGCTAAAGCGGCTAAATCCATAAACATCAAAGGAAACATTAAACGTAGCCTTTGCAATAAAAATATTATTTTAAACGAAGACACCAGGTAAAAGTAGAACATCATAGGTACGTCTTCAAACTTTGTAGAGCACATGTAGAGCAAGTAGCAAGGGGATAATTTTATTAGTAATTATCTGTAGCAAAGTTTCTTAGCTGCGAGTGATCCATCGACCCTCTCGCTAACTTTAGTTTAATAATTTAGTTCTAAGAAATACTTAGTATGAACGCAAGATACTTAACTACAAACTACAAAACAAATCCTGTGTATCCTATATGTCAAATTAACATCGTTTTTCTTTCTTAGAAAAGTCTCTTGAGCAAAACCTTAATTGTTATTTTATTTATTTTCTTCTCCGACCAGACTTACACGAGGCGACCATCAGCTATTATTATTATCAGCAAGTACCTGCGCAACCTTACCTCTAACACATCACCATTGCTTAAGTGTGTATTTATACTTGGGCTGCAGCAAACATGTGGCCTGTTTGATCGTCTGGTACCACTTAAATAATGTTAATATTTTTATATTTGTTCCAGAATTACCGCCTAATGAATTAGAATTTATAACTAAGTTCAGATGAGACAATCACCTTATATTTTTATTTTAGTCCCATTTTTTGTACGTTTATTACTAACTAGCTTTCCCCAAAAGGCTCTGCCGGCAAGGGCTACACGTTTTTCTCAAAGAAAGGCGTCCCAAATACATCCATAAAAAATTGCTTAATCTGTTGCACCGTTGTACCACCACCGTAAACGTAAAAGAAGGACAAACAAACCAACATACATTCACGGTTATAATATTAGTATGGGCTCTTACAAGTACCAATGCATAACCAGCATAACATGATGCAAAACATAAGCTCATGTTGGAAATTAAACTCCAAAAGAAATTTTAGAGATGGCTGTACTTTAAGCGGTTCGGTTACCATGTCGGATACCCGCATATAATATGTCCGATCCGATGTATGATCCGAGTCTACTCCTACAGGGTATGTTGGGATATGACTCCATCGCGGTAAGGCGTAATATGGTATTGATAGATGATTTTTATCAATAGGGTCTTGGACACTATGCACAAAAAAATTCAAAATCCTTACCTTAAAAAGGTTGCACTAAATCACGCTTGGAAAGCAATATAATTGTTAATTCTTTTTTATACATGATTTTTATTACCGCTTAAATCAATAATAATTAAGTCAATTGACTATATAATATGATAAGTGACGTCACTTATCATTTTCTCATACAAAATGTATGGGGATGTCACGTTTTGACAGCTCATTAAAAGTATCTCAATTGACTTGGTAGTCCAAGACCGGATTAATTAAGCGTAATATCTGTAACCCCTCTGTGCTGGAACTTATATCTCTGAGCGTCCCTAGGAACGTTTATGTTCGGCGAAAAAACTTGTTTGCAGTTCCGCACTGCAGGCTGGTATTGTTAAGAGAATCACCGCTCGTACGTGTCCTGATGTTGCTCAATGGTGTCCTGGCCACGGACACTAGCCTAGACATGTTTCTTACTCCGCCGGCTGCATTTCGTAGAGCAGCGGGCAGGTACGTACAAAATATGTAACTATGTATATAAACGCATTGGGTTTTTTTTAAATCTGTAATGTTTATATTACTATTAAGAAGTAAATAAATAAATAATCCCTTATTACGACAGAGAATACCGCATTTTAGGACAACTCACGTTCTATTTCCATATTATTTCCGACTATAAAAACCTATCATAATATCCTTTTTAATGTATATATCGAATAAAACCAAGTGTTAGCCAACCTTAAATAGGCTTTTCTGCTCGGTAAAATCCTTCTCACAGACATTAAAATAATTCTGTACAAGTCCCTCCTTTTATAATTAAAAACACCTGATACCTGTTCGTTGTCCCGAACACATCACAGCTGTTTAATCCGGCCGTTTTCAAACACACCTAAAGCTGCGTATCGACATCGCGCGTAAACGGGCGGTAAACCTTCGTTTTGACCCGCGATACATTTGTAGCGCACTTTTTCACTGTAGTGGGGCAGCTGCGCGCTGCCTATCAACGAGTATTCAATTTGTGCGCACTGTTATTTGCCGCGCTGTCAAAAACCGAATTAAAATTGGTTCGTCTCACGCGCGGTAATACTGAAGTCGCTTCACGCGGCGGCACAGTACCCATGGAGCGCAGCTGCCGCGCGAAGTGGATATGCAACTTAATACGTAGATGTGTGAGAAAGTATTAAAAGTATATATTTACAAAGTCCTAAAGTACTAAAGTCTTTTTTTTATTTATTTGAATAGAGTAGCAGACGAGCATGCAGGCCACGTGGTGTTAAGTTGTCGCTGCAGCCCATGGACATCTACATACAACCTCAAGCAAGCATAGATAAGTCTTGTCTGAGGTCGAATGTAGTTGCGCTGCTACTCCGGAGGCTGGTGGTCGCCTCATGTAAGTTTCTTGTCTTACCGATAAATGGACAATCCAACACAAAAATAATTTTTCAATTCGAACCAGTAGCTCCTGAGATTAACGCGTTCAAACAAACAAACACACAAGCAAACAATAAAAAAACAAACAAACAAATAAACTATTCAGCTTTATATACTAGCATAGATTGCTTTAAGTAAATGTTTATCTTGTCATGTAAGACAGTCGACATACTGATCGAATTTTGACTAGTAGTTTGGAATAGTGAGCAAGTTTCTACAGGCACAATTGGTCTTTACAGGTCAGCGGATTTTGTGGCAAGCCTAAGTGGCAGAGCCGGAATTAGAGAGCGTAGGAGCAGTAGAGGAGAATCCGGGTTCCGGTCGCACAAACCCCGACTACAAAATAATTATGTATATTGTTGATTTTGCGTCTCCTAGCGCTGCAGATATTTCAAAATATGATACCGATATTGTAGGCTTTTATTGCTGCTCCACGGCGAAGGAATGTATTGTGACATTTAATTAACTATGGTGTTTTTCATCACCTTGCATACCTGAGAGAAACTAATAAAATTTCTCGAAGGCATGATATCCATCAATCCGCACTTGGCCCGCATGGTGGACTTTTGCCGTAATCCCTCTCATTTGTAGGGAAACCTGTGCTGAGCTATGGGAAATAAAAAAGGTTTTCACGCGTTAAACTAATTCGTGCAATACTAGGATCCCATGTTTCTTAAGATTTTATACACGTTAATATTCAGATGATTATAATATTCAGATTAGGTTATATCACATCTAGTGGATATAACGGTACATTTTTACAAGCATGCAACGCGAGCGATCTACATTTAGTGAAAGGTATGTTAAGCCATCGGACGGATAGAAGTTTTTATAAACATTCGACAACGTGGTTCAATGCGTAAAAAACATACAGCGTGGTAAGGTAACCTCCGCTTGTTCAAATATCAGTACAGGACAGCAATCAGATATGCACAAATACAGTAATTTTATCTGCTATATACCGTAAATTTGTGTACTACGATTATTCATACAGATTTTAATTTGCAAAGAACCGACAATATTGCTTGTAATTTCAAAGGGTACCCCTAATATTTTTTTTATTTACTACTCGTAGGTGCGGTTTAAAACTAGCATATTTTTCGGTGTGTATACGGTCGTTTCGGAAAACGCGCTTACTCGTGCGGCACTTTTTCTACCGGAAAATGTAAAATCTCGCTGTTTAGACGCGCTACAAAAAATAAACAAAAAACGCTAGTTCGAAACCGCTCTTAAGATCTACAGTGCAAATTTTTCCCTCCGCTCCCTATTTTCTCAATCTTTTTTATTCTACATCGGTTTCATTTTACGCTATCGTGTTAATTGAATAAAGTCCACAGTAGGAGTGCACACAGAGTACAGTATCCACCTCACATTCCGCTTTAAACGTGATTCGAATACGAGGACATTGCTTAATAGAAAATCAGTTGTTAATTTGTATGAACTGCATTACTGTGTAAAAATAAAGTTTACTTACAACTCTATGGCACTGAAGAATAGTTCTACCTTTCATTCTTCGAGGAACAAACACATTTATGGCTGCTTACTCTACCACAGTGCTCCAATGTGGGTTGGTGGATGAAACACATCAGATCTGCTGGGATATTAAAAATTTTGATGTTTATTTGGATTTTTGTTCCTCGATAACGCATAAATGGCTGAATACCTGGATGAATATTCATACCTGGATGAAATTTGGCACAAAGATAGAAGTAATAACATATAGGATAATTTACATCCAGGAAAAATAACTGTTCCCGTTGTATTGCAGCCAAACTGCAACCCTTTTTGCGTCCCACTCTTGGGCATGGGTCTCTCCCCATCATTGGGGAGGCCTGGAGCTTACTCCACCACGCTGCTCCAATGCGGGTTGGTGGAGATGCAGGTTAGTGGCCAACCCGCTGTCGGAAGTTTTAAACCTTTTAGGCTTCCGACAAGGTTTAATGACTGTTAACTATCGACAACAACCGGGACCGACGGCTTAACGTACCCTCCGATGCACAGAAACACGCATGAATTTTTTTGCCACTAGCGGTCACCCATCGCCCACCCGACCGCGCCCGTTAAGCATAGCTGCATATACCGCTTGCGTTGCCATGCGCGCTTCTTGTATATAGTAGTAGTTGTATCTTATAAACTCAAATCACTCGGACGAAACCGGACCGGACCATGGTATCTTTATTAACACTCTTTTACTTGCTCTATTTTATTTAAATATCGATATAAATACCTACTTAGTATTCCCAATTCGTAACGTATATAGAAATATTTAAAATTTGATATAATAACTGAATTCAGTTTAATATTTTTTTTAAATTATGATAGGATAAAACTATATTTATTGTAGAAGTGCAAATAAAAGGAACTATATTAACCATTGATTATTATTATACTTGATCTGCTTTGTCGCTTTGATAATACCAGCTTTAACCCTATTACCTTGCACAAATAACACAACTGTATCGGATATCAAAGGCTAGGACGTTAATAAAATCTATCGGAAACGGCTTCAAATAATATTTTACATCGAGTGGAAAATATATAAAAATAAAGCTCGCAATATGTCATCCTTTGGATCCGCTTTATGACTCTATTGGCCGCCATTTCTAACAACGAATGGCGTAGATAGAATTACAGTATGCCCATTTTACACTCTCATCGCATAGATCTTAAATAATACTTCTATAAATTTGAGACATAGATATATTATGACGTATCAAAGTAATAATAAGGACTATAACTAGTGAATAATTCGGGATTTTTTTCAACCCTTTTATGTCTCACTGCTGGGCACAGGTCTACTTTCAAAAGTGAGTAGGCTCGTTCACAAATCCGCACTTGGCAAGCGGGGTGGACCTACATCCCACTCACTTTCGAAATTCAGGATTCGAAAAAGATAGGCGTTCCATCTCACTCAGAATATCGTAGTATAGTAACAATAAGATTCATATAAAACACTAGATGTGCCCGCGAACTCCGTACCGCCCTTAAATGTTCGGGGTGGGCCACCTTTATCAGTTTGGGGGGGGGGATGAAAAATAGATGTTGACCGATTCTCAGACCTACTCAATATGCTCACAAGATTTCATGAGAATCGGTCAAGCCGTTTCGGAGGAGTATGGCAACGAAAACTGTGACACGAGAATTTTATATATTAGATTATAAAATTAAAAATGTTAGACACTTTAACTCTACTGAATTGGAGACGCTTGGTTTAATATGCAAATATTTTTTTAAACTAAAAGACGCCTGGAAAGTACCTGGAAGTGGATCTAGTAGCCGTCGCTCAATTTCATCATTGGTCTACACCCAAGTTTTGGTCAAAAAAGATAAAGCATGTTTCAAAAGCTCGAATACATCAGACGGCGAGAACACGGACTGACGTAACATTTTGAGATCCGTTTAGAAAATTATCAAGTATATTCTATGGTTGGACTGGAACTATGCATTGTACGATACCGTGACAAGAAAAAAAACATTTCCCATGAACTAGTGGTAGTCGTTTATTCCACGTACAAAGCCAATACTGTCACCGTACAGTTGCGCGTCTCTAAAGAACTACTTCAAATGAATGGGAAGGGTAGTCTATTTTGCCACGATGCGTGGAGGATGAGTTCTGGCTTGTAAAGGAACGTAAATAAACGCGCGTTAGAGTGCGTTTGAATCGACACACGGAATCCCAGCTTTTAGCTTCAATACCTCGAGACTAAAACGATTTTTAAATTACTTTCTAGATCCTCAGTCTGTTTGTCTGTCAAGTTATTTTTCTCAAGAAAAATGCAGGTGACAAGTTGAAATTGACATTATATACGCCGGCTGTGTACAATTAAAATTAATCGTCATCAAGTTTTAAAAGAAATATTTAAAAATAATTTGCATATCATATAAAAATTGTAAAGATATTTAACGATCTATTTGACACGGATAAGATATTAAAAACATTTGAAACCGATTTTTGTTAATTACCGTGGAATCGAGCGACAAAATAAAAGTCAAAATCAGTGATTCGTCAGGAAGTTAGTGAGTAACTCAGTAGTAGCCAAGATAGCCCGATATCAGAATAAAACCATGGCTACTTTAATCAAAAGTGGCGATTGAATTTTGGATGAAAACCAAAAAGCCTTTTTGATTTTTTTATTCCACTACACTCGGGCCCTACAATTAACATCAATCAAATTATATGACATAACTCAAAAACACACAAAGTAATGGAAAATAAAACAAAACTATGGCGCTTTCAAGTTCCCACTTCCTCTCGAAAAATTATTTTGCAGTCTTTTATTGACTTTTGACATTCAATTTTGATCGTAGATGTTAGTTTAGGTGTTCACATTCCTTTCTAATAGTCAGAAATTGTCTTCAGTGAATGCGTATACCAAAGCTCACTAAGCTCCGTATTTACACGTAGGTACAATGTAACCAACATGAAAATACTTACAGACTTACTTATTTAGTATCTATCATTCGCTGGCGGCCAAATTAATAAATAATGCAGTTTAAAAAACTAAAAAACACGCTTTTGTGAAAATACGAAATGAAAAGTAAGAAAAAAAGAAAATGTATTTTAATGTAAAAAAGCGTGGGGTGCATGGTGTCAATAGTATCTTAGAAACCACCCCACACTTTTTTTACAGTAAAATACATTTTCTTCTTATTTTCTTACTTTTTATTTCGTATTTTCACAAAAGCGTGTTATTTAGTTTTTAAACTACATTATTTATTTTTATTTTTTTAATTGGATTTATATTCTCATATAATTGAATTGTCATCGGCCCTTGACCCCTGTGCAAATTTTCAAGTTAATCGGACGCTTAGACGTGTTAAAAATATAAAACTGTATATTTGTTTCATTAAGCACCTTAGGCCACGAACTTATCAGCCGCCCCTCGTATATATTTTTTTTATCCTGATGATCCTAGTTAGCACTTTAATATAAAGTTATAAGATTATTGTATTGTCATCGGCCCTTGACCCCTGTGCAAATTGTCAAGTTAATCAGACTCCTAGAAGTAAGTGAAAATGAAGTTAAAAGATTCCGTTACATACATACATACATACATGTCAAGTTAATAAAAGCGTGTTAATAAAAAAGCCTAAACGAGCTTAATGTTTGTGATATTTAACAAAAAGTATTAATTGCTCAGGATAGATAATTGTAACTATGGATTCAATAAATTAATATCGTTCCCAAAGTTTTCGAGTAATTCCACTTAATGGGGTATGTACAGATACCCCTGTAGAAACTTAAACGATACACTGGAAATTTATAGTGGCTAGCTGTCAACCAACAGCTTCGCCGTCGTGTACTACACATTTTTTAATATGAACTAGTAATTTTCCCTTAGTAAAATGTAGCCTATGTCACTTTTCAGACCCCCCCCCCCAAAATACTGTATAAAAATTAGGTCGATCCGTAGCTTATATATCCGTATTAAATATTATAAATGGAAGATGGAATGAATGAATTATGAATATATAACAATTTATCGCCATCATCAAGGGTTAACTAGAAGAGAATGCCACTAGGCATTAAGTTCGCCCTTGTAAACTGTAGGTTTACAAAAGAGTAAATAAACTAAATAAATAAATAAATATAGATTTTTACTTTTATTTGCCAAAAATACTCCTATTCAATGACGTTCAAAGAGAAACATCTTAGTTACTAAAATCGAAAATAAACGCAGCCTTATACGGTAGCACACAAAAACTCAAATTCAATAACAATAATCAATAATTTTATTTCCATCAAACTCAGTACTATTTTGGACGAAGGAATTTAGGTTTCAGATCAGCTTGAAGAGATTATTTCTATATTAAAGGAAATTACTTCGGACTTATCTGAATTCATATCCGTTCCAGGTAAGTAAAAATGCGAAAGCCTAATTTTTTTTATTCATTCTTCGTCACCATCAGCAAAAAATTCAAAATTATTTTGCTCAAATAATATATTTAAAAAATTCATGTTTATATGCAATAAAAATAATGATCAATCGAAAAAAACGCAAAAAATAAGTAAATACATTCTAAATAATGTTTGTTCTGCTTGTTTCCTTTAAAATCGGCTACCAGTAGGTATTATAGCTGCTCTACCATATACCAAGTTTTTTGACGTGATAACGTCTTTAAAATCGTTTTAGTCGGGTGACATGTTCAAAAACTTGTGTCACACCAAAACCTCACGAGCGCGATCGCAGGTATAACGAGAGAGAGACGGACCGATCTCCCGTCTCATCTCGAGCGCTGCCAGTCATTCCGTGAAACTTGTCACGCGGAATCCTCACGAGCGGAGGCTGGCATAGCGTTCGAGTGAGTGGACCGATCTTCCGTATCTCTCACTCTAGCGGCATACAAACGAATGGAGATTTTCTCGTGCGGACGTTATCACGTAAACATCTCGATCGTAAACCTACTTTACAAACAATTTGCCGTTTTTTATTGCTTTGAATAAGTCACTGTACCTGTCTCTAAATCACGCTACTGTCTCCATGTCCCTGTACAATCAGAGTTTAAAATTTGTCATTCATCACTTCAACCATTTTCGTTTATGTGATGTGCTCATGAAAGTAGGTCATATCTGTGACCAACAAGGTGATGTGATAGTGTTTTGAAAATGTCACGCCACATCTGTACCTTACTCCACATGTTACTGTATAATTTATTTTCATTTCATTTCATTTCACACGTTACTGTATCGGTTGCTTTGTAAGGCACGACACATGACGACATGCTGAATATCGGTGTAACCCACTGCAAAAAAAAACCCACTACATTCAAAAACTTATGTAGTTCATATTCAAGCTATTAGCTAAATTCTTCTCAAATTCAAGTCTCAATTTAACAAAGGGAAGTTGATAATGGTAATTATAATTGAATAGCTGTGCCCGCGGTTTCACTCGCGTTAGAGAGGATGAAGTGAATAAACTTCGCAAATTTCATGTGTCCGATTTCTTTAAATGTATTTATCAAAACATTATTATTAACAAATTTCCTTTCATAGATGTAACCATATAACCTGCATGAGGTACCTAATTAAAACCCATACTTTTATTTCTTATTATCTTTGCCTACGCAAATCATTTTTATTTGTAACTAGTGGCAGCCCGCGACTTCGTCCGCGTGTACTTCGGTATTAGTCATAGCGTGATGTTATATAGCCTAAAGCCCTCGGGTGGCTCCCCTGGGGTTGCCCATGTCCATAGGCGACGGTGATCGCTTAACACCACGCGGCCCGTCTGCCTTTTTGTTCGGTTTATTTATAAAAAAAGCCTTCCCCGATAAATGGATTATCCAACACAAAAAAGATTTTTTCAATTAGGGGGTTTTAGTGCGGTCAAATCCCACATAACCCGGTATCCTCTCCCAAGGTGTCGGGTACCTTTTGAAGGTTTCCCCCGATACCAAAAAGAAGTTCCTAAAATAACAAACGAACCAACGAACAAACTCTTCAGTTTTATGTATAGATTAAAATATTGAAATTATTGTCGACGTGTGGGAACTGTACGAAAAAGCGTGAACCCTATTTCGTACAGTTTACCATATTATTGTCAGGTCATCTTATGTTAGTTTTTTCCTATGTATTATCTATTTTTCTTTTGTGCCCAGCAGTGGGACATAAAAAAGATTGAAAAAAAACTTACAGATTATTAATTTACATAAGATGCTCACTGTGGATTAATATACATAACTCAACGCTATATGAGTTTGTATAAGTTATGTTAATCTGAGTATTTTGCCTTCAATAAGTAATTATATATATATATATATATATATATATATATATATATATATATATATATATATATATATATATATATAATGTATCTATATATATATATATATATATATATATATATATAGAGATACATAGTACAGAAGCCAATGTAGTAAGAAAACGTGTATTCTACAACGGAAATTATTTTTTAAACTCATCTAAGATTAAATTGTTATTAATCTTAAAGCTAATAACTTAAGCAACTGTGTACCGCAGGTATCGGTATATTCATGTTCTTTGATGGAAGTTAGAAAAGGAAATTCAACTTTGCCAATTTTTCATTCAATTCAATTCAGCTTTGACAATTATGGATTCAAACGACCAGCTTCCGTCAGTGGTCGCAGTGGGCAAAGTTTCAATTATTTCGTGATGTCGTTTAAGAATACGTATAAGAAGCTACGACGAAGTTTGTTAGTCTGGTAATCTACAATATAGGTTAAAATTATTATTGTTTAGAGGACTGACAACCGATGGGGAGGAAGTCCTCGAATGGAGACTACAAAAGATGCTATAGGAGCACAGGCCGCCCTCTAACCAGGGGGACTGTCGACCTTAAGAAAAATGACTATGAAAGGCTGATAGATGGATGGATTACTATACATAAGCAGCTCCATGTGGATTATGATACCTACTTAATTCTACGCTATATGAGTTAATTGGCTCAGGTTATACCAAAACTAATCTTAAAACGAATATTTTAAGCAACTTCTTTTTAAACAAATTAATTAAAAGTGACAATAAAAATTAAAACAATTTACTATAAAAAGAAAACCCCATCTAGCAAATACTTTTGGTTCATATGTATCGGTATATTTCTGTATTTTACTTTGACGGAAGGAAAGCCAATCCGTAAAAGTAAGCAGTTGACAATTGATTCAAACGACCAGATTTCGTCAGTGGTCGCAGTGGGCAAAGTTTCAATTACTTTGTGATGCCGTTTCAGAATGCGTTTGCAAACTTTGACGTAGTTTGTTAGTAATCTACTTTGGAAGTTTTACTGAAAACTTTGCTGTGTTAAGTAAAAGTCACTTTTCATACTGTTTTTTTTTTTTTTATTTATTATTTGGAACCACCTTAATCTAGGGGTTACAAGGTAGACTTAATGCCTAATGGCATTCTCTGCCAGTCAACCCTGGGTGTTGGAGAGAATTTTAGGTAGGCGGACGAAGAACAGTGACATTAAGCACGAAAACTGATATTTTATTTTATTGCCAGAAATTAGCACATAAAAAATATAATTAATAGATATATATACATATATAATACACAACAACATACATAAATATACATATATACACACATACATACATACATACATATATATATATATATATATATATATATATATATATATATATATATATATATATATATATCTCGGAACCTATTTGACGTCCAACATGACATTAATTGCATTTAATGTGGCGACCACCGACTTTCGACGTCCGATATATGGACGTCAGATTAATTTGCTTGAATTTTTACACCATTTGATCATAGATGGCGATAGGGATACCATATCAATTTTTGTGATGGACTCCAAATTGGCTCGGATGTGTCTGAAAATGGATATTTTAGTTCACGGTGTTGACGCTAGAGGGCCTATATACAGGGTGCCGTATATTTACTTTCATTACACCGATCATCTGGCTACTTGCCCATTTTATTTAGCACATGTTGCCAGCTCGTGCCCTTGATGGCACGGCGTTGCCAGCTCGTGCCCTTGATGGCGCGGAGTTGCTATTCTTATTGTTCGCGACTACTGGTTTAGATTAAATATCGCATGATTACTGTTCGCGACTTATCTTATGATAACTTATGTATAAAATTTATAGTCAATAGGTGTTGTACATTACATATTACTTGTTTCGTATTATTTTGATATCAATATGTGTATTGTTTGTTTTTTTATATAGTATTTTTTATTTTATTTATTTATTCATTTATTTCAGGCCAAGGCCCATAGAAACTAATACATAGATAAAAATTAAAATATCACAAACTAATACATATAAAGGAAATAACATACATTCTTAATATATATATATAAAAAGTAAAGGGTTTTCTTTGTACGTAAAGACAAGGCTTTCTCTATTATCATTAACTCCAATCAACTTCCCTTGGGGTGGTAAATACCTCTTAGTACGTAGATGATAGTAAGGGAGTTTGATCGCGGTGGGTGGAAAAATCTGAAAAAAATATATCTGTACTTTTCTAACCAATAGGGACTTCTGAGTGGATTTCCAAATTTCTGGGATGATCTAGCAAACTATTTTAATTTTAGGTTTAAGTAGGAAAATATCTACCATCTGCGAGCTATTCTGGCGTGCGCTGCCAAAACCGCTACAGTTACACATATGTAATGTATGATTGAAATGTTTATCTTAAATAGTCCTACAAATAACTCGTCCACGGCACTTCAGAAGGGACTTCACTTTATAGTAATGATCCTCTCTAACGCGGGTGAAACCGCGGGGCACAGCTAGTAATACAATACAAAATAAAATTGACTTAAAATAATCACTATACATAAACAATACATTATCTAGGTAACACGAGGTTTCGGCGTTGTGTTGCGCGCGGTGTCTGGTAGCCGGCCTCTGAATCGCCGGAATACAACACCTCTCAGCCAAAAGTCTTCCTTCATGAGGGTTGGCAGCTGTTCCATGAGGACTCTCACCACATATGAATTAAAATTAACGCTGTGGCGAGACTCCGATCGCTCAACCCTCAATCTGCAGTTGGTCTTAATTCTGATGTACGCTACAATCTCCTCGACCTTTGTAGAGTCATGCAGTTGGGACACGAACAGCAGCGTCGTCGGTTTGGCCGGCTGCAGCATTCGGTCCGGGCCGGTCGGTGCAGTACCACATCTATTCAGACGAGTGGGCTACCTCTTCGTCTTCTTTTCAACCTTCACGAAACCCTTCTCGTCGCACTGGTTCTTAGCTGAACGCAATTTTAATAATCCTTACGAATTAATTCACTCTGGATCTGCGTCCCCCATTTTTGCAGCTTAGCCTGTGATGGAGCAGGTTTGGTGTTAGCAGCAATAGTAGCATGGGCTCGTCCGGGGATCGACGTACTCAGGTGCCGACGACGGGTGCCGTGACCTCGGCGAAGGCTTGATGCGCTGCAGCGTTTGCGTTACTCGCTGAATCATCAAACATCGCTGACTCGATGCTGCCGACGGAAGCATTTTGCGCCCCGCGCCTCATGTTTACCCGAAGCCTCTAAGGCTTCGGGTAACCTACATACCGAAACAGCGTTACGCAACAACACTACTTCGACCATGACCGAAACTTCACCGTGGCATCAGTAAGAGAAACCAACAACACAAAGGCGCTGCTTAAGATGCTTCCTGTGCAAATCAAAGGACCGAGGGGCGTCTGCAATGCATACGCCTTGTTGGACGACGGGTCGACGTGCCAGTCGAACCCTTTTACATAGAAGGCGTCGCGGGAACAAAAATTGACGCTGAGAAATCCAAGCGCGTTGAGTTCGGTGTCAGAGGCCTTCACTCCAAGCTGCACAGCATCACGGCACGAACAATGTCCAACATACGACTGTCACCACAGGGAGTGCATCATGGAGTCCTGCAAGCACCTGCGAGATATAGAAGACCTGCTGCAATATGAAGAAGGTTCACCGACAGTCTTACTGGGTCAAGACAACTGGCAACTACTGGCAAGCGAGCTGCGTCACGGCGACAACAAACAACCGGTGGCCTCTCATACGCCGCTCTGTTGGGTACTCCACGGACTCCGGGAATTGGGGGGCGCACAACGACATCGCATCCACCACATCCACAGCCACGAAGAGGAGGAGCCAATGGAACAGCTGATGAAGCAACACTTCGCTTTGGAGTCACTAGGGGTAGAGGCCAGGAGATATTTTACCGATGCTGAGCGCCGAGCCATGCAGATCCTAAAGGCCAAAACGAAGCGGATCCCGACGGGCGGCTTCGAGACCGGACTGCTGTGGAAGACCGATAATATCCACCCACCTTCCAACTTCCAGTCTGCACTCACCCGACTTGAACACATAGAAAGAAAACTGAATCGAGACGACAACATGAAGAAAAGATACAAACAGCAAATAGCCAATCTTGTGGAGAATGGTTTCGCCGAAGCAGCGCCGACAGAGAAAAGTGCCAAGCTGTGATACCTACCTCACTTCGCCGTTATCAACCCACAGAAGCCTGAAAAGCTACGCATCGTGCACGACGCCGCTGCCAAGACACGAGGGGTCAGCCTCAACGACATGTTGCTGTCCGGACCAGACCTGCTGCAGTCAGTGTCGGACGTACTCATGAAGTTTCGTCAACGCCCGATCGCAGTCACAGCTAATATCAAGGATATGTTCCTGCGTGTCACTATTCAAGAGGAAGACAGGGACATGCAACGTTTCCTATGGAGAGACGACCGGCGGGAGGGATGGAATACCGGATGAAGGGCGTCATCTTCGGAGCTACTTCGTCGCCGTGCACTGCCATCTACGTATGGTAAGCGAGTAGCGGTGTGTGTGGCGAAGTAAGCAAGTATCACTTTTAACTATTGTCTATGTACCTAACTAATAAAGTCTCTGTCTTAATGTCCTAACTAGATATAAATATGAAAGCTATAAAAGAAACGTCCGGATGGCGTAGAACAATTTAATCCAAAACACAGAGAAACACAGTCATTATACACAGGTACAGTTTTACACACACAAGAAGAAAAGTCATTACCATTAATAAAAGAAGGCGAAAGAGTGAAATAAGCGATAGGAAAAGTCTTAACACTAATATTGTCTTTGGGAGCACACAACAGACAGTTATATATTAATCGCGATCGAGCGTAGGCATCGGAACGCGGTGTCAGGCGTACAAGCGACACGGGCTCCGCGCGAGAAGGTTAGTAGCCGACTGGCGGGGGGCGGCAAGTCCGAGCCGAGAGTGAATCGTTGGAATGCGTGTGCGCCGGGCGCCGGGCGCGGTGACGTCGGCCAGGGATGGCAGAGATGTTAGAAGATCGGCATCCGCCGGCGCGGCGCCCGGGTTCCGCTCGGACTTGCGAAGACACACCAGGTGTGTGTGTCTGTGTGTATGTTGTATGTGCGTATATGTGTATGTATGTATATATGTGTGTAATAAATAATAAACATAAATATAATATTATATGTGTGTTGCTGTATACAGTGTAAATATTAAATTACATATAATAAATATGTGGGAGTAGCCCACATCACTCCCCCCCAGAGACCGGGTCTACGGTCGATAGTAGTCCGGAAATCGAACTCGGCGGCCTGAGCGAGTTGTTTTAACGCCCTCCGGAGCATGGGCGTTCGACCGAGGAGGTACAGGATCGGATACGGGAGGTGGATAAGGCCGGGGTGCAGGTTGAGGAGTAGGAGGGAAGCTAGGAGTAGGGACAGGATTGGAGGGAAGGGACGGGTCTACGAGTAGGTAGGCCGGTTTAAGACGGTCTATCGTTACTGTGACCTCCTTCCCTTTGACCAATATTTTGAAGGTCTTGTCCCTACGTTCGAGCACTTTGTGAGGACCTGTATAAGGTGGTTGTAAGGAACCTCGATTTGCATCGTCCCTCAAAAAGACGTGGCTCGACACCTGCAAATCCTTGTGCACGAAGGTGTTTTTCTTGCAGTGCCGAGCAGCAGGTGTGGGTCTTATCTTAGCCGCGATGTTTCTTAGGCGCGTCGTGAACTCCGAAAGGTCGGTGGTTTCGGGAGCGGTCGCCTGGAAGAACTCTCCCGGCAGACGTAAAGGCTCACCGTACACCAGTTCGGCCGACGACGCTTGTAGGTCCTCCTTAAAGGAAGACCTAATGCCCAAGAGCACAAGGGGCAGGGACTCGACCCAGTTGCTGTCGGCGTGGCACATTATCGCTGCTTTGAGTTGCCGGTGGAATCGCTCAACCATGCCGTTACAAGCCGGATGATATGCGGTGGTGCGGCGGTGTTTGAATCCAATCACTTTTCCAAGGTATTGGAAAAGTGACGATTCGAACTGCCGCCCACGGTCGGTGACGATATCGGTAGGACATCCAAATCTGGACATCCACGATACCAAGGCCTTACCGACCGTTTCCGCGGTGATGTCCGTCATCGGTGTAACTTCCGGCCACCGGGTGAAACGATCCACAGCGGTCAAGCAGTAGCGGTAGCCCTGAGATGGAGGTAGGGGACCGATAATGTCCACGTGGACGAACGCGAATCGAGCGCGAGGTAAGTCGAACGTGCCCAACGGCGCTGACACATGGCGACTTACCTTGGCGCGCTGACACGCCTGGCACTTTTGTGACCACTCTCGACAGTCTTTGCGCATACCAGGCCAGACGAATCTTTCCGCGACCAGTTTAGTGGACGCGTTGGGACCTGGGTGGCTGAGGCTGTGCAGACTGTCGAAGAGCTGTTTACGCAGTGACTCTGTCACAAAAGGCCGTGGTGCTGGGGTACTAACGTCACAGTATAATTCACTGGAGCTGCCAGGAATTCTGAGCTTCACTAGACGTAGTGACGAAGTACCGTCAACGTATTGTTGAAGCTCCTTGTCGGTAGCCTGCGACAGCGCAAGCAGGTCGAGATCGAGTGGCATCTGCAGTTCATCGACCCGGGACAATGTATCTGCCACGACATTGTCCCTTCCGGAGATGTGACGGATGTCGGTCGTGAACTGCGAGATGAAGTCGAGGTGGCGGAATTGACGGGGCGAGCAGCTAGACTTTCGCTCGCGGAACGCAAAGCAGAGCGGCTTATGATCTGTGTAGACCGCGAAATGCCTAGCCTCCAACATATGCCTAAAATATTTAATGGCCTCGTAAATGGCCAGGAGTTCGCGGTCGTAAGGTGAGTATTTCTGCTGCGATGGTGACAGGTTCCGCGAGAAAAATGCCAGCGGCTGCCAGTCGCCCTGCTTGAGCTGCTGCAGGACTGCACCCATCGCAAGGTCTGATGCATCGGTCACTAACCCTAACTGTGCATCGCAATCTGGGTGCGCGAGGAGTGCAGCGTTACCAAGACTTTCTTTACATTGGTCAAAAGCAAGGAGTGCGTCACCGGTAAGATCGACCGGCTGCGACCCCTTCACTGAACCGGTAAGCAGGGCGTTGAGTGGGGCTTGGATAGTTGCAGCGTGCGGCAAAAATCGCCGATAAAAGTTAACCATCCCCAGAAAACGCCTAAGCTGCTTGATGGTTTTTGGAGGGGGGAATTCCCTTATGGCCTGGACCTTGGATTCCAGAGGCCGAGTACCAGACTCCGAAATGTGGTAGCCCAGGAAGTTCACCGCACTGGCACCGAAGACGCACTTCGAGGTGTTGACGAGGATACCGTAATCCTTCATCCGAGAGAAGAGTTGGTGAAGGTGGGACTCATGTTCTTCCTCGGTCCTTGAGAACACCAAGAAGTCGTCGAGGTAGCAGTAGGTGAAGTCCAGGCCTCTCGTCATCTCGTCCACGAACCTCTGAAATGTTTGTCCGGCGTTCCTCAGACCAAAGGTCATGTAAGGGAATTCAAACAGACCAAAAGGTGTTGTGATGGCTGTTTTCGCTATGTCCTCTTCGTAGACCGGGATTTGGTTGTAGGCTTTAACAAGGTCGATGGTGCTAAAGACTTTGCATCCAGCAATGCTATGTGCAAAGTCGTGGATGTGCCTAATAGGATAACGGTCGGGGACCGTCCGTGCATTCAACAGCCTGTAATCGCCGCATGGTCTCCAACCGTTGTCCTTCTTAGGCGCGAGGTGTAACGGTGAAGCCCACGGACTCTCGGAAGGACGTGCTGTGCCGTTACTGAGCATGAGTTCGAATTCCTTCCTAGCTATCTTCAGCTTGTCTGGAGCGAGGCGGCGTGGTGTGCATGAAACGGGTGGGCCGGGTGTGGTGCGTATGTGGTGTACCGTGGTGTGCCTTGGGGCAGATGGTGTGCCTGAAGGCCGGGTAATGTCTGGGTACTTACCAAGGATCGCGTGATACCTCGTGTCGCCCGTAGCTACCTTTACAGAAAAAATATTAGTATCTGCAATATTAACATTAGTCGATAGTGATGTTAAATTATCGACGAGACGTTGGTTTCGGCAATCGACTACCAAATTATAGTGACTTAGAAAGTCGACGCCGATGATCGCTTTCGTTACGTCCGCGACCGTGAAACGCCAGGAAAAACTTCGTCTTAATCCTAAATTTAAAATTAAATTAACATAACCATATGTTTTTATTTCAGTGCCATTTGCCGCACACAAACTGTAGTTGGTCGCGGTTCTGTGTTGGCGGAGGGCTGAACGTGGGTAGACACATAAATCACTCCCGGTGTCCACCAAGAACTGAATGCCGGTATCGCGGTCTGTCACGAAAAGTCGTCCGGTGGAGGCAGCATGGGCATTAGTGGCCATTACTGCGTTACCGTCACGTTTCTTCTTTGGACCGCTGGGCTTCGGTATTCGCGGGTTAGGTGCAGTTAAGCGGCGAGGCTGTGATCTGGCAGGGCGGGCGGGTTGGTGTGAGCCGTGTGCGTCTAGTTCGCGCTTCAGCTTCCGAACTTGCTCACTGAGTTCAGCGATGTCACCAGCAGTGTTCGCGACAGGTGACGAATGAGCTGTGGTGGGCGAGGTGACCGGGCAGGGTATTTCTAATTTCCGCAGACGGTCAGCCAAGCTGGCTAGCTTTTCAGTCGGATCGTGGGACAGCATAGCTAACACTGATCGAATGTTGTGAGGCAGTTTCTCACTCCAAATGGTACGGATTGTGAGGTCTGATGCTGCTGGTCCCGCCAGGTCCTGCAGGTGTCGTAGGAACTGTGACGGCGTCCTGTCCCCGAGAACTTCATTTTTAAGGAGAGCGTCTAATTTATTTTCATTGTTTATGGTGAGTCGGCTGCACAGCGCTGATTTAATACGCCGATAGCATTCTGTGACGGGAGGGTTAACAATGATATCCCTCACTGTCTGCGCGTGGTGTGTGTCAAGGAACCCAAGGACATGAGCATACCTTTCGTGGTCGTCCGTGACATTATGGTGGGTGAACTGGTTTTCCAGGAGTGCGAACCAGAGCTCCAGGTCGTCGGTGCAGAATGGTGGCACTCTTAAGGTCACCTTTTGGGTGCTCGGAGCAGCGCGTGAAGAAACGCGCGTCATCCTTGCGCGTCGTGTGCATGAGCGGGCGCGGCCATTTTGCATGGCGCGGGCGCAAAACGCTGTATCACAGTCACTATCGTCACTCATTTTTCCGTGCTCAATAGGGGTCACCAATTATGGTAAGCGAGTAGCGGTGTGTGTGGCGAAGTAAGCAAGTATCACTTTTAACTATTGTCTATGTACCTAACTAATAAAGTCTCTGTCTTAATGTCCTAACTAGATATAAATATGAAAGCTATAAAAGAAACGTCCGGATGGCGTAGAACAATTTAATCCAAAACACAGAGAAACACAGTCATTATACACAGGTACAGTTTTACACACACAAGAAGAAAAGTCATTACCATTAATAAAAGAAGGCGAAAGAGTGAAATAAGCGATAGGAAAAGTCTTAACACTAATATTGTCTTTGGGAGCACACAACAGACAGTTATATATTAATCGCGATCGAGCGTAGGCATCGGAACGCGGTGTCAGGCGTACAAGCGACACGGGCTCCGCGCGAGAAGGTTAGTAGCCGACTGGCGGGGGGCGGCAAGTCCGAGCCGAGAGTGAATCGTTGGAATGCGTGTGCGCCGGGCGCCGGGCGCGGTGACGTCGGCCAGGGATGGCAGAGATGTTAGAAGATCGGCATCCGCCGGCGCGGCGCCCGGGTTCCGCTCGGACTTGCGAAGACACACCAGGTGTGTGTGTCTGTGTGTATGTTGTATGTGCGTATATGTGTATGTATGTATATATGTGTGTAATAAATAATAAACATAAATATAATATTATATGTGTGTTGCTGTATACAGTGTAAATATTAAATTACATATAATAAATATGTGGGAGTAGCCCACATACGTAAAGAACATCAATGCCGAGGAACACAGAGCCGAGTATCCTGAGGCAGCCGCTGGACGCGCCGCACCCGACCATCGCCGCCGGCGATTGGAACGCCAATCATACGGGGTGGAACAGCCACGCCGCCTGCAGGAACGGACGACACCTCTTTAACAATGCCGAGCACCGCGGGTACGCAGTCCAGGGCCCAGAATGCCCGACACTACCTGGAACAACAGGGGCACTCGCCCGATGTCATAGACATCGTCGTACACCGCGGTCTCGAGGTCCAGCCCACACTGGAGTCGCTGCAAGACGGCATGGGGTCCAACCATGTTCCCGTCTCGCTAGTCCTGGCGAAGAACCCAGTGAGGGTCTCGCCACCGAGGCCACGTCTCAAAACAGATTGGAATGCCTTCAAGAAGACACTGGAGATCACCACCCCAACTCGGCCTGTCTGCACGGGAGGTGATGTCGACCAACTAGCGGTCGACCTCACTGCCAGCATACAAGGCGCGTTGGAGGGGGCCACAGAAGAGATTCCATCACGGGGAGCACTGTCCCCCCACCCACCTCGCATCTACCAACTCTTACAGGAGAAAAGGCGCCTTCGTAGGAGCTGGTAGAACACCAGATGCCCGACACAGAAGCTTCACCTCATCCGAGCCAAGGAAAGGCTCCAGGCCGCGTTGGAGGCGCACGCGACCGTGAGCTGAGAGTCGGGCCTGGGGTCGCGCAAGACGATTGGCCTTCCATTCACCGTCTTTGCCGCCAATTTACGAACACCCCGGCTCCGGTCCGCCCATTGACGCATACGGACTGCACGCCTCGCTACCGGGCGGAAGATCGGGTAGAGATCTTCGCCAACAACCTCGAACGCCAGTTCCGGTCGAACCCCTCTCAGGAGACGGAACATATTTTAGCAGTTGAGCGCCACCTTCTCGAGTACTTCGCACCGCCTATAGCTCCTGATGAACATCCCGTCGTCGTTTCCCCGAGCATGGTCCAGAGTGCGATCGAAAGGACTAAAGCCAGAAAGGCTCCCGGCGCAGAACGCATAACGAACACGGCGCTCCGCCAGCTTCCCAGGAAGACGATGGGAGCTATCACGCGCCTTTTCATCGGCATTCTGCGTACGGGGACATTCCCGCACTCATGGAAAATTGGGCACATAATCATGTTACCCAAGCCGGGGAAAAGCATCCTGAAGCCTGAAAGCTATAGGCCCATCACGCTTCTCTCAACCATTTCGAAGGTCTTCGAGTCGCTCCTGCTGCAAGATCGAGGGTACTGCACTATGGTGCAGTACCTTCTATGGTGCGGCGGTGATATGTCACCGCCGCACTGAATAATAACAAGCGAGCGTGTGCAGTATTCCTTGACATGGAAAAAGCGTTCGATCGTGTTTGGCACGACGGCTTGCTCTACAAGATCTCGCAGTCGTCGTCGGTGCCCAAGCGCATCGTACAGGTGATCTCCTGCTTCTTTGACAACAGGAGCTTCAGAGTGGTAGTGGACGGCGCACTATCAGAAGAGCATCCCGTGGCAGCCGGCGTCCCGCAAGGAAGCTGCCTATCTCCTACGTGCTACACTACGTACACCCCAGCGGCAGGGGGGGCATTGCTAGTCCTCTATGCCGACGACGCGGCGTTCGTGACAACGTCGCTCAACTCCGCGCACGCCGCGTCCAAGATGCAGCGTGCCCTCGATGCCCTCCCCGACTGGCTCGCGAAGTGGAAACTGTCGGTGAACGTGGCGAAGACCCAGGCCGTCCGGATAGGCGGCAGCTCTTCTAAGGACCCCACTCTGAAGCTCAACGGACAAGACATCCTGTGGTCCACCCGGGCGAAGTACCTGGGTGTGACTTTAGACCACAGACTTACCATGAAGCACTACGTGGACAACATACTCATCAGCTCGAGGTCGGCGATCTTCCAGCTTCGTCCGGTGCTCTCTTCGAGCCTCCCTCTTTGTGTTAAGACCACACAGTATAAGCTGTACATCCGCCCCCGCCTGACGTATGCCTGGTACGCGACAGGTCGCGCAAGCGTCGTGGTGCGTCAGGAACAAAGTCATCCAGAGGGACTTACGAGTCGAGAGCCTGCACGACTTCATTCGCTGCCTCGCCACTAAAATGTTTGCGCGTGTCGACCCGGCGCGATTCTCGCATCTGCGGGATCTGGCGCCGCTCCACGCACATCTACTGGACCGAAGACCGGTCCCGCGCGATCTCCTGGCGCGGGACCCACCTGCGGCCGCCGGGGCTTCATGAAGAGCTGATTGACCCCCCGGTTGGCGCCCCCACTGGGGGGTCACACACTACAGTTACTAATTTAGTTAATATTTTGAGCTTGACTGTACTTACTGGATTCCATATTACAGTTCTACTGAAAGGTAGCATGTTTGCTAGCTAAGTAAACGTTAATATACGGTTAGTATAATAAGTCGTTAAAAGTACTCGTTAATGGTAGGATGCCCAAAGTACTTAGGAATGAGCTGACAATATACTTAAAAATACGGAAGTAGTATATATGTAATTAAGAACGGTAGGCTTATCTCTTATAAAATAAATATAAATATACATCAATATACATGGATGTAGTAAGTATAACAATATGGATTGGTTGTCAAAAGTATTGCGAAAAATATATGTACTTGTATAAATTTATTTTGGAGGATATTGCAACAAGCTAAATTTTAAGTAATAGTCACAGTATAATAGCTTGTAGTAAGTTAATATTCATAGCTTTTATTGCCCTAAGTCTGCTGTAACTCGTGGTAGCCACAAGGTTGCAAAATGAAAGGTTGCCAAAAGTGTTCCTGGATTTATATATATATATATATATATATATATATATATATAAGTATATACATATATTATACGTAATATAATATTTTGATGTGGACTCATAAGCTCGTAGTGACTCATGTATTACTCGATAACAAATGTCTGCGTAGCAGTTTCTTGAATGTGCCCTTTGTTGGCGCCTTTCTAATATTTTCGGGTAGGGTGTTCCAGAGTAGTATAGCCTGAACATTATAGGAGTAACGGAAGAAATCACTATTGTGAGGAGGCGTATAAAGTTTAAGGTTATTAGTAGAACGGAGCCCTCTGTTATGAACTGAACAGAGGTACTGAAATTTTTCCTTAAGATAATGTGGAGAAGATGGATCATGTAAAATCGAATACAGGACCAAGAGAATTCTAGAGTTACGCCTCTGTCGAATAGTAAGCCATTTAAGCTGACTTCGAAAACTTGAGATGTGATCATACTTGCGTAGATTGAAAATAAATCGGATACAACTATTTAGAAGGCGCTCTAGCTTATTTAGAAGTTCTTCATTCAGGTCTGGGTAACACACGTCAGCATAGTCTATAATGGGTAGAACAAGACTGTGAATCAACATAATCTTAGTGCTGCAAGGCAAGAATTTTCTAAAACGATGTAATGACTGTAATGTTCCGTTGACCTTACGGCTGATCTCAGTCACTTGCACTCGCCAGTTCATACAGCTGTCAATGTGTAGACCTAAGTTTTTTACACTAGTCTTATAAAGAATAGTGTTTGCAGCATAAACCAGCTTTGGTAGACTTGTAATATCGATCCTGGCCAACAGTCTTGAACTACCCACTACGATTCCCTGGCATTTCCCGGGGTTAACTGCAATCCCATACCGATCACACCAGATTCTAATGGCTTCCAGATTCTTATTAAGAACATGTATGGCATTTGGAAGATTTTCAATAGCAGAATGCACATACAGTTGGAGATCGTCAGCATACATATGGTACGAGCAGTCGATGAAAGAAGTAATGGAATTTATGAATAACGAAAATAGTAAGGGAGAAAGAATACCGCCTTGCGGAACGCCAGCAGGCAGGTTAGCCCAATCAGAGCATTCCTGCCCAATATGAACTGACTGCTGACGATCGCGAAGATATGAAGCAAACCACTCTACAACTTTTGGTGAAAATTTGAGATACGATAAAGTGGACAGGAGTCACTAAGCACCAATACTGTGACCATCTTGTTGTTCATGGCTGATCTAATGCTATCTGTGACTTTGATCAATGCAGTAGTGGTGCTATGACCTAGACGAAACCCAGACTGATTCACACTCAGTAGGTTATGTTTACATATGAAGGAGGAAATTTGCTTGTGTACACAGGCTTCCAGAACTTTAGACAGGAACGGGAGAATAGATATAGGGCGGAATTGATTTGCTAGTGCTGGGTTAGGGACTTTGGGAAGAGGTTTCACGTATGCTTTCTTCCAGACGCCAGGGTATTTGTACAGGGTACAGGGTTTACTTTCAGGCTATTTTGGAACTGATTTTAAGATGGTTTTTAATCGGATGGAAACTTCATTTTTTTAATTATTTGAATGGAGAAACAAACAAGCAAAGCCATGTTAGGTGGTCGCTGCAGCCCATGGACATCTACTTACAACCTCAAGCAACCATAAGTAAATCTTGTCTTATCGTATTACACTCAAGTCATGTGTTCGTCAGTCATAATGCGGCTTAGTCTGCCGTGTATGCTCAGTGATGCACGTAAACTGGATCCTAAGGGCGTATTCAGCTGGAAATTAGGCTACTGGATGCTTAATACCAATCAACGAGCAGTGATTTGATGCCTAGTTTTTATAACATTTATTTAGAATCCACTGGTCTTCATTAAGTTTTTTTTTTAATTTGAATGGAGTAGCAGACGAGCTTGCAGGCCACGTGGTGTTAAGTGGTCGCTGCAGCCCATGGACATCTACATACAACCACAAACAAACATAGGTAAGTCTTGTTTGAGGTCGTATGCGGTTGCTCTGCTACTCCGGAGGCTGGTGGTCACCTCATGTAAGTGTGGCCGGCAACTGCACCTTTCCGAAACCGAAACACAATAAAATTGGTTCACGACAGAAGTGGGTGCAGCGGTGGTACTTCCCCGGGCGAACAAGTTTAGCAAGAATTGAAAATCGGAAGCAATCGTAAGCATTAACAACTAGTGCATAGGAATACATATTAGATCTGAAACGTTGAAGTCATCTATTAGTTATCTATATTATTATTTTTTAACAAAAAAAATTAAATTATTTTCTTTTCAAAACCTGTAAGGTTTATTATTTTTTTCTACAAGAGGCAATGCGGTTTCAGAATACTGTTATTTGAGTCACTCTGCTTAATATCAGTCTACCAGCAGCGATTTGATGACTAGTTTCTATATTTATTCTGATACAACTACTCGTTACTTAGCATTGCTAGTATTGAAAGCTGGTACCAACTGCTTCCCCTAAAAACTAGTTCAGATTAATGCCAGAAAATTTTTAAACAGTAAAGTTTGTTAAGTTATGTAAAGAGGAAATTTAGTTCTAATCAAGAGGCAACGCCAGCTGAGAGATTCGTAGAAAACCACTGAATGCTCTCCCTCCCTCCAAATACTCGAAATAATAAATATTATATGAATTGAATTAAAAGGACTTTAAATATTCTGTTAAGAAATTTGGAGGAAGAGGTGTCCCAAATTGGCTTGTTTCGCCTTTCAGATGGCATGACTGATGGATTTGGGGGACGGGGGGGGGGGGGGGGGTCATGCCCCATGTGTCCCTGTGTGTGTGTTCTAAAAGCCCACTCCTTTGTATTGGTCTCTCTTTATAATTGAGATTACTGCAGTTTATCTGATTTCCATCCATCCATCCATCAGCCTTTTATAGTCCACTGCTGGACATAGGCCTCCCCTAACGTTCGCCACTCCTCCCGGTCCTGGGCCTTCTGAATCCAGCGACTACCCGCTGTCTTCTTCAGGTCATCAGTCCACCTGGTTGGAGGGCGGCCTGTACTCCTTTTGCCGAGACGTGGTCGCCATTCGAGAACCTTTCTTCCCCATCGGTTGTCGGTTCTTCTAACTATATGGCCTGCCCATTGCCACTTCAGCTTGCAAATTTTGAGAGCTATGTCGGTAACTTTCGTTCGTCTACGGATTTCATCGTTACGAATTCTATCGCGTAGAGAAATACCAAGCATAGCCCTCTCCATCGCGCGCTGTGCGACCTTGAGCCTATGGAAAAGGCCAACTGTAAAAGACCACGTCTCAGCGCCGTAGGTCATCACTGGCAACACACACTGCTCGAAAACTTTCGACTTCAGGCACTGAGGTATTCTGGATGAGAAGACACTTTGTAATTTCCCGAACGCTGCCCAACCGAGTTGGATTCTACGAGTTACCTCTCTCTCGAAGCTGGACTTACCCATACGGATCGCTTGTCCCAGGTATATGTACTCGTCGACAACTTCGAGAGTAGCGCCATCAACAACGACCGGTATAGGTGTGACATGGACGTTAGACATGATCTTCGTCTTGTCCATGTTCATCTTAAGACCCACCCTTTGTGAGGCGCTATGGAGGTTACCTAGCATAGTGCTGAGCTCTTCCAGGTTTTCCGCCAAGATTACTATATCATCGGCAAATCGAAGGTGTGTGAGGTGTTCGCCATTGATGTTAATACCCAGCCCGTTCCACTCCATCAGCTTGAACACGTCTTCCAATTATCTGATTTAGCTTATCTTAATTTTCTAAAAAAATCTTTAACATATAACGGTACTTGTTAAAAGTAAGTATTTTATATTGTAGTAGGTGCAGGTGGTTCAGCCTACCGTGTATGTTCAGTCATGGTCGTTAACTGGATCGCTTCCGACTTAGGTATGCGTGAAAAATTATGACGTTTATAGTTTTTTGAAGCTATGTGTGTAATAGTATTATGGATGATTTTTATCTTATTTTGACTAAAGTAAATAAGCTTACAAATTTTTTTTGGGAATATAAAAAGAAACCTGTAATCCAATAAAAATCCTCGACTACTAAGAAGTCTTAAGCTTTGGAGCTTGAAATGGAATACGACAGGCAAGTGACAGTTTGCTGAATAAAACATGGACTTATTACCTATCGAAGCCAGTTTGGTGAAGAGACTAAGTCTGACGTCCCAAACTCACGTTAGTGTTTTTAAACTTTAAATTTATTGGATGTAATAGGTTAAAGTGACGATGAACTGCGTAACGCAGTGGTTACCATGCCGGATTGCCAATCGAAGGGTCCCGGATTCGATTCCCGGCGAAACAGAAATTTAATAATAATAATAATAATAACGATTCACACTCATAGCCCCACAGTAGGATTTACCCTGTGTCGTGGGTACCATGGACACACACAAAGACAGAAACACAAACACCCAGACCGAGAACAGAAATTTGAACTCTTCATTCAAATTTCTGTTTCGCCGGGAATCGAACCCGGGACCTTTCGATTGGCAGTCCGGCATGGTAACCATTGCGCCACGCAGGTCGTCACGTTCATCATTTGAATGATGAGTTTAAATTTTTGCTCTCGGTCCGCGTGTTTGTGTTTCTGTCTTTGTGTGTGTCCATGGTACGCACGACACAGGGTATATATAACCTACTGTGGGGCTATGAGTGTGGAACGTCCTAACCTCGGCTGCTTGAAAAAACTTAAGCTCATGGACACCTACACACAATCTCAATCAAACCTAAGACTTGCAAGATCCTAAACCTAAACTACCAACTTGAGAGCTATAAGTTTCAACCACGCGATTGTCATTTCTCCAGAGTAATATTCACTGATAGCGATGTCCGACAACTTATCTATAAATGCCTTGTTCTAAAAAATACGAGCTCGTTTTGAATTTTGTGATGAAAAATTTAAAGGAATTTTATGAAAAAATTCAAAATTCATAGGTAAAATAGGCAAGAAATGGCGTGTACCTATATTAAAACTTTTGTACACAAGCGCTGTGACCTGATGGCGTTGCGATGAAAAATTGTTTCCGTGAATTTCTCGGAACTGCTGCTAACAAATTGACGCTAAAGGTAAACGTATAAGTGAATAAAATTTACAATGTCTGATTTCAGATGCATTTTGCGTGTAATGACGACCTGAGCGGCGCAACGGTTACCATGCCGGAGTGCCATTCGGGGTTCCGGATTCGATTTCCGACGAAGCAGACATTGAAATGATTAATTTCAGTTTCTGTTCTCGGTTTATGTGTGGGTATTCATGTATATGTGTGCATCCATGGTACCTACGACACATGGTATATCTAAACGACAAGTACATTTTTCCGCTGAAACAATGAAAATGTCTTGCTGGTCTTACTTAAAACTTAATTTCAACACAATGTTTATCTAACATTATTTCTCGCGAATATCAACAAAATATGTTTGGTGCTCCATCCAAGACCCACGTGGCTAGTAGTGGATTTTCAAATTACTTAAATACCTTGAATTGATTGAAGTCTGTTAAATTCACTATCACTTAGCGCTTTGGTAGTTTTTTACGTTATAAAAAAGAATATTACCACGCAACTTCTTCCGAAAACCGGAAAAATCTTAAATCGGTATCAATTCAATTCAATAAATCTTTCGTGTCATTAATAATGTGCACTCTAATAAATTTTTAGTTCTCAGAAATTACAAAAAATTCAAAATTCAAAATTAAAGTCACCTTCGCACAAATACCAAAATTCTGTGGACAAATTCTGTAATCTACCAATATGAGGTAATTTATACAAATTATGGAATTTTTGAGCTTCTCACTTTTCGGAATACTGTTAGATTAACAAAATTTGCTGGCAAGAAGTAAATCAACGTTTTTATGAACGAAAGTCAATTGCTTAACCGTTACACTAAATTACTACCAAACTAACCCTTCATCCTACTAAGCAATTTTCTACACTGCGTTAGTTTTCTCATAGTTGATTGCCGCTTGTTCCGAACATTACCTTCTTTGCCAATAATATTTTATCGTTACGCATACCTATTCGTACCATTTCGTACTACCATTATAATGAAAAGCTATGTTTCAACTAGGAATATCGTTTATGTATTATATTAAATGGTGGAGCTTGTCCTAGTCTGGGCATTTTATTTTAGTTTAGAGGCTAACTAAAATAAAAATAAAAATAATTGTTGTTTATTTCCTATGATGTAAAATAGGTAGATCGTGAACTGGTATTTCCTACAATAGAGCTCTATTTTAACCATCTGGTTGGATCATTTTTTTTAAATATGTAGTATAATGTTAAGTCTATTCAAGCGTGGTCAAGCGTGTTCGTACACATGAAACATAAACAGTGCGTCCCTGATAATACTATCTTAGTGACGAGCAGTTCTTGAACTCGAACTGCATATAATGGGTCATTCAAAAAGCACAGAAATACATAAATTCGTCTAAAATTATAATATAACTGATAACGGCTAAGTGCGAGTCGGACTCACGCACGAAGGGTTCCGTACCATTATCTATAAAAATTACGTTTATTGTATCCCATACCCCCCCCCCTGCCGCTGCCCCTTAAATATTTATTTTATTATATTTTTTAGTATTTGTATAAAAATAGCGGCAACAGAAATACATCATTGCCTTTAATTATCCATAGAAATCATTGCATTAAGATTGAATGAAAGGTAATTGTGGTTTACGATTTATGACGTATTAAAAAAAATACTTACTAGATCTCGTTCAAACCAATTTTCGGTGGAAGTTTGCATCGTAATGTACATCATATATATTTTTTTTAGTTTTATCATTCTCTTAATTTAAAAGTTACAGGGGGGGACACACATTTTACCACTTTGGAAGTGTCTCTCGCGCAAATTATTCAGTTTAGAAAAAAATTATAAAAGAAACCTCAATATCATTTTTGAAGACCTATCTATAGATACCATAGATACCCCACACGTATGGGTTTGATGAAAAAAAATTGAGTTTCAGTTCTAAGTATGGGGAACCCTCAAAATTTATTGCTTTTTTCGATTTTTGTGTGAAAATCTTAAGGTGGTTCACAGAATACATCAACGTACCGAGTTTCAACAATATAGTTCTTATAGTTTCGAAAAAAAGTGGCTGTGACATACGGACGGACAGACAAACATCACGAATCCATAAGGGTTCCGTTTTTTGCCCTTTGGCTACGGAACCCTTATAAAAGTGCCCATCTCTATATTTTACATGTAATTTACATTGTTAGGTTCTGTATTTTCCATTATACCAGCATCAATTATTACTCTTAAGCAGTTACAATTTTAGATAAAAACATTGTTAAACGTGTTCTGAAAATCAACCCTCCAAAGGAAAAATGAGAGATGATGAATTAATTTAACTGCAGAGATTTCTTTCGGGATAAACGAGGTCGCGTTCGTAGGCTAGTAAAATATATGAAGTTTTTATCCTAGGCTTTTTTCTGTCAGAGAAAATATATTATTTAAGAGGGTACAGTTTTCAGTTTTGCATGATGTAAATAACTCTTAATGCAAGCAGTAATGTAAAAATTCTCATGAAAAAGCGTTAAAAGTTAAGAGATGAAAGTGAAGATAAAAATTGTCTTTTTCACGGAGCTTCCTTTTTAAAAGTAGTGGTATTTTTAAAGCTCTCGTATAATCAGATTTCATGCTCTGATAAAATGTACCGTACAACGCTTGGTTGGATGTTATATTAAGAATATCTCTACATAATTTTGTACTAAAACATTTAACAATTTCGAATTTTACGTATGTAGCAAATTTTGAAAAAGCATTTAGAGTTTGGTGTTGTAAGTTAATTTTTATCGTAACCTTAAAGTTCTAAAACAACAAACCGTATGAGGCTTTCTTGGAATATTTTTAAATATATCAACTCTATAATCAAAAAAGGGTTTAAAAACGACACAGACAGGTGTGCCATCAGAAAATTATAGCTTCACTTCTTTAGATAGCATTAATAAATAAAACATGGATCTGTTTGACAGATGGGTGGAGATTTCCTCAAACGAGATATCTCTCTGATTCGAGCTATGGTTAGAGTTAGGTGGCATATTATCACAAAATTATGCAAGTACTTACGTGAGTTACCGCTTTCTTTATTCAGCCTTCAGCCTTAATATCCAACACAAAACAATTTTTAGTTTATTTCCGTTTATTTGAACGTCTGTTTATTTCAGATCATTAACTTAAGAACCTGTAGAACTGTAAATTTTAATTGTTATTACCAAATACTCAAATTTACTATTTATATCTTGTAACTCGGAAAATTATCCGAGTAGTTTTACAATACCGACCATTCAGGTGTTGAATATAAAGCGCGAATCACTAGGACATCAAAATGTTTTCTATGTTACAACACTATGATTTCTATGCTAGCTAACATACATATATACGAGTACATCTGTCATAAGTTTTTTCCACTCTTTGCTTGGCTTTAAACCGGTAACTTGTATCATGCGGTCGGTACACACTACACATAGATTTTTTTCAGATTAACCTACAAAATATTAACACCTAATTATGGTTCTGTTGGACTGATATTTCTCTCAATTTAACACGAATTCTACAAATGACAGAGAAATCGAGAGGAAGGACGTGACGTCACTAAAGTCACTGCCGCCACCCGCCATCGTCATTTCCGCCGCGCTGAGAGAAATTATTTCAACAACATCGGCTTTTGTATGAGTAGCTACTACAATTATATTAAGAGTCTACTTTTTGTAGAGTACCAGGTCAGCAAAAAATCTCGATTGTTATTTTAATTATCTGAAAAACTGCCAAGTTTTTTGGAGAGTTGCGCTGCAGTAATGTTAAAAAAATTTAGGGCTTCATACATCTACGTAAAAGATAACGCTTAAAGGTTAACGTATATAGTAAGTATGTAACAATATGTGTCACGAACAGCCGTTATTTCTTATTGCGTTTTGTTGTATGTTGTTATGTATTTTCACGTTTCCAATAGAATATAATTAATTTCTTGCTCGATATCCTTACACATTCCTGAACAAAAAAATTCAAAATGAAAACAAATTTGGCAGAAAAATACAGATTTTATGAGTTGAATTTACATTAATAACAATGGAAATAACGTCTTATAACGTATGGATCCATAATAGGATAGATAGGACAGAGTCCCTGTGTCGTGGGTACGATAGACACACTCAAAGACATGAACACAAACACTCAGATAGAGAACAGACACTCATGATTTCAATATCTTTCGTCGGATATCGAACCCAGGATCCCAGATAGCAGGCAGGCAGCTGGACTACCTCAGCATGGTAACCGCTGCGCCTCACAGGTCGTCAACACAAATAGCGTGAAAGTCACACAAAAGTGTAAAGGTCTGATGAACTAGTCGCTTGATAAATAAATAAAAGTGATTTAGGAAAGAATAACATGACTTGCCGGGTTTATTCAGAGAGTTCAGTTGCGAGAGTTCAGACGCAGACTCTGAAAGCAGAGCTCATCAAAATTCTGCCCTCGCAAGGAAGATTGAATGTTATGCGAGAAGGTCTTTACTTCTAAATTATTGCTCTTTGCCCTTTGACATGTTTGGCTTACCCGCATAGGCTGATTACGTTATTCGCGACGACCCGTATGGCGTACCGTACTAGTGATCGAGGGTCCCGGATTCGATGTAAGTGTAGTTTTCTGTTCTTATTAGTCTATAAGTTCTTGTTTATGCGTGTCCACGATTCCTACGGGACTATAGAATCCTAGTTTCGGGGCTATAATTGTGATCATAATTTTTTGCATTATCTTACAAAATCTACGTCAAAATACTAATTCTCGCGTAAATTACAAGGGAAGGTGCCAAATTTCATGCGTGTTTCCGTGATTCAGAAGCCTTCAGTCTTGGTTTTTATTGTTAGATAGCAGTCATTGAACTTTGTCGCAGTGATTACAAACTATCGATAATCACTGCGACAAAGATCCAATAAAAAGTTGGCCACTAAACAGTATCTTAATCAAACTGCAATGAAGCAACGTATAGTCAGGCCAACGAGACGAGATAAAGAATGTAAACAAACGGACCGTTACCAAGTTACTATTGTGAGAGCGAGCAATTATTATCTCTGTCCTTATCATTCATACGCAGTAATGGCGTCAGTTAGTCGATGACAGCTGTTTCGTGGTACAGGGAAGCAGTCAGTACCGGAGTTGTCAACATTTGGTCGAGTTTTGACGGGAAGTCGAAAAAGACAATAATTATGTTGTGCTCTTGTTTTATTTTCATGTTCTTTGTATATCTTTGAGTAATTGTAATTGGGATTTAGAAGACGCAGTGGTATAAAGCCACATACTCATAAACGTACAACTAATCAATTCATTCGAGCAGTGATTGTGGAGCGGTTAAGACCGCGGTTTCCGACACGGAAATACCGAGTTCAAACCCTCGGCGAGCACCTTTGACAAAATAGTTTGTTATGTGCGTATTTTCCGCTGCTCCAAAAATATGATTTTTAGAATTGCGGTGTCACTTTCTCAAGTAGGTATTTGGAAGAAGTATTGTAATAAATAATAAATCACTACATATTTTAAAACAAATTCGCTTCCCACAGCTTTCCCGCGTCCCAATGTATGCTTAGATCTTTAAAACTACCCTACAGATTTTGTAGCGGTTTTTTTAAATGGGTAAAATAATTTCTGAGAAAGGTTTAAGTGTATAATTGATTATGCTTTTATGTAACTAGACTAAAACATAACGATTTTTGTCACAAATCTTGCCTACTGGGAGAGTTATATTCTCTTGCGCCACGTTAACCAGCGGAAAAACATTAAAGTGATGTTTTAGAGAATTGTAGATAAATAAATTTGCTACACAAAAGACCGCATTAGTGTACTCTATCTCTTACGGTTGACTTACAATAACTACTTTTATGTGTAAAATGATAATGAAAAATATCACGTTATCTCGAAGCAGTTTTATTCTGTTCAGTATTAATCCTAATCTAAATAAAAACGTTAATTAGCTTCGTCAATTAAGATTAAAATTGTACAAAATGAAATAAAATAAATACTTTAGAAGATGATATTTTGTTTTACCAAAAATCATCACATCCCCTGGCGCGCATTCTCATCGCGCGTCTATTTTTTGTCTTTAATACTTAAATAGGTTTTTGTAAAGTAGATTTTAATGTATATGGCTCGAGCGAAGCTGGGCCGGGTCGCTAGTATATGCTATGTATAAAATTTATTCAAACAAAAATGTTTTGAACTCCTGAAACTTTGTTTAAATTTTTTTATTTCGGCTCCTTGGCCTTACTATAGTAAAGAATGCTCTTATAAAATAATTATTTAAGTCAACCCAGAGTAAAATTTAAGTGTTTACGTATTAAAAAAAACTCTGATATTGCCGTCATAGTCCATAATTTATTCGGATTTCATAGCCGGAGTTCTCGTATCACCCGTAGTCGTTTTTACTACGTAGTCATTTATAAAAGTCGATTAAGTCATATCGGGTGATTTGATTTGCTAACAGCGTTCGCTAGGGAACGAGGGAACGAGAACCAGACGGTTTCCAGTTGTCCTGAAATATATTAGTTTAAGTATACTGAACATTTAAATACGTATCCATTTAGTAGAAATTATAAATGCAAATAAGATCTTTGAACTAAATGAAATTATATTTTCGAAATGAAATGTCGATAAATTTTTTGTGTTACAAATTATGTGTGTATATTCAGTAGGTAAAGAAAAAGATGTAAACTATTACATACCCCTAGGTTGATAGGAGGAAGTTCCCACCAAAAGACAAATGAAGTCACGAGCGGTTAGCTGGTATTTTTTTTTTCATACCAATAAAAGATATAGATCAATATAATATGCATCTGGCATATAGTATCTACCGGTATCTACTATGGTAATGAAGCATAAATCTCCAATCAAATTAATTCAATAAAATATAAACAATTGTTTTAAATGATGTGTTGGAATTGTACGCCGAATTGCAATATTTCAATTAACATTATGCTATCTGCACGGCCGGTACACTATTAATAAATCACAAAGGTGATTTCAATATGTATTATTAATTACGTTGTAATAAATTCAATAGCACTAAAACTATTTTGTAATAAAGTTTAATTGAATCAGCTGCCATTGTCATGAACGCCTCAATATACATACAAGCGTTTATTAATAAGCAGAGCCTAAATTATAAATTAAGATTATTGAAAAGAGATTATGTGATGGCCAAGCAATAAAGACTGCGGTACCAACACGGAGATACCGAGTTGTAACACCGGTGCGTACCTCGGCCAAAAAAAAACGGGTTTCACTCCGGGGGAACCGGCAGAAGTGAAAACATTAACGTTGTGCATTTTTGATATTTTGGAATGGTTACGGAATAATTTTGCACGAATTGCTTTTATTATCAGTATTATTTTTCATCTAATATTTTCAGTAGGTTTTCATCTAGTATTTTCATAAAGTAGGTAGGTACTCACCACTCATTTTCTTTCAGTATTTCTTCGTCACTTTTTCATTAATAGATGCACTTTGTTCAATTTCCATATTTTAAACACTTGATATACCCGAATTTTACAAGTATACAGATAGTCGAGCTATCAGCTGTCATCCCTCAGTCTTACGAATATTCGATCAGGCCATGTGTCCTGACGCGAGCTTAACAATTTTTACCCATCCCAAAAAAGTGCACAACGCCGCTAAAGAAGTTTTCAGTTCAAAAATGAATATGCGTATTTATTGCTGTTCCACGGTGAAGCAGAATACCTAGTTTCATATTTAATTTAATTACGATATTTTCCTTCACTGTGCAAGCCTGAGGAATTCCCAAAGGCATGATGTCCACCAATCCGCATTGGAGTGCGGAAAATTCAGGGACTCAATTTATGTCGATGTTATTAACCTAGTACATTGCCCAGTGTTGTGAACTATCCCTTATTTTTTTCTCAACAATAAGCGAAGACTATCTAGTAGAGGGACAATGACAGGTGGGAAAATTGCAGAAGGTTTAAATTTCCAAAAAAAACTATTTACTCCTTCCTAAAAATTCTCCTGCTTACCAAAGCCTTGGGGAGGTCTGATTTGTTAACAGACTTAACGATTTTACTAATATTTTATACCATTTAATTTGAATGTAATCTGTTGTGCAATCAATTAATATTATATGTATATTATTTATAATTATAAATTAGTAATGAAATAATCTTAATTTTATATGCTTCCACTTGATTTTTATGTAATCGATTTTGTATGTATGTATTTCATGTAATATATTATAAGTGCCTATTCATATTTATTTTTGCAAATAAGTATTATATCTACGATTATTTTATATCCCGCATATAACGCACCGCTCACGTAGGTATATTATTCTTTTTGCAAAACGCACCGCACCATCAGCTATTTATTTTTGCAAATAAGTATTATATCTACGATTATTTTATATCCCGCATATTAATAACGCACCGCTCACGTAGGTATATTATTAATTTTGCAAAACGCACCGCACCATTCGCACCATTATTTACCTATATTTGTAATCGAAATTACACCTCATATGTACGCATTCTATATTTCATTAATTGAAGTCCGCCATATTGTAACTGGAACCGACGCGACCGGCGATCGTTGTTTCGCTAATAACTACCTACGTAATCATTCATTCATTACGCCATACATAATTTTTATAATCTTAACTGTTTTAACTGATTTATCTTGTTCACGACAAAATGTCTACTAAAGGCAAAATTGAATCTGAAACGCTTTCAAATGACGAAATTAGTTTGAAAATATTAATTGCAAAACGTGATTCTATTTACGAACGTTTACAACAAATTTATGATTTATCTATAAAATACTTGCGTACTGAGTTCAAGGACACGTTAGAATCTTATAATGTTACAAATTTAAAATTAAATCCAAACGCGCAAGTAGATTTCGGATCGTGGAAATCTTTTCATGATCTATATAGTCGTATTAAAAGTCAAGTGTCTAAATTAAACGCTCCATATTCATCTTCAAGTAAATTACAGAATGGTTTACCTACAAAAATTATACCGTCGCTTCCGCCCATAGAATTACTTTCTTTTAATGGTGACATACGACACTGGTCTATGTTCTACCAACAATTTAAAACATTAGTTCATGATAATCAGCAATTAACAGATGCTGAACGCGTCTATTATCTTGTTAGTAAACTTAGTGACAAGGCATTATCAATCTGTTCAGGCTTAATGCCTACAGCTGAAAACTATTCTGTGATATGGAACGCGCTCATACGTAGGTATAACGACGAGCGTGCGCTCGCGACTACCTACGTCAGTCAGCTGTTAGAACTGACGAACGTTAACGCTAACACATCCGCTGGTTATCAAATATTTATGGATAAATTTGATGCTTCTATTAACGCCCTTAAGCAACTTAATATTGATGACATATCTGATTTTCTATTTCTAAATATCGCGCTTAGAAAATTAGATAACGATACCGTAAAGTCGTTCGAAATATCATGTCGCAACGTAAATATACCTAAATATTCCGCTTTGGTTCAGTTTTTACATGACCAGAATAGGGCTTTGTGCCATACAATAAATACTTCGCATATGTCTAACAATAATAAAATTAAAGGTAATTTGGTTCCCGCTCCCGCTAAGAATATAAGCAAAACTTTTATTAATACAGATTCGCCTCGGTCATGTATTTTCTGTAAATCGGGTGATCACGAACACCTATTTGTCTGTCCGCATTTTTTTAAAAATAAATGCACAGGACAGGTACAATTTTGTAAAACGAAATAAATGTTGCACTAATTGTTTAAGTAATAAACACGCCACTCCATTTTGTAAGTCACAGCGTAGATGTAGGTATTGCTCCCGCTCGCACCATACGCTACTTCATTTTGTTAGTAGTAGGAATAAGGTCGATCAGCCTTCGGTAGAACAAGGTCCAGGAGAAAAAAATGCATCCACGTCATGTAACGTATCGCGCGATTGCGGTAATGCGCCGCACTGCACTACATTATTAGGGACTGCGAAGATTAAAGTTTGTACTAAATACGGTCATCAATATTTGTTGCGTTGTTTAGTGGACCCTGGCTCGCAATGCGATTACATTACGAAACAGTGTTGCAAACGGTTATACCTACCGATCTCAAATAAAACACCAGTTAAAGAGGCGCAAGGAATCGGTGGAGTATCGCAGAAGATTTTAGGTGTTACTTCTTTGCAGTTTAGCTCCCGCTTTGATGAAAATAAACTTTATCATATTGAACCGTTGGTTGTTCCCGCTATAACTGGACAATTACCCGAGTCGTTAATAGACGTTTCGAAAATTAATTATATAAATAATTTACGTTTAGCTGACGATCAATTCCATACACCAGGTGACATTGACGTTTTATTAGTTACACTTATTTACAAATTTTGTTAACTGATAAAATAATTAATTCGCAATCGCCGAGTGCCATAGAAACGTCACTAGGATACATAATAATGGGAGACGCAGAGATCGACTTTCCTACTTGCATTCCGCGTTCTTTAGTTTCTTATCCTACTCGTATTGATAATAGTCAAACGTCGCTCACGCATTTGCTCGAAAAATTTTGGAAGTTAGAGGAGCTGCCGCAAAAAACTTATTTGTGTCCTGATGAACAGGAATGTGAGAATATTTATACTTCCACTACTCGTCGCAATTTGAACGGACGATATGTTGTCGCCCTGCCCTTCAAGGACACGCCTGATAAATTAGGTGATTCTTTTATAACCGCTAAAAAACGCTTCTCGCTCCTAGAGAGACGTTTTAATAAATGTCCCGATCTTCGCTCCCGCTACAATGAAGTTATTCAGGAATACATCAACAAGGGTTTTTTATCATTGGTTGCTTCAAATAATTCTACGGAACCTTGCTTTTATCTCCCGCACCACCCTGTCATACGTAATGATAAAAGTACAACTAAATTGCGAATAGTACTCGACGCAAGCGCTAAGTCAGACAATGACATTTCATTAAATGATATTTTTCATAGTGGGCAAAATTTACAGTCTGATATTTTTAATATTTTAATAAACGTACGAGTTTATCGCATCGCCTTTTTTGCCGACGTTAGACAAATGTATTTATGCATTGAAGTACAAAAATCGCACCACGCGTATCAACGCATTCTTTATCGCTTTTCTAATGAGGAAGACATACAAACATACGAATTTAATCGTGTGACTTTTGGTTTACGCTCTTCGCCTTTTCTTGCGCTACGCACATTACGTCAGTTGGCTTCCGAGGAGAGGGAGTCCTACCCTCTGGCTGCTTCGGTGGTCGAGCGAGATATTTATATGGACGATATCGCGTCCTGCGCGCCCTGCGTCAACAGCGCCGTTGACGTAGCCACTGAACTAATTCAAATGTTTCAGCGTGGAGGATTTGAATTGGTTAAGTGGACTAGTAACAGTTCAGAGCTTTTACAGCACATCCCCGCAACGCACCGTCAGCTTGACGAGGTCTCATTCGACGACCAAAGTATTTTTAAGGTATTGGGTCTTCGTTGGCACCCCGCAACTGATTGTTTTTCTTTTCTAGTTTCGCCGCCGCCGCTCGCTTGTACCAAGCGTTCTATTTTATCCGCAACCGCTCGCTTGTATGATGTTCTGGGGCTCGTGGGTCCAGTAATTCTTTCCTCTAAGCTTCTCATTAAAACCTTATGGGTTCTCAAACTTGACTGGGACCAGGCTCCGCCCGCTCACGTTGTCACTGCATGGCAACAATATATTTCAGAGTTACCTTTGATATCGAAATTAAGGTTTCCTCGCCATATGGGTATAAATAAAAATTCCCAAGTCTCGCTAGTCGCGTTCGCCGACGCCAGTGAAAAGGCGTATGGCTGCGTGATTTATTCGCACATCGTTAATGATGATGACTCACCAGTGGTAACGCTGATTTGTTCTAAGTCAAGAGTATCTCCGCTAAAAACTATTTCGTTAGCTCGGCTCGAGTTATGCGCCTTAGTATTACTCGCTAATTTACTGCGTACCGTACATGACACGCTATCCGCTAGGCATCCTGTTAGTAACATTTATGCATTTTCGGACTCTGAAGTCGCCCTTTGTTGGGCCCGCTCCTCACCCCACAGGTTTAACACATTTGTGGCTAACCGCATTTCGCAAATGCAGTCTTCTTTATCTCCTGATAATTTATTTCGCGTCATAGGTAAGCAAATCCTCACGTATGAGGAGTTGCTTACTGTCCTCACTCAGGTCGAACGCATATTAAATTCACGACCGCTTTACGTGTTAAGTAGTGATCCGGCGGAACCTACTGCACTTACGCCCGCGCATTTCCTCGCTGTTAATCCACTTGGATGTTTACACGCCGCGAATCTTAGTAAGGAACGCATTAATCTTTTATCACGTTTTTCATTGCTTGATTCGATAGTTCAGTCATTCTGGAAGCGCTTCAGATCAGAATACTTACATACACTACAAGCAAGAGAAAAGTGGAATAAACATTCTATTAATTCCATTTCTGTAGGAACCGTTGTTCTTATCGATATGGATAACGCTCCGCCTCTTCAGTGGCCGCTAGGCGTCGTCACTGAACTGTTTCCTGGTAGGGATGGTGTGGTGCGCGTTGCTCAAGTGAAGACTAAGAGCTCCACTTTGCAGCGGCCCATTGTTAGACTTTGCCCTCTACCAACACAATAATATTGTAGTTTATATTTTATAAGTTATAGTTTAAGTATAAATTCTCATCCCGCTATTATAATATTTTTATTAATTTACTAATTATATTCATCGCATCGCCTCTGTTCACTGCATATATAGTTTCTTCTACATAATATTGATTCCGCTGTATATATTTATGTTTATTTTTTTTAATTCGCTATTTGAGGAGACCTCAAGGCCGGGGGGATGTTCGCGCCAACTTCATTCATGTGAACCACCTTCATCCTCCCTCTCTTTCCCGCAAGCGCACTATTATATAATGTTGTCACCATTCGCACGAACGTATATGGATCAGGAAGAATCATCAGTCAGTCTGCCTTCGTCCGCCGCGCCGCCGACGCGCATACAAGTCCTCGTGACAACCGCACCGCAAGCCACCTCACACGTGGTCAGACCGCTGTTAATAGTTTATGATTTAACTGACTCAAAGTGTATTGTGAAAGGCACCTATAGTGTAGTGTGAAGGACAACACCAGTTCCCGGGCAAGAGAAGATTGATCGAGGCTTCATCAGTACACGAGCATACCATCTGCTCCAGCCCCAGGTGAGTGCGCTTGCTCCCTTTATCAATCCTTTTCGTTTTCCACCTTTAATTCAAACCGCAACTTACAGTCCACAATTCCTCCACCCTTTAACCCTTTATTCCACCACCATTTTTGGTCATATCGAACCGGAGGTCCCACCCTTTATCCAACACCCATAGTGAGAGAATAAGAGGACTGTCATAGTATGTTATTATAATCCAAATATGTAACTAGGTACATACCTTATTCAACAAATAAATGATTGATTGATTAAAGCTGCCGAGACATAATATGAATCCCATATGTCTCGTTATAACAAGCACTTAGTCACACGGAGGGCTGGGGGATACTTCGAGGCGGTTTATTTCTTCGCTCTCTTGCTTTCATAGGCACGCGCCGCGACTTGAATGAATGACTGCATTGTCCTATGCAGGGACCCTTCAATAGGCCCCGCGATTAGCGTAGAGCGAAAGCAATCTACGCAGCTAAGTGATACGGGAGTGGTCGGGTTTGATATGGGTGACCGCTAGTGGCAAACTTCGCGTTTACTTACTTCTCGACGTTAAGCCGTTGGTGCTCCGGTCCCAACCTTGTTGGAACCTTGCACCTAAGTGGTTTAAATACATCCGATAGCCTGTTGACCATTACCCTATGTGTATGGTGTAAAATAAAGATGATCAGCTTTTAGATAAAAGGTATTTTATTACAATACCAGACAGATAAGACTAATATATACTATATAACACAAGACAAGACAAGGAATGATGTGACGCTATCTAAGCTAGTTGGCCGCGGTGTCCCACCCGCTAGTGATGCGCCATGACAATAGTGATGCTACTCATAGCACCCTACATGTTCAACAACCCGCTTTGGAGCCGTTTAGTGGTAAAATAAACTTCAGGCTTACTGAGACCTCTGTTCACCAGTGGGACGCAATTATTGTAATTATAATAACATTTATATGTCAATAATTGCTTTAACTTTCGATAAAATGTTTGGTCTTTTTCAACTTCCTTAAGAACATTTGGCAATTTGTTATAGACCCTTACAATCATGCAGTATTAGCCTTTTTTTAATCGGGGGGGGGGGTAGACTTCGAAAGAATACTGGGTTACTAACTGGTTTACTAAAACCTCCCTCGGTGGCTGCCTCTGTGCTTGGGGAGGACTCCGGGATCTCTAGTGGAACGCATCGGTATCCTCCACGCGCTTTGGATAAGCAAAATATTTTTTTTCGCCGAACGTTGTATTTAGAATCATTCAAGTTAATTAAATGACATTGTTTTCTTTCGAACATAATAATTTCTAATAGCTTCACACAAGGTAGTGTTAATGATTGGAATTTTTCAAATTTCATTGTTATATAAAACATTTTTTAAAACACTTTCCTGGCTTTTGAATATCCCCATACATATGTCTCGTAATAACAGGCACTTAGTCACACGGAGGGGTGGGGGATACTTCGAGGTGGTTTATTTCTTCACGCCCTTGCTTTCATAGGCACGCGCCGCGACTTGAATGAATGACTGCATTGTCTTGTGCAGGGAAACCCCAACCACTTCTTCTAGCTTTTCAATTTCTGCTGTCAAGAACTGAAACAAAAATATGACTTTCGGAACATTTCACAATATTTTAATTTTATGTCAAACATAGAATAATCGGACTATGCCATGTAATTTAATTTTTCTAACAAAGTAAAATGTACTTAAGTAGAATAGAAAGACATTGTTCTTATACTAGTTAGTATATACTAACATATAAAGCTGAAGAGTTTGTTTGTTTGTTTGAACGCGCTAATCTCAGCAACTACAGGTTCTTGGGGAAAGCTTTAGGCTATAATATAACATTAGGCTGCGACTAATAGGAGCGAAGTATCAGTGAAAATGTTGCAAACACGGGGAAAATCCAAGCTATAGTTTTTTTTGTTTGAACGCGCAAATTTCAGGAACTACTGGTTCGAATTGAAAAATTATTTTTGTGTTGGATAGTCCATTTATGGAGAAAGGCTTTAATGAAATTAAATGAAATGAAATGAAATGAAAATATTTTATTTGCACAAATATGGGTAGCAAAAAAGGTTTTACAAAAATATTTAGATCGCCATATTTACCCTTTAGGGTGTACAAATTTTACATAAATATGTTATTACAATCTAAATTGTTATTGCCTCCATTAAGAAAGTCATTCCAAGTTTTAAATGATTAATTCATTATGCATATAAGAAGAAATATAGCACTCAGTTATTTAAATAATTATAGTACCTAAATAATATTTATGAGTATTAAATGGATAATTTTGTAAAATAAAACGATACTCACATGACTGCCAGATGGCACCTCTAACTCAGTTTTCTTAATTTGTTTAGAAACAGTACTTTGTCTATTTACATTTAAAGCATCAGGCAGCGGCAAAGTTTCCTGGAAGAAACAAAAATCTGATTTTCCGACATTAAATAGCTTAGTGCAAATGTTAGTATGATTTATAATATTATTAATTAATGTTAATTTATTATATAAATCTTGTTATCAGTTATCTTATCAGTTTAAAATATACATAACACACTGTACATACTTTATTTAAAATAGTACCTACCTGGACGCCCGAGTGTTGCTCGGATAAAAACAATTGATTTTCTTGGTTTATTTTTAAGCAAAACATTCATTGGCTTAGTGTTACTTAACAAAGCATTTTGAAATACCTAGCTCCCAATTAAAAAAAAGTCACGAAAAATAAAAAACGCGACTTGCCTACTTCAGGTTTGAACCCGGGTCTATAGCTCCGTAGTCAGCTATCGTAACCATTCGACCAAGAAAGCTTTAATTCCATTGACGAAATTTTTATAGAGGTCTTTCATATCGACATTGTCATTTGTTTGAAGGGCGGATTGACGGTTGACATGTGACGGATTTCCACGCCACAATTTCTATCAATAAAAAATTGTGGATCGATTTATCATCCCCGAAACTAGGGTACTAAATTTCATCAAAATCTATGGAGCCGTTTCCGAGATTCAAAAAATATATTTAGATAAATAAAAACTCTCAAAGAACATTTTTGAAAAATGGCGCCAACCGTAAAATAATACCTATAACACACAAGGAGCGCCTGACTTTCTAGACAGTAACGTAACTCAACCCGATTTTTAAAATTTGAACAAATGACTGCGCGTAGTGCTAGGGTTGGTACCTACAAAATGATGGGTTGCTTATTTTTATACAATATACACCCAACACCTATATCAATGAAAGCGACTAACTTGTAGAATACCATACGGTATGGTGTTAAATCGCTTACCTTGTAGATTATTACAACTAGCCATAAAAACAATTAAAATCCGATCAAGTTTGCCGTTACCACACAATGTCAGATAGCTCTTTTTATAACATAACTCAAAAATATATAAAGAAAATGATAATAAAACCTTAAAAAATAAACAAATAATAACAGGTCAGTAACAAATAAATAATTGTGCGTCTGGTCTATATATACCTTTAAAAAATCATAAATCATCCATTTTACTACTAAATAACACGACATAATAATATTCATAAAAAAGCTCTCCTTCACAGGCAGCAATGCTCAGAAGACTCCCCTGTGTAGTTGCCCGTAGGCGGCGGTGATCGCTTCATCACCTTTATTCATCAGTCACCTTTATTAATAGTCTGGTAATAGTATAATAATAATAATTCATCAGTCTAATAATAATGGTGAAAAAAGACTATTGTAAAAAAACGGCACCCGGAAAGAACCATTTTTTTTTATTTCTGCGCTTAATAATGTTTTTTTCTTCTTTCTGCATTAGTTTTAGGTTTGAGTGGCAACAAAGCTAAGCAATGTCGAGTGCGGTCAAAAGTAGGATGGGTGGTTAATAGTGGCCACTAAGCAACATCAAGTGCGGTCAAAAGTAGGATCGGGGGCAGGTGATTGCTAAACACTAAACAACATTTTTTTAAATACTTAGCTGAAATTTTTATAGTCTACTACGCATAAGTTATTAATGAAAGAAATCTCGCAGGACTAATTCTGACTGCGCTCCGCCAGTATTCAGCGTCCATGTTTTTTTCCATCAATTTGCATAAACAGAACTTTAAAGGCCATTAAGGAAAGCGCATTTAACTTAGACTGGCAATATAAACACAAACTTGGAGATCTTCATGCAATTTAAATGCATTCTTGGCATTTTCTTGATTAATGTTGGCTTGAATAACTAAACTTTTTTGCAGTCTGTGTTTGGGTTGAAATACATTAACCCTTAAAATAAAGTTTTGCTTTTCTTTCCAACGAATGCCGGTTTACCAAGGTTGTGGGTATGTTTGTCAGTCCATACTTATTAATAATGCAAAAGTGTAGTTTGTACTTTTTTCACATTGCGATGGAGTCATATTATGAAATGATTTTCATGCGTTAAGATACCTAGGAGGCTAGATAGTGTTATAGATAAAACATCTCATTCCCAAGGAAAGATCCGATAAAATATATTATATTTGTTGCGTACTAACGCGGGTTAAACAGCGGGGGATATTTAGTCAGTCCTGAGTTATAGTTACTTTAGTTAGCATTTCATTGTTACTATGACAATCTGACTGTAACTGACTGGTTCAAGGCTTCTTACGCACACAGAGATGTGTTGTAATGTGCATGTGATTCGACTCCAAAACAGTTTAAGAGTCACTACCATTAGCAAGGAAAAGTATCAAATACGAAGTACTGAACAATATTATTTTTTACCGTTTGAAGGCGGTTTTTTGTTTTTGTTAAAAAGTTATATTTTAAAAATCCTTTAATCCTCTGAAGCTGTGATCCTGAAATTCGAAATAGCATTACATTAATTACTCTTCAAATATGCCCGGCAGAGAATAAATTTTAATTACTTCAGATTAAAGGCTTGCCGTAAGCCGATTGTGAAAATATCGTAAAAGAAAAGTGTCCAGATTTTTTTTGAAATAATTTAACGATGAATAATTAACAACGATTTAAAGTATATCTTACAGTTGCTATTCGTTTTATTTTAAATACATATAAATATATTGTTTTACAATATAGCACGTAATATTACGATTAACATAAATAACAATTTAAAGCTCAACGCTTTTTATAAGTATGGAGTTATCAGAAAATTTAAAAATGCCGCTAGTCATAAGAAGACTGATTTTATTTACAAGATTCTCTACCGACTAGATGACGATTTTTATCGAAAATGACTTAAGTTAAGTATATATTATAAACAAACACGGTCAACTTTTGTTTATTGCCATAACAGTTTAACTTTAGGGTTCCAAATAGAAACGAAATGCCTTTTCGTCTTTTGTGAATTCTGTTGGTGCCAGCAAATGTTCCTAGATGTAGAGCGAAAAGTGGAAAAAAAGAATACAAAGGCAACCCAACAAAATCGCGGTAGTTCCTGCTTGAATGATAACAAACCTTAAGCAAGTAGCAATAAGGCTTTTATGAGTGCAAAAATGGTGGTAGTAAAGACGTTCGTGGGCTTCATTTGGGCAAAGGGAGGTCAAACACTTAAACTGCAGAGATACATGATTGCAGACGAGTTGAGGCAAACGAAGCAAGCTCTGTGAATCGCTTTTGTGCAAACGAGTTTAAGTACGTAATTTCAATTGAGATGTAGCCAGTGTAGTGGGTCGAATAAAACTAATATGAGTATATAACGTGGTATATAAGATGGTTCGGAACTTCTTAGTGTAGTTTTATGTTAGTTTATCTGTAGGTATATCTTTGAATAAATTTGTATTGTATTATTATATATTGTAATGTTAGCATACTGGCTATTAGCTTCGATATGTGAAAACAGTTTAGATATTTCGTTTATAAGTAATTTCTTCCTAATGTCACTGTATGTTTTCCAAATAAAATAAAATATAGCATAATAAGCCATTTATCGCAATCCCATAAAATTGTGAACACCAATAATCCTTCTAGAAAGAGATACTATATTTCTTATTTTATAAACGAAAGTTAAGCGGTCGTTAAATTGTCTCCATTGAAACTTAAGCGAGCTCGTTTCTTATCTTAGGTCGTATATATGAGTACTTTCGCCTTCGTCTTGAGGCTGATACTCGCCTAATGACATGCACGTATAAGAAACAAAATCTATTTATTAACCCTATACCCTTCTACAACCACAATACTATACAAAATAGACACTAAGATAATAGTTGAAAAGTTGAAGGGACAACTTGCAATATTAAAGCGGATAAGTATCATCTCCCCTGTACTTATTTATTCCCATGTTTTTCGATGAAGAAATGCGATTACCACATAATACAAAAGTTTACCCGGAGACGGAATAAACTGCACTTTATCATACAGGAGTATGATGTATGGCCACACAAGAGTTTCATTGCTTAAGTTTCATTTAAATTTTGAAGGGATTAAATAAGGTGGAAAAAATAAAGATAAGATTCTTCAAATCTCTCTTCAAATCACTCTTCAAATCTCTCTTCCTTAGGTAAGCTAGTAGATAATGTCATTAGGCATCAAGCTCGCCTACTATAGCACAGTTTTTTGATTCAATAAAGTTTTTAAATGAAATAAAATAAGTTTTAATACATAATTTAAAAAAGGAAGTGTGTAGAGTACCGCAAGCGGTATTCGCGGTTATCATGATCGGTTACGTTGCCGTACTATATTGCAACTTGCACTTTGTCTAGCTTTCCTGAACTGAAAAATGGCCACTTGACACATCTTTATCAAAATAAGATCGATTTCAGGCATACGTTATCTCATACACAAATAAAGATGTACGGATTATTCAATTGTAAAAATAAATAAAAGCTCTAAAGTGGTAAAATTTAAACTTTACGGTCAATCTCGATCGAGCACTAACATTAATCGTCCAAGAAACTTTTCTCTAATTATTTCCTCACCTTCGGTTCCCTATTTTGTCTCTTAAACTATTTTGTTCACTTATGATTATATTAAATGTTTGGTAGAATTAATCTACGTTAAACGCAAATGCTCTTTTTAGTACTAGTTACAATTAGTAACTTGAATATTTACCACTGCATTAATTTTGTTTACTATATTTTGACGTGATAACGTCTTTAAAATCGGTTTATTCGGGTGACATGTTCAGAAACTTGTGTCACACCAAAACCTCACGAGCGCGATCGCAGGTATAACGAGAGAGAGACGGACCGATCTCCCGTCTCATCTCGAGCGCTGCCAGTCATTCCGTGAAACTTGTCACGCGGAATCCTCACGAGCGGAGGCTGGCATAGCGTTCGAGTGAGTGGACCGATCTTCCGTCTCTCTCACTCTAGCGGCATACTTTACAAACAATTGGCCGTTTTTTTTATTAATAAAAATGTTTCCCATTGATGACAATTTTTCACATGAGATCGTTTTAAACCTTAATTGTAGCATGTGCACAATTTATACACAAAATAAACATAGTTCATTGGTAAGAATAAATCAAAGCTTCCCAAATGATAACATTCAAGATCTAAGTTCAATCTAGACCGTACTTACTATAGGTATTCGTCCGGAACCAGTTTCTCTAATTATTATTCTCTTGCCTTGGGTCTGCTATTTTGTCTCTTAAACTGTTGTGTTCCCCCAAGACAATGTTTAATGTTTGGTTAAATGGAAACAATCTTAATGCAAATGCTAAATTGTGTTCTAATTAAGATAGCACAATAAATATTTACTGCCGCTTGAAATATTACTACGCTCGATTGTTACTTTGATGTTAAGAAAAACCGGCTTATTTTGATATAATTTTTACTCATAATATTAAATTTTAACATTAATTATATCAAATGCAATTAAAGACAGTATGAATAAATTAAAGCTCTTAAAGTAGTGAACGTCAAGCTCTACGACGAATCTCGACCCAGCACTAACATTATTCGCCCGGAACCAGATTCTATAATTATTGCCTTGCCTTCGGTTCACTATTTTGTCTCTAAAGTATTGTTTCCTCTTAGGACAATGTTAAAAGTTTACTTAAATGGAATATAGCATAAATGTGACGACTACATTTCGTTCTAATTAGCTAAGCACCTTTAATATTCATTTCAAGCGGTAAAACGTTTGCTGGCTTGTAACTTTTATATAAAAAAACCATCCTTTTTGATAACACTTTTACTTATGACATTAACTTCAGTCATTAATTATATCATATGTAATTAAACACAGTGGGAATAAATCAAAGCTGTCAAAGTTATAAAATTCAAGTTCCTCGGCGAATCTAAGCCGAGCACTAACATGCCGTATACGAAATTTTGCCGATTTCGCTGATTTAGCTCATTTTATACAGGATATTTTGCAGTTAAAATACAGTATTTCCATAAGTTTTATTGCAAAATATGACTGATCATTTCAATAATAAACTATTAAATGAGCCGCTTTTTAAGTTTTATTTCGTTATTTTGCTTAATAGACCTGAAGCCGGTGATAGTTTTGTAAATATTACTATAATAGGTATAGAATATCACATATTTCTGGATCATTTTAAAGTCTAAACAGATCGAAAAAAAATGACATGTATTGCTGTAAAAACCACATACATAGTGTATGAGCCACTTTTTGCCACTCTCATACAAAAAATATTAGTAAAAAAACATTGAACTTAGTCAATTTTGAGAGAAAATGGGCTAGAAATTGCATTTGATTTCGGCAAATTGGAATACTCTTTCGTAAAATTTATGTGACATAAATACACTTTAGTTTATAATCAATCCGTTTCCTGAAAAACAAATCTTATTAATAATGATGATTCGGCATTAAACATCTTTTAAAGTAACCTAAATCTCGGATTATAATTCTTGACGCAAGCTTTAAAAGTATCTAATGTTTTAGTTTAAAATATTAATGAAATGAAAAGTTATATTGTGCAATGATACTTGTAGAAGTACTGTAATTTATTTGCAAAATCTCATGTGTTAAATCGGGTAAATAAGCAAAATCGGCAAAATTTCGTATACGGCCCCTTAATCGTCTTCCGAGCGCTATTTTGTCTCTTAAACTATTTTATTTCCTCATGATAATCTTTAATATTATTTAGGTTAGCATTACATTCACTCGCTTGTTACTTTTATATTAAGAAAAACTTTGATGACAATTTTACTCAAAACTTACATCAATTATATCATAGGTACGCAATTAAATACTTTGAAAATAAATCAAAGATCTCAAAGTGGTGAAGTTAAAGCTCCACAGTGAATCTCAACCGTGTCCTAACATTAATCGTCCGGAACCAATTTCTCTAATTATTCCCTTGCTGAAGTCTTTACTGAAATCCACTATTTTGTGTCTGTGTTCCCTTCTAAGTACAATGTAGCAAATATTTAATGGGTCGTGTCAGAATATTCACGACGACCCGTGTGGCGTAATGGTTACTATGCCGGACCGCTGATCGGAGGGTCCCGGGTTCGATTCCCCCGGCGAAGCAGAAATTTGAATGATGAGTTTAAAATTCTGTTCTCGGTCTGGGGGTTTGTGTTTCTGTCTTTGTATGTGTATGGTACCCACGACATGAGGTATATCTACCCTACAGTGGGGCTATGAGAGTGAAACGATATTTATTTATTTATTTATATTATCTATAAAAGTGTTTAGATCGGTAATGAAAAATGTTTAAAAATAATGGCAACATTTTCCAGTCAAAATGAACCATCTCTGTGGATGAAAGAGAATGAAAACGATTGGAACGCAAAATAGACAAATTATTAATAAATTTGGACAACGTACTCGCGTCGTGTCCAGCCTCAAAATACGGTACTAATTGACTATGTAACATAATGATTTACAACTATTTTTAAAATTCGAAAGAGCAAACATCAAAAATTTATACATCGGCGGATGAAATCAAAAACGTAATGTGTATCTCAACTTTTTAACTACTTATCGTAATTTCTTGAGTAAAAACAAAACTACTTACAACGGTATAAAATGTTGCCTTTTAACTTCTGTTTTTTACTGTAGAGACACCAAAAAAAAAACATTTAAAAGCTAAGGGGCGTGGTGCGGAAACGGCAGTTTCAACCATCGACAAAAGAAATTTACGAAATTTGTTCTAGATGGAAGTCGAAGACATTTTGTAATTCAATTGAAGCAAGTTTTTAATTAAATGTGCACGTGGAAATACAGGAGTTCTTTCAAAAATGATGAATGCTTTTGTCCTGGTGGATAATATTTCGTAAGTAGCTATTAAGTTACTATACCCGGGATAAGGTATTATTTTTCTATTGATATAAAACAGAAAGGTATTTAATACCTTTGGCTTCAAACACACTGAAAGAGATCAAGAATTGCCTGTATATTTATTCTATGTATTATCTAGAATAATTAAACAAGTCTAGTTGATACTTCGTGCATCAATCTGTCCACTTCCTTCAAATTATTGGTGGGTATCATTTATACGATATATGTATATGAGCCTCATATTTGCCCGTGTGGTCGACGTGTTTGGGCGACAAATCCTATCCTGTATCAGAAGCACCGGCAGACATTGTCGGTACCCTTAATGATTTAGTCCGTCGGGCTCTTGCCATAGCTTCAATACTGGTACTGACTGGTAGCTGGCTACTAGCGGCTCTAGACCACCTGGTTTATCTAGAAGCGATGGCAAGAGAGCTGATGGGATTACTTTGGTACCGTGGAATCTGGGCCGGCCTCTGGTACGGGATGTGACCTGTGTGGACACTTTGGCGCCATCACACTTGAGGATGTCCGCAGAAAAAGCTGGGTCCGCGGCCGATCCTGCCAAAAGTCTCAAGCGTCGAAAATATAGTAATTTATCTGACAATTACATATTTAGGTACTACGCTTGCAGTAGAGACGCTTGGGCCGTGGTCTTCTGCAGAGATGCGATTTATTTGAAATACTTCTATTTAAAATGCAAATACAAAATGCAAAATACCTATTTTGTATTTTGCATTTAAATGCCTTTTAGTAAAAAACATTTTGTATTTTATTTGAAATACCTTTCGAGACGTATTTTTCATTTTTAATATTCATTTCAAAATACAAAATACTTTGTGATTAAGTTTAGCCAAAAGTACCAGTCAAACAAAATGAAATGAACGAATGATATGACGCTTGTATTGCCGAATTTGACCGATAGAGGCGCCTGCTAGCAATGACAAATACTGACTATCGAAACCCCTGTCAGAGCCTGCTAGCATTGCGCGCCCTTTTTTCTTCAAACGAAAACGACGAACATTATTATATCTATGGCTGTGAAACGCAATGCCGTTGACGCCGACGACTCTTTATTATTTATGACAATTATTATTATTGTTAAAAAACGTAAAATAAAAAAGCGGCCAAGTGCAAGTCGGACTCGCCCATGAAGGTTTCCGTAGCAGCAAGTAACATAATATACTATAAATTAAATGTTTTTTATTTGAGTTGATTGAATGAACGGTAAATTGCGGTTTAAGATTTATGACATACCTATTAAAAAAACTACGTACTAGATCTCATTCAAACCAATTTTAGGTGGAAGTTTGCATGGTAATGTACACCATATAATTCTTTTAGTTTTGTCATTCTCTTATTTTGGAAGAAGGATTTTACCAATTTGAAAGTGTCTCTCGCGCAAACTACCTAAGTATTCAGTTTAGAAAAAAATGATGTTAGAAACTTCAGTATCATTTTTGAAGAACTATCCATAGATACCCCACACGTATGGGTCTGATAAAAAAAATTCGAGTTTCAGCTCAAAGTAAGGAGAACCCCCAAAATTTATTGTTTTTTTTTCCTATTTTTGTGTGAAAATCTTAATGCGTTTCACAGAATACATCTACTTACAAAGTTTCAACAGTATAGTTCTTAAAGTTTCGGAAAAAAGTGGCTGTGAGATACGGATGAACAGACAGACATGTGACGCATCTATAAGGGTTCCGTTTTTTGCCATTTGGCTAAGGAACCTTAAAAATTGATGTTATTTTTTTACTTTTTAGCAATACCCGTCCAGTTGTTATTAATAAAAGAAAAGTGTAATAATAATAAAATAAGAACTAGATGCACAATCAACCGAAATAAATGGCCACACAAAAGGCCGTCAGACGAGCGTTGCAAGCCCTCGATGTCAAGAAGTCGAACGGGCCAGATGATATCCCCGCGATCGTACTAAAGACGTGCGCTCCCGAGTTGGCTCCTGTCTTAACGTACTTATTCTCGCTTTCCTAAACCACAAGTAAAGTACCGTCTTCGTGGAAAGTAGCCCTAGTACACCCAATATTGAAAAAGGGTGACCGCAGTAACCCGTCCAATTACAGGCCCATTGCGATAACCTCCCTGCTCTCTAAGGTGATGGAGCGTGTTATAAACACGCAGCTCCTTCGGTACCTCGAGAAGCACCGGTTGATCAGCGATCATCAGTATGGCTTTCGCCAGGGCTGGTCGACCGGTGATCCCTTGGTGTATCTACCTCATACACCGCTGGGCTGAAGCCATCGAGGGTAACGGGGAGACTCTGGCAGTCAGCCAGGATATCGCAAAGGCCTTTAACCAGGTCTGGTACAGGGCCCTTCTCACGAAGCTTCCATCTTACGGTCTTCCCTTGAGGCTATGCAACTGGGAGCTTTATGTCTGAGCATCAGATTAAGGTCATTGTTGATGGATACTGCTCAGATATGAAGCCCATTAACGCCGGTGTTCCCCAAGGTTCAGACAGCACTGAGCACAGCATGAATACAGTAGGATTCATTCTGCATATCAATGATATGCAGCAACAATCACGCAGTATACATTGCTATGCAGATGATAGTACGGTGGACGCACTATACACCTGTCGAGCCAATGCCTCTCTGTCACAAGTGGAGGAAAGCAGAATTAAACTTGTGTCTGAAGTCGAGAACTTTCTAAAGCGAGTCTCGGAATAGGGTCGACTTAACCTTGACGAGTTTAACCTCACGAAGACACAAGTTTGCGCGTTTACCACTAAAAAACCCCATAATTATGTTATAGCGCTCAAGTTCCAGAGCACCGCGCTCACCGTTGAGAGTTGACATTACGAGTAAAGTGCAGTACCGGTGTCATTTGGAGTACAAAGCCAAACTGGCATCCATAAAGATTGGTGTCCTTCACTGTGGGGCAACTCCTAACGCTGTATAAGGCCCAGGTCAGACCCCACATGAAGTACTGCTCCCATCTCTGGGCAGGAGCACCAAAATACAAGCTACACCCATTTGACTCCGTTCAAAAGCGCGCAGTCCGAATCTGCGTGTTCTACAGAGTTTACTATGGTGACTGCTCCGAGGAACTTTTCAAAATGATGCCTAGGTACGTCACCATTTCATGAATATACCACCAGACGAAGGTTAAAGTTCCACGGGCACCACCTTGACTCGTGGCGGTCCTCTACAGTCCGCTTTGCATGCTCATTTTTACCACAGACGTGTAAGTTTATGGTACAACCTTCCAGCTGAGGCATTTCCAGTGGACTACGCCCCATGGGGTTCTTCAAGAAAACTGTAAAAAAACTCTCCTCCAAAGCCGGCAATGCTCGGGCCGCTCCTCTAGGGTTGCCGTGTCCATGGGCGACGGTGATCACTTAACACCACGCGGCTCGTCTGCCGCTACGGTTCTACGGTTTATTTATAAAAAAACACACAATTCACAAAATGGAGCCATGGCTTTCTTTTCGTTAGTCTAGTTTTTACATTATTTTTAGTGAGTATTATTATTACATGACAGAATTTATTGATACGCGTACTGATAAATATGACAAAAATTTCATGCATAAGGTGCAATGTTATTAGACGTTTTTGTGCAGCTCGGCATTGTGTTTGTATTTCTCATGATAAATACCTAAAATACTTAAATAAAAATATCTGAGATTTGGTCAAAAGGTATTTTATTTAAAAAGTATTTTGAAAATACCTATTTTGCATTTAGCATTTGAAATACAAAACGCAAAACTATTTGGTATTTTGTATTTGAAATAGTATAACTGAAAAGTATTTTGCATTTTGTATTTAAATGCTTTTATAAAACCATTTTGTACATCTCTGGTCTTCTGACATCAAAAAAATTATGTCAGAAATTTCGCACAAACTTGTACTGGCTTGTGGTAACCTAAGAGCTTGCGGTTACTTTAACCAAGCCTCGTACTAAGCAAAGAAACGCACCAAGCGACGTGTGTTTGTTGGTTTATTTCAGACAATGACGCAATGGATAAGTATAGGTAGTTATGTCAGCTATGCCGAAGGCTGCTGCTAATTCAGAAGTTGTTTGAGATGGATTTGCTTTCACTATTGCCTTCAATTCTTTGATATTTACTTGAGTATCAGGTTTTCAACGAGGCTCATTGTGTAAACCGAAATTTACAAAATGGAAACGTTGTATAAATCCCAGTAAATTGGGTGCACAATGCGAAAGATGCGGATAAAAATATAAAACTCGTATAAACTCAAAAAATTTATATAATTAAAGTAAATTGATAAAACAACATAATAAAAATCGCACAATATGGGTCAAAATAAAATCAGTGTTGTCTTCAATTATAATAAATTTAGTATAAGTAATATTAGTTATAGTTACTAACATTAAATTAACGTTTTAATACTGTCCTCCAAATTTGCACACCTAGAGGTAAATATGGCGAACTAATAAATGTACATAAAAGAACTTTTGTAATACCCATATTTACGCAAATAAATAATTTTCATTTTCATTTGTATTTCATTTTAATTAAAACCAAAAACGCACGGTTCGTTAAAACAATATTTTCTGGCTTTATTTCGAAATAAATTAGAATTTGGAATTCCTAATTAAACACAAGATGTTAGATTCTAATGTTGCCAGTATTAAATATCGATAATTTTATATGTAAGGACCTAATAATTATGTGCTAACAGTTAGTGTGTAACAGTAAAGTTACAGAAAAATGGAGCTTTTAAATTGGACTACATATTTCAGCCTTTTTGGAGTCGAGGTGATTGTGGAGACCGTGGAAACCAGATGCAGGAACTTTATGACAAAATTTGTCCAGGCGGCTAATTGAGTGTAGGTACCCGTAACCAAAAGGTCTGGCTTTTACCTCGGCCAATAAATATATAATTACCAACACTGTAATCAGCCCAAGCAATCATCATTCCCATTAATTCCTATCAGGAGCTCACTGATAGTAATTAGGATGCTGATTTTTTATATTAAATGTTTATTGTATTTATTTTCCCGTTCCTTTATTAATTTTAATACTGATAGACCTTTACTATATAGACAAATTTTAAACGATTCATTCTGTTTATTATTATTAACCTCCATTAACATTTTTACCATAAAGAAAGGAGGTTCTCTAGTCAAAATGTTTTTTTTAATGTTTAGCGATTTTAATAATTCTTTTTCTAATGGCTTAATAATGTGTAAGTACCTCTAAATCCTAAGCAAAGGGCATATCTTCTAATCTACTCTTTATTGTAATCTTCTATTTATCAGCTAATCGGCTCAATTTGCAGGCGATATTATCAGAGAGGCAACGAATTAAACACAAAGCATATTTAGGATTAACTATTCTAAGAGATTTCAAAGAGCTTTACAAATTGTCTAATAAAGTAGATATTCTTAAAAAGATAGTTACGAAATCTTCAAAGGAAAAAGCTGATCAATCATTAATATTGATAGAGATAAGTCCTATTACAAGTTTGAAGCTTTTATCATGTGTTAATTCTTTCGCAGTAATAAGATCTAGGTAGTTTTCTCAGGCACATTCTTTTAAAGAGTTAAATGTTGAACAAAATTATGCATTATTTTAATGCATATGAAATGAAATGAAATGAAATGAAATATTCTTTATTCACTGTACGGTTCCTTTACAAACTCTTAGTGAACGTTTATTTTTGTTCTGTCTGCTCTGGGTGCGCTTAGGCAATGCTGAGCTGAAGAAAAGAGCAGACGGAGAAAAACTTCAGCCCTGTTTTAAAATATGGGGTATACAATAGCTAGCTTTCTTACAGAGTAGCTATGTATCATAATATAAAGTAATTATTTGTTTTATGCACAATGAATACTCATAAGACAAGCTTCAGATAGATATCGATTTAAATATATTCCTCAAATGAAACGTGTTCATAGCTTAGAATAATATAGAATGAGTGTCTTCATACAAGCGCACTGTCAAAATTGAAGCACTAAATAGATTCACACAGATGTCACATCTGACTAACAAAATATTTTTATTTTCACCAAATTAACTATAAAATACTACAAAATATTGAAAACTTCACTGTGAAAAGTTATGTTATTAGATTTCTTTTGTTTTTCAAACGTGTTGTGATAGATATTTTAACCTTGAATACTGCGAAGCGGCCGGCGGCCCGGCGTCGGGTGCCATTAATATATAATCAATTAAAATGCTTCAATTTGGGCGCGCGAACTTGGTTTCTATAATGTAATTATTCTAAGGTTCATAGCTATTTATAAACACGTCATAAAACTATAGATGCTCAACCTAATATCAATAACAATATTACTTAACTTACTATTCTTCATCAACCTGCATTGGAGCATTTTGCAGCGTGGAAAAGAATTAAGCTCTAAGGCTCCAAAATTATTGAGAGACACCCGTAGCCAGCAGTGAGACTTAAAAAAGGAACTGAGGCCACGACTACTATTGACACCAATAAGTTTATTTATATAGCATTTATATAGCATAACATCACAACACTCGATACTCCACCAACCCGCACTGGAGCAGCGTGGTGAAGTAAGAGACCCATGCCCAGCAGTGGGACGTCAGAAGGGTTGCAGCCAACATCACAATGAGTATATTTTTCATTGCTTAAAAGAAAAGAAAAACACGATTTTTATTATGATGATTGCCTTCATAAAGTAGATTTAAGAGTTATTATAAATAATATTGTATGTTCGCATGCAGTTGCCTAGACTTTAGCGTCCACATATTATTATAAAGCCAGCGTTACTAGGGAGAAGCACATAGGGCTAAGTTACCCTAGCCATCCATGTTTTATTTTATAAAAGGTATTATGCCCTATGCACAGAAGTTTATCAAAAACGAAATATGTGTTAAAAGAAAAATAATTCTATCAATCGCTCGAAATAAGCTTTTAGAATATGCTTTAGGCAGGCATTGTACGATAAAGCCTGTGACGCGATAGTTCGCTGAAGCACACCACGTCAAAGCCACTCGATCAGTTAATTTGGTAATTTACGATACATGCAAATTCCGCGCGATTAGTAATTGTTTATCGCATTCTCGCTCCAAGTCCCCTTATTCAATGAATACTTATAATGATAAATTAGCTTCTTTGCTTTATAGAAAATTATTAGGTGGATCACAAATAACAATGCGTGAAATTAAACGTAAAGTAATATGTCCAACGCGTAAGGTATAAGGGCCTCTTTCACCACCTTTCGAGTTGCACTAATCATATGATAAACTGACCGGTACTCATAGCTTTTACTTGCCAATTAACTTTACATGGGACGTAACTAATCAACACTTTACTTGGATATGGTGAACGAGGCCTTTTACGATATGTAGTTTTATTTAAACGATGCAGCGGACAATCACACAAGACACAAAGTTTTAAATTACTGCAACAGCTTAGCTTATCTACGCTTATTATAAGGCAACACTAGACGCTTTTCTGACGCAGGAGCATTGCTAACTCTAGCTAACTTGTATTCCTTATTTAAAAGATTCTATTATTTTTTTTACATTATATCAAATTTATCATCAAAAGCTTATGGACTTTGGAGGCTTTGTACGATAAAGCCTGCCTAAAGCATGACGTGATAGTTCACTGAACCGCGTCAAAGCGATTCGATCAGCTAACAATGTTGTGGCCAATTTACGATACATGCAAATTCCTCGTGATTAGCATGAGTTTATTACGTTCTCGTTCCATGCACCCGCTTATTCAATAGCAGTAGCAAATTAGCTTCTGTTATTGTAACATAATTATAGATTTTTTTTCAATAAGTAATAAATACTAAATCGCACACTAACATGTCCATCTTGAAACGTATTTAATATAAATTTAACACGTTTTAGTATTAAATACGTAACTAAATGTAAGTGATGCCATAGGCAAACCCTGTAGTTGTTAAGTGAGCGCAACAGCCCACAATAAAATCTACGCAAAATCTAAATCATGATTTGAGTAGTTTTTCATGCAGAAGCGCTGCTAATCCTACCTAAACTGCTTATTATATTTTACCGACTGCCGAGTTTTTTTTTCAGTGTGTAACAAGTTCATATTCAACTAATATAATTGTTTGCTGAAGTATATCCAGTAAATAAAAATCACGAAAATAGACTAGGTTGGTAGAACTTGCATGATAAAACTAAAGAATTACCAAAACCAAAAACAATAATTATTGTGGAGGATAAAAAGATAATACACTATAAAATAATTGTCTTTTGGTATATGCTTTAGGCTGGGTTTTGTATGACAAAGCCTGTAATGCGATAGATCGTTGAAGCGCACCGCGTCAAAGCGATTCGATCTGCTAATGTTGTGGCCAATTTGCGAGGCAAGCATTTCTCGCGCGAGTTTACGCATTCTCGCGCAGCACCAGCTCATTGAAAACACATAGTGACAAATTAACTTCTGTTGCTACTTAAGTTGCTTTTATTCTTATCAACTAAAAATAATTCGTTCAATTACATATATTTGTGCCACAACCATAACACCAGTTTGGTTTTGTTGGTGCAGTTTTGTTCTCTGGTTTCGCTGAGGACTACTAAAACCTTAAAACAAATAGAAAAACGTTGTGTTTGTTATTAACATTATTTATAACAAGCGCTTATAATAATTAGTCAAAAGCTATTGGGTTATGATTTAAGCAGGATACTGTACAAAGCCTATTGTATAGATTTTGGATAATGCTTTAAGCAGGGTTTAGGGTGAGAAAGTCTGTGATGCGATAGTTCGCTGAATCGCACCACGTCAAAGAGATTCGATCAGCTAATAATGTTGTGGCCAATTTACGATACATGCAAATTCCACATGATTAGTGTAGTGTTTGTAGTAAACTATAACTATTGAAATAGCTATAAACACTGTCTCGTGCTCATGGTGTGGCGGGGCGTGCAGCGTTAGTACCGTGCGAACCGGGGGTGAGAGCGGGCGTGTCGCCTGCGCACATCGAGTGACCGAGCCAGTGCCATCGAATGTATTATATATTCATTTGAACGTTACAAATGGCGACGAGTATAAATCCTACCAGTATATATATTATTTTTTTTCCCTCCTGGACATTGAAATAATAAAAAGGGGAAGGAAACAAGGAAGTGGAAAAAATTGTAAGTAAACATAAAATACAGTCATTGGATTGTTGGTTTATAACTGGAAGAATCATAACGGGAGTAAGTCCATTATTTACATTATATTCAAAAAAATTAACTAAAAAAGCTTATTTATCTAAAACTAAAAGACAATTTCAATTTCAATACATAATTGTCGTGACATAATTAACTTTCTTTTTGTTATACACTGTCATTATGTATTAAGTATAAAACCGGTGTACGTTACCCATAAAATACCTATTAACTTTAAAATGACGATTTGTTTACAATATTTATTTTTAAAGTGTTTGGATTTGAAAATTTACCAATTTGTTAAAAGAATTTCAGTGTATGGCTCACAAAAGAAACCCACATAGTTACTATTCAAGAGAATGATCTTATTTCTAACCGGTATAAAAAGTATTTCAGGAATTGTATGGAATAACACCTGACAAGTTTAATTATATGAATATTGCAAGTAAGTAAGTAAATCTATGTATTTTCTTCTGGTTGGTTGGATATAAAAATAATTACATATATCGTTCAAGTTACTGGTATCATTATGAGTTGGTTTCGTGAATGTGTTAATAATTAATTTACATGAATGTCGTACTACTAACTAAATACCTACAACATTCATGAGAGATCTAATTCGTCTTACAGCTATTTTGTGGGATATTTGTACAGTACACAGCACAGCAGCAGTGAATATAGGTCGTAAATATATAATATATATTGTTTGATTCAATCAGTAAGACTAGACGAATACATTCTAACCTTTAACTGGTACGTAAGTCGATGTACCTTTGAGTGAATAAATGATGTAAATAAACTTTTAGAATCACTATAATTATTCATCATTAATTATCACCAATCAATATGGTAATGCGTTATATATAAGCTTACAAATTACACATACCTAACTCATAAAGAAACAATATAATGTTATAACGATCTATATACAAATTAGATTGTGGTTTTTGGTTAAACGTGAATTCATAACATTCATAACATGTAGGTATAACAATATTAAAATATCGTTTACGATATTATATATAATTAATATTCGATATCACGGGTAAGAAACGGTATGGTGACTAGCTTTTGAACATTAAACACCTGCTAAAATAAATATTAGGGTGTACGAAATTACAAAATTTTAATGATCAGCAATAAGAAATGGAGAATCATTCTTCATACTAATATTGCAGGCGCGAAAGATTGTAGGTATGGATGTTTGTTGCTCTTTCATGTAGGAGCGACTGATTGGATTTAAGTGAAACTTTACAATAATATAGCTTATGCAACGGAATAAAATATAAGCTACAATTTATAAAGATGTTTTGTGAATTGCCCAAAGTATAACAATGGGTGACAGGAGGGTAAGAAAAGTCTACCATCTATTCTGGTGTGCGCTGCCAAAGCCGCTGGAGTTGTACATGTGTGGTGTGTGATGGATGTGTTGTCTTGGATGGTCCTGCAAGGAAGCCCGCACAGTGTATCTCATGTGTAGGCCAATGTGGCCAAAGTGTGTAAGCCATTATAGCCAAAATAGTGAACCAACACTAAATAAAAAATTGATAATTTACTAACCTTTTCTAACGCGGGTGAAATCTCTAGTTAAATTATAATCAGAGAAACCTTTGAGGCAGGTTTTAAAATAACTACTCATACTATTATTGTATTCGTATTAAAGAATAAAGCTAAATCGTGAAATGCAATTAGAAATTTAATAGAATGAAAGATGTACAGAGTTCATATACATGTTCATATACAAAGCATACGCTTTAATAAATTAAACTTAACAAAAGTTCATCAGTTAAAGTTTCATATTACTATAAAGTTTTTATATTAACTATGATGAGTCTTTACAGGCACTAAATAGGCTATAATGCACCTACGTATACGTGAGTAGATTGGTGAAAGATAATATCTCAAAAGGCACCTTGAAGATTGTCAGCGGAGATCGGTGGTTATTAAAATCTTAATACCTATACTGACTGTCAAGGGCGGTAAGTGGAAATCTGTAATGAATACCATTTATCACAAGGTAATATGATAAAAACATTTCCCTTAGTGGTGGAGACGTTGATGGTGTCGATGGTATTTTACTGTATGTCTTAAGCGGACATAGCAACAATGTCATAAATCAAAACTGGTTTTCGGAAAAGATGAAAGCGGACAGTGCTGAGTGAGTGAGTGTTCTGTTAGCTCGTACTGATTAGGTGCTAATCACAAGAAGCTATTAAGTAAAGGATAATAGCAGGGAACTGTATTGTCAGTTGATTAACTCTTTAAATTAGTGCAATGGTTATTGACAAATGTCTTCAAACTCATAATCTAATGTGGGTATAAAATTCTTCTGTCACAGTTTGTGTTTATTAAGTACTCCTCCGGAACGGTTTGACGGATTTTGGTGAGGTTTAATATGTAATATATACCTATATTCAGTAGGTATGAGAATATGTTTATAACAGATTTTATACCCCTAATTGTTGAGGGTAGCCCGCCCCAGACATTTTGACGTGGTGCGGGGTCAGCTGGTAAATAAATAAATAAATAACTACACCTTTATTCAAATGATTTATTCATAACATAATATACCTAGCTGAAATTCTAAAAAGATATCTGTTAACAAACAATGAAAAATTTTGAATAGTTTATTGATTTTATTTGTATTAAATCAATCAAATTTTCGGAAATATGTATAAAATACAAAATTTGTCTAGAAACAAATGATTTGTATAATATTACCCAAGGCAATAATAGTACAAAGTATTCTCAAACTAAATAAATGTATGAGATTCAAGGTAATACCTATTTATCAATAGCGCATTAGATAAAACACTCTCAAAATATTTAAAGCTTGTTCATAAAAAATAAAAAAATAAAATAGTACAAAGTATTCTCATAACTAAATAAATGTATGAGATTCAAGGTAACAAAGGTAATACCTATTTACATATCAATAGGGCATTAGATAAGGCACAGTCAAAATATTTAAATCTTGTTAGAAATTCTGGAATTTAAGCGAAAAACTAATATACGTTTTGGTTATGATGTTACGAGTTTGATACAGTATGCGAGTTAATTGTTTACATTTGTTACTAGTTGGTTAAGCTAGGTAGCTTAACTCGTTAGGTACTCGCACACGGCAAAGTAACGACAGTCAATAAGCCGTTTATTCTTCGCGTGCAGTTTGGTATACGCCCGTACAGTGTCTTGTTGTTGAGAATTATTGTGGTTCGGAAATTGAATGGAGATTGAATGGAAGGATTTGAAAACAACTCATTTTAGAATAGAATAGAATAGAAAAATGTTTCTTTCTTCTTAAAACTACAAAATGCATACAATAAAAATATAATATAGGGTCACAAACATAACAGTGGCATTGTTGTAGTCTATTTGAGAAAAAGGACTGCACTCAGCCTGCTTGCAGCCAAAGACTACAACACTGATTTTCAGTGTAGCCTGTTGGTATTCACGTAGTTCAAACAGCGAGTGAGCATTATGACTGTAAATAACTTAATTATACAGAATCAATTACAGTTTACTATATGCTTAAATTTAATATCTGATAAGTCTAAATAAAAGATATTTATTATTTATCTGAAACAAACAGGGCAGTTTAGTTATGGGGTACAGGGTTTTTTTATTGCTTTTAGTTTGTAAACCACTATTGTAGTTTATTTTGGGTATACAGTAAATAAAGTTTAAATCTTGTTCCACTAAAGGTACAATATACTAATGATTGATTTGGAACTTATATTCCAATGTAGCAGTGTCGGGATCATTGCCGGAGCCACCGCCAGGGGGGCAAACGGAGTATACCCGTAAAAATAAAATAATATGGGGTCGATTCTACAAAATTAAAGATTATCTAAATGCTAATATGTAATATTGTGCGTAGTTTTCTTACACGTAGTATTGTGGTGAATATCTCTGTGCTGCCTATGGTTGTGTAAGTAGGCAAGTATTTAAAGAAACATCTGAGAAAGAACAAAGTGCGCATACAGTTGCGCGCATGGGTGTTATAATACCGTTGTAATGTAGAGTGCGTTTGTTGTCCCCTTTTGCAAGGGTCCACTTAGCGGAATCCAAATCGCCAAGCGCAGTCGCTATGGCCCAGTTTATTTGCTGTAGTTGTAGAAGTATTTCTTCTTGTCGCTGGGCAGAGACCGTTTCGATTTCACTTGTGGAGCTGGGCTGCGTGCCTTGGTTGCGGCTGCCCATGGTTCTCTACAGTTTTCCCGAATTGTTTGATACGGTAGGCCCGTTCCGAACCTACTGCTTGCGTTGTGTGTACGTGTGGTTATGTAAGTCGTGAACAAAAGCCGCGATCTTGTCACCGATGGTGGACTTGGTACCTGTTTACGCGTTTTGAGGTTTGCTGTGCGACGCTTGGTTGGCGGGATCTGGGTGTACAAAGTCGTAACAACACCATTGTTGTTTATAATAAAACACCCCCCATTAAATTTGAAAACATTGCTTGGTACAAAGGTGCCCCCATTAAATTGGAAAACTTGGTACAAAGATACCTCCATTAAATTGGAAATTTGTGGTACAAAGGTACCTCCATTAAATTGGAAATTTGTGGTACAAAGGTACCTCCATTAAATTGGAAATATGTGGTACAAAGGTACCTCCATTAAATTGGAAATATGTGGTACAAAGGTACCTCCATTAAATTGGAAAACTTGGTACAAAGATACCTCCATTAAATTGGAAATTTGTGGTACAAAGGTACCTCCATTAAATTGGAAATTTGTGGTACAAAGGTACCTCCATTAAATTGGAAATATGTGGTACAAAGGTACCTCCATTAATTTGGAAATATTTGGTACAAAGGTACCTCCATTAAATTGGAAATGCATGGTACAAAAGTACCCCCATTAAATTGGAAATATTCTGTACAAATTTACCCCATTAAGAATTAAGAAAAAAAAGAAGAATTAAGAAAGTAAGATTACAGAAGACGTAAGGCGTGGGACTCGGATTAGAATGAAGAAGACAAAGGATTATGGAGGTAGAAGACGTAAGGCGTGGGACTCGGATTTGAATGAAAAAGACAAGGGATTATGGAGGTAGAAGATGTAAGACATTAGACTCGGATTTGAATGAAGAAGACAAGGGGTATATAAAAAGAATAGAAGGCTAATGGGAAGCTGTAGGTGAAGATTGAGTGAAACTGGAAATCTTGAAAACAATTTAATGAGATTTTGAACGGATCAAACAAATTTAATAATTATTCATTGGGAGTATGTTTACTTACAAAGTAAAAATAATAAAGTTTTTGATAAGAAAGGGATGTAGTGTTTGTAGTAAACTATAACTATTGAAATAGCTATAAACACTGTCTCGTGCTCATGGTGTGGCGGGGCGTGCAGCGTTAGTACCGTGCGAACCGGGGGTGAGAGCGGGCGTGTCGCCTGCGCACATCGAGTGACCGAGCCAGTGCCATCGAATGTATTATATATTCATTTGAACGTTACAATTAGTATGAGTTTATTACGTTCACGTTCCATGCACCTGCTTATTCTATATACGCAGTGACAAATTAGCATTTGTTGTATTTGTTGCAGTATGTGATTAGCTCATAATTTCTATTGTTTATTTTTTTGAAACAAACGATTAGAAAATAAATTTTATTTCCTTTTATTGTAAGTAAGGCATATTTTTATGAATGCAGAAAAATACAGGCCGGCCAGAAAAATAATGTCCGAATTTGTTATTAAATGTATATCTTATCAAGTTTAAGTTTTAACGTTTGTCGCATATTTTTTCAGAATGTGTCAATACATATTCTGAAAAAAAGCGTCTTTTTTTATCTAGACCAATGTAATGGCCAATATGAAATATATTTATTTACAACTTTATTTTGCTTGGTATACTGCAATCCAAATAAAGATTTCAATCCTACATATTATTATGTAAGTAATCTATGGTACTTCTATTTTTGGGAAGGAGAAATACTAAATTACTTACGCCTGATACCCATTATGATTTCTTGACGTTACCAATGCCCTTTCGTTATATGCGAAGTTAAATATTCAAAGTAATTGTCATGCTAAATAGCTTTAACAGTTAGTTAAAGATACACTTTAGTTTTAAATGGTTTTGCGGATTTTCACTCGCTTCGCTGATTTACATTACAGATAAAAGCAAAAATGAAATGAAGTCTCTCTTATCCTGTCCTATTTCTCGGTGTGGCATAATATTTCAAAATGCTGTTTAAACATGGTTTTCAGAAACAGTTTCACTCCATAAATTTATAGCTAAGTAGTAAATTAGTGAATTTAGCGTGCAAGTGGCGGATTACTCGCACCCAGGAAGTCTTGTCAGAGATCATCTCTAATTAAATTACGACCCAACTCGCGTTTACACAATACAACCACAATATTATGCAATTATAATAACTCCTTCTAGATAATATTTATAGAAGCACTGAAAGACAACTAATTAAACCGGATACTCATGCCAAAACTTTGGTTTGATTTCGGTGCATCTCTTCAAAATTTCCTTCTTTCATTCTTCGCAATCTTCTGTATTGGCTGGCTGCAACCCTTTTTTGCGTCCCACTGCTGAGCACTGTTCTCTCTTTTTTATTATTAGGGAGGCCTGGAGGTTACTCCACCACGCTGCTCCAATGCGAGTTAGTGGAAATGCAGGTTAGTGGCCAACCCGTTGTCGGATGTTTTCAAACCGCCCCTAAGGCCTCCGACAAGGTTTAAAGACCATTATATATCGATAACAACCGAAACCGACGGCTTAAAGTGCCCTCCGAAGCACTTAAATGCGCATGTTTTTTATTGCCACTAGCAGTCATCCATCTCATACCTGACCGCGCCCGTTTGGATTAACTGCGTAGATCGCTTACGTTCTACGCTAGCTGCCGAGCCATGCGCGAGTCATTCTTCTGTTTAGATTTTTGCTTTCATGATTAAGTTTTTGTTTAATTTACGACACATCGCTTTAACACGATAAAATGACATGATATCAGTAGTAACTATGTATAACTACCCTTAAATGTAGTGTATTAGTTATCATCTTATTAGATAGTTAAAACACTCTATTTTTAACCAACTATGATCGGAGGAGGTTTTTAATTCGACCAATCAAAACTTTTTACTCGTACATAGTAGTCTGATTATAATTATTATTGTAATTGAACATCTTTTGTATGAATTTTGGGTTTAAAAATTCAAAACTCATATGAGCATTCGTAAACTAATTTAAAGACGGTGTTCATTCAGTAGGCCATTTTTATTAAAATTATCAAATGCGTATTAGCTATAATATTTTTACTTTTTAAAGTTTTTTTTAATTTATTATCTAAAATTTAGAATGCCAAAATACAATATTTAAATACCAACTCAACACAGCGTCTGTAGTTTGTACTGGCTTAGTCTAACAATCTAGTTTACAAGGGAGACCACGGACGAGTAAAAAAAGTAAGGACTCCGCGTCACCTACATAAAAAATGAAGCACCCAAAATAAGCCAGCAACGTGTAAATATACACACGCACACACTCACATAAAGATAAGCCGATCGGCCGCCATTACGCTCTCTACCATCGTTTGTAGCAGTGCAATTTGTTCGCGTATTAAAAATTGAAATAATGCCGTCGTGTGTCGTTAAATGGTGCAAAAATAATGCCACATTACAAAAAAAGTACCAATGAATTACCTTTCACAAATAAGCCACTTCTTATTATATAATTTTCTGCTTTTTCTTTAAATACTAAAAATAACAATATTTGGAACACAAAACCTCCAGTAAACATGAGTTGCCCGTGTCAGTGTGGCCAGGAAATAAATAGGGACTTTATCCGAAAAATTGGGTAACCTAATCCATAATGTTCTTAGTAGATAATGTTGTGTTTGAATAATTGAAATGAAATGAAAAACATTTACTGATGACTGTTTACAAAAAAATTAGGTGTTTGCGTTTAACAATAGTATTTAAACAGACTACCTTACTCAGGCATCCAATAATCACTAAATGAAACTAAAGTTATTTATTTATTAAATTAATTACAATTGTAACTTAATTTAAATTTTAAGTTTATTTTAATCGGCCATATTGTCTTCATTTTATTTGTAGGTTTCCTTGAAGCATGGAAAAATGACTGGATATGAATAATAAGGAACTGTAAAGGTCAAGAAGATTGGATCTCATCCATGAGCTAAGGGATGTCTGGTTCATGCGTCAAGCTCGTGAACGGGGCACTATTAGGCTTCTTTTGACAGTTGAAGCCTCTAAAATTACCATATATGGTCATTCAACTGCCAAATGAAGCCCTTACCCATATTTTATGCGCGGTAGCCCTGAATGTGCCGTTAGTAGAGATCATCTGTCTTAACGCGGCGCTTACGATATAATTTTATTTAAAACTAGCTGTGCCCGCGACGTCGTCCGCGTGTATAAAGACTTTTATAAAATGGATTGATTAAAAATTAAAGATTATTTATTTGCATTGAATAAGTAGTAGGTAGATTATTCTTACATATAGTGAAATCACTTATAATACAATGTTCATATGTTCAGAAGAAACCTAATGTATTTTTTCTAAATCCTTCAAACCTAAAACAGTAAGGAATGCTTACTGTACTGATCTTACTATCCACTTTTCTCACGTTTCGCTTTTCTCGCGCAATCAGATTATCTTTACAAATATGTACCTCGTTTATTAAAGTTAAGAGATACTGCTGTACCCGTGGCTTCATCTATGTTAAAAATAGTATCTTTAGTAAATTGGGAGAATTTATACTGCAAAGAATGTATAAACTCATTCTATATTATTATTTTTCAACCTTTTTTATGTCCCACTGCTGGGCACAGGTCTCCTCGCACAATTGGGAGGGATTTAGGCCATAGTCCACCACGCTGGCCAAGTGCGGATTGGTGAACGTCATGCTTTCGAGAAATTATGAATTTCTCTCAGGCATGCACGGCAATGGAGAACATCGTAATCAATGAATTATCACGATATTTTCCATCACCGTGGAGCAGCGATAAATTCGCACATAACAAATTTCTTTGTCAGAGGTGCGAGCCGAGGATTTGAACCTGGGATCGGTCGCTATATACATAGCTTTAACCTACTGCAGAAAAGAGGTGCACTATACAACTACTTGTAGTTGGGAGATAAAATTTCTAAACAAACACGTGCTTAGGATTAAACAATACGAAAAATAATTGTAAGGTCAATTAATAAACTATAGGTTTAAAACTTGCGGACAGCAGTTTGGTCATAAGTCATAACTCATATAACATTGTGAAAACTAAAGCAGAAGGCAGGGTCTCTACACAGTGTGCTATCTGTATTTGGAAATAAAGAATATTTTTATAAAGAATCTTTAAAGAATCCTTAATATCTCCATCAATCAACGTGTGTGGATGAGCCCTCAGCCCGTACGCAATAAAGAGACGCAAAAAATGAGTTAAGTTATCATTGGTCCAATTAACAATGTTCAGCATCATACGTATACCTACCCAACGATGGGACAACCCGCGTGTCGCAATGTTTACCATGCCGGACTGGTAATCGAACTGTCCCGGGTTAGAATCCGGGCGAAGCAGAAATTTCAATGATGAGTTTAAACTGTTCTCGGTCTGGGTGGTTGTGTTTCTGTCTCTATGTGTGTTCATGGCACCCACGACACAGGGTATATCTACCCTAATGTGAGGCTATACGTGTAAAATGTTATTTTTTATTTTTTTTACACTATGTACTTACTTTTATTAGACTTAAGGCTTTTATTTGAAATTATCTCCATCGAATCCCTTTGTAGAAGAAATGAATATTGCTCAATAACGCCATCTACCGTATGACATGTAAACTTTGTGGTTGATAAATCGAATGTCAAATTACCAAATAGGTAGATATTGAGATTAACAGTTGGTTCACTAAAAGTTTAACTATTCGTCACCTAGATGTCTGCAGTAGTCTCGTTTTGTTAAGGCTTTGTACATTCTGTATGAAGGTTTAGATTCCGTATCTTACAACCTTAATGCTGGATGCATTGTGATTGTAAGATTTGGATTTCGGTTCATCGGAGCTAGAGGCCTCCTCAATATTGGGAGAGCTCCATGCTGTTACCGAAACTTTCATACAAATTCCCCAAAGTGCCTTTTCAGTTTATGTCGCGTATTGTGTAAATGAACATAACTTTTTTGTTTATCACCCGATTGATATGAAATACACACTAATGTTACGGAAATTCATTCAACAATATATCAGTAAACACATCATTCAAAGAAGGGAAAAGAATTTGAGAATGAAATATTAAGTTAAGGTTAATTATTGTACGCTTGAGATACCAACTTTCGAATCCATTTTATTTGCTATTGGGGGGTAGTTTTGAAAAAAGCTTAAATAGAATTCTTACTATGTTAGTAAAGATTACAAATACAAAATTATAAGTATATTACTCTGCACAAAAATAATCTGTACATCAAGTTTCGACACTCAATTTTCAAAGAGTTTCAAAGAAAATTGACATTTAAAGGGTGAAGTTGTTTTATTTTGGTTAAAAAATATTTATACCAAATTTCAAGAAAATCTATTGAAAAAATCCAAGTTTTCCATACAAATTTTCATCGCTCATTTCACACCCTTAAAGGGTGATTTTTAAAATTATCTATAGCCTAAATGTTAGCGAGGACCAATATATATAAAACAAAAAAGTTTCATCAAAATCCGTCCAGTAGTTTTTGCGTGAAAAGCTAACAACAGACAGACAGACAGACAGACAGACAATAATTTCAAAACTTATATTTTTAGCTTCTGTTACTTATAAAAAGACCCCTAGAAGTATTTTTTTAAATTTATATGCAATGTACAGAATTGAACCTGCTTACAGTTTTATTATATGTATAGATAAATGATTACTGACTTGTCTGTACGTACAAGCTGTACAGCACAGCAGCACCAGAAGTATTGAGTAATCTGTAATTCGTGAAATTTTGTAGTTTATGTCCTGTCCTGTATAATAACTATTTAATTTCTTTGCTACCTAGTTGAAATTTTTTAATGTTATGTAAAAAAATTTTTTTACCTTTATATAGTAATACATATTATTATAACGTATTTATTTTAATATTTTCTTTTGTGATGGAAAGTGACCTTACTTACGTGGTCATTTTCACGTGTATTTACTTTGCAAATAAATCACTCAATCGCACATAGTATTTATTTCTCTGAAATCAACTTCCTTATTTATAACACGTAAATAGCAAACAAGCAAAGTAATAAAATTCGTAAGTACTTTTTTATTGAGACAAAACAAACATACTGAAACCTAACCAATAGAATTATAGGTATGTAATTTATATAGCCATTCTGATATCAGGTTGGCGGCTCACTTTCTTTTAATTTTAACCGTGGTATTTAAAAGGCACATTACTACAAACTTACGCACATTGTTCACAAGCATAAACCAGTACCATTTGAAGACTAATACCTGCCACTCTCAAACACACAATGAAGGGGAAAATATCTGTGCTAACTGGTATCCCCGTAAGGCACACATTTACAGCATAAAAGTTGCTTCACTTGCTAGTATCGCGGTGCGGAGTCCTTACTTTTTTTACTCGTCCGTGAGGGAGACTTATAAAGTTATATTATCAGACTCAGTCTCTGGATTTATGGGAACACCGAGGATGTATACGGCAGCACACGTAGGAAGCTCATTAGACGAAAAAATTTAAAAACTACTTGTTCAAAACTGCATAACAACGTTTTTAATCTACAATTGCATTTATTGACGTTTGAGGGCGAATGGAAACTCGCAATAAGCGATGTTAAGTTTTATGACGATAACGAAATTTAAACGTAAACAAAATAAAGACTAAAAATAATAAATTATTTGGATATGTATTATTGAGTAATTTATCTTAATAAAACAATGTTAATAGTAAAAATGCTTATTTATTAACAAAGGGTAAAATAATATGTCAAATATAAAGTAAGTTCTTTGTTGACTCATTATTTTAGTGATTAAATTGACAACTGTTAATTAAATTATTTATATTATGCTTAGCTGGTAAATTCAGACAAAGAAGGCCGTAAAAAGTTGAATAATTCGTTGGCTTGTCTTGGCAGTACAAAGTGGTAAAAATATAAAGCATAATATGCAAGACTTATCGCTAAAGCGTTTATGATTATAATGTAAGGCTTAGGGCCTAGTTTACCATCTCCAAGTAAAGTGCTGATTAGTTACGTCCCAAGTAAAGTTAATTGGCAAGTAAAAGCTATGAATACGGATCAGTTTATCATATGATTAGTGCTACTCGAACATCGTTAAATTGAAATTAAAGTTTCGGGTGACTCTAACCGACAATTAGCGTACTTTTCACTTTACTTGAAGGTGGTGAAAGAGGCCCTAAGCAATGTTCCGACAAACGTTCAAAGGAGTGTTGTGCAAAGTAGGTCAGCAACTGAACAAGGCGCGATACAAGGACTTGACGCTGACACAAAAGATCCCTCGGGCTGAAGGGTCCCATAAGATTACGGGCTGGAATTTCTATGGCATAGCAATAGCTCTCAGGATGATGAGCAGATAAGATAGTGCTGTGAGCATGTTTATTTTCGCCGTCAATCAGTTTTTTAATGTGCGTTTTTATATAACTGAGCCTGCTTGGCTGCAACCCTTTTGACGTGATAACGTCTTTAAAATCGTTTTAGTCGGGTGACATGTTCAGAAACTTGTGTCACACCAAAACCTCACGAGCGCGATCGCAGGTATAACGAGAGAGAGACGGACCGATCTCCCGTCTCATCTCGAGCGCTGCCAGTCATTCCGTGAAACTTGTCACGCGGAACCCTCACGAGCGGAGGCTGGCATAGCGTTCGAGTGAGTGGACCGATCTTCCGTCTCTCTCACTCTAGCGGCATACAAACGAATGGAGATTTTCTCGTGCGGACGTTATCACGTAAACATCTCGATCAACAACTTTACAAACAATTTGCCGTTTTTTTTTTGCAACCCACTGCTGGGCACGGGTCTCTCCCCCTTAATGGTCTGAATGTCTCCCCCTGAAGCTTACTCCACCACCCTGCTCCAATGCGGGTTAGTGGACATGTGGGTTAGTGGCCAACCCGCTGTAGGATGATTTCAAACCGCCCATAAGGCCTCCGATAAGATTAAACGACTGTTACGAGTATCTCGATAGATACTGGGACCGACGGCTTAACGTGCCCTCCGAAACACGGAAACGCGCATGAAATTTTTTGCCACTAATGGTCACCCATCTCACACCCGACCGCGCCCGTTGTGTTAGATTAGACCTCTTGCGTTATACGCTAGCCGCCGAGCCATGCGCGCTTCTGCCTGCAAAAGAGAAGCCTGCCGCTTAGTGCTGTTTTTTTCCAACGAACATCGACTGAAATACTCTGATAAATTTTTTCTTACAAAATATTATAAGTAAAGTGAAATCAGTAATCATAATAATATGATAACTGTCAATTCGTATAGCCAGAATTTGTTATGTGCATAATGTTTGAATGTGTTGTTGAAAGGATTTTACATCGCTTTTTCTGTCACCTGAACATTTTTTAACAAATGGGCACCTTATAAGCACATATTTCTTATACCTTTTTTTTGTATCGGGGGGAAACCTTCAAAAGGTACCCGACACCTTGGGAGAGGATACCGGGTCATGTGGGATTAACCCCACTAAAACCCCCTCGGTGGCCTGCCTCTGCGTTTGTGAGGACTCCGGGATCTCCATAGGAACGCACCGGTGTCCTCCACGCGCGGCGCCCCATAACGGGCCCATCTTCGGGAGAGCAGATGTGCTCTCCTGCACCTTCAGGTGTTCACGGCGGCATGCGGCCACGCATACACCGCCGTCCCTCCCGGGGCTGCTGGCTGGACGGGTCAAGCTCCCACTCTCACCGTCCGCATCCCCGGAAGCCCCCTTTTAGTCGCCTATTACGATCAGGCAGGAGATACCGTAGCTCTATTCTTAATCCCGAAGCTACAGGGACTATATTTCTTATACCTACCATTTTTTAAATCCTGAATAGATTTTTTATTTTATAATTTCTAAATAGTGATATAATAAATAACTCAAAAGTTATCTTACTATCCTACTAATATTATAAATGCGAAAGTAAGTTTGTTTGTTACTCTTTCACGCGAAAATTACTCAACCGATCTTGATGAAACTTTGTACATATCTTGGAATTATCAGAAGTAAAATATATAATATAGGATACTTTAAAAAAATTAACGGGGGTGAAACCGAACCAGTGAAATTTTGAATTTAATTTGCCCTTTTTTATTGTTCACTTCAGTTCGTTATTTCATAGTATAGTCTAAATAGGTGACACTAAATTAAATAAATGATAGGTATGGTAGGATGTAAAGCTACAAAAAAACTTAAAGCTAGATTTGAGACAAAACTATTTGTACAAAGTAACTACAAGTGTTTTAGTTATTATGTACTGCTCTACTGAACAGCAATTCCAATGTGCTTACCCCTTGTAGCCAATTTTCCACAATTTAAAATAGAATTTTATAGAAAATATAAATCCCGGAAACTTGTGCATTTGACGATGGGTTAAAAATTACTAACATTAAATCTATATAGGTATATAAAGATCAAGAGTTTGTTTGTTTGAACGCGCTAATCTCAGGAACTACAGGTTCGAATTGAAAAAAGTATTTTTATGTTGGATAGTCTATTTATAGAGGAAGGCTTTAGACTATTACCTAAACATTACGCTGCGACCGATAGGATCGAAGCATCAGTGAAAATGTTGCAAAAACGGGGAAAATCTATACGATTAGCTGTCACGTGTGCCCATTATGGACCCATAGCCATACTGTTATCTCAATTATATAAGTACTTTAAAAAAAAAAGGTACAGGTAAAGAGTGCTGCTGGGAGTTTTTTCCGCCGCCTTTTTTCTCTCAGCTCAACATCTAGCCCAAACGGGCACCTAAAGGCGATGAACGGGAATAATTACATTCATTAAGCGAATATTTTGTATTCATAATTTGAAATAAATATTTTTGTATTTTGAATTTTTTTGACTAATATATAAAGCTGAACAGTTTGTTTGTTTGAGTCCATTTATTGGGGAAGGCTATGACTAAGTACACGCGAATGAAGTCGCGGGCGGCCGCTAGTAATGTATATTTCATTTAATTCAATGCTTTAAATTAAATGTTTTATAAAAATTTCCTTAACCCAACATTTAATAATGCATATTAAGCATTACAGTTTGAGTTCCTTCAATGCATGAATCATTGTATTATACCTATAGGTTTCCTTAATCTAGAGAAACAAAAACAAAAGTCAGAAAACGACAACCTCATTCCAAACTTAATAAATATACGGAGCAAAACCAATAAAATCTATCGCAGTGAAGGTTCTTTATTAAAACATCCCAAGAAAAAATAGACCAAATAAACTAGAAATGCATATTTTTCATTAATTTTTACTACAAAACATTGCATTTCACGGCATTTTAATTTATTTGAACGGAAAGTACTGTGCATGATTAATTACAATATATATCCTAGCTATAAATAGTTATAACTTATTAATATAGCGTATACTTTTATTATGTTACCTTAAATATTTTTAACAGCTTAAAGAAATAGCAGAACTGATAATAACGTAAAAGGATAGATGGCGAACAAAATGATGGCACCAGAATTCATTTTTTGCTTATTTACGAAAAAAAGGTATTCTTACTTTTCAAATGCATACTAAATTTCCAAATAATAGCAGCTTTCATCAATGTGATGTTGGTTATGTCGCTCTTTCGCCCCTTAACGACCTGTATCACCATACAGCTAATGGTTACTATACTGGGCTGTCGTTCACAGGTTCCTGGTTGTAACATACTAACATACATAAATAAGTTTATAGCAATATTTAATTTTTTCACACCTGCAAGTTTTTCTACTCAATACTGTTACGCGTTCCTGAAAAGATAGACTTACAGACACATATCAGATGAATGGCAAACAAAATATTGTAAATAAATAAATAAAAAGTATCCGGCCCAGATTCCTTTTTTACTTATTTACTAAAAAGTTAATTCGAAATAGAACCAAAATTTCCCAAGAATGGCAAGATTCATCAATGTGATATTTTCATCATAGCTGGAAATTTTTCGTCGTTGTTGAAGGAATCAATGAATTGTATGCGTGTACAGATGTCAGCGCGCGACAACATAGAGCTTTCCCGAAGATGATGTCGATATCGGCATCGATGTGTACCTATGTACAACACATTTCACAACATTACCCTTTTCACGCCAATGACTTCACGACGCGTTGCGATAGTTTGTACCGATACTAACAATACCTATCTAACATAGTAAAATCAATGTAGTGTGAAACAGTAAAATTACCGCAAAACATATTTAAAAAAAAAGCTTACAACGATTGTAAAATTGACGACCATATGGATCATGGAGCAGGTTACTATACCGGGCTACCGATTTGATTCCAAGTGCCAGTTAATGTTGGTGAGTTTCCCAGCGAATCAGAATGTTTGATGAGTTTAAATTTATTTTTTATTGGTGGTTGTGTCTGTGTCTTTGGTGACAGGGTATTTGTGTCTTTGGTATTAATTCCTACGCTTTAAACTACTGAACCAATTTTAATGAAATTTTGAACATGAATAGAGTGGACTTTGGCAAAGGACATTCCTATGAAAACCTATAAAACGGGTCCACGCGGGCTAAGCCGCTGGCGGAAGTCTAGTTATTAAAAGCTTTTATTTTACTTGCAATGTATGAATGTTTGTTCGGGTGGAATCTTGCTACTCAATCAATATGACAGCCTCAGTGGCGTAGTGGGCGATGAGCCGACTGCGAAGCGTGAGGTCGTGGGTTCGATTCCCACCCAGGACAAATATTTGTGTGATGAACATGACTATTTGTTCTGTGTCTGGGTGTTAATTTATCTATATAAGTATGTATTTAGAATTATATAAGTATGTTTATCAGCTTTCTGATTACCATAGTACAAGCTCTGCTTAGTTTGGAATCAGATGGTGTTGTGTGAATTGTCCAAAGATATTTATTTATTTATTATTAATTTCGAAGCAGATATCTTTAACTAATTGAGCTGAAATTTTATATACACGTTGATTTTGGATGACTATACACGATAAGGTATGTGACGTCATTCTAAATCCAATATGACGGACCATCCAAGATGGCGGAATAGTTATTTTTAATTCATTTTTACAATATGGGTATTAAATGAAAGTGCTTGTTGAGAGTAACTTTAAATTAATGTGACGTAATTCTAAATTATTCATTTCGTCATTTCGTCATTCTTAATATGGCGGAACATCCAAGATGGCGGAATAGTTATTTTTATGCAGTTCTACAATATGGGTATCAAATGAAAGGGCTTGTTAGGTTTAAATAATGTGGCTCATGAGGAAGGACCTCGTTCAGGTCCGAAACTAGTTGAGCATCATCAATTATGCAACGTGAGTAGTGCCGGAAGTAAATAATCATGTTAAGTTACACTCTTGTTATATAATAAAATAATGTGACGTCATTCTAAATCCAATATCGCGGAACATCGGAGATGGCGGAATAGTTATTTTTTATGCAATTCTGCAATAGGTGTATTAAATGAAAGGGCTTGCCGAGAATAATTAGAAATTACTAAAAAGTAAAAAATAAATAAAAAGCAAAAATAACCTTTTTAATAAAAGCTTTTATTTAAATGGTTTAAAAAGTAAAAAGAAAATTTTCCTTTAAAATTTTACCTATCATGTTTATATCAATTTATATGATCATAAAAGCTTGTCGCGCGATTTAAATACTTATAGATACTTACGCAAACCTTGCGACAAGCTTGGGTATAATGAGGTTATAAATTTATGTTTAAATTTTTAAAGGAAAATTTTATTTTCTTCTTTTTAGAGCATCTAAAAAAGTTTTTTAAAGTTTTTTTTGGTTTTAATTTGGCCCCCTTAGAATTATAGTGACCTTATCAAAAAATTCATGATTTTGACTTTATGTCATGAAACGAACTTAAACTACTATCGTCCATCGTCCATCGTGCATCGTCAATCGTCCATCGTCCATCGTCAATCGTCGTTACTAAAATAGGGCCCGATTTTGGTGTAGAAAGCTACATAACTTATACTTCAGTCTCTTTCATTTTCCTCCATTCACCACGTTTGTTCAGTTTTGGAGTGACGCAAGCAGTAACATGGCTGTGCAGACCCATCCTGTTTTTAATGTAGTAGTGACTTTTATCCAAAATTAACCGATATAGAATTAAATATGATGGTTGCTATACCGAGATGTCGTTCATAAGTTCCTGGTTGTAACATAATTATATTTATAGAGTATATTTCGTTTAAGTCAAATGTTTAATTTTTTTCACACCTGCAAGAGATAAATACTACTACAACATTAATTAACTTCCTGTATTGTTTATGAATGTTCAGGATCATTCACTTAATATGAACGTTCATAATCAATTCATCTCTTCACGTTTTGAATCGTTAGACGCAAAGTGCCAGTGATAAATTTTAATTGAAAAAATATTTAATTAAATAAAGACCTATTTGGGTCTATAATAACGAATACTTTGACCGAATATTCAGAAAGAGTTTAGTTGTAAAGCTTGCGACTACATACACAGACCTTTTGTGATTTCAATGTTGGTATCAGAATAAATGTATTCTACAACGCATTACCCCTTTCACGCCAATGCTTTCACGGCGCAATAGTAGATGTGGCTTTATCTTTTACCTACTTATTGTTTTTGTTTTTATCATTACTTGTACATGTGAATTGTTCTACAACAGATAAGTTCTAAGGCCTGCAATTTTATTGTGATTGTGAATTTTATTGTGAAAATTTCAATAAGTATACTATAAATTATTTAATAAAAAATGAAGAAAATTATTTAGTTTACTATTAATTTGTAATCCTTCATTAGTATTTTCGAGTCTGACGATTCAAACTGTGAAGAGATGAAGAGATGAAATACGTTCATATTAAGTGAGTGATCCTGAACATTCATAAACAATACATGAAGTCGATTAATGTTGTAGTACTAGTTAAATAAAGGTTTGCTTTGATAATTGTAGTAGTTAAATAAAGGTTTTATATAATTTGCTTAACTAACTTAATTTATTTATTGAATAAATTCTATATTATAAAGCTAAACGATAAATGCAAGGGTGGCCTAGGCTTTATACAACTAAATATATTTTTAGAGGTAAAATAATATAGCATTGTTCTACGCCATGGCATCCGTAACTCTAATGGCTACGACAATTCTTATGAATAAAAAATATGTCTCTGTAGATTTTATAGCAAAACAATAGCAAAAATCAGTTTTGTTTTATTAAGTATTTTTCAAAGAATAGTTTGGTAACTGGCAGATTTGAGGAATATGAAAAGGAGTCGGTAATTACAATAATAACGATCTATATCTCTTGTCCTGACTTAAAATAAAAGAAATGCTTAAGAGCTATGACCATGGACTAAATTGGACCATGATCTAAATTAACAACAAACTTAAATGTTTCATATCGTATCGTAAGACACTATGCTCTTAAAAAAGGGATCTGAGGTCACTTCCTGGCTTTGGACTTCCAAAATTTGGTATGTTTATACTTTATACATCTTTCATGGTGGAGGAAAACATCGTATAATTTATTTATTAAGATGTTTCCTCCACAGTTAATGCTTGAAACTTATGCAAAATTACTTAAAGGCTTGTCAAGTCCACCAAACCGCACTTGGTCAGCTTGGTGGATTACGGCGTAAATCCTTCTTAATTCTAAAAAGGGACACGTAGGCAGCGCAGGAACATCAAACATTAAAACAGGTTGAAAAAGAATGTGTAAAAAGGTGTTGATGGATAAAAGATGCTAGATACTCTTTATCTGGGACTATAATAAGAGAAATTTTAGCCCAGCGACAAGGTATACGCGCGTATAAGTTCGTCTTTTCTATTTTCTTGTTTTGCACATATCGACGAGCTTTTGCCACATCTTGTAACTTTTTCTAGTATCGATGCCCTTATGGTTTTTATTATGCCTCGTATGAGTCGGGCTCGACAGATGCCCGACAGGCTCGAGTGCGAAAACACCATAATATGCCCGTGCACGTGAATGTGGTTTTTTGAAGTGAAGCGCATAGAAGCGCTTAAGATCGGTTTTAAACTAGCGTATTTTTCTGCGTGTATACGGTTGTTTCGCAAAACGCGTTTACACGCGGGCTACTTTTAGTACCAGAAAATGTCAAATCTTTACATTTCGCGGCTACACGCGCTTCAAGACACAAACAAAAGACGCTCGAACGCGCCGAAAAAAACGGTGGTTTGAAATCGCTCATAGTGAGTTTTGTGACATATTATGCTGCCGTAACTGATCATAATATTACGGTGTGCTTATAATGAGCTGCGAGAACAAAGTGCGTGCTCTGCACACAGAGACAAAATGTTTCAGCAATTTTAGCGTCGTCGGCACTTGACTACTGTGTCGGGGAAATGAGGGCTTTTATGTGGATTGTTGCGAAGTTTTATACAACAAAACTTATGTTTTATACAAAATTGTAACTGAAAATTAACTTTTTTTTTGACAGTGACAAATTATTTTCCGAGGAAAATTCCCAATGATATTTTGTGTCAATTTCTCTGAGAAAAATGTTGTTGCTTGTCTCTCACACTTTCTTAGAGCATCGTAGGTATTGACTTCCGTCAAATGCTCTAAGCACGTTTGTTAATGTACTATTGGCAATATTTATAATTTTAATATAATTTAATATAATTTAATATAATTTAATATAATTTAATATAATTTAATATAATTTAATATAATTTTAATAATTTTAATATTTATTAAATCTTTGAAATACTTGACTATTAATTAAATCTAAAATTATTAAAAAATAACGGTCATTGCATTGGATAATATTATTTTTGTCAATATTTGTAAAATTATGCAGTATTTTTGGAAGTTTCTCATAGTGTCAATTTGTGTTCTGCATAAAATTTATGCATGGCCGCAACGCTTGATGCGTCCCACTGCTGGGCACGGGTCTCTCTCCATTATTGGGGAGGCCTGGAGCTTACTCTACCACGCTGCTCCAATGCGGGTTGGTGGAGATATATTTATGCATACTCCCTTTCAAAAAAAACTTACATATCTCTCACCTCTGCTGCTATACTAACATCAACGTAATTATGTCGAGGGGAATTTTGCACGCCCGTAATATTTAAGTTTAAGCAGTTGTAAAATGATTTAAGGTGCCGCAAATTAACATTAAAAGGTGCGATAAAAACTTTTTAGTCACTTAATTTATTACTTTTCACACTCATATCTATTTAAGATTAGGAAAAAGTACAACTCAATAAATCTTTTTCATATTATTACCAATCCATTTATATTAGGTTTATTTTTGACCAGTCAAGGACCTATTCGATTAAAATTGTAATCGCATTAAAAAAATTAACTTTAGGTAAATATATCATTAATTTATGGCAGTTAATATATACAATATAGCCTTATTGTTCAATTCATACCTATATATACCTATATACCTATAGCCTATCTGCAAATGAATTAATATTGAAGATAAGGGCCTATTTGACAGATTTGTGATCACATTTTGAGTAATTTTTAACTTTGCTTAATAATTGGCTCAACATTTTTAGTAGTTAATATTTACCTTTATTGTACTCGCTGCAAGGGAAACAAATGCATTTTGTAACATTCCGTACATTCTGTTAAAATTGGTTCACTTAAAATTTAAATATCACCTGACCATGCATAAAGTTAAGCATACTTGCGGTCACCGATCGAGTAACTGCGCCCGGAAGCCGCAACCAACTTTGTTTAAATCCCAACTATTCCCAACCGTCGACAACTGAGACCAACTTTACTTGTTCGGTTGAAGTCAACTTTTCAATCGGTAAACAGATTGCCGATTGGATTTCTACTTTTTACCGATGTTTACTTCAAAACAGCTTAACTGTTTTTGCTTTATTTACTTTATGTAGTATTTTTCTAGGGAAAAGATTAAAATTTTTATTCACCCTAGAATCCCAATCATATTTTGCTATCACAAAAGCCCAATTATAGGTCAAATTTATCTTCATGAATAATTACACTTTTTACATCGTATAACCAGTTAAATTAATTATTTTTTTAGCATTATTTATTTGTTTCAACTATTTAGGATATGTAAAAACCCATAATTTAAATAACATTTATTTATTACACTTTAAAAAAAACTAAATTACAAATTAATGTAAAAATTTGGAACAAAGTGAGATCTTTTCAGTTTTAATCCTTTCAATTAAAATATTTAAAAAATAAACTAAAACATTTATTTTCTTTTTACCAATAAATATTTTACAGTCATTTAATGGTTTCATAAAATTATATTTCCTTTTAGAGCACTTTCCGCACACGTTGTGTTGTTAATATTGTGCTCACGATGTATTTTCTTTTTTATATTTTATGCTCTGTATTTTTTCCGCTTGTTTTGTAAGAATAATATCAACAGCAGTCCACTACCTCAACTTCCAGTACACTTTTGTCTTCTTTTTAAGTCACACAGTCTTTTTCTCCAAGCTTATATCGCATGTCTCTTGAGTCACCATTATTTTCTAAAATAAGATTTTCAGCTATCTAGAGGCCCATATCAATTTTTGTCCTCAAATAATATTTATTCCTTTATAACATAATAAATTAAAATCTTAGTCCTCTTCAAATAGTTCTATTAAGAAATTAAAAATAAGTGTAAACGTTACATACACAAAGCTCAAACATAAATCAAATTGACTACAAAAGTACGATAACTACAATATGAAGGCACTTACAGAGCCAATGCCATCGTCTCCGTAGGCTCTACGTGAGTACTTAGTTGGTTCAATCAATCACTGCAATAGAAGGAAGTGTGCGAGAGGGGAGGTCCCCTCACGTAAAAAATAATGTATCCCTTTAAAAATTAAAAGCCTTTTTTATTTTTCAAATATTATAATGGTGAATAATTATAAAATTAATTTTCGACATTACTCAAAAATCTAAGAAGTAATTATATTGAGCCAGTAATCGCAATAATTACGGTCTATTGTTATTTTCATTACTTCTTTGATCCCTTCAATCATGGTAACAGCACGTAACCATCGTTTATTTTCCATCCATCTATCCATCCATCAGTATTTTAAAGTGTACCTACTGCTGGAGATAGGCCTAGGTCCTGCGCCCTCTGAAACCAGCGGCTTCCCGATGTATTACTTCGTCGTCAGTCCACATGGTTGGAGGGCGGCACGTGCTCCTTTTATTTACTTACTTACTTACTTAAATGCTTCTAATCATATATCGCACCCTTAGAAATATAGGGACCTAATCGAAAAATTCATGACTTTGACTTTATGTTATAAAACTACTAAAATGACTATCTTTATCGACTATTACTAAAACAGGGCCCGAAATTGATGTATAAAGCTACATAACGTATAATTAGGTCTCTTTCATTTTCCTCCATTCACTACGTTTGTTCAAGCTTGGAGTGAAGCTAGCTGTAACATGCAGACCTGTGCATGTGTGTGTTTTTAGTTTAGTTGTGACCTTTTCCGAAATTGACTGATATAGAAATAATCGTAAAGGTAACATGATTTTAATTAAATACAGACCTTATTTATATTTGGGTCTATAATATTTTATTTATATTTTGACCGATTGTTCAAAAACAGTTAAAGACCTATATAAGAAAGAGCCTTTTGAAAAACCTGTGACCTTGATTTTTTTTCAACCCATTTTTTTATGTCCCACTGCTGGGCACGGGTCTCCTCTAACAACTGAGGAATTCAGGCCATAGTCCACCACGCTGGCCTAGTGCGGTTTGGTGGACTTACGAGACCTACGAGAAATTATGAGTTTCTTTCAGACATGCACAACGTTGAAAAACATCGTAATTAATTAAATATTATAATATTTTCCATTACCGTGGGCTTTACAAATTTTTGTCAGTGGTGTGCTGCGAGTATTTGAACCCAGAACCTCCTACGTCTGAAACCGCATTCTTTACCACTCGGCCGTCGCTGCTCATCGGCTTTTATATTACAAAGACCTAATATCGGCACCTTCTTAAAAAGAATAAAAAAAATATTACATTTCCTTATTAAACTTTCTTATTAAACATGTAGATAAATAAGTAAACAATGAAATGAAATTATGTTTATTATGAGATTTATAAATTTTCATACTAATAACCTCCTAACAAAATTAACAAAAAGTATAAGCGTACAAAACTTTATTTAACGTTTCCTGAAAATTGATATTTTTGGTATAGGTCACTATAGTTCTAAGGGTGCTGATATGAATATGCCGAGCCTGAAGAAGGATTTCAATACCACTATTTCTGATTTAAAAGAATGACGTCTGTAAAGTTTAAACTCGTAATAAACTTATAACAAGGTACCCATTTGACCTAAGGTTGTACGTATTCCTATATCAAATCAAAAACTTTTAATTGCTTCGATAGCTGCTTTTGATCTCTCCAGGTACAACAGTCCTAAAATATTTAGAATGAATTGGAATTAATTTTTAAAAGTCAATATACTTTTACTAAAATGTATCTATATATTTTTTCTTTCCTTTTGATTTAAATGGCTTCTCCATTTGATGATCCAGATGATGATCACGTGGTTTCAGCGGCTACACCCCATGGACATCAACACACAACGTCAATCAAGCCTTCCAGCAGCCTCGTCTTTCCGCTGCAACACATCATTATTCCATCACAGCTGAAATAATTGCAACTGCTGTACTCCTCCGGGAGATATCCTTAATCCATCCATCAGTATTTCTTAGTCCACTACTGGACGTAGGCTTCCTTTAACGTTCGCCACTCTGCCTGGTTGAGCGCCTTTAAAATCTAGTGCATTCCTGGTGTCTCCGGTGAATATGCCTCATATCTGTATCTCTATATTCAACTAACAACACAAAAGCTAATGATTAGAAACTCCATTCCAATTAAGTCACACCCTCGATCTGGGTTGAACATAGTTTCGGGTTAAAGAGAAATCCTAATTACGCGAGGTCTATACGGCGTTAATGTCTATAATAAATAGCGTGTCAACACCAGAAGGTTTACGTAGCGTACCTAAGTTTGAAACTGACAATTAAGCGCTGATCGACCCTCGGGGCTACCTTTACTGTTCTTAAAGAGGCTATGCGGACTGAGAAATTTTTTCAAAAATATTTACTTGAAACAATAGCAGTCTAATTTTAAACAAAGACTACAGCTCAAATTCATTTTATTTAGAAAGAATATCAGATACGACGTCGGACTTTCACCTATAAAATAGAGGCCCGACATCAAAACATATTCTATAAAGTAAATAAAAGGTACAGGTACAGTTTCTCTATTTTATTTTATTTTTATTTTATTTTAGTAGGAAAACATACAGTGCTTCACTTAAACTAATATCATATTAATATAACTATGCACCATTGAGTAGTTTTCGCATATTGTTGCTAAGTAACACATTCTTGTCTGCCAGTTTTACGTTGGATTTTGTGTATGTTTTCAAGTTTTGTATAACGCGTCATTTCGACCATTTTTGCAACAGGAACATACTTCGAAGTAATTTATACCTGATTTGATTATATAGTAATTTATCTATTGAAATAAACAACAGGGAAATACGCCAATATCACTCATCTCATCTCTTAAGATTAAGGGAATTCTGAAAAACCTCACTTCATTTAGTGTGGCGTGTATAAAGGGAAATATGCGGTCATGTTTTGTTTAAGCGCTTATAAAGCTGGGAGCCTTTACGGCTTATAGCTCAATAATATCGGCCATAAAATCCCGGACGCGACGGACTTACTATGAGCCGCAATTGAAACGTTCCGAGACCTTCTGACTCCTTTAAGTCTTAGTGGAAGTTTGTATTTGCAAAGTACTTATATGTAGCTGTTACTTCAAATGTAGTTATAAATTGTTTGCCTAGCTCATATTTTAATGTACCAATTTCTATAACAAAAAATACTATCGAATTAAGAGTTGATCAACTCCGCAGGCTACATTTTTTGCATTTTTTTAAATTCGAGAAGTAATGCGGCTTAGAGTGTATAAACCTAAAAATATGCGGTCGCATTTTGTTTTAGCGTTTATAAAGCGAGGAGCCTTTACAGCTTATAGCTCAATAACATTGGCCGTAAAACCCAAGAGCCCACGGACTTACTACGATCCGTAATCCGAGACGTTGAGAGAGAACCTCAAACTACTTCAAGTCTTAGTCGTTTGTATTTAGACAGTAGCTTCTAAAATTGTTTTAAAATGTTACGCCTGGTTTAATGCCTTTTTGTATAAAAGCATAAAGCACTGGTTTTTTTATTTTAAGCTGAGCTAAGCTAAGCTAAGATAATACGACAATACCTATATAGTTTTTCTTATTGCAATCACCATATTCACTATTTTTAAAGCTTTAAAATGAATACTACAAAATGTGGAAAAATAAAAATCAAAAACTAAGTAAGTTTTATGAAAAACTCATCTTAATATTTCTATAAACCTAAAGCAGTCGTGTGTCTTGATACTATGAATCAGTAAGAACATGGTGCATACGATATTGCTCCATTTTGTCAATACTGCGGTAGATGTGTTAGGAACGGGAGTCTGTATCAGAGAACGGCGACTTAAATGCACTGCACTAATCCACTTTTAATCTAAATGTTACATTCATACAAGTAGCTAAATAGTTGACTGCGGACTTCTACTATTATTTAATGATCGTTATTATAAATAAGTTATTAAAATATTAAAGAGCGCATGGCCCGGCGGTTAGCGTAGAACGCAAGCGATCTATGCGACTAACCTAAACGGGTGCGGTCGGGTGTGATATGGGTGACCGCTAGTGGCAAAAAATTTCACGCGTGAAAACATCCGACAGCGGGTTGGCCACTACCCCGCATCTCCACCATTGGACGCTGCTCCAACGCTGGTGGAGTTCCTTCCTTCCAATAATGGGGAGAGATCCGTGCCCATCAGTGGGACGTAAAAAGGATTGCAGACATTAAAATACTCTCAAAAATCTTTTTTTTCTATGTCGGTGGATTAAACTGCTACTACTAGCCATAAATGTGGCGCACACCAGCCTCCAGAGTGGTAGCGAAACTGCATCTGACCTCAAACGAGGCTCGAGCTTCAGATGTGATGAGGATTAAAAGTCCAAAGACCCCCATACAAATCATTTTATTCCAAACTTTGTAAAAAATACGCAAGCATAGTAACAGCCATAGTTATGGCTCAACTTACATGTCAAGTTGACATAACCATAGTAGCAGTATGGAAATATGGGCCTCAGTCTGCATAAAACATAAAATATGAAGAATAAATTAGAATCTAGTACTCTACTCCGTATAGAAGTTATTTTATAAGTTTTAAACTCACAAATGGGTCGAGCTATGGAAAAGCTATGAAAAGCTGACGACTGGTCACCATGCAGGGGGGTCCCGGGTTCGATTCGCGGCGAAACAGAAATTTGAATGATGAGTTTAAATTTCTGTTATCGATCTGGGTGTTTGTGTTTCTGTCTTTGTGTGTGTCAATGGTACCCACGACACAGGGTATATCTACCCTACTGTAGGGCTATGAGTGTGAAGTGAAACGACATGAATTAGTAATTTGATACAAATAAAGTTTTGAAAGTGTTACTATTCTAGCATTCAATGGTATGGCAAATGCCTTACAAAGTAAAGTCTTTGCAGCTATATTTAGAAACGGGAATTTTGCGGAAACTCGAACGAATAGGTGAATTGCTCAAATCGTTCGTATTTTCTGTGATATTTTATGTTCGCGCCCTCTTCCGCTGCTCGCCGCTTTGACGGTGGATTATACTATTGATTTTTAGAGATCCTTACGAAAAAATAAAAATAGATCGCTTACTTTTGCGTATGTCCGTCCGTCTGACACAGCCAATGTGTTCTGAAATGACTAGGCCAACAAATTTAAAGGTACTCATTCGCATTTTTGAGTCAAAATCAAAATGAGACCCAAAAACAAAGTAAGTATATAAAATCGTAGATAAATTAATTTAAATGAGACCCCGTCTCACATTTTTACCTTCTTTTGAGGAATGGAGTATGAAGAAAGGAGACGAAAATTGACCATCCCGCCCACTAATCTCCGAAAGTGCTCAACAAAGTTTTTTTCATTTAAATAATAATAAAAATAATAACGCTTTATACTCATAGCCCCACAGTAGGGTAGATATACACTTTGTCGTGGGTGCCATGGACACACACAGAGACAGAAACACAAACACCCAGACCGAGAACAGAAATTTGAAACTCATCATTCTATTTTCTGCTTCGCTGGGAATCGAACTCGGGACCCTCCGATCGGCAGTCCGGCATGGTAACCATTACGCCACGTGGGCCGTCATAGTCGTCGCGTTAAATAGTACAGAATCGTATAAGAGTCAATGGTCTTTAATAATGGTAAGCCGCTCGATATTGCAAAGTTATGCGAACAAAAACAAACTTACATTTAAGTACTTACAACTACGGACGTAAATATAATCAACGTAGAGAACCCTCTTCATGCGAGTTTCAATGCAAAATAAAAACAACTTCTTGAAAATATTGAAAAGCTCTACTATTGCAGTATCAAGCTGTTGCACTCTGTATTAACACACACGTACTACTCGTATAAGTAATAGTTAAATGCGATACGTACATTTTTGTTATAATCGTATCTTTAAGATACTACTCGTAATATTAAATGCAGTGATCATAACTTAGACTTTGGTGTTTATCTACAAACATGTTTGAAACGGATGCTATTTGAAATTTATTTATAAATATTATAAAATTAAATAATACATAATCATCATAAGTCCTATCTTAAATTAATAGTCATAATGAGGCTTCATCAACTAATAGTAAAGCATGTTTATAAGCATGTCTCATGTCACATTTATAAACATGTTTATGTACGAGTATGTGCATACAATTATCTGTTTTACCGGTAATAACGCCATATTATTTTAAAGCTATATTAAATTTATTGTAATAAAGAGTTTGTTTTCCATTTGTTATGTGAGTATCCATACATTTTTCAAAGTATATCAAGTACAGAATTTGTTTATTTGGGAACCATGCTAGACAAAAATATTGCATTTTATTTAAATACTAGCTGTGCCCGCGACGTCGTCCGCGTGAATAAAGACTTGTATAAAAGGGATTGATTAAAGATTAATATTTATTTGCATTGAATAAGTAGTAGTAGATTATTCTTACATATTATAGTGAAATCACTTATAATAAAATGTTCATATGTTCAGAAGACACCTTATTTATTTTTTCTTCTTCCTTCAATCCTAAAACAGTAAGGACTGCTTACTGTACTCAGATCTTACTATCCAGTTTTCGCATGCTTCGTTTTTCTCAGGCAATAAGATAATTATTATACATTTGTAAAGAGATTACAAATATGTAGCTCGTTTATTAAAGTTAAGAGATACGTAGTACTGCTGTGCCCGTGGCTTCATCTATGTTAAAAATAGTATCTTAAGTAAATTGGGTGAATTTATACTGCAAAGAATGCATAGGCTCATTCATATATACATAGCTTTAACCTACTGCAGAAAAAAGGTGCACTATTACAACTACTTGTAGTTGGGAGATAAAATTTCTAAATCTAAACATACACGTGCTTAGGATTAAACAGTCGGAAAAATTATAAGGCCAATTAATAGACTAAAGATTTAAAACTTGCGCTGTATTTGGAAAATAAGAATGTTTAATATCTCCATTAACCAACGTGTATGGATGAGCCCCTACGCAATAAAGAGACACAAAAAATGAATCATTGGTCAGTTATATGTCTTAAGTGTATGTTCAGCATCATACGTATATCCAACAACGGGACAACCCGCGTAGCGCAATGTTTACCATGTCGGACTGCTAATCGAAGGGTCCCGTGTTCGAATCCCGGCGAAGCAGAAATTTCAATGATGAGTTTAAATTTCTGTTCTCTGTCTGGGTGTTTGTGTTTCTGTCTCTGTGTGTGTTCATGGCACCCATGACACAGGGTATATCTACCCTACTATGAGGCTATAAGTGTGAAACGTTATTTTTTATTTTTTAACACTATGTACTTACTTTTATTAGACTTTAGATTTTTATTTAAAATTAACTCTATCGATTCACTTTGGAGAAGAAATGAATATTACTCAATAACGCCATCTACCGCATGGTATGAAAATTTCGTGGTTGATAAATCGAATGTCAAATTATCAAATAGGTAGATATTGAGATAAACAGTTGGTTCAGTAAAAGTTTAACTATTCGTCACCTAGATGTCTGCAGTAGTCTCGTTTTGTTAAGGCTTTGTACATTCTGAATGAAGGTTTAGAGCATTGAGGTTGTAAGATTTGGATTTCGGTTAGTCGGAGCTCGAGGCCTCCTCAATATTAGGAGAGCTCCATGCCCAGCAATGGAACGCTAAAAAGGTTGCAGCCTGATATAATGTAGCGATAACAGTCGTTTCAGCTGCAGCCTGTTCATAATCTTCCACCCCAAATGAAAACTAATAAGCTGAGCAACTAACTTAATGCAGCCTGTGATGTAAGGTTCGGCGGCGGTGAGGCTCGCGATGCGCTCTTTAGGTACCTATAGTTTAGCCATATTCGGCCAACGAAAGAAAATACAGTAAGCTGATCTAAGAATATTTAATATGGTCGACCATATTAATGATAGTTCAAAATAATTTTACTTAAATTTAAACTTTTATTTATGGTTTTGAAAGGGCTATTAAACGAATCTTTCATCCCAAGTCCCCAAAGTGTCTTTTAAGTTTATGTCGCAATTGTTTAAATGAACATAACGTTTTTGTTTATGACCCGATTGATATGAAATACACACTAATGTTATGGAAATTAACTCAACAATATATCAGTAAACACATCATTCAAAGAAGGGAAAATAATTTGAGAATGAAATATTAAGTTAAGGTTAATTATTGTACGCTTGAGAGACCAACTTTAAAATTCATTTTATTTGCTATTGAGGAGTAGTTTTGAAAAAAGCTTAAATATTATGTTTCTTACTATGTTAGTAAAGATTACAAATACAAAATTATAAGTAAAATACTCTGCACAAAAACATTCTGTACATCAATTCTCGACACTCAATTTTCAAAGAGTTTCAAAGAAAATTGACATTTAAAGGGTGAATTACGAGAAATGCTGAAACACGTATTTTTTTATTTTGGTTAGAAAATATTTATACCAAATTTCAAGAAAATCTATTAAAAAAACCAAGTTTTCCATACAAATTTTCATCCCTCATTTCACACCCTTAAAGGGTGATTTTAAAAATTATCTATAGCCTAAATGTTAGCGAAGACCAATATATATAAAACAAAAAAATTTTCATCAAAATCCGTCCAGTAGTTTTTGCGTGAAAAGCTAACAATAGACAGACAGACAGACAAAAATTTAGAAACTTATACTTTTAGCTTCTGTTACTTATAAAAAGACCCCTAGAAGTATTTTTTTAAATTTCTATGCAATGTACAGAATTGACCCTGCTTACAGTTTTATTATATGTATAGATTAATATGTGTAAATTACACACATACCTACCTTTTCTATTGCTGTCCGCAAGAAAACCTTACTCGGATGATACTGACCACGATACAAAATTAGTGTAAAAATAGTAGGGTTGCCGGCGCGCCAGCCTAATCGTTGGATATGGACCAGCGTCATAACTCTATGTGGGTGACATTTCAACGTCCTGATAAGCTTCTTTTACCGTTACGTTAAATGATAATATAAAACAACAAAGTAAGTCTTGAAATATTCTGTTATTATAGGTTTTCTATTTCACGAAGTCCGACCCATCGGCTCTGGTTGTATTAGTGATGTGAACTGACAAGTGCGCTTGTGTGCGTGAACTTTTGAAGCCTTGGCAAGGTAACGTCATCAATAAAAAACCTTTGAAAATACTACCTCACTCCGAACATATTTCTGCTACGTTTAGTTGTCATGCTGATGTTACATTAAGCGTTCTTGAGGTTACCCACACTAAAAGAATGTGCAAACGCACGCATCACAATATTCATGGCCGAAATGACTTCATAACTACACATCTAGGTATTCTTCATAACGACATCTAGGTATTCTGGTAAAAATAGTAATTGTGTACACATAAAATGTATACCTATGGGCTATTATATAAGTTGATGCTGGCTGATTATAACTATTCATTTCAGATAAGACTGAATTAGAATGATTAAGGGCCTCGTTCTCCATCTCCAAGTAGTGTTGATTATTTACGTAAAGTTAATTGGCAAGTAAAATTCCTAAGTACGGGTTAGTTTATCGTATGATTAGTGGAACTCGAACATTGTGAAATTGAAATTTAAGTTACGGGTGACTTTAACCGACAAATAAAGTACTTGTTACTTTACTTGAAGGTGGTGAAAGAGGCTCTAAAGGCCTAAACGATATAATTGACTTAATTAGGCATTAATATTATTATCTTGATCACGATTTTTAGTGTAAGAACAGTAGCGTTGGCGGCGCGCCAGCAGAATCGTTGGATGTGGACCAGCGTCATAACCCTATGTGGGTGACATCTCTATGTCCGTGTGAACTGATAAGCTTCTTATATCGTTACCTTAAATGACACAAAATAACAAAGTAAGCCTTTAAATATATTTTCACTTTCTCTAGTTTTTTTTTATATTCGAACCGTCTACGTGCTATTTTTAATGAGATATTTTGTTGTATCAAATTAAAAATATTTTAAAATACAAACGTCTATAGGCGTTTTTGAAGTTTATTTAAATAATAATATATGAATTACACGCAAAGATGTCGAGTTTATAACCTGTTTTTTTATATCGATTATAAAAGAGGTAGTATGTTCCATTGATTGCCATAAGGAAACTTTACTCGGATGATATTGATCACGATACAAATTCTTAGAGTAAGAACAGTAGCGTTGGCTGCACGCCAGCCTAATCGTTGGATGTGGACCAGCGCCATAACCCACATAGGGGTGACATTTCCACGTCTGGATGTACTGATAAGCTTTTTTCATTGTTACCTTTAATGACATAAAACAACATTTGAAAGTAACTCTTCTGAAATATTTTCGCCTGCACTTATATATGTGATGTTCGAATAATCTTCCAACTGTTTTAGTGGGATAAAAATTTAAAAGGATATATAATAATTATGTAAGTGTTTCTTTTTCTGTCTTTATGTGTGTACATGGTACCCAACACAAACGGGATCACAATCACAAAAGCCATCGCCACACACGTCAGCTGTATAATACATCCTACATAATTATTATTTAAGGATGTATTATAAAGTATTATATATATTATACGCTTTTAATACGGTTTATCTAATATTTGTCTACTTTGACATCAATTTAGTTCTATGCAAGAAAGACGCTTGCCGATGCAAATTGAGTTTTCAAACTGAAAATTTGATGTGACATGGGTTGACGTGTGTGGCGATGGCTTTGGTCCTTATCGAAAAGTATTAATTTATATATGTATACATATATTATATATTTGATGTCTATGTATGTTATTTAAAATGCTTAAAAGTATTATTTATGAGTTTTTGTGTAAGTCTTTTTAAATATCCGATTGTAATTAGTATTAAAATAACTGAGCGTTTTCATCTTTACCTTATTAGATTTAATATCAGGTATTTAATATCCAGTAATTGTGATTCACTCTGAATAAATGACGAAAAAAAACATATTAATTACATTATTACAGTAACTGTTGGTAATATAATCTCATTATAAAAAAAACAACCATGTTACGCTTGTATTCTACATCAGCCAGAGGACTATGCTCACTTCATTTCTGATTTAATTATAATTTACTGCTTTCTTTTACAAAAGTAGAACGCAAAATGTAACATAATCTCAAAATGGAGTCTTCAGACAAAACATAGATGTCGTTACTTCCTAGACATTTATAATTTCGTTTAAGTAGGTAGTGCACTCTCTACTTAATCATTTAATTACAAGTCCTAAGCACTTATTAGTTTCAAGTTTAGAGAGCGCTTTTGATGCAATACATTATTGTGTTAAATATTAAATTGCATGATAATTTTATACATTATTCAGCACTTGTGCATATAATATTTCAATAATATTTTATTTTAGGCTGCGTGGTGAAACAACAACCAAGTTCTTTGCACTTCTTCCTTTCTATTTTGAAGCCTGTTACAATACTGTTTTGATATGGTGACTTAGTTATTATGATCACTGCCACCATCAATCCAAGGCTACCACATACCTATTTAAAGATATTTTAGACGACCTGTATGGCGGCATATGCCTGGCAATTGAAGGTTTCATTGCCCAGGCTGAGGAACCTTTAATGACAAGATAAATTTTTGTTTCCAGTTTTCTACTGGAACCCAGGACGTAGGATATCCTAGCGCGAGGAATGAAATGAAATGAATATTCCGTATTTACTGTACGATTCCTTTACTAACTCTTAGTAAACGTTATTTTTGAAGTGAAAACTTCTTAAGCGGCGTTGTGCACTTTTTTTGAGATGGGTAAAGAATGTTAAGGGGCCGTATACGAAATTTTGCCGATTTTGCTTATTTACCCGTTTTAACACATGAGATTTTGCAGATAAATTACAGTAATTCTACAAGTATCATTGCACAATATAACTTTTCATTTCATTTATAATCTAATACATTAGACACTTTTATAGCTTGCATCAAGAATTATAATGCGAGATTTAGGTTACTTTAAAAGGTGTTTAATGCCGAATCATCATTATTAATAAGATTTTTTTCAGGAAACGTATTGATTATAAACTGAAGAGTATTTATGTCAAATAAATTTTACGAAAGATTATTCCAATTTGCCGAAATCAAATGCAATTTCTGGCCCATTTTGTCTCAAAATTGACTAAGTTCAATGTTTTTTTACTAATATTGTTTGTATGAGAGTGGCAAAAAGTGGCTCATACACTATGTATGTGATTTTTACAGCAATACATGGCATTTTTTTCGATCTGTTTAGACTTTTTAAATGATCCAGAAATATGTGATATTCTATACCTATTACAGTAATATTTACAAAACTATCACCGGCTTCAGGTCTATTAAGCAAAATTACGAAATAAAAATTAAAAAGTGGCTCACTTAATAGTTTATTATTGAAATGATCAGTCATATTGTGCAATAAAACTTATGGAAATACTGTATTTTAACTGCAAAATCTCCTGTGTAAAATGAGCTAAATCAGCGAAATCGGCAAAATTTCGTATACGGCCTCTTAAATTCGCGTCAGGACACGTGGCCTGATCGAAAATTCGTAAGATAGTAGAGGAGACGTGGAAGATCGACCTTCACCGATCTGATAACTCGATGAGACATATTTTTATCAAATATAATTTATACTTGTCTTGTACGACTGTCTATACTTGTAAAATTCGATTATATCAAGTATTTAAAATATGGACTTTGAACAAAGTGCATCTATTAATGAAAAACGTGACGAAGAAATAGAGAAAGAAAATGAGTGAGTACTTTATAAAAATAATAGATGAAAACCTACTGAAAATACTAGATGAAAAATAATACTGATAATAAAAGCAAATCGTGCGAAATTATTCCCTAACGATTCCAAGACATCAAAAATGTACAACGTTAATGTTTTCACTTCTGCCGGCACTGCCGGAGTGCAACCCGTTGTTTTTTTTATTCTGTCTGCTATGGGTGCGCTTAGGCAATGATGAGCTGAAGAAAAGAGCAGACGGAGGAAAACTTCAGCCATGTTATAAAATATGGTGTATACAATAATTAGCTTTCTTACAGAGTAGCTATGGGCCAATAAGGAACATACGTGACAGCTACTGCATGTGCTAACATTAGCAGTTTGAGCAGTTGAGGTGATTGAAAAGCATAAAAAATACTGTATTCCCATGATCGATTAGGGAAAGTATACTTTATTTATTTATTTATTTAATCTTATAGCATTACCTTAAAATAAGGAACACAAGGGCGTGCTTAATGCCTAATGGCATTCTCTACCAGCCAACCCTGGGTGACGAGTAGAGCTTGTGGTAGGCGCATACTAAATTAGTAAAGAACTGAATATTTCTACATAAATATACATTATACTAAATAACTAAAAATACTCACATATATAAATAAATACATATTATACATAATATATGTATATATATATATATAAATACATAAATATAAAAATATACCTATATGCCAAAAACGAGAGTTGGTAAAAATAGAGCAAAATCAAATCAGCAAAAGATTCAGATGGCTGTAGTAGAAGCACTTAAAAGGTGATTGCGAACAAGTCTCTTGAACACACCTTTGCTTTTAGCTTTTCGAATGGGCTCAGGTAGGGTGTTCCATAGTATTATAGCCTGAACTGTAAAGGAATATCGGAAAAAATCACTTTTATGTGGAGGAATTTCGAGCATAAGATTATCGGAAGAACGCAAACCTCTGTCATGAGCAGAACCGAGGTAGTGAAAGTTTTCCTTTAAGTACTGAGGAGAAGTTGGATCATGTAAAATAGAATACAGAACCAAGAGAATTCTAGAGTTACGCCTCTGTCGAATAGTAAGCCATTTAAGCTGGCTTCGGTAACTAGAAATATGATCGTATTTACGAAGATTGAAAACAAATCGGATACAATTATTAAGGAGGCGATCTAGTTTATCCAGAAGTTTTTCATTTAGGTCCGGATATGACACATCACCATAATCAATGATGGGTAGTACAAGGCTATGCATAAGCATTAATTTTGTTTTATATGGCAGAAAGTTCTTTAGGCGGTAAAGAGACTGTAAGCAACTGTTGACCCTTCTGCTTATTTCATTAATTTGAGCTTGCCAGTTAATACCACTATCTAATTGCAAGCCAAGATTTTTGGCGGTATTATTAAAAGGTATAACGACATTGTCATATTGTATTGCTGGAAGGCTCGGGATATCAATTTTGCACAATAATTTAGAACTACCAATCAGTATACCCTGGCATTTTTTGGGATTTACGCTTATACCGTGTGAATCTGACCACATTTTAATAAGATGAAGATTGCGGTTAAGATCAAGGATTGCAGTGTGGAGAGTTTCAATTTTGGAGTGGACATATAGTTGTAAGTCATCAGCATAAAGATGGTACGAACAATTTATAATGGAGGTGATAGAGTTGATAAACAACGAGAACAATAATGGAGAAAGAATACCGCCTTGCGGAACGCCAGTTTTAATGTCAACCCATTTTGAACATTTCTGTCCCGAGTGAACCGACTGCTGACGATCGCGAAGATAAGATGTAAACCACATTAGGGCGGCGGGAGCGAAATTACTGTGATGGGAGAGTATGGAGAGGAGTATGTCGTGGTCAACTGTGTTAAAAGCATTTGAAAAGTCAATTAGCACCACCACTGTATCCAGTCTATCGTCCATGCCCCGTTTAACATCGTCGACGACTTTGACTAGAGCAGTAGTGGTACTATGACCAGATCTAAAACCAGACTGATAATCACTCAGTAGGTTATATTTGCTAACAAAAAAGGAGAGCTGCTTGTGCACACAGGCTTCCAGAAGCTTTGAAAGGAAAGGGAGAATTGAGATAGGGCGATAGTGACTAGGAAGCGTAGGATGAGAAACTTTTGGAAGAGGACGCACATGCGCCATTTTCCAACTGGATGGATATTGACCGGATAGGAGAGAGAAATTTATTACGTGTGTAATTGTGGGTAAAAGCGTCTCAACTATCGGTAGTATCATAGTTCTACTTATATTATCGAAACCAACAGCCTTGGAGTTTATTTTTAGTATGTGTGTCCCGACTTCCTTCTGTGTGACAGAAGAAAGTTGGAAAGCAGGTATGGATGGGGGCTGGATGCTGGAGATCGAATCTATGGTTTGTTTCTTTATAGTGGGGTCTAAAGGTGTAGATGAGACAAAGAAATCGTTAATAGAATCGAGTCCAAGGCCGAGATCCCGTTCTTGCTCAGGTGGTTTACACACTCCGAGAGATCGAATAAATTTCCATACGTTAGCTGGAGAACTATTGATAATATTTTCATGGATATATCGGCGTTTAGCTGTTCGTACCATCTGATTACAACGGTTTCTTGCTGTTTTGAATGTTACCCAATTCTCCTCAGAGCGATCTTTTTTAAATGCACGGAAAGCACGGTCCCGTCTTCTCATCGCCATACGTACACCTTCAGTCATCCAAGGAGCCGGGGCACGTTTCAGTTTGACGCTGTGAACGGGTGCATGGACATCGTACAGATCGAGAATTGCTTTATTAAGTAAAGAAACTTTGGATTCGATTGTAGATGCTCTCACCACCGGGCCCAGGTCAATATGAGTTGCATCTTCCTGCAGTTTAGATATTGACATTTTCTTAAAATTTCTAATATTTAGCACGCAGGGCTTATTCCTTGGTGTTCCGATTTTGTAAGCAGCGTAGATGAGGTCATGGCGAGAGAAGCCAGGAGCCGGCAACTGTCCGTGCGCAAGAATATGCTCAGGAGAATTGGATAATATTACGTCCAACCATGTAGACTCAGTGCCAATATTGTGGTGTGTCGCAGCTAATGGTAAAATTTTTAGATTGACTGAGTCTACAATCGATCGCAATTTAAGTGCTCTAGAGGAAGTTCTTAAAAGATCAGTATTGAGATCCCCCATGATTAAGTAATGTGCATAATCAGACCCTATAGTGTCAAGAGCGTGCTCTAAATCGGTAAAGTAATCGGTAGAAGGAGGACAATATACTACACCAAGCAACACCCTAACAACCTTCATATCAAGTTCTACGAACAGATACTCTGCCGACGCAGAGTAACAAGATGCAGAAGCAGATATGATCTTGTAGTCGATTGTTGCCCTTAAATAAATAGCCACCCCTCCTCCACCTTTTCCTGTCCGGTCGTTACGTATGAGGGTAAAACCCATTAGAGGGTACAGGGAGGAATGAAGAGATGGTTTTAGCCAAGTCTCCGAAACAAGTAAGGCATGAATGCAATCACTGGATAACGCACTTTCCAGCTCCGCAAAGTGGCTTGGTATACTTTGAGCGTTTATGTGACAAACATTCATGCACTTATTGTTGCTAGCAAAAACAGTTTCTAATTGATTTTTTAACGTAAGTGTGCCCGAGAGCTCATCGCAAGACGCAAAGGAGGTATCTGAATCATTTGCAGAGTAAAAGGATTCATTATCTGACATATATAGTAAATAAATATAAGATATAAGGTATATAAATATAAATAAACGTAAATATAGTATATATGAATATATTAATAGATATAGTACTATTATTGAAACCAAAGAAGAAAAGAATAATAGCTCACATTAACACACACCAACCCACCAATTGGCTGTTAGAAAGCAATTGATTGACAGTAATAAAATAACACTACAACACAAACATCAAGACAAAATCAGGTAGAAAGCAAATGATTGACGGTAATAAAATAACACTACAACACAAACATCAAGACAAAATCAGGTATTACGTTAATTTACATAAAATACAACATAGAATATGCCAAAAAAATTGAAAGCAACAAAATTTTAATTTTCTACTTGCTTAGCTACATAAAAATAAAATGCAAATGTGTTGGAACTTTGAACGAACAAAATAATGTTTTAAAACATAAACAAAAGCTGATTCAGTACCTACAGATGACATGATTCAAAGTTACTCACACTGGCAGTATAACTACGACATGGCGTAAGCAAAGCAACGTTGTTTATAATGCTAGAATCAAAGCCTCACGCATAAAAAAAAAAGATAATTTGACGTTTGATCTATGACATTTCGATAATGCGACATTGACATTTGGCATTACTATGTCTGACTGCATGTATGTAGTGATTGTTTTTATTTTAAACATACATTATTACGGATTAAGTACTACGTCAGTTCGTTAATTTATATAAAACAATCTACCTACTGTATTTAAAAAAAAGAAGGAAAGCAAAGTTTACATTGAGTGTTACACAACGCAAGCAGTTGGCATCTAGTTACAAAATAGACTAACAAATAATGATAGAACAAGAAAATAACACAGTGCAGACATGCAATATCAACAAATATGTATGTTCGAGGTTTATTTAGGATACCTGAGAACTATTTCTTTGCCGCTTGACGCCTAGGCCTTTTTGTTTCTTCGCCCTGGGCTGTTTTAGGGCGAGTGGTTTGCTGCTGGCGGCTGATGCTGGGCGACTCACTGCTTTGTTGTGCAGGCCCTTCGTCTGAAGAAGTCTCCGCTGACTGCTCAACCGAAGGATGACTCCGACACAAACGGTCAAGCTCTTCTTTCGTGGAAATCTTGACTCGCGCACCATCCGAGGGCTTAATATAAATCACACCATCCAGGGTCCACACATTGCGCATACCAAAATGTTTCCTTGCCGCTTTGTGGATTGATTGCCTGGACTTGGTGAGGAATTCAGCTACTGTCACCGTGCTACCCTTAAGTTTGGACTTAAAGCGCCAAATCTCTGCTTTGGTGTGGTGAGAAGTGAAATGAACAAGTACAGGACGTACATTCTCTGTCCCCTTCACTCCGAGACGATGGCACCGTTTAAAGTCTGAGCTGGTTACCTGAGGGAGACGCAACTGATTCTGAATGAGTCCTATTATCTTTTCCTGAACATTTCCTTCAGGATCCTCAGGAATGCCATTAAACAATAGAACTTTCTGCCGGCTCCTCATGTCGATGGTATCTATCATTTTGACAGCTTCCGAGACTTGATGGCGCAGAACTTTAAGCATTTCGCTCACCAGTGTTTTAAAAGCTGTAAATTCTTCATGCAGCTGCTGAAGAGTTGGATCAGAAGACTTTTTGATGGAATCTAGACGATGTTCAAAACTCTCCATTTTTTTGGTCCAGAGAATATCCATTTCTTTCTGTGCCTTCTCTATCCCTTCAACAAGTGCCATTGAAATAGAGATGTAAAAAATATGTAGTGATGAAAGTTGTATACTTAAGTATGTGAAGTCACAGTTGTACTGATGGTGCTGGTGGTGCTGGTATGTACACTAAACTATTATAACTGCATAACCAATATCAGATTCTAATTAAGGTTAGTATTAATACTCAATTTTGTGCAAAAATTACTTTAAAAACACTGTAAATAATTTTAATAAGATAATTAAAATCAGAATTTCAAAAACAGCTGTTAACTTTTTTAGCACCTACCCTCGAAAAACTTTCCCCATATTGTACTAATATCATAAGAATAAATAATACTACGTAGAACGGAAACTCCCGCTCAAAACGGGCTCAAGGTCACGATATTAGCCTACACTTTAATTTCGGCTAAACCGACTACTGAAGACGGGCTGTCTCGGACGGGCGCGTCAATTACAATAACGGCGCCAAATTAATGTGGTGTGTTTGGTTGTACAAACAATTCTAAAACAATGCCAAACTTAAGTTTTTTTAGTTTGCCCAAAGATGATGCGAGATAAGTCATATTTTTTAAATATTATTCCTTTTCCGTACCTAATTTATCAAAAGGATGTGACCAGTTCTTTTTGTGTAGCCAATTGTTTCACTTTCACTCAATTATAAAAAAAATGTTAGATAACCACAGCATTTTAACATGTCGCCAAAATATTTTTTAATAGCCCCCGCCATCGGTCATTGAACCTTTCTCGATTGTTTTGCCTCGCGATTGCGGCGCCGCGGCACTGGCGCACGCACGTTATACTTAATATGTAATTCGTTTATTTTAAACCTACACTACGTAAGTACTTACACCTATGTAGGTAAGTAATACTTACTTAAATGGCTTCATTTGGTATGGTACTTATAACTTATTAAGTAATATTATTTATAAGTATTTATAGAGTAGGTAAGTATTTATCATTCTCATATTTTGTAATACTAAACTAAAATAATGATTTTTAAGTAAAGAAAAACTCATATTTTTGCGATATTATCTTTAGACATAAGCATTACTAACAGTTCACAGCCCTGGCAGCACGCCTGGGCGACAGAGGGGCGTAACGGGGTGAAGAGGGAAGTAGGTATATAAATTGCGGCATATCGATGGCGGTCAAAGGAGATTCCGTTCTATGTAGTATTATTTATTCTTATGCTAATATCTCTATTTATTTCTACTGAAATATTTTCAGCTACCTAACTTAGATAAACAAAAACGAGAAGCAACATGACGATCGACGAAATCTTATAAAACGCACCGCCAAGCACACCAGCCCTCCCAATCTGATTTGCCCCTGCCCCAGGCTAGCGTAAATATGTACTGCCGAAATGATTTCTCCGGTTAAATGGAGATGTAATAACTCTTAAAGAAATAAAAATTATACTTAATTTTAGGGTTTCAACAAATTATACGAAACATCAAAGAAACAATAAATATTATTACCAACCCTTGCTACCACTTTTTAATTAGTAGTAGTTTGTTCAAAATAACTGACAATTATTCTATACTGCTGATGTATTTATTGTATACCTACCTACTTTAGAGACACCAAAAAGTCGTTTATGCCTGTAAGCCACAGGTATGGTCATAGTATATTTATGTAAATATAATATGAATAAAAAAGTCTCAATACTGTAATAAGTAATATACAAACAGAGTTCCTCCCAAAGGCTCGAAAATCCTTACAATAATAATGTCAGTATTACCTATGTACATGTGAGTCGGTGGGTCAGTCTTTAAAGTAGCCAAATCTCGAGAGCCGTGACTCCAAAACACACCAAAGTTTCCTCTCAAGAACTACTTCCCTTCTATGTAAATGAAACAGACTAAAGGAAGGTACTTTACCTTAGTGATGGCATTTCCGCGATTGATTAGTGTTATCAAGCAAGCGCTTTACTTAATTTTGTTTATGGCAAAACCATATTCGATCGAATCGAATTCAGATATTCATTATTTTTATCTAGGCTTAATTTATATTGACGATTTAACTTACTCAAGAAAGTACTACAATGTACAAGTACAAGTGCACACTAAGTATGCCTCTTTGTTCCAACTCGCCTTCTTACGGATCTTCTGGAAGTGATATATTATGTGGTACACAATAGTACCCATGTCATAACAATAATCTTTTATTAATGTACTACTTTTAAGCCTCGTTTGTGTGTGTACAAAAATAAATTTTATAAAATTTACTTAAGAAGCTAAGTCATTTATAAAAACCTTTGACTTTGCTAATATTATCGACATAAATTCTCGCATTTCAATGTTCATGTTGTACAATAACATCCAACTCTATTCCTGTATTTATTTCCTGAATAAAAAATAATAATAATATGTCTGCTCAGATTTTCAAAACACTTTTTCATGAATATGAATTTTGTAAAACGTTTTCCGAAGCAAATTTCAGTATTGCTATATTGAATGTTATAACTGGTTGGCAAAGTTTATTTGTTTTTGTAACTGGCTACGTTTAGAATCTATTTTGTTTCCAAGTTCTGGTCTCGCAATAAATGAATTTAATTTGTTATCGACGCAGCGGGGCATAGTTGGCGTTGCAGTACGACGACAGCTTGTGTGGCGACAATTTAAACATCTTCCAGAAAATTCCACAGGTCTAGCCTTTGCTCAGAGATAATGCGAAAACTTAGCTCTTCTCAAGTACCAACTTGGAAATTTATATTTGTTTAAGCATTACTGCATGTTTATAAAGACAAGGGCTCTTAAAAACATATTGCGATATTGAATATTGAAACATTTAGAGAACGTATATTTATTTTGTGACTAGCAGTATACGTTTAGAGTCTATTTTCTCGTGCCAGTTTCCTTTTGTCTCGCAATAGATGAATATCATGTTTCACTGGCCGAGTGGGGAGCAGTTGATTCAGTGAGTAAGTGCAGTATGTGTGTAGCGACAGTTAAAAAAAATCCAGAATATTCCATACTTCAAGGCTTTGCTCGAAAATAATGCAAAAACTTAAGCTACGTATCACTTGTCTTGTATATTACCAGCTTAGTTTTTATTTTGTTTGTTTAAGAATAGCATATAACATATCTATGTATTTGTGTTCCTGGAACTTAAATTAAAAAAAATATTTTCAAAGTTGCAATAGGGTGATTAATTTATATTTGAGAATAAATTGACGAGAAATTTAACCGAGATCCGTGCGGATATATGTATCCACTATGTGTATGCCAATACCAATAGGCATTAAGCTCACCTTTTGTTCAAATTTTGAAATTTGGTCAGTAAAGAATTTAAAAAATAGGTGTATACTATTATATTAAAGAAGCTGTGCTCGTATTTTTTTAATAGAGCCAACAAAATTTTTGTCAGTATTTTTAAAGGCTTTCTAGATTTTGTGATTATATTTGTCTGTGAATAAAAAATACCATTCACTTTTATGCACTTTGTTTAACCGCTAAGAATTTTAAAATACTTTTTCCACAAATATGAATTGAGCAAATGTTTTCAGAAAGCGAATTTGAGAATTGTAGTATTGAATGTTGGAAACTGTTTTTATTACTGGCTATATACGTTTAGAATATTTTTCCCACGCTATTTCTCTATGGTCTCACAACAGATGAATTACATTTTGCAGCGGCATAGGAGCAAAGATCACGGATCACGCTACTGTACGCCGACAATTGAGTGTAGCGACAACTTAAACATTGTCCACAAAAATCCTAAAAGTATTTGTTGTCTTTTCTCAGTAAAGCGACATCTTCATACAAAATACTTTATTTTATAATTGATACAGTTACAAGGAGTAGTATATAACAATAACCCTGTGCTTCGACATTTTATGTGATTTTATTTTAGCTTCTTTTACTTAGCATTTCTCAATTAGGTACTGCCATGACACTGAAATTTTATTATAGCGATAGTTATTAATATTCTTCAAACACGTAGCTTGGGAAATAATTTTATTCTTTTATTTACAATTACGAAGTAAACATAAGCTTAGAAATATATTAAAGTTAAAGCGAGTTTTTTTATAAAGGAAAGGTTATGTAGGACGCTAAATTTAATTCGGATCGGCTGCATTATCCGTCATAGCGAGGTATTATCCTGACAAGGGATCGAAATTTGTACTCGTATTTCTCGATTCTAACTCATATCACGATATGGTGCAAAAATCATAAAGTAGTTACTTATCAAATCCTCTGATAAAACTATTCGTCGAATAATTTTTTGCGCTGTCAACGTTACTCATATTATTATGGCATATGAAAAGGATAACCATTATATATTAACTTATTAATAACTTTATCTGGGGATTAGGAAATTGAACCTAGGTTGATTTATTTTGCAACTATCTATTTGCTCGCATGAAGATAGACTTGAACTATGGATATTTTTTTGACAATGGCCTTTCAATAAAATATTTTTTTTATCTTTTTTTTTCATTTCACTTTAATGTTTAAAAGATGAATTTCACAGATGGCTCTGCAGTGCGCCGACATTTTGTATGTAGCGACAATTTAAACGTCTTCCAGAAAGGTCCATACTTCTAGCCTTTGCTCAGAGATAATGTGAAAACTTCAGCTTCTTTTCACTTAGCGTTTGTCAAGACCCAACTTGAAACTTAAGTATGTTTAAGCATTAGCTACTTATATGTTTTAAAGACAGTTAGCTACAAATAACTTGAAAACCAAACGCAAACTAAAATTTGGCTGCAACCGTTTTTACGTCCCACTGCTGGGCACGGGTCTCTCCCCATTATTGGGGAGGCCTGGAGCTTACTCCACCACGCTGCTCCAATGCGGGTTGGTGGAGATGCGGGTTAGTGGCCAACCCGCTGTCGGATGTTTTCAAACCGCCCATATGGCCTCCGACAAGGTTTAACGACTGTTATCTATCGACAACAACCGGGACCGACGGCTTAACGTGCCCTCCGAAGCACGGAAACGCGCTTGAAATTTTTTGCCACTAGCCGTCACCCATCTCACACCCGACCGCGCCCGTTTGGCTTAGCTGCATAGACCGCTTGCGTTCTACGCTAGCCGCCGAGCCATGCGCGCTTCACATCACAATAATACCTATTTAACTAAAATTTAAATAGGTATTATTGTGATTTCAAAATTAGAATACATGGTATCCGGATGGGGCAATAAGCTTAAGTTTGGTAATATTCTGGTAATATTAACGGTAGCCAATAGGCTCTCGTTGTGTTAGTGATTTGTACTGACAAGCGCGCTTGTATGAGTAAGCTTTTGGAGAAAAAAAAATGGAAAATTAATTCCTTATTCACAATACTCTTCTACGTTTAGTTGGTTTCACAAGGTTACACTCACTAAAACAATGCACATGTGCACGCCTCACCACATTCACATTGTCACCGTGACATAGACCTTATTTTTATACCAGTAGTTTATAAAGGAAATCTATGATGCGTGCCTAATTTAACCCGGATCGGCTGGTTTATTCGTTATAGCGGGGTATTATCCTGACAAGGGATGCGAACTGCTACTATACGAGTAGCTCTCTTTTACTTTTTTACTACTACTTATATACTTTTAAAACCATTTTTTAAATCATAAGTGGCCTATAAAATTAACATGCTCCTTAGCATGCATTTTAGTTTAAATTTATACATCCTCCAAATAGTTCTATACTTTTGGCATTTTCACAATGAGAATACGAAAATTAAAGTTCTTTTTAACTTAATATTTGGCAAGTACCAAATTATACTTGTCGTATCCTTAAGGACAAGCTATTTCCGTTTTTCTCAAGAGACTTTAGCCTAGACGCATACAAAGATCTCCTTTCATACACAGTAGGAAAACTCAGCACAATTTTTGAAATTTCAAGAAAATGACAGTGCGTATCGCCAGGGTTGGTGCCTACAAAACGTAAAGCGTGTGTTTGAGTGTAAAGTTTATTCTGTGTGTAATATTCAGTTAATAAATAAAACATGATATAACAAATATTATATTATTAGAATTTTATAAGCTTTTATTGACTTGAAATGTATGTATGTACGTTCGTGTGGAATCTTGCAACTTAATTGTGACGCAGATCATATCTTCACCCAATTGAGCTCAAACTTAGTATATATGTACTACTGTACTGTATATCTGGACCATATTGCAAATAATTATATGTATTTAGTACTACCGTAAATCTAAAAAAGCTGCCACGACAAAATAGTGTATTATATTACATTATTGGACAACTCATATATTGGGTATCAAGTTACTTGTATTATACAAGTAAAGCCCATTCACTTGATATATGAAAAAGAAATTGGATTTCAAGATGGCCGCTAATATGGCAGGATACATATTTTTGTACAAATCACAATTTGAGGATTTAACTTGCAGAATACTAAAACTAAAAAAAACACATGTAGGTACCTATTAGCGTTGTTACTTTAATTTCACGAAACTAGGGCACTGTAATTAACCTTTATCGAATAAAATAGCATAAGCGAAAACAAATAAATTAATAAAACAAATCGCCAAGTCAATTACAAATAAATAGTTCTATGGCTGATCTATACATATATCTGTACTACTAAATGAACTTGAACGTCATATTTATAAAAAAACTCTCCTTCACAGGCGGTAGGTGATGCTCAGAATACTCCCCTGGAGTAGCCCTTGCTTATAAGCGGCGGTGATCGTTTCATCACGCCCGTCTGCCTTATTGCCCGGTTCACGTAAATCAAAATCAGTATAATAATAATGGTGAACAATGCCGATGATCAGAAAAACGGTACTTGAAAATTTAAGATAAAACCATAAAACTCTATTTTAAGTCCACAGTGCAATGTAGAACTGCGTACCTTTCCCATATTGTTTAGCGGCCATGTACTCGTAAAGGACACTTGTTTGTGTGCGTGTGTCAATTCGGGCGATAGTATAAAGTTACTCTACTGTTAGCTCATATCTATTGTGGTCTAGAATTACTCTAAAATGATGAACAATGCCGATGATCAGAAAAACGGTACTTGAAAATTTAAGATAAAACCATAAAACTCTATTTTAAGTCCACAGTGCAATGTAGAACTGCGTACCTTTCCCATATTGTTTAGCGGCCATGTACTCGTAAAGGACACTTGTTTGTGTGCGTGTGTCAATTCGGGCGATAGTATAAAGTTACTCTACTGTTAACTTATATCTATTGTGGTCTAGAATGACTCTAAAATGATAATGTGTAACTAAAACCTTCACATCTGTTTTATTAAAAATCGAAAGAAACTGCACTGCATCTTCTTGGTGTAGTAAAAATAAGTTTGAGAATATATTGAGGATAATACGAGTGGTTTATAAGAGAGAAGCTGTGATGGATGCTAAAATTAACTCGGATCGGCTGTTTTATCCGTTATAGCTGGGTATTATCCCGACAAAGGGTCGGAACTTATGCCCGTATATTACTCGCTTCTAACTTTAGAGCAGGGATGGCTGAGTGCTAAAGACCGCGGTCTTTGACGCGTAGATACTGGGTTCAAATCCTCGGCGCGCACCTCTGACAAAGAAATTTATAATGTGCGCATTTATCGCTTCTCTGCGGTGATGGCAAATATTGTAATATTTAATCGATTACGATATATTCCTTCGCCGTACATGCCTGAGAGACACGCATGATATCCACCAATCCACACATGGTCAGCTTGGTGGACCATGGCCTAAATCCCTCTCACTTGTGAGACGAGGCCTGTGTTTGTTTTGTGTGTATTTGGAGACAAAAAAAGGGTTGAAAAAACCTTGGAGCATCAAAAACAGTTGATATTATCACTTATGTTTTTGTTAAAAGCTTTTATTTAATAATATTTGCGTTAATATGTACTTTTCTTTAGAGATTAATTTGAAGCTTCTAAAATAATCTGTGATGTGTGAATTAAAAATATAATGCACTTATCTTTGTGCAGAATTTTAGGATACTTTTTTGCAATTGAATAATCTGTTTGGTATTGGCCAGAATTGCTATATTGAATGTTAGTATATTCAATAAGTTAATTTGACCTTGTAATAGTCTGCAAAGGCTTAGAATCTACTTTCTCGCACTCTCTATGGTCTCGTATTGGATGAATTCGATTTTCTGACCCCCACAGCTGGGAGCATAGTATGCCACTATAGCGCGCTGGCAATTACTATGCAGCGACATCTACAAATCGTCCAATGCTCTACACTTTTACCCTTTCCTCTGAGACAATATGAAAGTTTCATTTTACTTACCAGTAGTAAAGCACCAGCTTAAAACTTAATATTTGTTTACAAGCATCTTTTAACGTCATCATTAAGTTTTAAGTTGTTATAATTTAACAAGCGATAATGAAGAGCGAAATTCATACTCATTATTACTTACATTAATCATAAGGAACTGAAGCAGAAAAATAGATTCTAAACGTATTCAAACGGTTACAAAATAAACTCCCATCAGGTTCCAACATTCAATATTGCAAGTCTAGAACTCACTTTAAGGAAGAAATTCAGAAAAATTAAATTCGTGAAAAATTATTTTAAGAATCTGAACATGATCAAGTACCTACATTTTTTTTCTATTTTGACATTTTTTTTTATTTATAAGATAATATTCTCCACGGATTCACATGCTCATAGGAAGGAACCATTTTTATACAAAAAAAAAACAACGGGTTGCACTCCGGTAGTGCCGGCCGAAGTGAAAACTTGAACATTAACGTTGTGCATTTTTGATATTTTGGAATGGTCAGGGAATAATTTCGCACGAATTGCTTTTATTATCAGTATTATTTTTCATCTAGTATTTTCAGTAGGTTTTCATCTAGTATTTCTATAAAGTACTCACTCATTTTCTTTCACTATTTCTTCGTCACTTTTACATTAATAGATGCACTTTGTTCAATGTCCATATTTTAAATACTTGATATAAACGACTTATACAAGTATAGACAGTCGAGCCGTCATCAACTGTCACCCCTCTGTCTTTGTCTAAGAGCCGGTGAATATCATCTTCACCGATCTGATAAAATTCGATGAGACATATTTTTTATCAAATATAATTTATAAACATACATGCCTATGATAACTTGCCTATCGAAAAGTGTTCTTTCAATATAATTAATTTTAATCAATTTTCTTTCATCACCTCACTCTTAAATATAAATAAATATAACAATAATATTATTATATATATAATAATTATAAATATATTTATATGTTTTTTTAATTATTTTTGATACAAATATGTCTCATCGAGTAATCAGATTGGTGAAGGTCGATCTTCCACGTCTCCTCTACTATCTTACGAATTTCGACGATCAGGCCAAGTGTGATGACGCGAGTTTAACATTTTTTACCCATTCCAAAAAAGTGTACAACGCCGCTTTGTTTTATTTACTTTTCATTATTTATTCTTAGCTAAAAGATAAATACCAAGTTTCAGAACATTTGAAAGTAGTGGATTTTCTTTAAAATGTAAACAAACCTTACTTCCTTATTATACTATTATAATACTATTACTTTTTAGTATAATATAACCGTATTTAATTTATCTAACAATATATTCTTTGTTATTTTAGCTATATTCGATAGATCGTTTTATAGGGGCTAGAACAATAACGTGGCTTTCAAATTGTTACGCACTGGATAAACATTGCGTGCATTTTAAATGAACCTTGATCCCATCTACCAACATAATTTAGATGCAAATTTTCCTATACCTATGGCATTGTTTAAATAATTTTGTATGACAATATTATCATATTAAATACTATTAGAAGATAATAACATTTTCTCTTATTTTTTCTTCTTACTGTAATTTGTATCTTACTGTTAATGTTTAAATTAAATCGATATTATTAAACAATATAACATTTTCTGTAATATAAATTCTTTTTAATTATTTATATTTCAGAAGGAAAAAAGAAAAAGCTTGTGGTTGACATTAATAATGGACTGAATGTAACTTAGTACATTCAAGTTTTACTCATAGGGACATGTCATGAAAGTTAATTATATTTGACGGTGACAATTCGACTACAACACTGAACCAAACAACATTTTACATATATTATATTGAAAAAAAAATTTACGACATTACTAATATCGAATTGAAGAGTCAACTTTTAATTGAATGCGTTGTGTAATTTAAGATTTCTTTCCTCGAGTAAAAAGAAATTGAGGCAAATTCAACCACGACAATTTTTAGGAATTTAAATCGCATCATCGAAAAATTAGAATTTTTGGTTGGAAACAGCTTACGACGTCTCTAGAGAGAAATCTCCACAAGAGCCTTTTAGATTAGGACATCATTAGATCTCCAAACAAATCAACTGTCACTGCGATTTCCACGTGGCAGTGTAACAACTCGTTATATTATTTCGAGCCATTATTTCATAGAGCATGAATTGCCTTCTGTATCTGTGCCAGTCTTAACAGATCCTCCCCGAGCCAGGCCCTGCTTGGTATCGGATTTAGAGCACCAATAATTTAAATGTCAACCCGCTATAGCTTCGTGCTGCCAATGTCGTTTGGCTCTGTCATAAGCTTTTTATAGCCTGTCATTTATCTAGATAAATACAATTCGACCATACTCTCATAAAATAAAGCCTTTATTTCCGATTGGATTAAAGGGGCAACATAAATACAATTTTGAGCTCAGTTACGTTTAAAATAAGAAATCAGATTTATGGGGTACGCCTGTCGAACAATTCTAAAACATAAAAGTGTCTGCAAATGGTATAGTATAATAATTAAGAGACGTACATCGATTTTAAAGGCTGTCTGTGTTTGCGTATTGATTGTATATAAAAAAAATATGAAAATATAAGTAGTTGCTGAAACATCTGAACATCTTCATTTTTAGCTACATTCAAGTAAGCACGAGTTAGGTCCTATGCAGTTTTGTTCCTTATTTGGAGGTTGAAAGTATGACCGCCAACCGCACTTTTTAGAGAACCAATAAGAAATTTCTTACCGACATGATTCTGAGGAAATTTATCTATGACATAAGACAGAGGATTTATTACATTCGTTTTTACTACTAAAAGCTTACTACTAAGATAGATATAGACAGTTTTTGGGAGTTTAGTACTTCTACAATTAGTTTGTTAGGTTCCTAAATGGAAATACACTATTTACATTAAAATTTACATCATGGCTTACACAGTTGAGTTCCATTATTATGTATTACAGCTTGATTCAGAGTCCTACTGTGATTCTAAGATAGACAATAGTGACCTGGACCCATAACTGTCTTGGCACGTAATATCTAACTTCTAAGGCTGCATACATGGGATGAATGAAATTTAAAGTTTTGATGAGGAAAAAACGCAAGTCCATAATCAAAGTGAGTATCTAGCGTTTTCAGCATCTTTCACAAAAAAACCCTCCTCTTAGGCGCCGAATAATAGTAATTAGCTATGAGACCTATATCACAGTTATCCTCAAATCAAGAGTTCACTGAGGGCCAAATACCCATACAAAATGGATAATGTCCTTTAGTGTAAAGGTAGTTTAGGTAGTTAGGTAGTAGACGTCCACTAAGAACGGATTTTGCAACAATACCAGATTAAGGGGGTCTAAGAGCTTTCACATTAAACTGATTTTTGGCTCAGTGTTAATTGGACGAAAGCTGTCCTAAGTCCTTAATCTTTCTCGAGTCCGTTCTAAAAACTCACTAAAGATACAAACTGACAACAAGTCGCATCGCGAAGGATCATTCACCAGAAACGTCCATTTACAGAACTCGATCTGTTACAATAAGTACAATGCTCATAATTCATTGCATTGGCCATTTATTCAACAGATTATTATTTGTTAAATATGTAACAATAGTTAAGTTGTAAATGATGTTCTTAACAAGAGTACATTTACAAGTAACAAATATATTAAGCATATAAAGTCAGTTGTAGTTGTGCGAGACACAGAAATCTGCCATAGCTGAACATCTACTGAACTCGGGCCCTAACCATTGGATAGAGCTCCATAATCCACAATTTTTTTCAACGGAACGTCATTACATACCTAGAATAGTAAAGGAAGCCATAGAAATCGTGAAATGTAAAAACTTCAATCGAGAAGATGGTTTCCAACTTTCTAGTGCGTACACGCACAGTCCAGTGTAAGTGTGTCTTTAAAACAATATGCGTCCAAAATATGAAAAAACCATACGCAATGATACTGTGAGTGTGTTTTGTCGTGACTTATGTTCGAGTACCGATAGAAGCCGTAGCAAACGAGTGAGAAAGAGGGTAGACCGTACGGCTGTCCTTAGACTTTTCATCCACCCGCAATATTCAGTTCACCCGTGATCATCTGATCATGGTGCATGCAACTGCGCCGAAATATCGGGAGCTCAAAAACAAAGTGTATCGTGGTATATATCCCGTAAGTAACAATTCAGATAGAGTCTCTAATAGTTCACAACGAAATGAAAACAAAATAAAGCCTTCATACGGTTCGAAATTCCTAAAAAACGCGAATGTTCCGTGAGCGACCCACTAGTATTATATATGGAAGTATAACCAACGTTATTTTGTTTTTGTTATTTTAAATAGTTAGCTATTTTTTGTTAAACCCCTATTTTCACTAATCAATTACGTTTCTTTCTTTTTATCTACATAAAAAGCTACGTTTTATCACCTAATTTCACATATAAAATATATTCGCATCAAAATGATTCCTTATGTCTAGGCCTAACTACTATGGCCGCTTAAATTATACGACATTGACTTCCACATAAGCTATCAGGGCTGGTCTGTTTCGGTAAATCATAATAATTCAAATCACAGCGTTCGCATTCATGAGGCAATACGCTGAAGAATAATTGCTAACGATTGTTTACAATATTGTAGATTGTTTACTAATATCTTGTGGTTACGGATTACTGAGCCGTGTGTACTTACTTCAAATTTTCTAGTATTTCAAAACCGTATTTTATACCTTTTGAACCTTTTGAAGTTAAATCATTATTTTATTGTATCTGCGACAATGGCGATATTAGATATAGATTATATAAATGGAATTAAGTAGCAGGAAGTAAAAAAATACAATTTGTACAATATATATTGTTAATGCGTTATTGTTGATTCGCGCATGGCTCAGCGGCTAGCTTAGGACGCAAGCGGTCTATGCAGTTGAGCCAAACGGGCACGGTCGGGTATGAGATGGGTGACCGCTAGTGGCAAAAAATTTCATGCGCGTTTCCGTGCTTCGGAGGGCACGTTAAGCCGTCGGTCCCGAGTTAAGTTGTCGATACATAACAGTCCTTAAACCTTGTCAGAGGCCTTATGGGCGGTTTGAAAACATCCGACAGCGGGTTGGCCACTAACCGGCATCTCCACCAACCCGCATTGGAGCAGCGTGGTGGAGTAAGCTCCAGGCCTCCCCAATAATGGGGAGAGACCCGTGCCCAGCAGTGGGACGCAAAAAGAGTTGCAGCCATATTGTTAATGTGTATTAAATTTAAGAGTTTGTGTACGTAAATAATGAAACAAGTAAATAAATGCTTGATGTTTCTCTACAAGATCCGTAGACGAACAAACGTTACCGACATAGCCCTCAAAATCTCAAGCTGGAGTGGCAATGAGTAGGCCATATAATTATTATGTAGTGAGGAGGACTGACAACCGATGGGAAAGAAAGGTCGAATGGCGATCACGTCTCGGCGAAAGGAGCACAGGTAACACTCCAAACAGGTGGACTGATGAACAAAAGAAGACAGCAGGAAGCTACTTGATTCAAATGGCGTTTGGAGAGAACCGGATAGAATGGCGAACGTTAAGGGAGGTATCTGTCCAACAGTGGACTATGAAAGTCTAATAGAGTGATAGAAAGAAAGAAAAGAAATGTTTTTTTTTTCATATTAGGAATACAAAATATTCGCTTAATGAATGTCATTTTTTCCTTTCATTACCCTGGTGCCCGTTTGGGCTAGATGTTGAGAAGCGAGAAAAAAGGCAAAAAATGGAAAAAACTCCCAGAAGCACTCTTTTAAAAAAAGTACATTGATATATTTGAGATAACAGAATGGCTATGGGTCGATAATGAGCACATGTGACAGCTGATCGTGAGCGATACTATCAACCCATTTCCACCTGCTCACAGATGCGATTAATTACTAAAACTAACATTCTATGAAGAAATAGTCTTGTGTGAGCGAGATTCATTTCCACACTCCTTTATCATTACATGATGATAGATGGAAAGTACGTTTAAGACTGAGGCTGACAGTAGCCTTATTTTTATTTACTTGTACGATACTTTATTGTTTACAACTTAAACAAGATGGTACCATCAAAAATGGCAAGTTGCCGAGAGACCAACCACCTCCTCCACCTTGTGCTGCTGTAACGTTGCGGTAGCACATTACCTAAATTCCTAAGTTTATAAAAAAAGAACTAAATAAATATTAAATTAAAAAATATTTACAATTAAAAATTATTAAAAAAAAATTGTTTGTAAAGTAGGTTTACGATCGAGATGTTTACGTGATAACGTCCGCACGAGAAAATCTCCATTCGTTTGTATGCCGCTAGAGTGAGAGAGACGGAAGATCGGTCCACTCACTCGAACGCTATGCCAGCCTCCGCTCGTGAGGATTCCGCGTGACAAGTTTCACGGAATGACTGGCAGCGCTCGAGATGAGACGGGAGATCGGTCCGTCTCTCTCTCGTTATACCTGCGATCGCACTCGTGAGGTTATTGGTGTGACACAAGTTTCTGAACATGTCACCCGACTAAAACGATTTTAAAGACGTTATCACGTCAAAAACTAAATAATCAAAATATAACAAAAATAAATGATTATTTCGTTCGCAGATTTACTTACTCGTAGGTAAATCGGCGACGGCCGGTGGTCGATGCGTAGACGCATTGTTCAGAGCATCATTCTGTGGATCAGTGCTAATAAGTGCATCGCAGGTGACGGCTGTGTCGCTCGCGGTGAAGATAACGCAGTTCGATTTACTTGCTCGTTTAATTTAGTTCGTGGAAATCCCTCTAGGGATTTTTTACAATACTCTTCAAATTGACTTTCGGCCTACCGAAACGACGGGTCTACAACCACGTCACACGCCCACCGTGCACCACCTACCAATACGAGGGACGACAGAGCCTGGTTAGGCATCCAGAGGCCGAGGAGTTGGAGTCCTGCTGGAGGGCAACCCTCACCCACGGATCGTCGGTCCCGGTTCAGGCCAGTGTTCCACCCTTATTAGCTCAAACGGATTGTGACGTGAGGCGGAGGATAAAGCCATTGGGCAATAAACGTTTCCCTAACTATTTCTCGTTTATTTGTCGACCCACGACCTATGTACCTGTCGGCGGCCCCCTTCCGCTAGGGAGGGCTAAGGACCCCCCCCCGTAACCGCCGCAGTGGCGCCTCAACGTTGTCTACTTTACCTACCAAATCACGTCTCAATTCCGTTGTTCTCGAAGACAGCACTGCAGGTAGGAGCTATCAACCTACCAATCTACTGGTTATGTGAACGTGACGGTGACAACCCTGTATTGCAAACTGGTACGTACTTTTACTTTATTTAACTATTGTTCTTTCCACTTTTCTCTTATGTCTGTATTCTGTTTATGTTAACTGTTACGCATTATTCGTAGTGATTGTAACGTAAATTAGATAACCATTACTGTTATTAAAATAGTAAACTTAAACTAACGTATAAATTTAATTCTCTTACTTGTTTTCTAAATTAATGTTAAACTTTTTTTAAATTAATGTTATTGCTAAACATAGTTAATGCTAAATAGTTTATAATTCCTAGTAACGATTTAATTGTGATACGTAACAGTTCGCACAACTATAATTACGTACAACATCTTTTGATTTTCTTTTCCTTTCTAACTTATTTCTTATTTCTATTTGTGTTTTCTTTCTTGTCATCTAGCGTAGTAGAAATCCTTGTAACGAACACCATAATCAAAAATAACTATCAATCTTAATCTTCTAAATTCTATAGTTGTAATTTTTTTCTGTGTAACCATGGAAACTCACCCTATTAAATTCTTTTTACTGAATAAACATGAACTAACGTACGAAGTGCTTATTAGGGGCGAGGAACCAGCGTCAACCGTACTAGGGCTCCGTAAACAAATTAATAAACTTACACCCAATATACCTACGTCCGATATCTTCGAGTCGGGAACCGAACCTGAAGAAGATATTACAGGCGCGAACATCTCCTTGTCTGAACTTCTATCACGCGTAAAAATTCTAGAAGATAAATATGAACATAATCTTTTTGAACGGACTACTGCATTATGTAACCACCTTTTTCATCGTATTAAGCGAATGGATTCTTCAGATACGCTATATTCTGACAAAATTAAATCTCTTTCAAAATTATTATCAACCCTTATAGGTAAATTGCATACTATTTACAAATCTGCTAATTCCTCTACGAGCCGTGAGCCTGTTGCAAACACTCAATCGGTATTAGAGGCTATACCTAATCTATCGATATCTTGTGACCGCGCATATCTAAGCGAATTACAGAAAATAAAATATAACGGTAAAACCTGCGTTCATGATTTTATACGGCGAGTGAATGAGTATAGCGCTGCTAGGAATAATTCTCTTACAAAAGTACTTACATATGCTACGGAAATATTTACAGGCGACGCATTGGTACCGCAGCGTGAAAAGTTCTATTAGTACTTGGGATGAGTTAGTTGTATTGTTAATTGAGGACTTCAGTCAATTTGACTATGATTACCGATTGTTAGCCGAAATTCGTAATAGAACTCAAGGAGACACAGAAAATATAACAATTTACTTTGCTAAAATGACTGAATTATTTTCTAGATTAACTAAAAAATTATCTGAACAAGAAAAGTTAGAAATTCTAATGCATAACATATGACCTTGTTACTCTAGTGTACTAGCTTCCAATTCTTCATCAATTAACACTATTGAGATTTTAAGAACACTTTGCAAAAACTACGAAAAAATAAATTCGCTTACTACTCAGTTTAAAGAACCTCCTAAAGCTTCTTTCGACACTTTAGCACCAGATCTGGCATACTCAAAATTTAGTGAACTTAAAATTAATAAACAAAGTTATTCTTACCAACAAAAATACAATTCTAATCACTATAATAATAATAATAATAATTCTAAGTACAACAGCAACTTCTACCCTAAATACTTAAATAATAAACCTAACTGCAATAATATTTTTTCCTACAGAAAAAATAACTACAATCAACATCGTACTTATAGTTTTAATTTACCTACTAAATCTAAAAATTGCGTCGCCGCAGTTTCTTCTTCTAGTTCAAGTGCGAAGCAGGTTTATTGTCCTCGCTGTCGTAATTCTGAACATTCGTTGGGCGAGTGCAAAGCTGATAGGTTTCTAATTTGTTTTAGATGTGGTACAAAGAATGTTAAGTATCCTAATTGTCCTAAATGTCATTCGGAACCTAAGTCAAAAAACTAACTATCGAAGATTGCTGTAATGAAAACGCTACAACTAAAAACACTAAAAACCTTGATTTAAATGACTGGAAAGACTGGCTTCAAACAATTAAAGTTTTCTTTTCTAGCTATTTCATTTCAACAATCTTCGACAAACAACCTAAAGATGATCTTAGACCTTATTGTACTATTCAAGTTCATGACACTAAACTTTGTGGCTTACTTGATTCTGGCTCTACAGTCACTATTTTAGGTAATAATTCACATGAATATTTAAGCTCACTGGGTCTCACACTTCCGAGAGACAGATACAAAAAAAATGCCTCATACTCATAGCACCAAGTACACTCTGTGCCGCGTTTTGCTCACAAAGACAATTTTATTACACTAACCCAGATGAAGAACAGTAAGAAAACCTATTATTTACATTCCTGTCTGTCTGAGAATCCAACCCATGGAACCATAACGCCATATGGGTCATATAAACAAATATAATTTATATTATATTATAAACAAATATAATTTATTGTATTCTTATGAATAGGGATATAGAGGCCACGTGTTCCTGCATGAACACAATTCGACACCCAATATGAATAACATTGTAACTTTAGTTACACGTTTGTACAACTTTATCACACACGAATTCAGCAAGATAAGACTTAATTTTCTGTCTTTGAACCATATTTCTATGACAATAACAACTATTTTTATGAAACTATATAACTTCATTGTAATTGAAAATTAATAATGTTTCCATTGAAGTATTATTGTAGATGAAGTTACAATACACAAAATATTTGGTGACAAGGGTTTCTTAGTGTTACAGTAATTGCAAATTCACATACAATGTTATTCTTCTTCGTGTTACAGTAATTGCAAATTCACATACAATGTTATTCATTTTAAATTCGACCCTTATTATTTGGAGAATATACACTACTCCCAACTCCAACGCTCGTCGCCATAATATCTGTGGAGATACTTTCAATACGACGACCTTCAATACGACATGACCAGAGTGAGGATTTCTAGCTTTCTTACGAAATCGAAGTTCCATCCTCACATCGGCCTCGTCGAGATTTTTGAATAGGGGCCCATGTCTTCGTCCGTATTATACGAGAGGACTCCTCTGAAGAGGATAAGTGGGTCCCTATTCTTCATCTCCTCTACCTTGAGGGTACCCCCGGCGATCCTAATTTTTGCTGTTATTTCCTCTCTAACCCTGCCTGTGTACTATAGCTGACGATTATTTTTGGGTGTGTAGCGACCTTCCGCTATCCGCTTCCTGAATCACGCTATCGAAGTTTTCGGAATATCCTACCATATATACAAGCTCCGAATTGAGTCAGTTGGAGCGCGGCCGCTCCCCGGGCATGACCACCTCGCCCGGCGGGAGATCTCCCTTTGCCAAACTGGTGACCCCGGACAAGAATACGTCCCTTCTGACCTTCATCAGTCGCACCTTCACTCCCTGGATGGACTGCAGCATCACTTCACCAGCTCGTCAGGTTCATCGCAGCGCACCATGTACACGCTTCCTGTTCCTGACACAGCTGCCTCCAAGGACTTCATGGACGGCTTGAGTAGCCATTACTCGCCTCCACATCCTACCCTCACATCCCGACTCACCGTGGATAGAGGGCATCTCCACTCTTCGCTTCACCCTCACATCCCGACTCACCGAGGACGGAGGGCTACACAAGGTCTGCACCCTCACATCTCGACTCACCGCAGATAGAGGGCATTCCAGGCGCTTGTAAGCGAAGACTACACTTGGATTACTGAAGTCATCGACCTCCGGTCTGAGCAGGGGGTGATGTAGCGACCTTCCGCTATCCGCTTCCTGAATCACGCTATCGAAGTTTTCGGAATATCCTACCATATATACAAGCTCCGAATTGAGTTAGTCGGAGCGCGGCCGCTCCCCGGGCATGACCACCTCGCCCGGCGGGAGATCTCCCTTTGCCAAAGGTGTTTAGCCATCTTTACTCGCTCCAGTCTAATGCCACCCACTCGCGCTCCAAGGGATTGTCTGAATTTCTTGAGGACCTCTTCCTGTGTCCGTTTCAGTTTCGGATGTTACCGCTATTGAATCTAGTAGAGCTTTCCGTTCGGGTATACACCCTTTCGGTTGGCCAGCCACTACATTTGCGTATGTTTCACTGGCTCCAACTAGGTTTTGGAGGTCCTCGTTCTGTCTCTTTAAGCTCTCCTGTATGTCTTGAAGGGCCATCTTGTTTGTTGCAATGAAAGCGTGGATCTCGTCCAGTTTATTTCGCTCCTGGCACTCCTCGGTTACAGTGCGTTCCTGTGTGCTTTTCGGTGTCTGTGCGTCTGGTTTCTTTGTTTCACCCTGTCTGACCAACTTGAAAAGTCTCTGTCTACTGCTGGCAACTTCTGTTTTTATTTCTGTTTTGATGTTTCGAGACTGGCCGAGTCCCTACTCGTCGTCGTTTTACTCCTCTCAACGCACTCCTTTGCATCCGCAATTCTGCCGAGGTTGGTTATCTTTGACCCGGATGTTGTGGGTGTGCTAGCCAGTTTAGCTGGACGAGCGGGCATTGCTTTTGTCGCCTGCGTTTTTCTGGCAGTAGTTTGATGTTTCGGGAGAGATTGATTGGTAGCTCCTGATGCTATGGGAGTAGTGTCAAGTCCTTTCTTATTTGTGGGTGAAGCTTGCTGGGTTTGCTTTTTGTCATTGGTGGGTTGGGGTTTCTTAGGGGATTTACCAGTGTTCCCAGTTGTTCCGAATTGGGAATTGGACAAAGATAAAATGAAAATGATGTGGTTGCAAGGTAATTATATTGAAATTAATATGCAAAGTCCAAATATTATAAACTTTCAAAATGATTTTTATAGCAATCAACTAAATTAGATTGATTTGGACTACCACAAAGTAAAGACCAGACGACTGAATAAAAACAAAAATTTCGATACGTTGTGGAGTCATACTTTAGCTATGGAATTATGGAATTTATGGAAGCTTACACCTAATCACTCAAAGTAAATACAAGGACTTGATGAGCTTATCCTCCAGCGGTGCAATTCCAGAACAATACAGAATGTTTTATGTAAACTTACCGCACTCAAACACCGTTATTAATACGGTTGATTCTGACATTGAAGACTAATGTAGCTATTTTTACCATTCTGGTGGTCTGTGTAGTTCATTAAAACATGTATTACACATTGATTTTTATTATTTTCTTTAAAATATGTATTACACATTGATTTTTATTATTTTCTTTAATAGTACTTACCATGTTTTTTCAACCAAATGTAACATTAATACACGTTGTAATGTTGCCTACAATATTATTCAATAAATATTTTCCTTATGTCAGTAAAATTTGTGATTGTAAAATAAGTTACAATTAAAAACGCTGAAAAATACTTGCAAATGTTTGCATGACCCCATTGTAATGTTAGTTACGATGATTTTCATTTAAAAAATACTGAAAACCTGTACATTGTAACATTGCAAAAGTCATACTTGCAGTGGTTTTATCAAAATGGCATGTATATCATTTTAAAAAGCAATTAAAATCAGTATATGACACCTACAATTGTATAGACTAACTATAATACAACAGCTGCAAATAAACAATTAACTTTAAAAAAATATAAAAATGGCTGTGCTGAAAACTATGACACATTGAGTTACAATGTTATTCATATTGGGTGTCGAATTATTATTGTGTTTTAAACGTATAAAAGTATAATGAGTCATTTTTATAAATAACAGGTAGGTACAGGAATGGTTTGGCTGCAACCATTTTTGCGTCCCACTGGTTCACAATTCTGAAAAAAAATCCATAGTTGTCTTTAAATTACTAAACTGTCTTATATATTTCGTCCGGTTACAGAAAAATCAAAGAAAAAATTAAATAAAAGAGTTTTAGCGGGAAGTTGAAAGGAACATTTAGTTATATAGAACAAAGTTGATGGAATTTTGATCGAATTGACGACCAGGTGAAGTAAAATAAAATAACAGTACGAGATTATCTTTTTTTCTCTTGCCTCCATAACTCCATTGGAAACGTTCTGGTAAAGTAGCCATCACTTTACTTGAATATCTTACTGACTTGACTGAATACAAATGTTCACTTCGCTGGCAACATACACAGATGCGATGCCATTAATGAATATAATATAAACCTCACACATTCATAGCCCCACAGTAAGGTAATTAATACCATGTGTCGTGGATACCATGGTCACATACAAAGACAGGAAAACAAACACCCAGACCGAGAACAGTAATTTAAACTTATCATTCAAATTTCTGTTTCGCCGAGAATCGAACCCGGGACCCCTCGATTGGCAGTCCAGCATGGTAATATTGGTAACGATTGCGCCACGCGGGTCAACAAAATAACTTCAAGAAAATAAACTTCATCCAAATACTCGAGACTGGCTATTGTGTAAGTAATGGAAAGTTTATTCGGATTTTTATTTTCACTCATATTGCTTCTCGCCAATTAGCCATAAGATGTAGCCTTACGTATAGGCCGATAAATGCTCCGGCTGACTTATCTATCGAAACAGAGCCCGTAAACACCTCTGGATTTCTTCGCCCCTGGTATCTCTCGGCGATTTCATTAAGAGCAAAGCTCCTGCGAAGATTACAGCACCGCAATAGCTTGAAAAATTGCCTACACGTAACTAGCTACAATTGGGAAAAAAGATTGTAAGAAGTTTAAAGAGACATTATATAATAAAATTAGGTTAATTTTCATATATAATGTTAGCTTTTATTTATTTATGAAGAATATTGTATTAGCTAATTCCGTATTATTATGATATTTTTAGTAGCGGTAATTCGATTGTTCCGTTTCCGACACCTTCGCCATCTTGATTCCATCAGTTAATCATAGCCAACTTCCGGTCACATGAATTGTCGTTATTTTCTCCGACCAAGCTGCAAGCATTCGTGTTGGAAGCACTGAGGGATCGAGATGTGGCTAAGGAAAAGCATTAGTAAAGAGTAAAAGTGTTAGTGTATAGATAAAATATTAAGTGAAACAAGTAAGGATTGAAGGAATAATAGTTAAGTTGATTGTTAATATGTAAGTAGTCCATTTTCTGTTGGTGGTTTATTCGTTCTTGAAACATTTACATATGTGATTTGTATACTGCATAACTACGAAATATACGTGCAATTGTAAAGTGTTTTATCTTTTATTTAACAAAAACCCGCATTCTGAGCTGTGAGCCAACAGTTCAGAAGTGGGATAATAAGAGAATTTACTGTTTTCTTTCACGTCCACAACGGCCAATTCTGTAAATACTCTGATATATTGAAGTTTCTTGAATTTGTTGGAATATCGAACCGATGAACGCTTAGGGGTGAACGTCAATTATTTTACAACCACATGTTTTATTAACTTTTATTGTAATAAATTTGCAGTATACTTATCAACCCACTTCACTTTATTTTTTTTATCAAAATATGAATAATTTATGAAAAAAACGCAGATATTTAAAGAAAGAAAATACGTAATTTATGAAATCAACTTAATTTCTTTTCTCTGGATCGGAAACACCGCCGTGGTGTATAGATAAATATTTGAAGACCTGAGAATGGATATTACGTATTACTATATGTTTAGTGCGTTAAAGATTTATATATTATTTTAGATTAATAAGATGCATGATTAATTATATCTTTTTACAGCTGTGGTACACTAGATGTGAACAACTAGTTTTGATGAAGGCTTTTATAAATGTGACTTTTCTTTTAAATTTATTGCCCTTACAGGAAGTTGGTACCCACTTTTTTTTACTTTTTTTAATATGATGAATGAATATACAATGGCTCGAGTTGATCTACCTTATTTTACCAACATCAACAAAAAGGATGAGGTTCTCACGTTATATTTAGTATTGCATCGACATAATCCACATATTAATTAAAATTTGACATTGACCTTTGTAAATATGAATGAAAACTGATACCATAGAACTAGTAAAGTATTTATTTGATGCTTATAATTCATAATCCTTTTTTTGCGATAATAAGGATACAAAAAATGCTGAAATGATACGAGTATGTACACTTTCCACTTATTCTACCTTATCTACATGTAAATTGATGTAATTTTACAGGCAGCAATCGCTATATATTCTAGGAAAACGTATCCACTGTGCCACAATGCCAACTAGGACCTAAAATGGTTGTAAGGCAAAGATTTGAATGTTTCGTGAATTCGGTAACACTGTATTTTTTTTACATAATTTCAATCTACAAGGGGGGTGCCAATATCATGTTATCGTATTTATCTTGCAGTTCCATTGGTAACGTAAATTTTTGTCGTAAATTTATTCAGATATCTATACATACAAGCATAAGACTTTGATATACAATGAAGGTAAGGTTAAAACTTAGTGTTTAAGAAATGATTGCTTACAGATTTGCATATCCTCAATTATTCTTTTTGTGGTGGGTGCTGTACTGCACCTAGGGGTGCTTAACATGAAAAAAAAATGATGATGGTGTTGATGGTGATAATGATAAAGACAACGATGATGGTGATGATAATTACGATGATGTCATTTTAGAGAAAAATACATTCCATTGATTATAGACATATAGAAGTCTGGTGATGTTTTTCTTTAGCTTTGGATAATTCAATACTATATTAATTTGTTCTCTTTTTTCTTTTCGATTCTAAAGTCGATTTTAAATAGAATATGTACTCAAATGTCACTTTGCATTTTTGTTAACTTTTATTATGATTAAAATGGAATATGTACTCAAATGTGTAATTTTGCAGATAATAATATTATGGACGAATACCCCCGAGAAAGACTATCTCGGATTGGAGGTACGATCAGGGCTAAGGTAAGCACACGTAGGCCCAGGCCTAAGAACCAAATGACGCTCAGGTCGAGCAGGAATGAGGGACTTAAAAGGATGCTCAGGTCGGGCAGGAGGGAGTCCGGGTTAGAGGACCAAAAGACGCTCAGGTAGAGCACGAGTGAGCCCGGGAGAGCAGCGATATGCGTAGGATGGAGGGAGATCGAAAGCCTCTGTTAGAGGGCATAAGATCATTCAGGAGCAAAGGAGCGATAAGGTTTGCAGAGGAGGCCTTCAAGACCCAACAACGCAACTCGCAACGTCTTGGTAGAGGGAAGCAGCATCTGAGCGGTAATTTGAAATGAAATGTAATGAAATCATGAAATGAAATTATTTATTTGCCAAAATGTGGTATATGAATAGTTGGTTTTTTTAGAAAATTATAGTCTCACATTAACCAAAATTTAGTGAGCAAAATTACAAAAAAAAAAAAGAGAAAAAAAATTGAATTACATAAACATTGGTGTGCAAAGTTTCTATTTAACATTATTTGAAATTATATTATTAAAAACTATTTTGTAATAATATTTATATACTATATACTTATATATGTATTTGAGCTACGGTGAGTTGTAGTGGTAGTCATGGGGATTTTGAAATTGAGATAATTTTAGATAAGTTCTTGTCAATCCTAACGTATAAAAGTTAGTCCCGTTGACGCGTCTTTCTGTCTGTCTGTCTATATGAACTAGGTAGTCTCAAACTACCGCACAGATTTCAATGCGCTTCTCACCAATAGTGTGAATTTTAAGGAAGGGATAGGTGTATAAGTCATTAGGGTTTCGTTTTCGAACTAATTGTAGTATAACGAGGCTTTGTTGGGAGCCTTGCTTTTTGGGAGCTTTGTATGCGTGCACTGTGTGGTCTAGCAGACATTCATTGGGGTGGTGTGCTGGGGAATTGCAGATCTACAATAACGCTGAGAAGGAGTTCGTGATGTCTCTATCTCCTGAGGTTGACTCACAGATGCTGAATATTTGGAATATGAATTCGAAGTACTGCGATGTTTTCGAAGCTGTTTTCTTCCCGTCACCCGTCACACTGGGGTTGCATATTATGTAACGGTGGTACGGCGTTGAGCGGAATTCTGAATCGCAGTGCATTATACGTACCATGTTAAGGTGGAATAGAGTTTGTTGAAATAGGTAGGCTCCGTAGGTTGTTTTAGTTAAATTGGTGAAGTTTTTTTTAAGTTAAATTGATGATAAAATCTTTTAATAGCGATGTAATACCGGATTTTGATCCTTTGTGTAAAGAGCAAACCATTTTAATCTGGATTAAGAAGGTGGAAGAATATTCAGAAATATGTGTATAAGATGGGGGATATGATTCGCTGCTCTTTTCCAAAGTTGGTCGGGCTTGGCAATGTTTGTAGAGAGCTGTAAGTAACCTTATAGTCGCAGTGGGTGTTCAAGTGGCCAATTTACCGAACCTGGGCGGGTGCGAAATTATTTTGGGACAGTCACTGTGGGACATCGTAAAGTGTATCAAACTTACGGTATTGAATGTAGGGTTGAAGCCTTCAGCGGTATTAATCGAAGCCTGGTACCAAAGCCTTCTTTGCAAAACGCTAATATGTTTTTCATTGTGGCGAGATGTCGGCAAAGTGTTCTTTGTGTGACGAGACTAGCTTTGATTTGGTTTGAAAGCAGAATAGGTTCAGGTCTTTTAAATTAGATTCACAAACTGATAAAGGTGAGGAAGAGGTATTGCTACAAATACAATTGTACCGTTAGGTGTGAAGGGCCACTAAAGTTGCTGTAGTGCAGGTTATTGCATATTATTGGCGAAGCAATTGACTTTTATGATGTAGATGAGTGTTTCAGATTGCTTAGTTCTCTATAGATATAACTGGGAGTTCGACATTAATAATTATTGATAGGATGAACATAGAAAGTACACCCATCAGAAATTGGTAACCATCCGTTTTGCATTTTAGAGCGAATCATGAACTGATTTTTATTGCTCTAGTTTTTAGTTTGTCTGAAGGAGGCGTTTATAAACATGGATTGCTCGGGGGTGTAGAAAGCAAGTCTAAGATATGGACGGTCGATTTACTGATTTAATGGCGTCCTCTCTGGTGTTGTATAATATATCATATTGCATAGCAGTGGCCTGTTATTTTACAGATTGTGGGACGTACATACATGAGAGTTGTTTTAAACTCCTTTTTTGGTTGTAATAGTGTTTATGAGTAAAATGTATCTCTGGTACGGGGAGATGGAATTGGGGTATTGACTGATATTTTAAACTGATTTGATCTTGGTAGAGGATTTGGCAATATTGTTGTAGAGTAGGCGTCTATACATCAAACATATAAATTTGAGAAGTGTATGTGCGGGATGTGATCGTTTCAACTTGGGGGATAGATAGAAAAGTGCTGGTTAGTGACGTCGCTAGCCTGTGTTATGGTACGGGATGTTGGTGGGACTCGATTTACTAGAAAGCGATAGATCAATAATTAATTATGTTTGATATTCCAACTATTTGAATTTATGTGATGGTGGGTAGTCTGTGTTCGTGTTTTGTTTATAAGTGGCATATTCTGGACATCAGTCAACTACCCAATTATCTTAGGTGGATGTAATAGATACTTATGGAGTATAGTGAATCTCGAGAGTAGTAGAGGTTCGGCATTAACTGTTTGTGCGTCCAAGTTTGATGTAAACATTTACGGGGATTCACTTGCAGCAAGGGCCTACAAATGCAGGGGATTGGGGAGACTATGAATTGCGGTCAAGTGGTTATGACTGGCAATAGGAATGCAAGCGGGCACTGAGTTGCGGTAAGGGTTAAGACAAAAAGGCCGATTTCGCTTGGAAGTTTTAATAGACGGGGATTGCTTCTCTACTTGTTTGAGGTACCTTGGTTTTACTGATATTGGTGTAAAAGTTGTTTAGTCAAGGACTAAAAATTTTTGCACGGATTGATGTGATAGTAAGGGTTGTTCTTGTATATTTAGTTAGCCGTGTTTGCCTTCATGAGGCTTGCACATATTACAGGGATTGGTCACGGATATAAAATTGTTTGTTCCCATTATGCACCTCTTGAAAATGGATTCTTGTTTTTTCGGGCTGGACCCGATCCTCGGCTTTGTGAAAATAAAATGATAATAAAGTGAAATTTGTCTGTTATGGGTAATGTAGTTGCGGACTGGGTCTTGCATCTGAGTGAGACGGTGTCTCGCATTAGTCTTTGTAAGGAATTTTTGGACATGTTTATATTTTGCTTTAGAGTTGATTGCTATGAAGGTTGAGTAAAATATATAGTTTATTAGTTCTCTGTTGAGTCGAATGAGCCGTTTAAACACATTTGATCGGGTTTTTGAAAGAAAAATTGACAAAAGGTCTGAAGGGAAATGTGGAATTGGTGACTTTGTTGTTATTTAAAGCTTTTAGTGGAGTTCTAGGGGCCATAATAATATAGTAATGGGATGGAGTGAAAGTGCCCCGGTGGAGGGGACGAGGGCGAGATTCAATAAGTTTTTCCAGTTCGGAATGGGATCCTTTGTGTATCCCTCATGTGGGGTCTTCAATTGAACATGTTTTTGTTTATGTAACTAATTCGACTCCAAATACAAATCCAAATTATCCTATATAATTAGGTAATGGGTTCTTAAGATAAATAAACTTAGGCCAATTTATTTTTGTGTAGTGTGTAAAAGTGCCAAATACAAATCCAAATATTAGGTATATAATTATTTTATGACTTTATTTGAGATTTCATGATGATTTTTCTGACATTTCATTTCAGATGTTAATATGAAGTAATTTATTGCTTGTTTACGGGTAATGGATTCTTAAGATAAATAAACTAAGGCAAATTTATTTTTGTGTAGTGTATAAAAGTAATGTTCTTTCTACTTATAAAAAAAAAGATTACAATATTAATGGGAAAGCTTATGTTTGAAATTAAAAATACGATTAAAATATATTATAATGATTTACTGCATTAATTGCTATTAATACAATATTGAGTACAATGAACGTAATTTCTTGTTTTTATTTTATTTTATTTAAGAGCTTTCGATAAATATAAACTACATTGTACATTATACAGATAATTAAATAATGTGTTAAAGAATGTAATTTATAGTAATATTTTTTAGAAAATTTATAGTACTTTTGTACTTGTAAGAAAGCGTGAGGACACGCTATAAGCAGGATGGCCGAGCTGTTAGCTTTTATTTATTTATGAAGAATATTGTATTAGCTAATTCCGTATTATTATGATATTTTTAGTAGCGGTAATTCGATTGTTCCGTTTCCGACACCTTCGCCATCTTGATTCCATCAGTTAATCATAGCCAACTTCCGGTCACATGAATTGTCGTTATTTTCTCCGACCAAGCTGCAAGCATTCGTGTTGGAAGCACTGAGGGATCGAGACGTGGCTAAGGAAAAGCATTAGTAAAGAGTAAAAGTGTTAGTGTATAGATAAAATATTAAGTGAAACAAGTAAGGATTGAAGGAATAATAGTTAAGTTGATTGTTAATATGTAAGTAGTCCATTTTCTGTTGGTGGTTTATTCGTTCTTGAAACATTTACATATGTGATTTGTATACTGCATAACTACGAAATATACGTGCAATTGTAAAGTGTTTTATCTTTTATTTAACAAAAACCCGCATTCTGAGCTGTGAGCCAACAATAATGACAGATACTTACAGGATAACAAATCACAGCACAATCTCGCTAACAGCTGAATAGTTCCTACAAAAGCTTTTATTTGACGAAAAGAAGTACTAAGAAAAGATTATTGAAAATTTATTCTCAATGTTCCAAGATGACGAGACAAATGGTATCTCTCAAAATATAAAAAAACACTAACGGTATTTTCCGATATATATTTTTTCCTTAATGTATTGGTGTGCAATAAAGAATTTGTATTTATATTTACAATGAAAACTATGTACGTATTGTGAGATATTTAACATTGCAGTATAAGTTGTACGATTCCAGTATTGAATAAAGAAAAATATAATGTTTTGTTCGAATTTTAATTTTCCCTCATCCCGACATCGCCGCTGTTTCTTACCAATTAGCTTAACTGTCGTGTCGGCCGATAAGTACTCCATCAGACTTACGAGTATCCATCGTACCAGTTACGAGCCAGTAAACACCGCTGGGATTTCGTCGACCCTGGTATCTCTCAACAATTTCATTAAGGACAAGCCTTCTGCCAAGATTTCAGCGCTGCAATAGCTTCAAAGATTACTTCAATGTTTCGTGGTTTATTGCACACTATTGGAAAAAGAATTGTTTATTTGTTGCGGCTGTCGTTTTACTTTATACCTTCTTCGACATGCTTATCGTAGTAACTACTTAATTATTCAAACTAAGTAGAGTTTACTCATATATTTAAACTAGCGGCCGTCCGCGACTTCGTCCGCGTAAAGCCTTTCCCGATAAATGAACCATCCAACACTAGTTTAGCGCGTTCAAACAAACAAACAAACAACTTCAGCTTTTTATATTAGTATAGATTAAACCACAACTGAAATCACTGAGATTAGAGACTTTTTATATGACGTAAGTGTACCTACAAAGAAGAAAGTTTTAAAAATAAATTCACAAAGAGAGTAAAAGGAATTTTTATATAAAAAAATCCACAGGAAGATACGGGTCATGTGTTGTGCTAGATAATTATACTAATGTCCTCGGCACAAAAGAAAACTTAAGCATAAGGGTCCAAAATATTGACCTTATCGTCATGAATACACCTACTTATATAAGCTTATGAAATATGACCTTAATTTCTGAGAATCAGAATCTATCTTTATTTTTTATGTTTGTGGTAGCGCTTTTGTAAAATGGTTTCATTAAAACCTGTGTTTAATGTATTTTCGTCTCTTTTCTATTTATTTGTAAATCATCCTTCTAAGCGCCTACGCAAATATTAACCTTATAACTGAACAATGGAATAAAATTAAACTGATGTTAGATACAATATTAAAAATCTGCTTATTTTGTAAATAAGCACAAGGTTAAAACAATATTGCCTCTTTGTCATAAATAAATAAAAAGTAGGTAGATAAGTAAAAAAGTTTAAATATTAATAAAAGTCGGCAGTCGTTTAAGCCCATAGATGTCTTTCTGGCGCTGGTAATTAAGGACCAAAATTGATAAATTTAGACATTAGACTTTTCTACTATAATTTTTTTCGTCAGTGTATCCAGTATAGTATATTTCATTACAAGTGCGGAAAGGCTGTCATTGCAATGAGTTCCGACAAATGTGTACCCGAGCCCAGGCGTAGCCGAATGTGAGGGTTGACAGTCGGAACTCTTAGCAATGACGGTTCCGCACGTGTACTGAATAACTATTTTTAATACAGTTGCGAAAAAATGAAGCAATTTAATAAAATAATAAAAACTCGCAAAGAACATTTTTGAAAAATGGCGCCAACCGTAAAAGAATACCTATATTATTATGCAGAGATTTTTTTTTGTTTTCTTCACCCATTCTGGGTAAACAAAGGGATTTTTTTTTATCATATCATATTAACTCATTGAATCAAATCTGATATTGAAACAAATTAGTAGCTTCTTTTTAGAAATATTTGCATGAATCATAAAAACTTCTAAAACTTCGTGGTTGTTTTTTTAATAGACATTATTTTGACAGTTGGGAAAGAGAACGCACGAGTTCGGAAAAGGTAAAGAAAAAACACGAGTGTGTAAGCCCACTTCCCGAACGCTATACGTCCCTGCAATACGCCACTTTTTGAGCAACTTTATTAAAAAAAAAAATTTGTGACCTCATGCATTATACAGTATGCATAGCCCTGCGGCTATTGTAAAATGCAAGTGATTTTCTAAGCTATGCAATGTGTGACACGATCGATGGACAGCATGGCCTGGCGGCTGGTGTAAAACGCGCAACGCATGTACGCAGCTAAGCCAAACGGGCGCAGTCGGGAGTGAGATGGGTGACCATTAGTGGCAAAAATTTCATGAGTGTTGCCGTGCCTTCAAGGACACGTTAAGCCAAAGGTCCTAGTCATTATCGATAGATAACAATCTTTAAACCTAATCGGAGGACTTATGGTCAGTTTGCAAACATCCGACAGCGAATTGGCCAATAGACTGCGGGTTGGTGGAGATGCAGGTTGCCAACATCATCCGCTGTCGGCTGTTTTCAAACTGACCATGATTCCTATTTTTATGAATAAACCGTACAAAAAAGCAGACGGGTCGCGTGGTGTTAAGCGATCACCGTCGCCTATGGACACGGGCAACACCAAGGGAGCCACCCGAGCATTGCCGGCTTTGAAGGAGAGATTTTTTTACAGCTTTCTTGAATAACTCCATGTCATAGTCCACTGGAAATGCCTCAGCTGGAAGGTTGTCCTATAACTTACACGTTCGTGATAAAAAAAGAGCGTTCAAAGTGTTTTTTGTGAAGGACCGCACGAGTCCAGATGGTGTCGATAGAACTTTAACCTTTGCCTCGTGGTATAATCATGAAATGGTGACGTAGGATGACGTAGGCATCATTTTAAAAAGTTCCTCGAAGTACTCGCCATAGTAAAGTCGGTAGAACACGCAGAGGTTTGCGAGAAGCTTTTATAATCATATAAATTGTAGGTATATAATAAAGTTATAAATAAGTTTGGAGGAAAATTTTCTTTTTTTCTTTTTAGACCATTTAAATAAAAGCTTTTTATTATGATTTTTTGCTCTTAACTTTCTTAACTTTTTAGTTATTTCTAAATATTTTCGGCAAGCCTTTTCATTTGATACCCAAATGCATAAGTGCATAAAAAATAACTATTCCGGCATCTTGGATGTTCTGCCATATTGCATTGAGAATGATGTTACATTATTAATTTTCGAGTTACTCTCAACAAGCCCTTTCATTTGATACCCATATTGTAGAAGAGCATAAAAAATAACTATTCCACCATTTTGGATGTTCCGCAATATAATTATGATTTAGAATGAGATTAAGTACATTATTTTTCGAGTTATTGTCAAGAAGCCCTTTCATTTGATACCCATATTGTAGAAATGCATTAAAAATAACTATTCCGCCATATTGGATTTAAAATGACGTTACACAGCTTATCGTGTATTGTCATCCAAACTATAGGTACGTGTATACAAATTTTCAGCTCAATCGGTTGAAGATATCTGCTTCAAAATTGAGTAGCAAGATTCCACCCGAACAAACACACATACATTGCATGTTAAATAAAAGCTTTTAAAATAATTGGCATTACAATTCGTCAACAAAAATATTTTTTCATAACGAATCAATGTTGCAATGATATAAAAAGTACTCGTCTGTCGACTTCCTGTGCATAACAGTAAAACATATCAAGCGATACCAATATCAGTGAATCGGCGTAAAAGCCATAACAATCTTTTACGGCGCATAATCCTAAAGAAAGTTTATACAGCCGAGCTCTACATCGTGTACTGAGTACAACAGAGTTACAACTTTAGGGTGTAAATAAGCGAAGTATAGAGCGCGCATAATGTTTACCGCGCTTTGTGAAAATCTGCCGATGTCCCATACGCACTTGCAATTTCGACAAATGACACTACAGCTAAAGGTTTCTGTCAATATCGCGATAGGTATAAATAGGAGTTATTTAGTCCTCCAAAAATACAAGTCGTTTAGACTTACACTTACACTCACACTGAAAGTGGTAGACGATTAATGTTTGACCGTTTTGCATGATACAATGATGTTTTTTCGTAGAAAGTTGCGATTACCAACTGAATGTATGTCCATAAATTACATCAACTACCTGGCTACGTGACCAGCGTGGTAATAACTGTTACGTCATTTTAAAAAATAGCACGCGCTCTATACTTTTTTAGTATAACCTCGTTACATTACCGACTACAATGAAACGGTGTATCCGAATGTGAGCTACTTTCGGTCCCCCATCCCGCACATCAATTCGTATTGTTTAACTTTTCGTCTTTGCTAGAAAGTTCATGCTACCTTTGTATAAAATAACTATGTTATATTTAACCTTTTTGTAGGGGGGGGGGACCTTCGAAAGGTACCCGGCACCTTGGGAGAGGATACCGGTGTCCTCCAAGCGCGGCACCCCAGAACGGGCCCATCTTCGGGAGCAGATGTGCTCTCCTCCACAGCCGTCCTTCCCGGGGCTGCTGGCTGGATAGGTCTAGTTCCCACTCTCACCGTCCGCAACCCCGGAAGCTCCCTTTTAGTCACCTCTTACGATCAGGCAGGGGATACCGTAGCTCTATTCTTAATCCCGAAGTACTTATAGGATATTAAAAAAGAGTATTAAAAAAATGTATACACCGTTGCAAAGTACTTTCAACCTAAAATCATAACAATGAAGTTCCGTAAACTAATACTTGATTCAAATAATTATATAAACATTTAGTCAATCCGACTAAGAGATTGACGTCACAATAAAGCAGTCAAAAGCAAGTAATCTGAACATTATTAATCTGAACGACCTCTGCTTTAAAAATAAATTTTAAAGCTTTTTAGAACATCACAAGTTTACATTTTAAATGAGTGAGGGGGGGTGCATGGTGTCAATAGTATCTTAAAAACCACCCCACGCTTTTTTTACAGCAAAATACATTTTCTTCTTATTTTTTTACTTTTTAGTTCGTATTTTCACAAAAGCGTGTTTTTTAGTTTTTTAAACTACATTATTTATTTTTAATTTTTTAGTTGGATTTTTAGTCTCATATTATTGCATTGTCATCGGTCCTTGACCCCTGTGCAAATTTTCAAGTTAATCAGACGCTTAGACGTGTTAAAAATATAAAACTTAATATTTGTTTCATTAAGTACCTTAGGCCACGAACTTATCAGCCGCCCTCGTATATTTTTTTATCCTCATGATCCTAGTTAGGACTTTAATATTAAGTTATGAGATTATTGTATTGTCATCGGCCCTTGACCCCTGTGCAAATTTTCAAGTCAATCAGACTCCTAGAAGTAAGTGAAAATGAAGTTTAAAGATTCCGTTACATACATACATACATACAGGTCAAGTTAATAAAAGCTGTTAAAAAAAATGTAGAAATTGGTTTGAAGACTTTTTTTCATTAGTCATACTCAATTCTCTTGAAATTCCTAAGTGAGGCATATTTATAGCACAATGAATGTATTACATTTGTGCTAATAAGGAAAAATTGTACATTTTGGGTTAATTGTATTTAGGCATATCTAGATAATATGATAAACTTCTGTACTGTAACCTAATGTTTAATCACGATATTTTAACGATACAGATAGCGTCACACAACAATACCACAATACAAAGAGCGGCTTTATTATTACAGGCATTACATTATTTAGGTTACAGTTCTAAAAATTTTGAATTGAATCTTGGCGATTCGTGACTTTATTCATTCAGCTACAACGGAACAATAAATCCGAATGTGTGCTACTCACGATCTTCCTTCATACACATAAAACCGCATTGTTGTTCTTACAGTTACCCCACATAAACTGCAAATCCGTCGAAGGCTTCGAGATTGTTTTCTCTAGAAAACGCCAGTTGAGAACAAGAAGCGACAATCTGAACAACTTCCGTCTTATTTTCAAAGAGCAACTCGCTAGAACGACACAGATTTACATTTCAAATAGGCTGCTTCATTTCACCAAGTTATATGTTTTCGTTTAGTGGATTTAAAACTTTTTTTTAATAAACAAACAAACTAAAAGCCAGCCGGGCCGCGTGGTGTTATGCAATCACCATTACCTTTAGACACGGGCAACCCCATGGGAGCCACCCGAGCATTGCTGGCTTTGGAGGAGAGCTTTCTTTACAGCTTTCTTGAAGAACCCTATGTCATAGTCCACTGGGAATGCCTCAGCTGGAAGGATGTTCCTTAACCTACACGTATGTGGTAAAAAGGAACGTGCAAAGCAGACTGTAGAGGACCGCCACGAGTCCAGATGGTGCCGGTTAAACTTTAACCTTCGTCTTGCTGTATAGTCATGGAATGGTGATGTACATATACACTCAACATAGTATATCGGTAGAACACGCAGAGCGAACCTAAGACTCTTCGCAAGCTAAGCGGTTCTACCCTGTCAGTCAATCTTGGGTCGTTGAACAGCAATCCGAGCAGTCCGAATACTACTCGGACTGCTGTTGACTGGACGGAACTCATTCCTAATAGGAACGGACCTTTTGAATAATATAGATATCGAATGTTATATATACAGTCACATACCCATGTCAATTTACTCGCGTAATACACATATGCGAGAGTTTGTTGCGCTGGAGAGTTTGGGAATGAAGCAAGGAAAGGTTCGAAATTATTGCCTCTAGGAAATATCAGTTAAGAAGAAAAGCTACTCCAACCACACCGTTTATTTTCAGAGAGCAATCCGTTACGACACAGATTTAAATCTCAAAAATCTCAGATACTCTTAAGTTTCACCAAGTTTTATGTTTTTATTTGGTGGATTTCAAACTGATTCTTTATAAGAACGGATTTTTAAGAAGTTTTGTTGATATTCGAATGTTCTGTCTAACGACCCAATGCCCACTTTTAATTTACTCACATACTTCAACTTTCTGTCTTCGCACATAAACTATGCGAATATTCACCGGAGGATTCAAGAATGTTGATTGTTGCCTCTAGAAAAGCCAGTTGAGAGCAAGTCAATCTGAACAACCTCTGCTTTATTTTCCGAGAGTGACTCGCTACAATGAGATAGATTTACATTTCAAATAGGCTTAGATAGTCTTTTATTTCCCAGAATTTTATGTTTTCATCTTGTTCGGATTTAACTGATACTTTGTTGTAACGTATCTTTCAGTGCCAATTTTAAAGAGATACATTTAGTTTTTTACACAGACATAGAAAATACTGAATTCATGAAATAATAAAATCAATGAAAGCTTTATCTACTATAGTTTATTATGGTTTCCAATTTATACAAGACCGCAAAAATTCGTTGGATACATAGATCATAGAACCTAACAAATAGTTTAAGTAACGATATATTTCTTTCCACTTCATTAATCTTCCTTTAATTCTTCCTTTCCTTAATTTCTGACGTGAATTAAGACTAAATAATAAATCGATTTCATTGCAGCAATGTAACTAAATATACGCTACTAACAACCATGAGCCACGCAAGCAAATCATTCAACAATTTAAATCATTCAACTTTCACTGAAAGTCTTTCAGTCTAGGCATATAAACTGATCCGCAAATCCGCCGAGAGATTTCGGAATGAACCAAGAAAGTGCCGGGCGGGAACAAGAAGCGACAATCTAAACGACCAACGTCTTATTCTCAGAGAGCGACCCTTTACAACGACATAAATTTACATTTCAAATAAGCTGGGACACTTTTTATTTGGCTAAATTTTATGACTACATTTTATTAGGATTTAAACTGATTCTTAGTCGGAACGTTAGTATACGGTATACTAATATATAGTGTATGGGCCAGACGAAACCAATTTTAAAGAGAATTATTAATTTTTTCAGATACTCTTTCTTTCACCGAGATTTATGTTACATTTTTTTTATTATTTTGACTGATTATTTGTTGGAATGTATCGTTTACTGCCAATTTCAAAAAGAATCATTAAGTTTTTATACACAGATGTTCAAAATACTGAATACATATACTATAATACATTTCTGAATGCATCCCTTTTTAATTTAATTAATTAATTAACTTTGTTTCAGAGCTACTTTTTGCTACAACCGCTCGGTCTCATTACTGAAATAAATCAAGACTCCGTAATAATTGCAGCAATTTAACCAACAGTACGCTACTGAGGACCATGATCCACGCAACAGTTTATATCATTGAACTTTCCGCCTCCGCACATAAACTGATCCTCAAATCAGCCGGAAGAATTCGGAATGAACCAAGAAAACGCCAATCGGGAACAAGAAGCGACAATCTGAACGACCTCCGTCTTACTTTCATTTTTTTTCATTTACAGATTTAAATTTTAAATAAGCTGGGACATTCTTTTATATCGCTCAGTTTTATTTTTTCATTTTCTGCGGATTCCAACTGATTCTTTGCTAAAACGTTTTACATCTTTTTTACACGCTTTATATTAGCTTCACCTGTATGTTTGTAACCGACTTCTTTGGGCGCGATTTTGACCCACTTTAAACGGCCAGATTTCGTTCAAACTTTGTAGATTTATTAAGAAATACAATTGTATCAAAACCGTAACAACGAAGTGTCAACGTGTTTTTGTGTAATAAAATTATTGCTTAAATTATAAAATTTATTTTTTAATTGGCTTGCTGCCACAAAATAACATAATAATAAATTGTTGTGCTTTATTAAAGTATGTAGAACATAATAACTGAAATCGGGTTAGATTACTTAACTAAGTATTTAATTTTTTTTTAAATACGCACATATTAAAAATCCATTTACGTGCATGACATTTACAAGCCGATCACACGACGTCACGTTAGCTTTTGTATTCAATTCCGTTTACATCCTAGATCTATTAAAAAAAATAGTAACGTAATAACTATAAAAATAAATGCAAAATAAACTAAATTAACATCTGTCTTATTTTGTAAGGAAGTATATTTACCTACTTACTACTATCTAAAAAAATAGCATAACAAGCTTTGGCATCTAGCTTTATGTAAAGCGAAATCTAAATAAAGTATCTCAGAATACGCTTTACAAAAGTTTTCGTCTCTTAGCTATGCTATAATATATATATTACAATAAAACCTACTATTTATTATGCGGAGACACGCCTGCTCAAATATTTAAATATTAGTCTCCAGCTTTTTGATCTAGATGTCTACCAAAAAGTTCATGACTCATCTGACCTTTGACATTAGTTGACAGTCACTGTCTGAATGGTTGTTAATGGTATTATTATTATTCTTATTATTCTTACTATTATTATTATTATTATTCTTAGTCTAAGTGTGGTACACATAAAACTTATTATTTTTACCGACTGATAAACGCGTAGACACTCGTTTAAAGGATAAATAGGTATTAATTGGTTACTTATACATACAATATAACAATGGACAAAAATTCATTTTTTGTATGACCTGTTACGCATTATTGTAAATTAGCTGGTAAACTTCAAGTTGAAATCGTCAATAGTGTAACAATATGGCCTCTCTAGTAAGTTGTGCAGGTGTATGTTTGTATTATTCTTTCTCACAAAAACTGCTAAACGATTTCTGATAAAAGAAATAAAATATGACAGTAAATTATATCGAATAAAAACTGGTAAGTAAGAACATATAGTTTCTTAATAATTCAATAATAGCACGAAGTGATAGCAGTGCACAAACATGTTTTTTTTTTCGTTTCAAAAAAAGCTCTACCGGATTCTAGTAAAGAAGTCATCGCATTACTTGAATATCTGACTGACGACTGACCTGACTGACGAATTACTTAGTAAAAATTCTAATTCAACAATACTGGCAAAAAATTGATATAAAAATTATTCTTGACGCTGGCAATATGCACAGAGTTTGCAATGCCATTATTGAAAGAAAAAACCATATGACCAAGCCTATTCTCTCCTTTTTTAGCTTATATTTAGATAAGAATGTACTTACGTACTATTTTTAGTAATAATCGCATCTGTGCGTATTAAGAATGTCACGTGAATATTTATATATATTTTTAGCCCGTTTCGCTGTAATTACGAGATCTAATTATAGTTAAAGTCAAATCAGTCGGCAAAAATCAACCAGTAAAGTCAGTAAGGTATTAATGTAAAGTGAAGGATCTAGTATTGGAGGCAAGCTGCAAAACATATTTTTGCACAGTTATTTTATTGCAATACACTGTCATAATAATAAAGCTACATATAACGAACAAAATAGCATCAACTTTAACCGACATAACTGGGAACTACATCTAAAAGTTAAAATAAAACAAGAGCACAATATTTCTATGTTAACTTGCCACCAAAACCCTATTTCTGATCAGGCTTTACTTAAATACTTTCGAAGGGATATCTCTTCCATGAAGGGATGATAACGATTCATAAGTAATGGCACTAATGGTTAAGGGTGCGAAACCCGGGATCAACCACAATAGATACTATTTGGGTAAGTTTTGAATACAACCACCGCTACAACCAATATCCTAACTAAAATACTTCATAGTTTAAGGAATCTGTTAGTATTGGAAAGGGATTGATGAAAAATGGAAGTCTTGATCGTTGACTCCGCCCAGATTTTTTATGTTTTCTTGAACACACACTTATAGTGTGTAGATGGTGGAATACTTATAGCTTGACTGAGGAAGTCAAACACCACTATACACATCCGCTATGCTTGTGTAATAAAAATAGTTTATCTTGCGATTACAACGACCACATTTTTATGAGGCAAAAAACAGCATACGCAGTATGGAGTAGCAACGAAACAAAAAATATTGTTATTAATGTGAACAAGACTCCAACCTGGCTTGGGGTTTTGAATTTATATCCAACATGTTGCAATTTCCAAAAGATAAAATAATTTATAAACAAAAATGTCACACAAATTGCCGGCATATAATAAATTTTCTAGCTATGGTATGTTAACTATGATTGTCAATTAGCGTTTATTAGATTTTCAACCAAACTGCTCTATCAAAAACTTTATTTAGTGATAAAAATGTATGTCCTGTCCAGCATAACGGATGTTACATTTGATTCACTACTATTCATTAATTATATACCTTTTGAATCTCAACAATACTCAATATACAGTGAATTTTTAAAACAATAGTTTTTCACGATTTATAATTTGAAAATTCATCTTTCCAAATATTAATCGGGAGCGGAATCGGACCCGGAGCCCTTAATTTGTAATCTGGCATGGAAATCATTGTACCACAGGTGTCATCCATTTGCATGATACACTGTCGATGGCAAAAATATGCAATAAAAATATCCAATCAAACTCGTAAACTGTAGTAGCCCTATAGCTAAAGACCGCCAATTAGTACTTATGGACCCTTGGGCCGATAACGCCTGGTAGCAGCGGAAACGATTATAATGAATCATGTTTATTAAGTTTCAATATCCTTAGTGCGGTTTCAGACTAGCGTATTATTCGGCGCATATACGGTAGTTTCGGAAAACGCGCGCGCTATTTTTTGTACCAGAAAATGTCAGATCTTGACGTTTCGCGACTACACGCGCGTCAACAAAGAAAAAAAAGACGCGCAAACGCGCGGAAAAATACGCTTATATGAAACCGCATTTGGGGGTATTTTTCAATGTTTAAAGAAAGTTATTGGCCTGTTAATTATTATCGCTATCCTTTTCATATCTCATAAATAAAAGTAAGGATGAAAGCGCTATTATTTATTAGAGGAAGTTTTATCCCTGGATTGTAAACTCGACCCGAAGTATGCTATCAACTTAAGTCGAAAGTCGAAAGAACTTAAAAGAGAACAAAAAATATACCTAATCTAATACAGAAAAAAATATTTTTATACAATCGACAATAAGCAGAATCTGCTACCTGCATTGTTTTAACTGCAGCTTGAGGACATTGTCATCTAATCTCTTGAACAACAAACAACAAACACGTCCATTTATATGAGTCAACTAAGAAAAAAACTATCTATAATATTAAATCCTGTCTTGCAATAAACATTTTATTTGTGTGACATACCACGTGATGTTATTAAAATGGGGGAAGGAATTCTCTAATCATACTCTCGATAATTGCGGTAGAGCTATAACTACAGACCGCCAATTAGCGCCTACGGCCCTCTGCCTCTGGCCTGATAACTGCTCGTGAAAACAGTAATGCGATGAGGGCATTGAGGCGAATATAATAATGTAGGTAACAAGAAAACATTTATTGCGCCTTTCATGTTATTTGTTAAGGTGTTTATTGTAATTAAATATCAACGTTGGATTTGATCATATGATTGAAACTAAATTTAATCGATGGCATTCAAATGTACACCTCAGCCACGTCTTAGGAGTATCAAATCAATTATAAAGTATCTAATACTGGATAAAATCAAGTAGGATTTTATTATCATCATCAGTCATGTTGAATGCATTTAAATTTATATCTTATACAAAAATACAATAAACTTACAGAGGAGAAAATAAATTTATAAGTTTAGGAAAAAAATAGGGGGGAGCAGCTCGCAAGTCGACGCGTATATTTTTTTATGTATGACCACGCTTCACGTTAGAGACACGGTAGAGCAGTTCGATTTTGATATTCTTGTGACGTGATAACGTCTTTAAAATCGTTTTAGTCGGGTGACATGTTCAGAAACTTGTGTCACACCAAAACCTCACGAGCGCGATCGCAGGTATAACGAGAGAGAGACGGACCGATCTCCCGTCTCATCTCGAGCGCTGCCAGTCATTCAGTGAAACTTGTCACGCGGAATCCACACGAGCGGAGGCTGGCATAGCGTTCGAGTGAGTGGACCGATCTTTCGTCTCTCTCACTCTAGCGGCATACAAACGAATGGAGATTTTCTCGTGCGGACGTTATCACGTAAACATCTCGATCGTAAACCTACTTTACAAACAATTTTTTTTATTGTTTAGAGTATCTTGAAGTTTGTCCTAAAACAATTTGAAAAAAATATTTCTCGAAGCGGGAAAATAAGTGGGAAAATAAGGGTGATTTATTGATCACTCACAGATTTTAGTGCTGAGTTGTATGTATAAGCCACAAAAAAATTATAGAATGAGAACTGGAGTCGGTCTCTAAATAAAGACCTTTAATTTAGGAAGAAAAAGTTAATATGTAAAATATTGTCAAAGTTTTAATATTTTTTGCTTATCAGTTTTTTTGGCGGCATAATTTCTTTTAAGTTTTTGTATACAACTATGAGTCAACCACTATCGGCACCATCTGGACTCGTGAAGGACCCCACAGTCCGCTTTGCACGCTCCTTTTTACCACGGACGTGTAGGTTAGGGGACAACCTTCCAGCTAGAGCATTTCAAGTGGACTATGACATGGGGTTCCTCAAGAAAGCTGTAACAAAGCTCTCCTCCAAAGCCGGCAATGCTCGGGTGGCTCCCCTGGGGTTGCCCATGTCCATAGGCGACGGTGATCGCTTAACACCACGCGGCCCGTCTGCCTTTTTGTTCGGTTTATTTTATTTAAAAAAAAACAGAGTAGTTGCAGCCAAGACTCAAGTTGGCTTGAGCTTGGGTGATTTTTTTAGGATATAGCGACTACATACCGTGAATAAAAATACGATACGAGTATACAAAAACAAATTCTTCAAAGAAAACAGAAACATACATTTTATAACGTGACCATATACATAAAGGTACCTCAATATATGTATGTCACCATCCATGTTATAGTCTGATAAAAATATTATGGTACCAATATTTCTTATTTTTTCAATTTCCGGCGTTTGAGAGATAATGGGCTCATTGACTGCGAAACGCTTTCAATATTTGATTTTGCTCATTTAGGCGCCTACCTTGTCGAGGGGAAACATTCCATGTAATGTATTTTTCATATCTCGAATTTTTGTTATTATTCATTTGAATAGGTAGATAATTTTGTTTCCAACAAAATATGTGCCCGGTATTTCACATCCTTATACAAAAATAGAAGTATTGAAATATGGCAGTAATATGAGTGGCATGGTGTTATCTTACATCGACCATGGAGGATGGCAAGACCAGGAAACACATGAGAGTATGTAAGTATGTGGAGAAAAGACGTTTATTCTCCACGACGTCCAAAATATTCATTTTTAACACGCTTATATTAGCTTGCCCTGTATGTATATAATAATATGTATATGTATGTAACGGAAAAGACCAGGAAACACATGAGAGTATGTAAGTATGTGGAGAAAAGACGTTTATTCTCCACGACGTCCAAAATATTCCTTTTTAACACGCTTATAATAGATTGACCTGTATGTATGTATGTATGTAACGGAATCTTTTAACTTCATTTTCACCTTCTTTTAAGCGTCTGATTAACTTGAAAATTTGCACAGGGGTCAAGGGCCGATTACAATGCAATAATATGAAAAAAAATCCAACTAAAAAATTAAAAATAAATAATGTAGTTTAAAAAATTAAAAAACACGCTTTTGTGAAAATACGAACTAAAAAGTAAAAACTAAGAAAATAATGTATTTTACTGTAAAAAAAGCGTGTGGTGTTTTTTAAGATACTATTGACACCATGCACCCTACGCTTTTTATGTTATGTATTTACAGTAAAATACATCTTTTTCTTATTTTTTACTTTTTAGTTCGTATTTTCCCAAAAGCATGTTTTTTTTAGTTTTGTAAACTACATTATTTATTATATTACAAAATTTACAATGCGCTATATCAAAACCGTACAATATAGCACAAATATACTGTTGACTGATTAATTATTGCAAAGATATTCCTCGTTAAAAATCTGCGAAGTACTGAAATATGTTGATGCCAATAAAATTTCTTCTCGGTTAGATTCAAAAATTTAATTGGGTTCGTTACACATCGAAAATCGATTTCAAATAGTAGCTGGTTTTCATTGCAGATGTATCGTTACATCACCTGTTTCTGCGTTTCGCCTGAAAATGAGCTGTCATCCAGCTGTATTGTGTTTGTGAGACAGGTACACTGCATAATACATAGACATAACTTCAATTTTATAAATTAATAATTTTATATATTAATAATATAATAAAAATTAATAATTAATATATAAACCGACTTCTAACAGGAGAAGATACTGTATTCGGCTGTATGTATTCTTTTTATATGTATATGTTCACCCAATACTCCGCCGTTTGTGAACCGATTATCAAAATTATTTTTTTGTTCGTATGCTTATACTCTCGGTTCCAATTGTCACCAAGTCAAGACCTGATGATGGGATCTCAGGGTAATCGAGGCGAACTCTCAAATTTTATAGGCACACACACGGAAAATCAATATTTTCCTATATTTTCTGAAGTATAAGAGATATTTGTGCAAAGTAATCATCATCTCATGTTGCTGAAATGATGACGGAAGGTAGTACGACGCGACGGTTAGGAGTTCAGAGCAAATACTTTCAATAAATGTTTTTTATTGTTCAATAACTTTTACTCCCGAGGTGGTCCAATTTTCACCATGTCAAAATCTGATGATGGGATCCCAGAGAAATCGAGGGAAACACTGAAACTTTATAGGCATGCACATTGTTTTAGTAATACTTTTTAACATTACGTATATTGAAGCCCGGTAATTATTGCCTGATGTTGCTGAGCTGATGATTGAAGTAACAACTCCTCAACGGTTACGAATTGAGAGCAAATTCTTTCAATAATGCATATGTACGTTCAGATGAACCGATAGTAGTATTCTTTGTGGCTATTAGATTAACATAATTATAAAAGGTAAATGTCATGAACGTTTAGAAGTTAGGAGGAAAAAAATCCAATTATGCTTATATATACAGAATTATTAAATTAAAATGACTAATAGAAGTGAAACTAATTAAGTTTATTACAAAAAAATATCGACTTATAAAAATTTAAATTGTTCAGTACCTAACCTCTTTTTGCGTATGGTAATGACTCTTAAAACTATTCTTGGAGTCGGGCACGTAGTAAATTTACGTAATTAGGTACGACAACCTTTCGTTCTGATTGAGCACCAACTTCAAAATAGTTTTAAGACTCATTTTCACAACAGACAATACGCTAGATGCACAGAGTGGCCAACGCGTTTTAGCAGGGGAAATTCATATAGCTTTGTGGCTGGCTTCCATTGCAGCATCGTTGGATCACCTATTTCTAATTCACATCTGAATATGGGCTGTAACCAAGCCATATTGTTTTTAGTTAGACAGGCACAAAGCGTAATGCATTGACACTACGTTAAGTTTCACAGAAAATAGGTTAGATGTACGTACAGTTCGGGTAACTTTGAACATTTTTTACATCATTTGTATTATTAAAACTGATTTCCATTTATGACACCTTTATTTTATTGAATGAATAGTTTAGTTTGAAAATTTGCGAAAGAAACAACAGAACTACCCATAATTTCCCCTAAAACTCGAATTCAAAGTTATCATGAGTTTTGTGTAACTTTGAATAATTTTTTAGAATGTAAAAAACCTTAATATTTTAAGGTTTAGGTAAAACGGTTTTGCCATATGAATCAAAGTGGACTAGTTTACGATTCCAAATCAGAGCTCAAAAACTTCCAGCAACTTAACCACGGAAAAGGCGGGAATTTTCAGAATTATGGCATTGACAGTTTATTTCTTTAATTTTCATTTGGTACTAAAACATTTTGGCAATCGATTTAACACAGTTATTATATTGAAATATCAAAAAGTTTCGATGTAATAAATTGTTAAATCTTTTTTCCAACTTTGTTCCAAGTTAAACGTCAATTCAAAGTTACCCGTAATGACTGTACAATGGCGAGTTTCCATTGCAAATGTATAACCACCGCACCTGTTTCCATCTTCCAGCTGAATATCTGTACTAACACAGCTGTATTGGGTGCGTCGTCGTATAGGTATAAAGCAGAGAAAGCAATTATTCCGACCCGTGTGGCGCAATGGTAACCATGCCGGACTGCCTATCCCGGATCCCAGTTTCGATTCCCGGCGAAACAGAAATTTAAATGTTTCTGTTTCGGTCTGGGTGTTTGTGTTTCTGTCTTTGTGCATACAAATCCATAGTACCCACGATACAGGGTATATCTACACTTCTGTGGGGATATGAGTGTGAAACGTTATTTATTATTTTGGGTTCGACAGAAAATATATTAAATGTATAGTGTGGCCAACGCGTTTGAGCAGAGCAAATTAATATAATATAACTTTCTATAGGCTATAGGTTTCTATCACATGGCAGCAACCCTTTTGCGTCCTACTGCTGGGCACGGGTCTCTCCCCCTTATTGGGGAGGCCTGGAGCTTACTCCACCACGCTGTTCCAATGCGGGTTGGTGGAGATGCGGGTTAGTGGCCAACCCGCTGTCGGATGTTTTCAAACCGCCCATAAGGCCTCCGACAAGGTTTAACGACTGTTATCTATCGACAACAACCGGGACCGACGGCTTAACATGCCCTCCGAAGCACGGAAACGCGCATGAAATTTTTTGACACTAGCGGTCACCCATCTCACAACCGACCGCGCTCGTTTGGCTTAGCTGCGTAGACCGTTTGCGTTCTACGCTAGCCACCGAGCCATGCGCGCTTCACTTCTATCACATATTAAGTACCTATTGCTGCCTAAATACATATTAATGCATAAATACATATAAATATATATACTGTAATTTTCAGTTCGACACACAATATGGTAGAAGTACAGGGTAGCAAACGAATTTTAGCAGGGGAAATTGATATAGCTTCGTAGCTGGTTTCCATTGCAGATGTGCTGTACCATTGGATCGTCTGTTTCTAGCTATTAAACTGAATGTGCGTTGTAACCAAGTTGTATTTTGTAGGACAGTAATATGCAATTTTTCAAAACATTATTTTTTTATTTATTTATTTATTTTATGTAAACACCTTAAACTAGGAGTTACAAAGGGGTTTAGCCTAATGCCTATAGGCATTGTCTCCCAGCCGCCCCTGGGTGAAGGTGAGAATGTGCGGTAGGCTTTAATTATGAGAAATAAAATTTTAGAGATAAAAACAATATACAATAAATATATGGAAAGCAAGACAAATTATACAAAAGAGGAATAATAAGACTACTACACATACACAAACTATACATACTACATACATACTATACTTATATAATAAATATATAAATATATATATATGATTTATAATATATGTACATATATAATAATATATATAATATACATAGATTTAAATTGTAAACAATATAATATTAACAGATATGAATCTTCGATAAAATAAAAAATATAATTTTATTACAAAACAAAACAAAAATTAATTCGTGGTACTCAAAAAATACTCACGAACCAGTTTTTTGAATCTTAACTTGCTCGGCACGTTTCTTATATTTACGGGCAAGACATTCCAGAGTTGTATAGCCTTAACTGTGAAGGAATGATGGAAGAATCCGCTTTTATGCGGCGGAAGGGAAATGCTGAGATTTTTGGAAGAACGTAGTCCTCTGTTGTGGGCAGAGCAGAGGTACTGAAAGTTTTCCTTGAGATATTCAGGAGAAGTTGGATCATGCAACACTGAGTACAGAGCCGAGATACGAGAGAGAGAGATACGAGAGTCACGCCATTGCCGAATAGTAAGCCATTTAAGCTGGCTTAAATTTATGGTGTCAACTTGTTGATCGCACAAATGACCTTCTTCCGTAGCACATCACACATGCTTATATAGATAAGAATGCTTATCTTATCTCTTATCTTGAGTTACTTTTTGTTTCTACATTTTTTATTCATTATAGTGGGCGCCCGCGACTTTGTCCGCGTGGACTTCGGTATTAGTCATAGCATGATGTTATATAGCCTCAAGCCCTCGGGTGGCTCCCCTGGGGTAGCCCGTGTCCATAGACGACGGTAATCGCTTAACACCACGCGGCCCGTCTGCCTTTTTGTTCGGTTTATTTATTTTAAAAAGCCTTCCCCGATAAATGAACTATCCAACACAAAAATATTTTTTCAATAGGAACCAGTAGGTAGTTCCTGAGATTAGTGCGTTCAAACAAATATACAAACGAACGAATGAACAAACTCTTCAGTTTTATGTATAGATTAGAATATTGATTAATTATTGTCGACGTGTAGGAATGGTACGAAAAAGCGTGAACCATATTTCGTACAGTTTACCATATTATTGCCAGCCCATCTTATGTTGGTCTTTTTTTTCTTTCTATTATCTATTTTTCTTTTAATTTATAATTTTCATGTTATAATTTAAGGGACTGTAAATTATAAAACTACAATACATTAACTGAAGTTTTCGATAAATCAACAACGATACTTCCAAACACTGATCGATAAATTCTTGAAATGAACGTAACTTTTTTATTTGTGAACCGATTTAAATAAAACAAACACTAAATGTTAATCCAAAAAATACCAATACACCAGTGAAAACCGCATCCTTCTACGTTAAGTCTTTCCTGAGATTAGCGCGCACATACGAACAGACACACAGACAAACAGATAAACAGAAAAACAGACAATAATTCTAAAAATCATTGTTTTGGGTACTATTACGCTAATAAATAGTCCTAGTGACAGTTTTTCCCCATAGTTCTCCATAGCCCATCTACCAGTCCCTCGTTCGTTCATCCCCATAGACCCAAAATTAGTCTCCCCTTTTGTAGGAATAGATCCTGTGCAAATGATGGAGACTACTCGTATCTTTAGGTCATATAACTTTTTATATGATATAGCCGAGGATAGTGCCCGCCACGTGTTACCACATAACAACATTTAAGTGTCTCAAAGGGGCCTCTACGTGTTGGACCTTTGTCCCCACGCAAGCCTTCCAAATGACCGGGTCAAATAACATCTTCGACCCGTCACCTATAAGGAGAGATACATAATAATAAGAATGCTTTAAACGTTCAGACGAAAATTGACCAAAAGAGACTACACCACTTTTAAACTCCGATTGTACAATGAGCAATACATTGACTGACATTTATTATTTATATTTTATTTATTTATACATTAAATTTAATATACAAGCTATAAAACATTACAGAATTATTGAACTCTAATGCATTATATAGCTGTGAGATGTATTCTCCTGCCGTGCTGTGAACTTCAGCTAGCTGTTGGAGAATAAAATACGTCTATTCTTGTATCCCAGGTCACTAAGCTATTACGTAGAGTCAAAGCTCGCATTAGGAGTGACTCTCGTTGAGTTCGTCAGAGAATTGGATAGATGTATGAATATTGTATAGTTTAGAAAACTCACTAAAGCAATGAAAATGATAGGTTTGTGGCGACATTTTATTGCAGATGTACAATCGCGGTATCTGTTTCCATATTTCAGTTAAGTATGCATTGTAACCCAGTTGTATTGTATGGGTTAGCCAGACAGGTACAAAACGTAATACATTGACTTAGTCTTAATTTACATGGAAATAAAGATACGAGTAAATTAACAATGTTGCCAACGCAATTTAGCAGCGGAAATGGATAATGGCTTGGCCAGTTTGTATTATTAACGTCCAGTTATATTCTAATTTTCTGTACTCTAATTGGTCAGCTATTTTACGTATGTAATTTTTATATTTGAAGCATCCAGTACAACTTTAAAAAGGTAGTTCATACAACCTAGTTTATCCTATTTATTCTATTTAGTACCACATTAAACCAAGGGTTACAAGGTAAACTACATACAGATATTCTGCTATGATTGCATTATTGTTTACCTAACAGTCTAACAAATTACTGTAAGATATTGTTCGTTAAAGTTTGCTCATGAAGTGTTGAACACTCCAATTACCTACTGTCCTTTAGATGCATAATGAAATACGATTAATTGGTTCCGTATCACTCTGGATATCGATTTACGTTATATTCTAACAAATTACTGTAAGATATGGTTCGTTAAAATTTGCTCATGAAGTGTTGATCACTCTAATTACCTACTGTCCGTTAGATGCATAATGAGATACGATTAATTGGTTCCGTATCACTCTGGATATCGATTTACGTTATAACTTAATTTCTACGCGTCTATGTGTTGTAACCTATTTGTACTGTAGGTTAGTCAGATAGTTTAAAAGGTAAACTATATTCAGCTACTCTGCTATATTTTCGTCATTATTTACTGAACAGCCCAATAAATTACTGTGAGTTATTGCTAGTTAAAAGTTTGCTACCGAAGTATCGATCACGCCAATTACCTACTGTCCGTTAGATGCATAGATACGATTAATTGGTTCCGCGGTCCTCTAGATATTGATTTAGCTTTGTGTCGATAAGTGCAATATCCATTTCTACACCACCCGTACTGTAATCAGAGAGTTTATAATATTATTAATTAAAATAATAAAACAAAGTTGCCTTTGTTACACCATTAATAACTCAAGTACAGCTGGAGTGCTTATTGTGATTTTTTTAATTTATGGATATTTTTTCTTCCTGACTAACATACGTAATATGTTTGTAAATGTGATAAAAATCTTAATTTTATTAATATTTTACAAATTTAATTTTCCGATATAAACGGTCAATCGTTTCTTATTTCGTTACTTTTATTTTTATTCGTTAGTAACGATTATTTATCATAATAACATATATATATATGTTATTATGATAAATAATCGTTACTTCAACATACATTAACATAATTTTAAATTTTCGGTCTTTCAGCAACAAGTCTATTGAAAGAGGAATTAATGTTTCTATATAAGTATATGTATGTATATATTATCTGTAAGAGTTTTTTATATTACTGTCAAATAATGACAGACGCCTCTTAGAATACTTCACATATACATATATATATATATATATATATATATGTTATTATGATATATATATATTATCCTATCGTATTGTACATGAGGTAAAAGTATTATTCTACCATGTTTTTGCCCTTTAAACATAACATTCAAGCCAAGCGGTAATATAAAATGAAAATTAATGTATCTAAAATTCATCATTCACTGAAAAACTCGTTAAAAATCTGCTACTGAAATATTGATCACGCCAATTATGTCCGTTAGAGATGGGTAAGGAGCTATAAGATTAATTGGTTCTGTAATTCTCCGGTAATTAATTCAGGTATCTACATTGTAACATTTGAGTAACAGAACATTGTGTTGAGTTTGCATCGAAAGTGTAGGTTTAGGACACATATTTCTATAATGAATGTCACTTGTAAGTCTTGTAACCTACGAATGAATGATTTATTTATTTATTTTGTTTTATATAAAACCGAACAAAAAGGCAGACGAGACGCGTGGTGTAAAGCGATCACCGTCGTCTATGGACACGGGCAACCCCAGGGGAGCCACCCGAGCATTGGCGGCTTTGAAGGAGAGCTTTTTTTACAGTTTTGTTGAAGAACCCCATGTTACAGTCCACTGAGAATGCCTCAGCTGGAAGGTTGTCTCAGAAAGCGGACTGTGGAGGACCGCCACGAGTCCGGATGGTGCCGGTGGAACTTTAACGTTCATCTGGTGGTATAATCATGGAATGGTGATGTAGGCATCAATTTGAAAAGTTCCTTGGAGCACTCACCATAGTAAAGTCGGAATGAAATTGAGATCAGTCAAGCAAACACTGTTAGGTAGCTACAGTATATTCATCACAAAATAGATAGAACCTGTAAGTAGTATTCTTTATTTGACTCATAATATCATTTCCAATCACACATTTAAAAGCTTGTGATAGCCTGATTGATTTACCTGATTATTATCGTTTACGTATTATGTGGAATATAAGCATAATTTTTATGTTATAAATGATATTGGGACATAAGGTGAAAGTCCTCTTCATTATTTTTATAAAATGGAAATGAAAATAAGAAATAGCTCAATATAACAGCCGCTTAGTAATAATATAAAATAAATAAAACTAAAAAAACTATAAATCATTGTTTACCGATCGGCACAATTTATTGCAATATATTCCTCGTTAAAAATCTGCTCCTGAAATATTGATCGCGCCAATCACCCGTCCGTTAGATGCATAATGAGCGATAAGATTAATTGGTTCCGTAACTCATAGGAAATTGATTTAGGTATCTACATTGTACTGTTTGAATTAGGGGAGAGCTTTGTGGTGAATTTCCATTGCAAGTGTAGGTTTAGAACACCTGTTCTGCCCCGTTCTACCTATTGAGTAAATGAACGTCGTAGCCTAACTATGTTGTGTATCAGTCGAGATTGGTCGGAAAACAAGTATATAAAGAATTACAGAATACTTAGAAGGTATCCGCAGTATACCTTTTTTTTTCTACAATTTTCAATGAGACGATTACACATTTTTGACAGCAGATTACCTGCGTAGATCATCTGCATTTTACAACAGAACAATGAGTACGTACCTGGGCGTACCCAGGTTTTTGATCAGGGGTGGGGGCAAGCCTACCCAGGTTCTTGGTCGCGGGGGGGGGGGGGGAAATTTTTAGGTTTTTGGTCAGGGGAGGATTTTTAGGTTCCTGGTCAGAGGGCAAAGTTTTTTCAAGCTGGGTACCGCACTTCAATTTGCATTCCACGTTACTCGAAGACACGCACCCAAAATATTAAAAGCACAAAGGAAACAGCAGGAGGTAGCATATCTAGCTTTTTATTTATAGGTTTCTTTTTTGTTTGGGATATCTTTTGGGATTGTTGAATCCCTGAATCTGGACCTTGATCCTGGGGGAGGGGATCTGGGGCTCCTGCCCCTCCTTGCACCCCCTGTCGGTACGCCCATGAATACGTAGATAATATAATAATATATTCGCACATAAACTGACCCTATTTTGGTATTTGTTTTAATTGGAAATGAAATATAGCGATAACACAAACCGAAAACAAATTAATATAACTCAAAATCTTTGCTTAACGAATTAGCCAATTATGTAATTACTGAAATATATTTCTCGTTAAAAAAACTGCTCCCGTAATATTGATCACGCCTACCTATCCGCAAGATGGATAATGAGTGATAAGATTAATTGGTTCCGTAACTCGTGGTAAATTGATTTAGGTACCTACATTGTAATGTTTATGCAAGGGGATGCTTTGTGGCGAATTTCTATTGTAAGAGCAGGTTCAGAACACCTGTTCCTGCCTCTTAGCCGAAAATCCGGTGTATCCTAACTCTATTGTGTATCAGTCGAGATCAGTTAGCCTTCCGTGAACCACTAATAAATAACTGTTACTATTGGTTTGGCAACGTCACATCACCAGCTATATGAAGTTTCAAGTATATCGCGCGATTGTTAAAAAAGATTTTTGTTTCGCTGGGTTTACTAAGCCCGATACGGTGCACGGGGGGTTAAGGAAATACAAGCACACAATACGTGAGTCCCTTGTTACAGTGATTTCACCGCAGAAGAGATATAAGGAGCCAGTGGTATTAATAATCTCTTATATTTCCATTCAGATGACTAGCACAATTCCGTATTTTGCGTATAAGCTTAGTGACGAGCATTCTTTCTTCCTTCATTTGTATAGACCGGAATATGAAAAAAAAGAAAATGAATATATTTTTTTCACTGCACGGTTTTAACAAGATTCTCTGCCCCGCATGGGTTTAGGCATTTATGAGCTATAGAGAAGAGCAGATGATAATAACTGCCATTTCGAGTCTCTATTTTTATAGTAAAATTCTGATAATAAATAACTACGTCATGACCTGCAAAAGAAGCTCTTTGTATTGTTCCTGCAGTAAGTAAATAACACTGACGGTACACTCTTTCTAGTTATTTTAATTTTTAGTTTACGTCATAATGATATGACGTCATAATACGTCAGAAGCAAACAAAAACATAGCATGTTAGAAAATGTCTATTCATACGAGTAAATAGGAAGGGAAAATATTATACCATTCTATAATAAAAATCTACCAAGCCTTTGTGCGTGTTGATACACCTGTAGGCTCGGAGTGTATAAAGCTACTCACATACAATCAAATATTTCATTTTATTGCAGCTGAGCCGATGTGATTCGGTGTTCGTCAATAAAATGTTTGAACTGACTTACTGCGAGAATGCGGTAGGTATTTTATTACACGCGCTTTTGCATGATCTTTCTCTCTCTGTGATGGAATCAAATTATTTTGTTACGGATTTGTTTCGGTTGAGTGTAAATTTTTAATACTCACTCTTATATTTTATTTATCTGGTATACTTACAATGGAGTTCCAAATAAAACTAAATCATTATGAAGCTTTTTATATTTACAAGTGCGAGTCGGCTTCGCCTATCGATGTTTCCGTACAAATTAAACTATATATGTTACAAAATTGGAGTGTCTGTTTGTAATATTATAAAAAAAACATAAATATATGACAAACATAAGTATATGATAAAACAATAATTTTTGTTTGCCTATCTATCTGTCTGTCTGTTTGTTCCGGCTAATCTCTGAAATGGCTGGACCGATTTTGATGGGATCTTCACTGGCTGATGTAATAAGGAGTAATTTAGGTGACATTTATTTAAAGACAAAGACATTAATTTGCACAATTATGGGTATTTACAAAGTTGTTTATATATATTTAGTTCACCATATTTACCTTCATGAGATATGCAAAAGAAAAAAAAATCTAATACTATTAAAAAAAACTAAAACTAAAGTCCACGCGGACGAAGTTGCGGGTGGCCGCTAGTAGTAAAATATGATTTGAAATATGCACATCATTATCTTTGAACTTCTATAAACCGATGTTACTTGTCATACTTTATAGTTCTAAGTAAATGAGAAGAACCAATACATTTAGATTACTTTGAAATAATTTTAAGATATCCGATAACAAAACTGGTTTTGTATTTAAAACAATATTAACTTTAATGTAGTTTCAATATACTTAATGAATTTAAGAGAACAAACCTAATAGTTAGCAGTCTACTACTAATTATTAGCTCTACTATCCGTAAATGAAAATGAAAAAATGAAAAAATTGTTTATTTTCCAAAATTTCTGATTACAATTACACATTGAAGGCATCCTTTCATGTAAAATAATACCTGTGCTAAGATGCTCTGCTCTTTCTAAGTTGAATACATTTGTAAGAGAACAAGAGAGTACAAGTTACACCAGTACCAAAACGCATAGACTCTTGACAGTTTACCGAAAGTCAAAATTTAAATTAAAAAGTTAAATTAAATTTGATTCTATATAGGTAATTTATATCTTTGCAATATCTTTAAGAACTTACAGTCCGCTCTGTATTTATGTTAATTTTAAATTATCTGATAGCAAAATAGGTTTAAAAAAAATATTTTTATTCCATTTCTAACGTACATAATGACTATAAGAAACTCTAACCCGTTGGCAGTATCAAGGGGAGATGCCTTAGTGTAAGTTTGCTCACACGAAAATGTTACTAACGCGTATGCGTTAAGAATTTAATTATCGACTTTATTCCTTTCAGCTTAAGATCTATCTGTCCAATTTTAACTCGTACGCTGTAGTAACGTTTGCGCGTTTACAAATTTACACTAAGGGCTCAGGAATCAAACTGCTGCTTATATTAGGGAAGTAGGTATGATTTATTTTTACTTCGTGTCTTGGATCTGTGTAAAATAAACTTTACTAAAAACGGCTTAAAGTTACAGTTTTTCTATGAATGACGAGTGTCGGGACACTGACAAAAACAGTCTATAGTACGTTTACTTTACCTGATTTAAGTCATTTACAACAAAATGTAATATTTAGCAGCTCTCTATTTCTACGAACAAGAGTGTAAAAATTAAATTGTTGAGAATCACCAGGGCGGAATGAATCCCGACGGTTTTCCGCTACATAACACGGATCCGATAGATAATTCCTGTGGACCGTTGGCGGTCTCGAGGTCGGCATTCAAAGTGTTACTAATAGTAGGACAAAAAGCTATGATTACTTTTTATTTTGTACTTTTGAACAAAGTTTAAACAGAACTAAGTATAATTATTTTAATGATAATTGTTATTCTAAATAAGATCATTTTACCAATTTTTTAAACAATACCGAATAACTCTCGCTTATATTATACTCGGTATTAGTATACTCTGGGTAATAATATACACGGTATGTTAATCATAATACGATCATTAGTTGATCGTCATCAACTTTAGGCGCGCTTAGAATTATGTGTTGAGAGAAAAACGTGGTTGAAAATTAACTCCAACGGGGAACTATTCTCGGTATAAATCGGTGTGCGCTGCGACCCGCGTCTACTTTACTTAATCGTTATGGTAAGCACTTGAACAAATTAGATTTGTTATGAAAAATCTAGAGTACTAATATTAATTCGTAATTGATCCCAGCCTTTCATGAAAGAGTGATCACTTGTATTTTTTTTTATTTGAATGGAGTAGCAGACGAGCATGCAGGCCACGTGGTATTAAGTGGTCGCTGCAGCCCATGGACATCTACATACAACCTCAAGCAAGCATAGGTAAGTATTGTCTGAGGTCATATGTAGTTACGCTGCTACTCCGGAGGCTGGTGGTCGCCTCATGTAAGTGTGGCCGGCAACTGCACCTTTCCACCGAAACACTTTATTTGGTTCCCTGGGCAAACCATAATAGTTAATTCTACCACCTACTATGTATGTTGTCATTTTTGACATGACTAAAAGCAAAGAAACAAAATAAGTAAACTTTGTCAACCAATATTTAAAAATCACATTACTATATTGTTTACAGACAAACAAGGCCAGTAAAATTGTAGAAATGATATTGTTAAAAGATACCACAGCGTAAGGAATCCGAAGGGTTTCCTTACCTAGTTTGGGTCCGATAAATAAGTCTCTTGGGCAGTTGTCGGTCTGTTAGGGCGGCAGCTAATTGGAGGACGACCGTTACCGGGAGCCGTTGTGAATACCCAATTTTGATGTTACGATTATTTGGCTATTTTTGCCGTCTTTGGAAAGTGTATTTTATAATCTAAACACTTTTAAATCTTGTTAGATTGGAGTATCAGACGAGCATGCAGGCCACGTGGTGTTAATTGGTCCATGCCCAATGGACATTTATTTATTTATTTATTTTTTTGATTTGAAAATGAAAATGATTTATTCATGAAAACTTACATAGACACAAATACATGAGCGTTGGTCCCACAATAGGATTCCCTGTGTAGTGAATGACCACCTCCACATGGTACAGGGTTTTTACCAAAACGAATTTATCGATCAGTGTTTGGAAGTATCGTTGTTGATTTATTGATAATATTGATAACTTCAGTTAATGTATTGGAGTTTTATAATTTACAGTCCCTTAAATGGTAACACGAAACTTATAAATGAAAAGAAAAATAGATAATAGAAAGAAAAAAAAATCAAACATAAGATGAGCTGGCAATAATATGGTAAACTGTACGAAATAGGGTTCACGCTTTTTCGTACCATTTCCACACGTCGACAATAATTAATCAACATTCTAATCTATACATAAAGCTGAAGAGTTAGTTTATTCGTTCGTTTGTATATTTGTTTGAACGCACTAATCTCAGAACTTCAATATATTCTGCACATCAATTGCTGAAGTTCGCAGCTCAGCAGGCCCATTCATTGCTTAATATTTGTTAAAATCAAAAAGTAACTACAAATTTAAATTTAAAGGTGCTTAACCTAGTCACTACTATACAACACATAAACACACACACACACACACACTCACACTTATACACTCACAAACGATAACACAAAGTATTAAAGTTTACATGTTAGTTTTAGAAGTTATTGAACATGTTAAGTTAAAAGTTTATTAATAACTAGTGGCCACCCGCGACTTCGTCCGCGTGGACTTTCGTATTAGTCATAGCACGTTATATAGCATATAGCTTTCCCAAATAAATGTACTATTCAACACAAAAATAATTTTTACTGGTTCGAATAACCAGTAGTTCCTGAGTTCCTTCAAACAAACAAACAAAGCTTTATATAATTAGTAAAGATTAAATTATTTTCTTTGTTTTCTATTTTTTATTTTCGTTGGTTTCTGTGAAAAAAACTACCTTTACAAAAAATGAAGAGATCACCACCAGTAGTTTTTGGAGAGTGGCCAACATTTGCACCAACAAGCTGCTCCAAAGTGGGTTGATTGAGATGCGGGTTTGGGTCCAATCGGCTGTAGTTTGTTACCACACAATACAAGATTTAACGATGTTATATGTTGATAACGATTGATACCGATAGCTTAACATGAAATTTTCCCACTCATTCACCTCCCACCCGACCGCGCCCTTTTGCCTTAGCTGCGTAGATCGCTTGTGTTCTACGCCAGCGATTGGTCTTAAATAATTCCTATGGGCAATTGTTGGCCACAAGGGTGAACAACTAATTGGAGGACAACCTTTACGACGATACCCTGCGCATATTAAATTTGAGGCCTTTGATCATTTTGTTATTTGTGCTAGCATTGCTCATTAACCGTAACGCCAATGATTTTGTGAAAGTAATTCAATTAACAGTAATTATTATCCATCTTTATGAATACAAGCATCTTAGTTTAATGGAAATAAACTGTTTTATAAGTTATGTACAAATTAAAAAAAAATCACGGACAACTTTAACTTAAATTGCGATAAAACCGACTTGCATAGTTCTGATGACAAAAATAAGATAATTTTTGTACCTTTTCAATAAATAAAACATTAAAAAAAACCTATTTATTAAAATTAACCTAATTTCAAAAACATTCACTGAATAAAGCTCTTGATAAAACCATTTCACATTTTCTTCATAGTTACACTTACACAATTTTTTTAGTGAAAGCGGAAAAAAACCCAGTGGTATTTTCCGGTACGTAGCACTGAATAGATCATATACATAAACATCATAAACATCTCGGGGGCACTTGTCAGCCAAGAGAGTTAGTAGATGATTGGGGCGTAAAGGTGGTCAGTTCATAAACCTTTCATAAATTTGATTGGATCAATAATTATTTTCTGAATCATTTGAAGGCTCATTTTTTATTTTACTTAAGATAACTGAATCTAATAATAAGTGACCGAAAACTACGTGAGCAAAAATAAACAATAGAAATGTTGAAAGAATCAGTAAATAAAAAGCAAAAGATTTGCGGTCAAATGTATACAATTTTAATAAATGCAAAAGTTTGAATGGATGTTTGGATGGATGTTTGTTGCTCAATTACGCAAGAACAGCTGAACTGACCGAGAACAAGTTTAGCACTGGAATAGCACATTATATAATCTACTTTATATTCCGGGAAAATGTACATCCCGTGTGTCGCCAAATGTGTTCCCGTGGGATACATTAGTATTAAGTGTAATCATATCATCTCTCAAATCAGCCGAGCGAAGCCGACCCGAATCACTAGTTTTTAATAATTCATAGCAAATCTTAATTCTCATTTCTTATTACACTGTTACTAAATAAATAAAACAATTGGATCATTATGTCGCTTCTTATCGTCGTTGTCAAAATATACTCGTATTATAATAAGCTTGGTTGGCAATTATCGGCTACAAGGGCGAGTGGCTAATAAGACGACTGCTTTTACTACTTTTACTGAACCCCTAAAATTACGAAATAAGCTTAGTATGAACAAATTCCAGAAGCTTGACCTTTTATAATGCCCACTTCACGTATAGTGCCCCCTCTTACACACGCGTGGACAAATTGGAAAACGACCGTTATGTGCTATCATTATTTGATTGCTATGCGAAAACTTTTGTTTTAAATTAATTTATAGTTACTTTATTAATAGTTTAATTATTTGACAGACTTAGTATTTTTTTAGGTTTATTTATACATGAAACACAAATTTAATACTAAAATTATAAAAAGTGGCCAAGTGTGAGTCGGATTTGCCCATGAAGGGTTCCGTAGTAGCAAGCATTATTATTTTTCGTCAACAAAAATAACTTTGTTTTTCATCGTGTTTGTATGAACGACAAAGTTATATTTGCGGTTTTTAAAAATTTACTATATGTCAAAAACTGCGAACTATGTTTCGTTCGAACCAACTTTCGTTGAAAGTTTTTATTGAGATCTACAACATATATTTTTGATATATTTTTCGCTTTCTCACTTTAACAGTTAGAGGGACACACATTTTACCACTTTGAGAAAAAAATATTTTAGGAACCTCAATATCATTTTAAAAGACCTATCTATAGACACCCTAGACGAATAGGTTTGATGAAAAAAAAATTTTTTTGTTTGTATTTCATGTATAGAGAGCCCCCCTTATTAATATTGTCTTTATTTTTTATAAAAATCTTAAAGCGGTTCAGAGATTACATCTACCTACCAAGTTTCAACTTTGAAGTCCTAATAGTTTTGGAATGAAGTGGCTGTGACATACAGGCGGACAGACAGACAGACAGACAACACGACTCTATAAGAGTTCCGTTTTTTGCCATTTGGCTACGGAACCCTAAAAATGAACAGTTCTAAGTGCTAATTTCACAGATACTGGTTCGAATCGAAAATTGCTTTTGTATTGCATTGGTTTGGATTGTATTGGATACCTATTTCATTTATGGAGAAAGGTTTTGGCCTACTTTTGATTTACAGATCTCTATCCACGTGAACGACGTAGCTTATTAAGGAAGCTAGTTAATAAAGGAAAATAGAACATTTAAAATAGAATTTATTATTTCTAAAGATTTAAAATATTAACGAAACAATACTTTCTGTACTGAATTGTTATATATATATATATTATTTACTTAGATCTATATAAACAAATGGCTGGAACCCTTTTTGGGTCCTGTTGAGCACGGGTCTCTCTCCATTATTGGGGAGGCCTGGAGCTTACTCCACCACGCTGCTCTAATGCGGGTTGGTGGAGATTATAACTGTTATAAACAAATAGTTACATCTAAATTACACAGAAGGCATTACCGGGCACGGGGTAAAGTGAATGAAATTATTTAGGAGCGCTTCCAAAAACGACGGTGAATCTCGCAAATGATCTTTTAAAAGTACGATAAGTTAATAAAATTAAATGTACTTAAGCTTCAGGCCTTCCTAATAATGGGGAAAAACCCGTGCCCAGCAGTGAGATGCAAATAGGGTTGCATCCAAACGTTTGAGACATGTTTTCATTAGCTATTATTAACCCTTAGGTTCGTAGGGTGGAAAATAGCGGCACTAAGTGTAGGGCGGAGTGCCAAGGACTTCTCGAAATAAATTTTAAAAAATATCTGAAAATCTACAATAATATTACTTTTTTAAACTACTACAATTGAAACAATACCACTTTCCTTTTTAATTTTTATTTATAGATAGTTAAAAAAACAGTCTCTAAAATCAGTAGGAAATTCAACGTAACATATTTGAGTACCTAGAGGTGTATTTTACCAACTTATATGTATATGTATATAAAATTACATTTATGTATTTAAAAAAACAATGATACTAATATGTAAGCTAGTAAAATTTAAAAATATACTCTTGTAATTTTATTTATGAAAAAATCAGGAAATACATATATATTTATTAAAAAAACATTTTCCTTGATTTACATTTACTTTCAGTTCAACTACGCTTTTCTCGATGGAAAGAATATGATATAATCAAAAAGCAAATCTTAGCAGCCGTAGACAGCCAGATAATGCAAAGTTAAACATTTAGCCGTTTAGCTATATCTGCGCTCGCTCACAATACAATTGTATTATTGTGCATAATATCTTGAAGAAACATGGCGGAAATACGACATTATTATTGTCGCTGTGAGACTAGAACGAGATATTTTTTGTGATGCGCAAACGATTTTCTGGTACAATGCAAGATGCTGATAATGCAAAATGAGATAAAATAGTTTTTATTACAAAAATGCCGTTATGATAAATTGCAATACACCATTATGATACTTACTCGTACTTAAACAGAATACGTCCTCGGTATAAATTACGATTTCCTCGATGAAAAGTACAAAAATAATAGAAAAATTTAATTTCTGCTATATCTACGCTAGATTATAATACAACTTTACTTTATTTCGAAATAACGTGACGTAGTAGGGCGAAGATACAGCGTTGTTATTGTTGTCGTGAGTTTGGACAGATAAGCTTGTTTGTGACATCTTAACTACTTTCTGGCAGCTAATCAGACTTTAAAATATCATACAGCGATTGTCTCTTGGAAGAGTAATGCCTTTTGTAACTAAAACAGTTTTATATTTTGGTAGTCAAATGTCTGTTGTTATGAATTGTGTATTACAATTACCGTGCAATATTAACCAACTTTAAAAAACATCAGGCATTTAGAATTCGTATTGGGTTCAAAATACGATTTCTTCGATGAAAAACACATAAAGAATAGAAAAGTTAAACATCAAAACATATAGCTATTATCTGCTCTGGCTAACAATACAACCTTATTATTTTGCAGAATAACTTGACATAGTACGCCAAAAATACGGCGTTGTTGTTATTGTCGTGAGATTAGAAAAGTTAAATTCCTGCTATATCTGCTCCTGCTCCTGCTCCTACTATTTACTCTAATACAAGCAAAATATAAGTCTTCAAATTGCAGTTGCGAAGAATATGACAGTGAGTAAACTGCTCTTTATTTGCAGTGGGTTGGTAACTAAAAATAATAAACTCGTGCATTTTCAGGTTTGAGCAGACATGCTACTAAACGCCGCCACAGAGTATTGAACGTCATTCGTGATCGCATTAGAAAAGTTAAATTTCTGCTATATCTGCTCTGGATTACAATAGTAAAGTTTACTATATTTCGGAATAACATGACGCAGTAGGGCGGAGATACAGCGTTGTTATTGTCGTCATGAGATTGGACAGATACTCTTGTTTCTGACGTCTTAACTACTTTCTGTTACAGCGACTCGGACTTTAAAATATCAGATAACGATTGTCTTTTGGAAGAGTAACGCCTTTTGTAACTAAAATAGTTTTATATGTTGGTACTCAAACGACTGTTGTTGTGAATTGCAATACAGCGTACAATATAAACCGACTTTCTAAAAAAAATGGTATAGAGAATCCATCCTGGGTTGAAATATCGATTTCAAAAACAAAAATAATAGAAAAGTTACACATTAAAACTTTCTGCTATATCTGCTCTATATTACAATAAAAAATTATTATATTGCAGAATAATAGTAGTACGGCGGAGATACGGCGTTATTATTATCGTCGTGAGATTGGACAGATACGCTTTTGTGACGTCTTAACTACTCTCTGGCAGCGAAGCAGATTATAAAATATCAGATAACGATTGTCTCCCGGAAGACTAATGCCTTTAGTAATAAATCTATGTTTTGTTCATTTATAATTTAGGAGTTCCGTAACTCGAGAGATGAAAAGGAAAACAGATACAATCATGAAATGGGAGGAAGTAATTTCTAACAGGAAAGGTAAACGGAAAGTGCCGCTGCGCTGTAAAAGTTACTCATGAAACAATTTTTTTCCACCAAGACGCATTTAAACCCGATTGGGGCGCAAACAAGATTGCAATTCGCACCTTATTTTTAACGTAAATGTGAAAAAAGGACAAACAAACAACAAAAAATGTTTCACACACAAAGCCCCACGGTAGGAGAGTTATACGTTGTGTCGTGGCTGGCATGGGTACACACACTGACAGAAACTCTGACACCCAGACAAAAAACAGAAATTTTAAACTCATCATTCAAATTTCTTCTTCGCCGGGAATCGAACCCAGGACCCTCCGATTGGCAATCCGGCATGGTAACCATTACGCCTTCCATTTATCTACTTCTTTTACGCATGCATGGTATCATGGAATAAACTTTTGCGCTGAAAAGCTTAATTAAAAAACTATTAACTCTACTACAAGCAAAATATAAGTCTTCAAATTGCAGTTGCGAAGAATATGACACTGAGTAAACTGCTCTTTATTTGAAGCGGGTTGGTAACTAAAAATAATAAACTCGTGCATCTTCAGGTTTGAGCAGACAGGCTACTAAACGCCGCCACAGAATATTGAACGTCATTCGTGATCGCAGTGTAGAAGAAATTCTTTGTTCAGGTTTTTAGAATTCCAATTTTAGAGTACCAATTTATTAATATCGCGCGACTGACACAAGCGTCGATGTTTTGAAGCTGGTAGCGACTCTCGATTAGTTTGAAACTATCTATGACGATATTCAGCCATATATTACAACCACACACTTTTTAATTCTTTTCGTCGTTTTGAAGCACATTGTCTCCTTTTCACTTGACCACGTGGACACTAAATGTTTTCTCTTTAAATTTAAATCAACTCTCAGTTATGCACGAAGAAGAAAACCATGGTAATTAAAAAGGTAAATATTACAATGTTTTCTTAATCGTGAAGCAAGATAAGTATTGTACAAATTTTCGAATTTGAAGGTCGCGCGTGAATCTGACCATTTACAAAATAATACAACGTCATTATTGTGCTTTGGCTTATCGATAAGTAGAGAGTTTGAATTGCTACGAATTTGTTTCGAATTTTGCGACCAACAAAATCAAAAAAAATCTGTGTAAATTAATCTTCGATAATGTAATCAGTAGCCCGTTTGAACGAACTCTTAATGTGGCAAGCTTCGACTGCCGTGGCTCGCTTGCGATACTAGCGCATAACTACGATATTATCATTTTATTAATAAACTTTAGTAGGAAATAAATTTAAATAAAATAAGTACACATATTATATTAAGGTATATACACATTAAGGTTTTCTATTTTATTGTGATTAGTAATATAAATCCTTGGAAAATAGGGTTATAAATAATGACTTTATTTAGAACTAGCCTTCCGCCAGTGGCTACGCCCGCGTGGACCCGTTTATATGGAATAGGATAAAAAGTTGCCTATGTGCTATTCCAGGCTTCATTGCTATATTAAAATCATAGGCGTTTAGCCAGTTGCTTCAACCGCGTTGACCCTATTACCCGTTTTCACGTAGGAATGATGCATTTTCCCATGGTAAAAAGTAGCCTATTTTACGCAGGGTGAATGAAGCTTTCTAATGGTGAAAGAATTCGGAACAGATTGAATGAATTGAAATCGTAACAGTAGTTTTGAGTTTATTCCTTACAAACATACAAAAGTACAAATCTTTCCTCTTTATAATATTAGTATAGATGACGTACCCAGTTGCATGCTTATTCTGGTTTTGAACTGACTCTGCAATTGTAAAATTCCTTTTTTCTGAAGAAAAGAACTCTATTGAAAGGAGCTTAAAGAAGTTTACTGAAGTTTTCTATGAAGATACATGTTACGCTAATATTTAAAATATCACTGTCAGTCACTAAACCACAAGCAAGCATTCTAAATAATTGTAACCTTCTTTGTGTATTCTATTCGAAAGTCTAATAAAAACAGGTTAAAAATAATGCGTTACAAAATTATTTGCTATTAAAATTAAATTAAATTGCCTGTTCTTTTTTCATTCCATTGCAGAGAAATCTTTTTTTACATTTGTAAACTTTTATTATTATTAAAAAGAAAGAAATATTTTTCTGTTCGGCTTACACGCAAATGGACTCAACAGATTGTCTTAAATTTAATACACAGTTTGACAGTTGTAAAAATATAGCTTATATTATTTTGCAATAACTCTAAACTCTGTTTACACAAGGAATAAGCAGGAACTGACTGATGTTGCTTATGGTTTTGCCTTTAATATATGGCATTTCGTATTAATATGGATTTTAATGGATGCAACCCTTTTTGCGTCTAACTGCAGGGCACGGGTCTCTTCCCATAATGGGGATCCCATTATTTGGGTGGCCTGGAGCTTACTTCGGAAGGCTTATCCAATTGGCGTTGGTGAAGATGGCCTAATTTTACCAACAAATGTACGTACATTGTACCTATTTTGCATTGGAAGAGAAAATCGCCGCAATTCCATTTTCACCGCACTGTAACTCCCTCTGTGACCTGCCTGAGCGCTTGAGGAGGACTCCGAAATCCGATTTCCATTCCAATTCCATTGAAAGCACATAAAGTTGTATAATCTAGTGTTATAAAGTAGCGAATTATAGTTGAGTGCTGTTTTACCCAGGGCTTCATAACGTTATAAAAAAATATCAAAATTTTATGTTATATAACGTTATACGTATTTCGTTTCGTTATTATTTTGACATTACTAACGAAAAGACGAATAGAGGTATTAAAAGAATAACGTTATGAAATATCAAAATCGAAATAAAATAACGTTATAATATCGTTATTGCTAAGCGATATTGCCGCGTTGTTAGCTCGCTGCATATGATAATTATTATTCCCCGTAAATATAACGTTATTTTCTAAATAGCGTTTAATGATATAGCGTTATTTTGATGTGTAAATAACGTTTAGTTGTAAAATGTTATGTTTTTTATAACGATATGGGCACAAGTAGATAATAACGTTATGATTATATAGCGGTATTTGAAGTTTACCTATAACTTAAAGCTTGTTGTATGTATGTTTATTATCACTTTTTTTGTCTTTTTACCTGATTTTGAATTGCCTGTCGGATTGTAGTGTTGATTGTGTGAATTGTAAGTAATTATGTTATATGTAGCTTTTTAACAGTCAACTGGTGGGTTGGTGTGTGTTATATGAGCTATTTTTTTATTATTTTTTTATTTTTTAATAACTACATATACTATTCATACTAACCTATATATATTTATTTTATTGTATTATTAAACATATTTATTTTTATTTATATTATTAATTTATTTATAATATTACCTTTTTAATATGTCAGATAATGAATCGTTTTACTCTGCTAATGATTCAGATGCATCATACACTTCCTGTTATGATAACTGGGAAACAGCCACACTGAAAAAACAAGTTGAACGTGTTTTTGCTTGTAACAAAAAGTACATGAATGTGTGCCATATTAACGCACAAAGTATTCCTAGCCACTTTGCGGAGCTTGAAACCACACTATCTGGTGGCCACATTCATGCCATACTGGTCTCTGAAACATGGTTAAAACCATCCCTTCAGTCTTCGCTCTTCCCTTTGTCGGGGTATACTCTCATTCGAAACGACCGGACAGATAAAGGTGGCGGTGGGGTTGCAATTTATTTACGGGCAACCATTCAACACAAAATCATAGCCTCATCCCCATCTAGTTACTCTGCTTCTGCCGAGTACTTGTTCGTGGAGCTTGACATGAAGGGTGTAAGGGTGTTACTAGGAGTAGTATACTGTCCTCCTTCTATTGATTATTTCAACGAATTAGAGCGTGTACTTGACACATTAGGTTCTGATTATGCACATTACCTAATCATGGGGGATTTCAATACAGACCTTTTAAAAGACTCCCCCAGGGCACTTAAACTGCGATCTATTGTAGAATCACTCAATTTACACATTTTACCATTAGCTGCAACTCATCAAAATGTTGATACTGAGCCTACTTGGCTAGATTTGGTGTTGACCAATTCTCCTGAGAGTATACACACGCATGGTCAGCTTTCGGCGCCCGGCTTCTCTCGCCACGACCTTGTTTATGCAGTTTATAAACTCAGACCACCAAAGCAAAGTCCCTGCGTATTAAACATAAGAAACTTCAACAAAATATCTATCGCAAAGCTGAAGGGTGATGCGTCGCGTTTTGACCTGTGCCCGGTAGTGGAGGCGTCTACAATAGATGATAAAGTACTCCTGCTTAATAAATCTATTCTAGACCTATACGATGTCCACGCACCCGTGCACAGAGTTAAGCTAAAACGCGATCCAGCTCCTTGGATGTCTGATGGTGTAAGAATGGCGATGAGAAGGCGGGACCGAGCTTTTCGTGCATTTAAAAAAGATCGCTCTGAGGAGAATTGGATAGCATTCAAGGTAGCCAGAAACCGATGTAATCAGATGGTGCGAAAAGCTAAACGCCGATTTATTCATGAAAATATTATTAACAGTTCTCCCGCTGACGCGTGGAAATTCATTCGATCTCTCGGGGTATGTAAACCACCTCAACAAGAACGAGACCTTGGTATCTCAGACCTTGACTCCATAAATAATTTCTTCGTCTCGTCTACTCCTTTGGATCCAGCCATAAAACGTAAAACCATCGACGGTCTTAAGAGCTTAGTGCCTCAGTATAAAACCGCCTTTCAACTTTCTTCTGTTACAGAGAAGGAAGTTAAGGCAAACATTTTGAAAATAAGCTCTAAGGCTGTTGGCTGTGACAATATCAGTAGGTCGATGATTTTGCCGATAGTTGAGGTTCTCTTACCCACTATTACGCATATAATAAATTATTCTCTTCTATCGGGCCAGTACCCATCTAGCTGGAAAAAAGCGCATGTGCGACCTCTTCCTAAAATTTCTCTCCCTACGCTTCCGAGTCACTATCGCCCCATCTCAATTCTTCCTTTCCTTTCAAAAGTTCTGGAAGCCTGTGTGCATAAACAACTCTCTTCATATGTCTGTAAGTATAACCTGCTGAGCGATCATCAGTCTGGTTTTAGATCTGGTCATAGCACCACAACTGCTCTAGTCAAAGTCATCGACGATGTTCGACGGGGCATGGATGATAGACTGGTCACAGTGGTGGTGCTTATCGACTTTTCAAATGCATTTAACACAGTCGACCACGATATACTCCTCTCCATACTTTCTCATTGCAATATGTTCTCCTCAACTGCCCTTACGTGGTTTACATCCTACCTTCGCGAGCGACAGCAGTCAGTACACCTGGAACAGAAGTGTTCCAAATGGGCTGATATCTCTGCTGGCGTTCCCCAAGGCTGTATTCTTTCTCCATTATTATTTTCGTTGTTTATCAACTCCATCACGTCCGTTATTGACTGTTCGTACCATCTTTATGCTGATGACTTGCAGCTTTATGTCCACTCTAGAACTGACGAACTTCCCAATGCAATCGCTGTCGTAAACCGCAATCTTGAGGCTATAAAACTATGGTCGATAGCACATGGGATTAAAGTCAATCCTCTGAAATGTCAGGCGATACTAATGGGCAGCTCAAGATTACTAACGAATGTGGACATCGTGGATCTTCCAGCAATATTATTTGACAATATAACTATACCCATTAGTAACACTGTTAAAAACCTCGGCCTACAGCTTGATAGCGGTTTGAATTGGCGGCCACAAATCAATGAAATCAGTCGGAAAGTCAACGGCTCACTCCAGTCCCTGTACCGCTTAAAAAACTTTCTGCCGTTTAAGACTAAACTGATCTGCTTATTAACGCCCTTATTCTACCCATTATTGATTATGGTGACGTGACATATCCGGACCTAAATGAAATACTTCTGGACAAACTAGATCGCCTCCTTAATAACTGTATCCGATTTGTTTTCAATCTTCGCAAATACGATCATATCTCCAGTTACCGACGTCAGCTGAAATGGCTTACTATTCGGCAGAGGCGTAATTCTAGAATTCTCTTGGTTCTGTACTCAATTTTACATGATCCAACTTCTCCTCGTTATTTAAAGGAAAATTTTCACTACCTCTGTTCTACTCATGACAGGGGCTTACGCTCTTCCAATAACCTTAAGCTCGAAATTCCTCCAGATAAAAGTGACTTTTTCCGATACTCTTTTACAATTCAGGCTATACTACTGTGGAACACCCTACCTGAGACTGTTCGAAAAGCTCCGAATAAAAATATATTTAAGAGGCTTGTTCGTGATCACTTCCTTAAAAGTAACATCTGAATCATTTGAAGTTTAGTTCTGTTTTGATATTTTAAGCTATCGCAATGCGTTTTACTTGTTTGGCATATAGGTAACCAATATATACTTATTATTATAATATATATTTATTATTGTAATATTAAATATTTATTATAAAATTATGTTTATTTTATATTTTATCTGTTTATTATGTGTATATATATATATATATATATATACATATATATATATGTATATTTTTATATATTATATGCATGTACCTATTATTAATAAATACTTAGAAAATCTTATTCATTCAATTACTTGTTTTTAATTATATATTTTTTTTAATTTCTCTTTAAATAAAAGCATTTTTTTAATTTATTACGTGCCTACCCGTAGCTCTCACCATCACCCAGGGTTGACTGGCAGAGAATGCCATTAGGCATTAAGTTTAACCCTGTAGCCCTTAATTTAAGGTGGTACGAATGTTAAATAAATAAATAAATAAATAAAATATCCTCCACGTGCGGCCAGCATGGTGCTCTTCTGCATGTTCCAATGCTGACGATGGCTGTGACCACGCACACACCACCAACAATCCCGGGGTCGCTTGCTGAATGATTCGAGCCGCCTGCAACCCCGTAAGCCCCCCTTTTAATCGCCTTATACCGTCATCGCTAGACAGAGGATTCCGTAGATCGTATTCAGGTCCCGAATTACAGGGACCTACAGGGACATTGCCTTGTACAAACTTTTTTTTTCCACGAACTGAATAGAATATTTTCTAAATAAAGTTTACGTATTCACATTGAAGCTTATTTCATAAATCAATATGGCTCTATATATTGTATAATTAGGTGCCATAAGTAGAATAAACAAAAACAAATTAATGAGAAAATTAATTAGATTTCGACGGCACGGGGCGGCCGAGGACAATTTATGCACATGTTTGTAATTAAATTATTAGGGTGGCGGCGACACGGAGGATCTTTAACGTTCCACTCATAAGATCAGAGTATTAACATAGCCATTTGTTATGCTGAAACACGCGCTCCATCCGCGGTCGCGTAGGTCTAAAACAAACGCTAAAATGTCAAGTATTTACTTGACTTTATTTCATATTTTTGTGAACGTGAACATAAAATATACTTAAAAATCGATCCGAAAAGATTTGGATAATAGACCATTGATACAAACAAATAAATATATTTCAAACATCAGGTGACGTATTAAATTTCAAAGTATAACAAAAATATTTTCATGTTGCAAAATTGTCGAGGTATCTATTTAAACACGTTCACAAGTTCTTAAGACCATACATTTTAATAAGACTTAACGATATTGTGTTCATTTTTCGTAATTAAATTTATTATATATCATTCATAAGATTAAAGTATTAACATAATTATAATGATAAACACATTACCTACTGTTCTTTGCGCAGTCAGGTAAAAAAGCCACAGCTTTATTATAAAGTCCTGAGAAGATTTATAAAAAATACCAAAATATTCACACACAAGAAATACAAACGTTAGGTGACGTTTCACATTTAAAATTAGCAAAATAGTTTTGTTTAGTATTTTTAAATATGCACTCATTAAATTTCAAAACCAAGTTTTCAACGTAATAAATTTTATATAAAAAAGCAACTAACATAAGAAAATAAATTAGATCACGAATTTGATGAAATTTATTTACCTATTGTAATCTATACATATAATAAATCTGTAACAAGTCCGTTTCTGTACATTGAAGATATTTGAAAAAAACTGTCACTAGGGCTATTTATTAGCGTAATAGAACCCAAAACAATGATTTTTAGAATTATTGTCTGTTTGTCTGTTTGTCTGTTTATCTGTTTGACTGTTTATCTGTTCGTTTGTGCGCGCTAATCTCAGGAACGGCTTAACGTAGAAGGATGCGGTTTTCACTGAAGTATTGGTGTTTTTTTGGATTAACATTAAGGGTTTGTTTTATTTAAATCGGTTCACAAACAAAAAAGTTACGTCAATTTCAAGAATGATGAAATGGATGAACACCTGCACGCTATAATAAAGTTAATGCGAGCGGTCACACCACAAGTTTCGATAACTACTAACATCTCTTAATATTCTGATAGCAAGTTTTCAAACACTTATGCTAGATTTCATCTCTAAATATTTAAAAAAACCATACATATCATATCACCACATATTCAAAGAAATCCTCAATACAAAATGTACAAAACCTTAACAAAACGAGGCTACTGCCGACATCTATGCTCACATTCAGAACTATTTAGTGATCTGTTGCAAATTCGGTATATCCACAATTTAGTTTACATGCTATACGATAGATGTCGTTGTTATTCATTTATTCATATTTAATTGCTTTTTACAGGTAGATTTACAGGTGGTGTTACATAATCATTATTTTACCCAATAACGCTATTACAAAGTGGATAGGTGGAGATTATTTCAAATTATTAATTACGAGTATATTTACTTAATAAAGTATCTAATAAAAAATTAACAACACAGAGCTTTGGAACTGGCGCTGATATTGTACTCATTGTGGTAGAGCATTATGGAGGCTCGGCGCGGTGGTTACATCCACATATTATTGGTATCGACCTTATTTAATAGACAATAATAATTATCGACTCGCGCAGGTGCGGTCCCAGGGACAGGGGACATGACCCCCAAAATCCCTCACTCATGCGTAGATGGAAGGCGAATCAAGCCAATTTGAGACACCTCAACCCCCAAATTTCTTAGTGACCCCCCACCAAAATTTCTTGGCGACCCCCCCCCCCCCAAATTGAAGGCTGCGACCGCGCCTGGACTCGCGTGGCGCAATGGTTACCATGCCGGACTGCCAATCGAAGGGTCTCGAGTTTGATTCCCGGCGAAGCAGAAATTTGAATGATGAGTTTAATTTTCTGTTCTCGGTTTGTATTTCTGTCTCTGTGTGTCGCATGGTACCCATTACACAGTGTATATTTTCCCCTACTCTGGCGCTATCAGTGTGAAACGTAAAAAAATCAAAGTGTTCTACCGACTTTACTATGCTGAGTGTTCTTTTCAAAATGATAGCTACGTCTCCATATCATGATTACACCACCAGTCGAAGGTTAAAGTTCCACAGGCCGCTTTGCACGCTCCTTTTGATATTTGAACGGATGTGTAAGTTATGGGACAACCTTCCAGCTGAGGCATTTCCAGTGGACTTTGACATAGGGTTCTTCAAGAAAGCTGTAAAGAAAGCTCTTCTTGAAAGCCGGCAATGCTCGTGTGGCTCCGCTGGGGTTGCCCGTTTCCATAGGCGACAGTGATCGCTTAACCATGCGGCCTTTCTGCCTCTTTGTTCGGTTTATTTATAAAAAAAGTGATTTCGAATAAACGAATAAGCAATTGCCGAGGGTCTAATAAAAAAATGTTATAGAAATGAGCAGACGTTTTCAGTGGTTAATTTAATAAGAGCTATTACATACATACGCAGTACTGGCACTGGTGTTATACTAATATGCTAAAGCGTCACGGCAGCAGCACGGCATGGTGGTCACGCCCAGAATAATATTAGTAATCGATATATTTATTTCTGATGCTATGTGAAGGGTTGTTAATAGGACCAATTTTTGACCAACCAAGAATTTGACTAACCAACTACTAACCACGCCTGACATAGCGTAGACATTTCACCACCTTTCTGCAATATATTTAAGTTACATGATGATAATGAATCTATGCATTATTTGCAGCACAAATTATTTAATTATAATGATCCTTTCCGCGGGCACAGCAGTACTATCTAAACACTTTATAAACAGGCTATTATAGTACGTTTAATTTGTAAAGAGAAACTGATGATAACGACTGAAAAGTCGATTATAAGAGGAGTACAGTAAGATTGTAAGGACTCAGGAAGAATGTATCTACTCAACATAATAATATGAACTTTTGTATCATAAGTAATTTCATAAAAGGTAACAATAATCCAAGGGACAGTGGAGGGCAAGCGGTCACGAACGAAATTGCAACCTCATCAGCAACGACCACTCTGACAAGAGTGAACGACTAAGGAGGAGGAGGAACAAATAATCCAACTCTAATCAAGCCTTTTGTACAAGTCTTTATCTACGCGGACGACGTCGCGGGCACAGCTAGTTAAATAATATTAGGGCAGCGGTGTCTCGAAGAATCTTTAACGTTCCACTCATAACATCAGAGAGTAAACATAGTTCTTTGTTATGTTGAAACGCGCGCAAAACACGGCACAGCACATTTTGAAATGTCAATTATTTACTTGAGTTTCATTTATATCATATTTTTGGCGATGTAGTAAATTTTAAACGAGATAATGGATAATTAACAAAGCTGAAAAGATTTGTAAAAAATTCCATATACAAAAAAAAAATCTTTGAAATCTTATTGTTTTGCTTGTTGAAAAGATTGTTTGGTCTCTTGTCGCAGTATTTAAAAAACAAGTTCATAATGCCATCAATTTTAATTACATTTTAAATTTGATGACATTTCGTACATTTCTTCGTAATTAAATTATACTCAGCTGAAGTCCCGCAGGAACTTTAACATTCCACTCATAAGATCGGAGTAAGAATTAACATAGCTATTTTGGAACACGCGCTTTTAATTATTTTGGCAGCGTCAGTCTGGAGTCGCATTGTTGTGACATACAAATAAAGATGTCAAACATTTTCTATAAGAAGATTTTGCACAATTGTCCTTCGATACATATTATTATGTTTATTTTAGATGTCAGATAACATTATAACGTACGGTATAAAAAAGGTTATTGCTTAGAATTGTTTTACCACCGATTTAAATTTTTAAAAGCCACGTTTTTAAAACATTAAGTTATACAATAAATGGAGAGCGCATACATTGCATAATGAATTTTTACTCCTATGATCATCAACGTGCATCAACGTTCGGACGAGTTACATGTGTAGCAAACATTTTCCTATATACGCCTATAGTCGTTTTCTAGAAATCTTAAACACTGTACCTATTTTAAATTTAATAAATACTATTTCTACAACTCAGTTGGTCCCGTAGCTTTATACAAATTGGCTTCGGCAGACGAACTGACAGATGCACTAGTGATGCTACAAAACAATTTATTACGTAAATAAATTATAGAGAATATTGGACTTCCACAATATATTATTTGAAGTTTGAATTACTGACTATGGGATAAGAGAAATGGCCTTTTCTACGTCAGAACACAACAAAGCAATGAATGGTCCCGGAGCAGATACAATTTTGCGGGCTTCATACCTTTTCCAATTTCCTGTATTGACAGCAGTATTGTTACTTTTAGTTCCTTTCCCCGATAACATTAATGAAACCTTTTAAGAATCAACGTATGCTTCTACTAGTTCTTCTCTACTCACTATACTTATTTTTGGTTCAAGTGTAAACAAAAAACATGAAAACACCCACTGTTTGTTAATTACTTAATATTTATATGTTTAAACTAGCTGACCCGGCAAACGTTGTTTTGCCATTTATATTATTTCTAGAAAACATTTTTTTAGTTCAATAAAAATAACTATCTACTATAAGTGTGCGGGGATGTACTTATAATCGAAAGCGTTATAAACAATAAAAGTATGCTTTAGTTAGGGTAATAAATAAATCTTTATTAAAGTAACGAATATATTTGAAAGTACAATTAGTTGTCTTTGTTGATTTCGTTCATACAGTCACTGCTACGATTGATACACAAATATAACCAAAAAAAGTGGCTGGAAAATGTATAGTGAGTAAGACAGGAGACCGGCTTCGTCCTCACCCCTACTCCGTGATGTTTGCTGGATGAGTGGCGACACCTGGCGGGGATAACTGATCGATTGATAGTTGATCAAAAGTTAAAGTTTGTAATTAACAAATAAAAATAGGGGTTGATCGTAGAAGGGTGAAAATTAAGAGTAATATGATTTTTTTAAATTCTTACTCATGACAAAATAAAAATAAAAATCTTACCAAAAAAATTAAAGTTTTTAATTAATAAATAAAAAATAAGGGTTGATCATAGAGGGGTGAAAATTTAGGGTTGTATGTATTTTAGTATAATGTATCATAAAAAAATAAAAACAAAAAATTTTGTTCAAAAAAATAAAAATAAAAATTAAGGGTGGACCACCCTTAACATTTAGGGGGATGAAAAATAGATGTTGTCCGATTCTCCACCCTAGCCGATATCCTTGCAAAGATTCACGAAAATCGGTCGAGCCGTTTCGGAGGAGTTCAATTACGCACCCCGTGACACGAGAATTTTATATATTAGATATTTCTTGTGTTCGTGTGTATGTCACTGAACTCTTCCTAAACGACTGGACGGACAATGAACAATTTTTTTGCATTTGTTCAAGGGGATTTGAAAATGGTTTAGATTCACAATTCATCAGTCATATATTTGTAATTATTTTTATATTCATAAGTACTTTCCCTATTTAAAACGTTCCGTGTCGTTCTAAACCTTGACACAATCAGAAACGTGAAGAAAAGAAACAGGTCAGTATTTATTTTATATTTCTTTTTTTTTTGTCAGTAACATGAAATATCTTTAAGATAATAAAAAACAAATCTTCTTTCAATACTTTTTAGACAGGACAACGTCTGCACCCGGACGGAGGTGAGCCGGACCACCAGTACGAGTATTTACGAGTATGAAAAACTGATCCGTCCCTACCGACCTACCTTGTCTTCTGTTGTATTTGTCAGTCTTGTATTTTAATTTTTAACTTTAATTCCCACTGTTCGGCACAGACCGGTAAGTTGATAGTTAAAATTTGAAAAGAAAATTTTATATTCTTCTTTTTAGAGTATTTAAATAAAAGCTTTTTTTAAAGTTTTTTTTCTGATAACCTGTAACTGTTATAACGTCGATGCGATACCTATAATGTTCCTTTAATATAATTATGAGAATATCACGAGCTATGTTTATTGGCAATAAATTTACATTTAATGGGCTGCCATCGGAACATTAACACGATATACAACGTATAAAAAAACCATTATTCTATTAGTAGTCTCTTGATAATTACGGCTTTTCTTTTGAAGTAGTAATAAAAGTTAAAATGATCTTTTCATATTAATTTGTCCCAGTTTCTGTCAATGCTAGCTACCGTTTTATTGACATAGATTATAATAATTATATAAATAATAAATAACGCTTCACACTCATAGCCCCACAGTAGAGTAAAAATACCCTGTGTCATCGGTACCATGGACACATACAAAGACAGGAACACCAACACCCAGACCGAAAACAGAAATTTAAACTTATCATTCTAATTTCTGTTTCGCCAGGAATCGAACCCAGGATCCCTCGATTGGCAGTCCAGCATGGTAACCATTGCGCCACGTGGGTCGTGAAGGAAATGAAACCATTAATAAAGTAGCTTTTTGAGGTATATTATGAAGCGCTGTCGGTAATAGAACGCCAATTATAACGTAGAAGGCTTTTACCTTATTGTTACATAGAAAATCCTATTAACACCATCCAAATCACTTGATACACAGTTACTCCAATCACTTCGCTGTAGTCGTAGTATTGCTTCTTTGTCGCTGGGTAGAAATGACTTTCCTTCGCTTCCAAGTTGTAATTTTGTGTTCAAATAACCCACTATCTTTGAACTTGTTACAAGTTACAAGACCTTGGAATGAGAACACAAGCCAATGTATCATCTTCGCCAACCGTAAAGAGTAACTTTTTAAAGATAGCTGCGAGGGATGGCTGTGTATCTATACTAATATTACAAAGAGGAAAGATTTGTATTTTTGTATGTTTGTAATGAATAAACTCAAAAACTACTGTTCCGATTTCAAAAATTATTTCACCATTAGAAAACTATACTCACCTTGAGTAACATAGGCTACTTTTTACCGCGGGAAAATGCTTCATTCCTACGTGAGAATGGGTAATAGGGTCAACGCGGTTGAAGCAACTGGCTAAACGCCTTTAAAATCATAGGCGTATGATTTTAATATAGCAATGAAGCCTGGAATAGCACATTGGCTATTTTTTATCCATCCTATGGGGACCCATTAAACGGGTCCACGCGGGCGAAGCCGCTGGCGGAAGGCTAGTCCCATATAAAGGACAATGTATGCCTCAAAATAATCAAAAGGCTTTTTTTCATCGTTTAGATTGCAGAATTTTTTATACCAAAAATTATTCAACGGTTTTTTTTTACTTCAAAATAAAATTAATGAAACTATAAACATTTACGTTTACCTACGACTACTTTACTTGCGAAAAAATAAATAAAACTTTAATTTAGTTTTCTTTTCATCTCTAAACTAAATAAATTTACGGGATAGACCGGCCGTTTATTATAAGTTTACTAGTGGGCCCTGCAGACATTGTCCTGCCTTAAAAGTATTGAAAGAGGATTTGTTTTCTTATTATCTTGAAGAGATTTCATGTTACTGTCAAACAAAAATATAACATTAAAATAATGACATACGAACTGTCCTGTTATTTTGACTATGTCAAAGTTTAGAACAACACGGCACGAAATACAAACGTTTGACAGGTAGGAAAAATTTATATGGGAAAATTAAACATAAAAAAATAATTAATAAAACATTTTCCAGTGGACCGAATTGTGAATCTCAACCGTCCTCGAATCCACTTGAACACACACAAAAAATACTCATTAAAATCGGTCCAGCCGTTTAAGAGGAGTTCACTGTCAACACACGAACAGAAGAATTATATATATAAAAAAAGATTAAACTATAAAATCGGTCCAGCCGTTTAAGAGGAGTTCACTGTCAACACACGAACAGAAGAATTATATATATATATAAAAAAGATTAAACTACACTTTACAATTGAATAAAGCTTATGAACATTTTATAGTGACAGTATTCCAATTGTCCGTGTATACAAACAGTACGACATAATATACAACTCTATTAGGGAAAACAACGTATTTCTAAGAGCCACATATTGAAGAATCTCTATTACTGCTCAAAAAGTTTAATTTTACAGAATCTCGGCCAAGCAAAATCGTTAAAAAATGCAATATCGCTCCAAACAGCTCCTTGCTTGGGGCGGCCCATGAAAGCAGTCAGCTTTTATCCAAAGTGCTTCATATTTTGGAACATCGTTTTGAAGCAAGAAGATACGTAGGCTATCATTGCAACATCGTTTAGTTACAAACATTATTACACCAGTACTTTGCTTACTTTAGCTTACTTAAGTGGATCTTAAGAAATTTTCACAACAATATATAAATTTCTGCAAAATAGTATACGTTACCAGTGTTTGCAATATAGCCTATTAAATCTATAATTATCTAATAAATTAATAATTATCTACTAAATGAAAAAAAAACACTAATAAACACGCTTCCGAAACACATCAAACTAAAAAGTGAAAAACAATCCTAAATAATAATACAAGCAGAAAATAATATTGAACAAAAAATACTAGTATTATTGTGAAAAAGCGTGAGGCGCTCTATATGGAGCAACCCACACTTTATTTCTATTTTAATATTTAATTTTCATTTTTAGTTCGATTTATTTTAATTTTTTTTTCAAGTTCTCGGAATTAGGTAAACTCATGAAATTATTGTTTTGGCACCAATTCTTGATAAGTATCCAAAGTTTAAATTAAATCTATTCGTTAAAATTGGGTGAAAATCAAGTCCAAAGGAGAGTTACAAACAAGCTCACAAACTCACAAACATACAGGTAAAGCTAATAAAAGTTTGTTAATAAAAATACCTACAGCGGGGGGTAGCTTGCTATAGACCTTATTGCATTCCAACGCTGGGCTCATGTGTTAGCACATAACTTTTTCGCTACTCCATTGCAAATTGGTAAATAGTAGCCAAATTGTGTTATTTTTTAAGTTCATTATACTTACACAATATTTAAAATTTTACGAACCTTAAACAGTGTACATGTTATTTGTGTACAAACTGAGAGTCTTACATTAAACGGTTCTCTATTACTCTAAAATATCACATAAAATATAGACTTGTCCTCACTGCACAAAAAATTTAATCTTACATAATCTCAACGAAACAAAAATCATTAAAAATGCTATATCGCTCCAAATACCTCCTTGCTTGCGGCGGCCCATGAAAGCAGTCAGCTTTTATCCGCCTAAAAGTGCTTCAACTTTTGGAACGTCGTTTATGAAACACGATGATAAGTATGCTATCATCGCAACGTCTCGCTTAGTTTGCTACAAACAATATAACACTAATAGTTTGTGAGCTTCATAGCAGACTTTTCTTCTTAAGATAGTATCGCAACAAAATATAAATTGCTTCAATAATCGTTACCTTTGTTTGCAATCTTGTTTAGTTTTCTGTTCCATTTAAAAAACCCGGATCAAATAAAATGTTTAATCGTTATAAGGGCTAGCTTGCTATTTGTAGGTGATAGAGCTTTCATGGTGCGACTGGAGCAGAACCTTTACGTCCATTGCTGCTGATTTGTAGTTCTTGCCAGAGAAAAACATAGCATTCCGATTCAAAAGCGACTTTGCATTTTAATTGGTTGTCGCTACCTCAAATTTGTTCTCTTAAGGAAGTAATGAATTATATTTATAAAATACAATAGTGGATAGGTAATTGTGGTTGCATGAGCTTGCAAGCTTGCGCCTAGAATGCCAGCGATGTTAGATCTAACTTAACTGAATCGGGCGCGGTCGTATAAGGTGGGTAACCGCTAGTGTCTTATTTTTTACGTGTTTGGAAGGATAGCAATCGTTAAACTGTGTAGAAAGCCTAGGCATCTTGTGGATACACGTCGCGTTTTTGGTGTAAAATTCTACGGTTTGTTCGCCGTGCTTAGACATATTATTTGTCAGTGTTGTATGGCATTCGGCGGTGGCACCGTGCCGTAATGCGCCGTGATCGTCAAGACGTTGCAATTTAACCGTAGCTTTTTACGCCAAAAAAACGTGTATCTACAAGAAGCCTTATGGGCTGTTTGAAATCATTCGAGAGCAGGTTTGTAACTCACCCTTAACTCTACCAATTCTCATTGGGGCAGCGCGGTAGAATAATCTCCAAGTGTGCGTGTCTGAGCCGGAGTTTACTCTATAGATTATTAATTTATTATTTATTATGATTATTTATAAAACGAAAAATTATTTTCCGCATAAGGAACTTATTTCATTTGTACGGTATAATCAACTTATAGACAGTGTAAATTCATTAAAGTAGGCGAAGTTTAGGAAGAAATGGAAGCACAAGTATAACTATCTTTTAGAACAAAAGATTGCAAATTTCCCAACTCTCCAAGATATACCTACTAGTCTACTCACATTGTTCGCATGCATTTTAAGAACAAACGTATACCTGGTGCCTGGAATATTCCAGTTTCGTGGCAGACTTTTAAAAAGAAAACTTTCGCTTGCAAGTCGTAGGTTACAATGAAGGAGTGCTTCCTTATTGGGGTTCCGTATCTAAATAGTTTCTATTTTTAAACCTTTTATCAACCTTGCAATCATTGAGGAAAGAAGGATTTCAAGTTCGCAATTTATGTTTGTTTGGGTTGAATCTTGCAACTTTGGAGCGCGATTCTGGCAAATTAGTGTTTTATATTTTTGTAGTTTTAGTGTTAACTTACTGTACGCCGAAAAAATCATCTTGTATTATAGCAATTTTTGTCTTTTTTATTAAATTTTCAATAAAATTACTAAGTACGCACATGATCATTTTTCTTCTTAACAATAAATAAATAACGCTACACAAAAATTAAAACTCATCATTTTAATTTCTGCTTCACCGGGAATCGAACACGGGACGTGTGACGCAATTGTTAACAGTCTGGCTTGCTAACAATTGCGCCACACGAGTCTTCATTAATGGTAATAATGACTCTTAAAACTATTTTGGAGTCGGTGGCCAATTCAGAGCAATAGGCACATCGTTTTACTAAAAGCCTTACCTACTATGGCTCTGCTACTGCGTCCCACTGCTGGGCACGGGTCTCTCCCCATTATTAGGGAGGCCTGGAGCTTACTCCGCCACGCTACTCTAATGCTGGTTGGTGGAGATGCGGGTTAGTGGCCAACCCGCTGTCGGAAGTTTTTCAAAGCACCCATAAGGTCTCTGACAAGGTTTAACGACTTCTATCTATCGATAACAATAACTGTCGGGAATATAACGTGCTAACAACCGGGACCGATGGCCTAACGTGCCCTCCTAAACACGGAAACGCGCGTGAATATTTTTGCCACTAACTGTCGCCAATCTCACACCCGACCGCACCCGTTTGATTTAGCTGCATAGATCGCTTGTTTTCCACGGTTACCGCTTTGCTATGCACGCTATGGGAAGTCAGTAAAAATACAAGGAACCCAACACGTATGGTTCCAGCTCATACTTGTCAGGTTTTTAGTGGCGTTCCTTTCTTGTGCCATGCTTCAAGCAAGATACATACAGTCATAGTATACTGAATGCAGCCATGCATTTCGGTTTAAAATAGTTGCTTAAGAAAGTAGTCCTCATTTAAATTGTAAATCTACGTATGACAATGATAAATGTTTTGGTTATTTTAGCACAGCACTTCTTCTTAGACGGAAAAACAAAAAATAAACCCTATTCGCAACTATATAAGATTTATTTTTTGTTGTTCCTGCTGATAAATAATAATTACGCCACACAATTAGCCCCACACTAGGATTCTCTGTGTCGTGAGTTTATTGGATACGCACAAAGACATGAATACAATTTTTGCTTCGCCGAGAACCGGAACCCGGGACCCGGGACCCTTGATTGACAGCCTGGCATAGTATACCATTACGTCACACAGGTCGATAAACAGCCTGTTTTAACTTTGATAACTGCAAAGCGTTTTACTGTCGAATATGAGTCTCTACTTATAAATGGAAAATCTTGAAGCTAACTCCGCTACGCTTCTTCGAGGATTGATGAGATACGGGTTAGTGACCCTCCCACTGTTGAATTCTTGTCGATAAGCAAAGGAATATCATCAATTACTAAAATAAACAACTAGCTATAACGCATCCAACTCCCAACCGTGCTTGACGAGTTAGCTGTGAAGGTCACTTGACTGTAACCCTTTTTTTCCTGGCCACGGGTCTCTTTCATTATTGGGGAAGCTTGGTCGCCCATAATACCTCCGACAAGGTATATTGACTGTTGTCTACCGATTATAAGCGAGACCGACGACGGTTTTACGTGCTCTCTGAAGCACAGAAACTCCCATTAAATTTGCCACTAATAGATACCTATCTCCTCACACTTCCCGACGGCGTCCGTTTCGCTTCCCTGTGTAGATCGCTTCGGTCTATGCTAGCCGCTGGACCATGCATACGCTAGCAAGAAAATTCATGCGCGTTTCCATGCTTTGGAGGGCACGTTAAACCGTCGATCCCGTTTGTTATCGATAGATAACAGTCGTTAAACCTTGTCGGAGGCCTTATGGGCTGTTTGAAAACAACCGGCACCGGGTTGATCACTAACCCGCACCTCCATCAAGCCGCATTGGAGCAGCGTGGTGGAATAAGCTCCAGGCCTCCCCAATAATAGAGAGAGACCCGTGCCCAGCAGTGGGACGCAAAAAGGGTTGCAGCCAAGTGCAATACTATTATAAGTTTTTATATAGTTGCATTGATACTCGAGAGATTGACTGCTGCGTCATAATTGTAAAAATATTAGGAACGCACATCTTTCAGAACCATTTGAAACGAATGCAGCTTCTCTTGACTTACCATTTAAGCTTTCGCAAAAATTAAAATCTATCAATCCATGAAAAACCCATATATAAAAATACTGTAGATGTTCGCATATTATACATATAATGAAAGGTGCAGCTAGCCAAATAAAGTCAGGGCTTACTCGCAAACACAGCCGGCGGTGTTAATTGAACTTGAAAAGAACTAGGTAAGTGCCAAAAACTCATTTGGATTTTGGCACTGCTACCTGTCACGTAATGTTGAATTTGGCTCAAAGATTTTGAACAATGTACTAACGTACGAAGTGGCTCTTTGAATGTGATGGAAGGAAGTGGTTTTAGAACTGTATACGTTTGTGAACCCGTCAAGGCAATGGAGGTCTCCTTATATATCGGGAAGCAATGCTTTTAGTGGTAATTGATCAGTGGTTATTACGTAAGGTTGGAAGAGGCTACCGAGTATTCCTCGGTAATGTAACTTTATGACTTCGAAGAGAGTATAAGTCCTATTAATGGTATGTCGTTAATGGTTAGGAATGTTGACTAATGCGAGCTCAACCAGCTGTTGGATTTACACTCTAAAAATGACACTAACACCACAAAGCCACTAACGAATGTAAAAGAATTGCATCCGTTTTACTCAACATTTTGAATTCAAAAGTTCCTCTAAATCCTCTGAAGCGAATTTTTAAATTAGATTTCGCTTTGCATAAAAAAAATAAAGTTGGCTAATGCAAAATATACGAGAATGTTTACTGGAATACTTAAATTTTAGCTTACATCCTTTTTATACCGCGCATAAAAGCGCTCATTCTGTAGATACATAAGTACATGTCTAGCCGTAGTTTTCAAAAACACGTCCCGAGAGGCGAGTGACCAGAAAATGCCAGCAATGTTTTAAGGATGGTGCTTATAATTTACATTACATTATTAGAAAAACTTAGGTGATGAAAAATTGACTTTGTGATTTAATAGCTTTAATTAGATTCTTAGGTGTTTAGTTTGGAAAACATTAAAAAAATAGATTACCTCGCAAATATTTTCTCAAGTTTAAGTAACGAGCAGGTGTAATAGTTAAAAATCAGTTTTGTGTTGTAAGTCATCAATAGCAAAGGCTAACCTAATACATGTTGTAGTAAAAATGTTGTGTACTGTTGTGTGTTATGGTGTCATTAATGTACTTCCTGATATCTGAAATTAAGTAAGTAGGTGATGTAAAAGAGGTAGGAGGAGGAGATTAGAAGAGGTAAAAGAACCTGAGATCTGTAATAAGGCTCGCTCTTTTTACATTTCACTATCGGACCTTTTAAAAACTTTATATTGATTAGAGTGAAACATATGTTTATTAATATGTTAGCTAAAACATTCATAACTTCTGCTGGGCACGGATCTCTTCCATTTATTAGAGAGGCCTAAAACTCCTTCTTCTCCTTCCACGATCCCGATCGTGGAGATACAAGTATTATTAACACATTAATTTTATCCATAAATATCCAGCCCTAATATGTTAATAAAATCAGGGATATAAAACGGTGACAGGATATTTCAAACTCTACCAATGTAAAGCGATATTTTTTTAAATGCTCATAATTATTTGCTGCTCCACCTCTCGAAATAACATTTTTCTTACATAACACTTGAGATTATGTTGATGAATCTTATTACTTTCGTGGGAATCTTATTATTTTTACGAAAATATTGTTTACAGCTTTATTTAAAAAAACTAAGTATATTAATTAATTATGCAAGCGTACTAAATAACTAGATCAAATTTTAATAGTCTATTCAATCGTTTTTAAAGTTCCGTACCCAAAGAGGAAAAGAGCTAATTTTCATGAAAATCTAATTAAATATTAACTTTTATGCTTAGAGCATCACAGGTACTGACAGGTATGATATGACGGGTACCTTTGATGCTTTAAGCTTTTAATTGTAACTGGCATTTAAAAAGCTATAAAGTTAGGTAAAAACTACTTTGCTTAAATCCGCAATCAGAACGTATGATGGTGTATACTTTTGCCATGCAATAGCACCTCCCTCACCATCCACGTTTCATACCATCACACATCCACACCATCATACGTTCTGATTGCGGATTGTTGCAAAGTAGTTTTTACCTAACTTTATAACAATGGAGTTCCGCAAAGTAACGCCTGATTCTATTAATTTCATTTAAAAAGCATTTATACCTAGTCAATAGTCACAAACTGAAGGTTTTATTAACTTGATATTATTATAACAAGACTAAATAACTGTTACAAAAAAACTTTATATTTTGGAGCTTTTTTCCCATTTTTCTACTGAGCCACATTAGATATGAACTTAAAACATGGTTAAATGATCCTAAAAGTATTAAGTAAAGAAGTTGAAAATCAAAATAAATCTCAGCAAAAACTTTTTCAATTTAGGTACTGAATTCTTCTTCTGACCCTTACTTAGCCAGTACTTACTATTTATTCTCAAAAATCAAGCAGCTTTTAAGTTTGCAGACTACCCTATCGTAGCCTAAATCTGCGTGTGAATAATACGTAATTATATAATTGGGGCAATTTCCTTCGTTTACCTCCAGCAAAATTAATTGAGAAGCAAAACAATAGGTTGCTTTTCATTTAGGCATGGGGAGACATAATATATGTATTTAGTTCGCACAGTGTATCCCTGTTATTGCCAACAAATACGTTTTGTACTTTATTATTCGGTTAGGGTGACGAAGCCACCACACTTTGTGAGACAGTCTTTTTACGCGACATCATCTAAATTGTTACCTGCGATTACTTAACTCTTGATCTCTTTGACTCGACTTTGAAAGAGGTTGTCTTTGCGTTCCATTAATGGTTTCTGATCCATCTCCTTGAATGTAATACTACCTCCTAGCTCACTAAACCCAGACGCTCCAACGTAGATTAGCGGTCAACCCGCTGTGGGATGTTTTCCTCAGGGAACCTCCGAAGCACATAAATGCACAGGAAATTCGCCGGAAATAAGCGGTCACCCTTCGTGAACTCGACCGCTTTTCGCTTCGCTTAAGCCATAAGTGTTTCAAATAACCCTTTATTATTATATCAGTAACCCTGATGTGACTCCCTTTAATGTCCCGCTATCACATAATCTATAATTCTGGTCATTATAGACTGCTTTAATTTTAAACAAGGCATCAAAAATACTTACTGTATACAATTCCAACAAATCGTGGATAGTAGTATATATCCATATTTAAAATGTGTTTATTTGTTTGTCCTTTATTTACGCCACGATGGATTGAATTTTATGTATTCTGTACGCGGAGAGAGGAAAATGGAGAGTGTCATGGGCTACTTTTTACCGGAGTATAACATCTCAGTCCCATGGGAAGAGCTATGTATATATATATATATATGTATTATAATGAAACAATCTAATAATTCTTACATCTAGTAGTATTAAAAATCTGAATAAAAGCGTTGGAGAAAATTATTCCTAGAAACAAACATCACAGTTTGTCGGTCATTTCAGATTCTTACGCCTATTCTAAATTAGCTAGGCCTCTAAAAATACCGTGAACAATAATTATTTAAATATGTATTTCAATATTTAAAAAAAACTCGATAACACAGCATGTCTAGTAATAGAATTATTCCAGGAAATCTGGACCGAAATTTCTGATCAACATTTTGCAATTGCTCGAAAAGTACCAACAACACCGTTTACTCTTGCTGACTTTGCACGACCTAAATATTTCACTACATCGATTTTAACGGAAATTTAAGGCTAGCGAGAAATGAAAATACAATATTAACAAAAATGAACATTTTAACATTAAATAGAGCAATCATTGGGTTAATGACAAACTTTTGATAATCTAATATATTATAAAATTCTCGTGTCACAGTTTTCGTTGCCATACTCCTCCGAAAAGGCTTGACCGATTCTCATGAAAATGTCCCACTGCTGGGCACAGGTCTCCCCTCACAAGTGAGAGGGATTTAGGCCATAGTCCACCACGCTGGCCAAGTGCGGATTGGTGGACGTCATGCTTTCGAGAAATTATGAATTTCTCTCAGGCATGCACGGCGATGGGAAACATCGTAATCAATTAAATATCACGATATTTTCCATCACCGTGGAGCAGCGATAAAAAAACACATTACAAATTTATTTTGTCATAGATGCGCGCCGAGGATTTGAACCCGGGATCGATCGCGTCGAAGACAGCGATTTTTTACCACTCGGCCATCGCTGCCCAATTATAATAGCTTTCAACCAGAAGTGATTATAATAGCTTTCAACCAGCACGTGAAAAAACATGATCATAGATTATTTTAAAAAATAGGTTTTCAATTAATAAAAAAGGTAATTTGCAGAATACTTAAAAGCACATGTAAGCATTTTTTTTATTTATATGAATGGAGTAGCAGGCGAGCATGCAGGCCACGTGGTATTAAGTGGTCGCTGCAGCCCATGGACATCTACATACAACCTCAAGCAAGCATAGGTAAGTCTTGTCTGAGGTCGTATGCAGTTGCGCTGCTACTCCGGAGGCTGTCGGTCGCCTCATGTAAGGGTGGCCGGCAACTGCACCTTTCCACCGTTTTTTTGGTTGGTTTGTTTTTTTTTTTTGGTTGGTTTACGGCAGAAGTGTGTGCAGTGGTGGTACTTCCCCGGGCGAACCACATAGTTCTACCACCTACAAAATTGATTTGTTAATGAATAAAGTATAATTTTTATGTACCCCACGTGAAATGGCAAATGTTGCCTAAATTTTATAGATATTTTTGTTTATTATTAACTTTTAATAGTATAATAATAATTGTTTTAATATAATTTGTTATGTGTAAAAAAAACGCGGTCTTCGACGCGACCGATCCCAGGTTCAAATCCTCGGCGCGCACCTCTGACAAAGAAATTTGTAATGTGCGAATTTATCGCTGCTTCACGGTGATGGAAAATATCGTGATATTTCATTGATTACGATATTCCCCATCGCCGTGCATGCCTGAGAGAAATTCATAACTTCTCGAAGGCATGACGACGTCCACCAATCCGCACTTGGCCAGCGTGGTGGAGTATGGCCTAAATCCCTCTCACTTGTGAGGGGAGACCTGTGCCCAGCAGTGGGACATAAAAAAAAGGTTGAAAAAATATAATTGTTCTAAACCTGAGTTCCAAACAGACTAACAATTTGTGGTTCCATGTTAAAACTTTTGTGATAGGCAGTAATATTTTCAGTTACAATTATCCACAGTCTATATCAATAAAACATTGGCTAGTTTCGGACAGAAGATGAGGCAAATTAATATCGAGAGCTCACTTTGTCTTTGCTTTCAACTCCTTTGTAATGTAAATTTACCTTGGTTCAAACCCTCCGGCCTCACGGGGAATAAAGAAGTTCAATCGATGTTCTCTGGTGGTCTTGTATAGAAATATCTGAAATATCGGAATTTATATGATTTGTATATTTTTTCTATGGGTTTTATCCGTCTATACAACATAGATAACTCGAGCAACAATAAAAACGACTACTTCCTGATATCGCTAAGACAACCAGCAGCACAACGGTATTTTACGTATCGGAGCACAGTCAGACAGAGTTCCGGCTCAACACTTGGATATATTCTGTACCCTCCAGTAAGCTTCATGCCCCTTTTATATGATTTGGCTGGTATGGAATGAATGTTTATTACAATACGACATTCAAATTACTACCTCCGAGAAAGATAATAGTGCATCACTTAAATTGTGTTCTCTAACAAATAAATCTAACTTGATCAGCAGTGAGGGATGAAAACATTTCGCATCCTGGGTCAAAAACAAGTGAATATTTTGTTCTGGCGATAATTTTCAATTCTGACACAATTTTCAAAATATCAGCAAAGAAATCGCACACAAAGTGCAAAGAAGTAACAAGGTAAAAAAGTGCTTCCCCTTTGAAGCTCCCAGTAAAGCCCATGCACGTTTGATGCTTAGTTTCGTACTTTTCGCCCCAATCTCGACATCCGATTTGGAACGGTCAAAAGCGTTGATTATTCGCTGCAACAGATTTTAAACGCTACTCTAAATTCAAATATTTTATCCAAATTTCAAATGTGTTCCGATTCGACATTTAAAATGTATGACGAAAATTTCACTGGCTGAAATAATAATGCTAAAAGCGGCATTATAATATGTATGGCTATGATTTAAAATGGCTTTCAAACAAAAATCCGTAGTTAGCGTTCGCTGCACACGTTAATTCAAATACCTATAACATAACAATTACGATAAGGTAGAAAACTTTTTTATATTCAGTCATTTATTTAATCTTCTTTCCTTAAAAACTGAATTAATAAATGCTTAAATAAAGCGCTCTAGCTCTAATTTTCAATTTCGAAATGTTTAAGGCCGCACGTGTGCACAAAGGTTAAGCTTGGCTCGCCGTATATAGGCTTTTTTTAAATGGCATCATTAAAAACTAGTTGTAGAAGCTATGTATTAACAGGGACCTACGCCAACTCATTACCAAACTCCTTGAGGTACTATTTCGGGTGAATAGGGAGGCGGTGCAGGTGAGATAGCGCGCGCTTATGAACGATATCGCTACAAACGAAGTGTCCTCTCCCCTGCCTCCCCGCCGTGATTGAAGTGAGTTTCTACACTCTTGCAAAATCTTTTTGAGTCTCACGTACCAGAAAGTTTAGACTACGACATCCATTTCATATAAAACAGGTGAAACGTTGAAATATAACTGATGTATAGCACCTGACACACGCAGTTTAAGACTTTAAACTCGTATGTATTCAGCTTTTATGGCATACAGTGTAAGAATACATATTAGACAGTAATTTTGAGGAAACTGAATTTCACGATTTAGTACAGTTGTAAACATACGACTCATTCTTAGCCATGCACCTTTTAGTAATACAGCACCCGGATGACCGAGCGTTGCTCGGATAAAAACAATTGGTTTTACAACGCCATCTACTGAAGTAGATCCCAACTAAAAATAATTATAATAGTATTACATAGATGTTAGGAAGAGATAGATGTTAGAAGGAATATTTTTCAGTTTATTTTATATTTATTATCGCTGAAAACACTGTTAAAAAATACATTTTCTAAAAATGAACCTAGCTAGATAGATTTATCGCCCCCAAAACGCATTGCTTTTCATGAATTTCATGAAAATCGTTGGAGCCGTTTTCAACATTCGGTTTATATATATATATATATATATAACATGATATATATAGGTATATTAGCTGACCCCGCGAACTTCGTACCGCCTTTAAATGTTTGGGTTGGACCACTTATGACTTAAGGATTTGAAAAATAGCTGTTGACCGATTCTCAGACCTACCCGATATGCACACAAAATTTCATGAAAATCGGTCGATCCGTTTTGGAGAACAGGTAACAAACATTGTGACTCGAGAATTTTATATATTAAATAGAATTGTTCGTTTCCCTTAAACTATTCGATGAATGTGGAAGGGAAGACATAGAAAGTTCTGAGATATAACAAGGATCCTCTATTAGAATTCTGCATTTTTGTCTCCATGGTACCAACGACATATGGAATCCTAGTATGGGGTTAGGAGTGTGAAGCGTTATTTGTTTATTTATTTAGTTACAGGGAGAGATCTATACCTAGCAGTCGAACATAAAAAGGTTACAAGACAACCTCCATGCAATATTCGTAAGAAATTCTGGTCACCAAACTATGATAAATATTTATAATATAAATGATAAATATCAATAATATAGTATAATAATATTTATATTCTTAAAGTACTTTAGTACACGCTAACTGAGGTACAATTGTACATACTTATTATTTCATTAGTAGAAAATTTTTGCTATCAAAAATATTGACAACGAAAAACAGCGGAATCAAATCAATTTGGTTTGTGAGGGACGATTTAGCGGTTTGTTAAATTTACGAGAAAGGGATATTGAAAATAGTAGTGGTTTGTGGCCTGAGGAAAATAGAGAAACAAATGACAGCCCGACTAAGATTAAAACGACCGGCCATTTTGTAGAACGACTACCGTTACGAAGCCGGCGCAAGTAATTGCACCGCAGATTTTGTCAATATTTAATGTTGATGCACTTAACAAAATTTTATGAATTTAGGATTGCCTTCATTATATACGAGGGTGACACTGAAAGTTCTTAGAAAATCAAAAACTGAGCAAACTAGCAAGTTATTATTTTTATTATATCTTTTCAAAATAGTTTCCATTCACATCAATACATCGCTGCATTCGATAGAACCACCGAGAAAAGCACTTTGCCCACTCGTCCTTAGGGGTCTCTTCGATGGCCTTCTGGAACGCAGCCACTGCTTCCTTGGCGTCCACAAAATGTTTTCCTCGAAGTTTTTCTTTTATTTTCGGGAATAAATAAAAATCGCAAGGTGCGAGGTCGGGGCTAATGGCGGGTGACCCAGCAATTCCACGTCTGACGACCCCAAATAATCGATCGTTCGCCCGGCGGTATGCGAGGAGGCGTTGTCGTGGTGAAGGAGGATCCTACTGCGAGGTCGTTTCTCTCGAACTTTTTCCAAGACAAGTGGCAAACATTTGTTAGTATACCACTCTGCAGTAACTGACTTTTGATCTTCTAAAACAATTGTCGCATAATGACCGGTCCTTCCGAAGAATGATGCCACCATCTTTTTTCCTACACTTCGACCTCTCTTCAATTTAGTTGGCAACTCCTCGAAAGGAAACACCCACTGAGCAGATTGTCTTTTGGTTTCCGGATCATAGCAATAAATCCAGCTTTCGTCACCCGTAAGTATGTTGAATACAGCTTTCGAGTCACCTCCGTTAAATCTTTGTATCATTTCGCGGCACCAATCAACACGACGGAGTTTTTGGGCCTCGGTCAAATAATGAGGTATCCACCGGGCACAAAGCTTCCTAACGGTTAAATGTTTGTGAAGGATTTTGTGCACTTGACTCATACCGATGCTTAAGCTTGTCCGAATCTGCTGATAGGTTACTCTTGGATCATTCTCTATCATATATCGCACAACACTGATGTTATCTTCAGTCGTCGCCGTAGAAGGCCGTCCCTCACGTAGAGCATCACTGAGATTGGTGCGACCACGTTTAAACTCGTTAAACCAGTTATAAACAGTGGCCCGAGAAGGGGCTTCATCGTGAAAGGCCAATCGAAGTCTGTCATAACATTCTTGTTGACTTAAATGACACCGAAAGTCATAAAAAATCATAGTACGAAAATTTTCTCGCGTTAAATTCATACTGGCGTGACACAGACAAATTTCAATTTGCCTCCAAATCGTTAAACAAATGACAAATGAATAAAATTAGTACTCAATAATGTTAGCAAAGAGTCCTATTTTCGAATTTTAAACAATTTTTTTATTATATTCTTTAAAAGTGGCCAATTCTAAAAACTATCAGTGTCGCCCTCGTATATTGGAGTAGCACAATATAAGTTTAGATTTTTTAGCTCTATGCATTATATGTATATTATAATTATTTTTATTTATTTATTTGATCTTAAAGTATTACCTTAAAAATAAGAAACACATGGGCGTGCTTGTGGCATTCTCTACCAGCCAACCCTGGGTGACGAGTAGAGCTTGTGGTAGGCGCATACTAAGTCAAAAAATAATAAAAATAAAAGAGAACTCATTATGCGTAGGTAATTCAATAAATAAATATTTCATACTTGAACTTAAATAACTAAATAATACGTACAAATAAAAATACTTATTAAGTACATCCATACACACACACACGCGCACAGACACACACACACACACACACACACACACACACACACACACACACATTCACTCACACACGCGTCGGTAACAATTTAGTAGTTCTAAATTTAAAAATACTTATATTATTATGTAAATGTAAAGTTATCACTAGGCTTAGACCTATGCTTTATGTTTTGATATACTAAGTATGTATTGTTTGCCTTGATGGATGAGCGGGGTACCCAGTAACACGGGTCACCAACCCAGTACAGGGGCCCTTGCGACTTTTTGTAACTGAATATTGAATAAAAGATTTTTGATTTTGATTCTTAATACATTATATATATAAAAAAATACATGTTATATACATAATATATATATACATAAATATACATAACTATATGCCAAGCGAGAGTTTTTATATGTAAAACAAAATCAGATCAGAAAAAAAAATCAGATGACAGTAGTAGAACAACTCAAAAAGTGATCGCGAACAAGTCTCTTGAACATCGTTTTACTTTTAGCTTTTCGGATGGGCTCAGGTAGGGTGTTCCATAGTAGTATAGCCTGAACTGTACAGGAGTATCGCAAAAAAATCACTTTTATGTGGAGGAATTTCGAGCTTAAGATTATTAGAAGAACGTAGACCTCTGTCATGAGTAGAACCGAGGTAGTGAAAATTTTCCTTCAGATAGTGAGGAGAAGTTGGATCATGTAAAATTGAATACAGAACCAAGAGAATTCTAGAGTTACGCCTCTGTCTAATAGTAAGCCATTTAAGCTGGCTTTGGTAACTAGAAATATGATCGTATTTACGAATAAAATTATTGTAATTAGCATGAAAATCAGTGGCATAATTTAACTCAGAGTTAGTAAGTTCTGGGCTTAGGCATATGATTGATCTTAGTATCAGGAAAAAAATTACTGTAAATACTAGATGTAGGCAAAAACAAATATGTACTTTATATCTACAGTTGTCAGTACAAGAAAAACTACCCTTTATCTGGCTGCAAAAATTTTTGCGTCCCAACACTTGTCATGGGTCCCCATTTTTAAGAAGGCCTGGAGCCTATTCCACCATGCTGCTACAATGCCGGTTGGTGGTCTTTATCTATTCACCCATTATTTATTCTAAAAAACTTGCTCTCAGCATTATATTTATACTAACTGTATGTGTGTTGTTAAGTTACACGTTGTTTTGCATTTTGCTGAGGTATCAAAAAGTCGTTTGTCATCTAATGTAACGTGATTACTACAGTTCATGTGCAGCTTAAACATAAAGCATTATAACGTCTTGTTTGACAATTGTGATTTGACAACAATAATAATTTGACAACAATGCAATTTGACGACCCAAGATTGACTGACAGGCTAGAACCGCTCAGATTGCGAAGAGATATAGGGTCGCTCTGCGTGTTCTACCGACTTTACTGTGGTGAGTGCTCCAAGGAACTTTTCAAACTGATGCCTATATCACCATTCCATGATTATACCACCAGACGAAGGTTAAAGTTCCACTGGCACCATCTGGACTCGTGGCGGTCCTCCACAGTCCGCTTTGCACGTTCCTTATTAATTTTTACCATGGACGTGTAGGTTATGGGACAGCCTTCCAGCTGAGGCATTTCCAGTGGACCATCTGGTTCTTCAAGAAAGCTGTAAAGAAAGCTCTCCTCCAAAGCCAGCAATGCTCGGGTGGCTCCCATGGGGTTGCCCGTGTCTAAAGGTAACGGTGATTGCTTAACACCACGCGGCCCGGCTGCCGTTTCGTTTGGTTGTTTATTAAAAAAAAAGTTTTAAATGAAAACATATAACTTGGTGAAATGAAGCAGCCTATTTGAAATGTAAATCTATGTCGTTCTAGCGAGTTGCTCTTTGAAAATAAGACGGAAGTTGTTCAGATTGTCGCTTCTTGTTCTCAACTGGTGTTTTCTAGTGAAAACAATCTCGAAACCTTCGGCAGATTTGCAGTTCATGTGGGGTAACTGTAAGTACAACAATGTGGTTTTATGTGTATGAAGGAAGATCGTGAGTAGCACACATTCGGATTTATTGTTCCGTTGTAGCTGAATGAATAAAGTCACGAATCGCCAAGATTCAATTCAAACATTTTAGAACTGACATGACATTAGATTGACTGACATTAGATTTAACATAAATAATGTAATGTCTGTAATAAAAAAGCCGCTCTTTGTGTTGTGGTATTGTTGTGTGACGCTATCTGTAACGCGATTAAACATTAGGTTACAGTACAGAAGTTTATCATGCGGGTTTACAAGTACCTACTAGACATGCCTAAATACAATTAACCGAAAACGTAAAAAAAGCTCTCCTTCAAAGCCGGCAATGCTCGGGTGGCTCCCCTGGGGTTGCCCGGGTCCATAGGCGACGGTGATCACTTAACACCACTCGGGCCGTCTGCCTTTTTGTTCGGTTTACTTATACATATAAAAATAAATTGACTGCATAAATTAACCAATACTGGGTATTTCTTGGACAAGCAATTTAACATGTAATTTCTATCACCTACAACCGCACTGTACTAACAGAGTACATAGCTCCAAATGTTTCACAAAGTAAACCTGTGAGAGCTCTAGTAAAAACTCAACGTGTATTTAATTTTGCAAGGATATTCAAAGTAGCGGTTAAGCTTGTGGTTTTGGAAAATAGAGCAAGCAACAAATGGCAGCCCGATTGAGATAAAGAGGACTTTTACTCAACGTTTCCCGCAGCAAAGTCTGTTAGATGTAATGTACCTACATGATAAATAAATAAAAAACGTTTCACACTCATACTCCCACAGTAGGGTAGTTATACCGTGTGTCGTAGATATCATGGACACAGATAGACAGAAAAACAAACACCAAGACCGAGAACAGAAAATTTTTAAACTCATCATTCAAACACAGCACAATATATTACTTGCCATACCATAATGGCGGTGGTGCATATTCCTATTGAACCCCCGACAGGGACAAAATTTATCATTTATTTTACAAATTCATAAAATTATACGTGAAGGCATAAAACACTTAGATTGTTTTACATTAAATATAAGTTATGGGTAATGTCGCCAGTGTTTTGGTACCATACCACATACGGGCCTTTGACATATTTCGTACATTATTTTCTTATATTATTTTATATACATATTTCGTATGTTATTTGTAAGCCTTTTAGTTTATTTGGGTTTTTATTTTTACCTATTTTGTTGTAATATATTTAAATTTTATTAAGATCTAATTTTATGTTTTTATTGTGTTAACTAAAATTTTACAGTTAAATAAAAACAGATAAATATGATTTAAAACAAACTGAAATTTAAAATATTCTGTGTATTGATTTCCAGTAACTTTGTTCGTAAGAAAGAAATGGGACGTTCACATTAATTTCAAAGGAAAGGGATATTCAAAACTGTAGCTCGGTTGGGTAGCTCGAGGAAAATAGAGTACAACAACAAATGGCACTCCGACTAAGATAAAAAGGGCTGTCATTCTGTTGAACGACTCCCGATGCGAGGGCGGCGCAAATAACCAGGCCGATTTCAAATGTACGTGTAATGGAATTAATGAAACTTAAATACATTGAAGTGGACTTGGACTTAAAACACATTCATTTAAATAAAATAATTCATTACTTTGACGACCCGTGTGGCGCAATGGTTACCATGCCGGACTGCCAATCGAAGGGTCCCAGGTTCGATTCCCGGCGAAACAGAAATTTGAATGATGAGTTTAAATTTCTGTTCTCGGTCTGGGTGTTTGTGTTTCTGTCTTTGTATGTGTCCATGGTACCCACGACACGGGGTATATACACCCTACTGTGGGGCTATGAGTGTGAAACGTTTTTATGTAAAATCATAAACAATTACACGTATTGTTTTACATTAAAGATAAGTAATGATTTGATATGAACTTCGCAATAGTTAATATTAAGTAGAAGAATCATTATATTCAATGATAGATGGGATTTGAGAAATATAAATAATTGAGTTTAAATTCATACTTTTTATAGAGTTCTATTCTATTCAAGAGCAGATACTTATGAAGCACAATTTAAAATATTACGTAAAGTTATTCTCAGAAACGTTGTTCTCAATTAAGAAATTGGACGTTTACATTGATTTGAGAGGAAGGAGATATTCAAAACTGCAGCTCAGTACCAACGAAAACTTGAGGAAAATACAGTACAGGAACAAATAGTGGTCCGACTAAGATAAAAAGGGGTGTCATTCTATTGAACGGCTCTCGCTGCGAGGGCGGACTAATAACCAGACCGATATTAAATGTATTTTTAAATGTATTTACAAATGTACCTAATGTTTTATCCAATATATAAATAAAAATAAATAACACTTCACACTTATGCCCCCCATTAGAAATCTCTATTAGGATAACATGAACACATACAAAGGCAGGACACAAACACATCCGAGAGTTTTAAAAAATTACTTTATTTGTTTGTGCCATTGCAGTTAATAATATAACAGGTAATAACGTAGCGTAAAACTTAAAATATTTTGTGTGGTAATTCCAAGCAATTGCTTTTTTCCTATTATTTTATCATTCCAAACAGTTGCCAATTTCATCGGGCGAATATAAAATTAAATTTCGAAGTGTAATTCGAAATAGTGGGACGGTTTGCGGCCTGAAAATGAAGCGAGCTACAAACGGCAGCCCGACTAAGATAAAAAGCGCCGTCATTTTGTTGAACGACTCCCGCTGCGAAGCCGACGCAAATAACCAGACCGATTTAACATGTACACTTGCCATCAGGCTAATAGAATACCTGATACTAAAATATCTTATGTTACCATATATGAAAACAAGACAAAGTAAGTTATTTTATGGAATATTTCTAAGAATCAGATTTAAACAGTCCACCGCGAAAAAACCTGCAATGTTGGACGATGTTACTAAAACTATAAAAGTTTTAACACGTCCAAACATTTAGTCTATATGTTTATAAGGAAAATTGGGCAGGCCAATTAAATAGCAGAATTAATAACCGACAGGGAAGAAAGGTCCTCGAATGGCGATCACATTTCGGCAAAAGGAACATGGGTTATTCTGCTGCTCTCCGATTTACAGCGTATTATCTGTTCTCACTCTTTTCTGTATACTGTTTATACAATGCTTTATTATGCTTCGATTTACAAAAAAAAAACAAATTTAAATCTAAATATTCAATTCTTCAAAATTCAAAATTTTAAACAAATAGTAGGATATTTTTGTCTGTATTGTTGCGCTCCGAAGCTATTGCAAACCCTTCACTGTAAAACGAGAAACGAGGACCAATTTATAAACATAACATTACACTATGTTACCATAAATATCTTACGTTGTTATCATATTTTTCCTAAGTCTATATAAACTGAAAAGCATACGCGAAGTAAACCGACATAAATAACACAGAGGTATTTAACATGCATACCTTCTACCTGTGTAACGGAATGCCGGAAACTAAAATATGGTACTGTACAAGGGCGTAGTAAATTATTCATTAGCAATTAATTTTAACTATCCCATGACGATCGTGAAAGGCAACAGAATGTGTTCTTGTGTTGTATGTTACAGCATATTACTCCTTTGGAAAGACCTTTGATGATTTTGTAACATGTGCGTTATTATTCTAGTAGTCTGTGTTATAAACATGGTATATAATACGTAAGCATGACTGCTAACCTAAAGCTGGCTTCAACCCTTTTACTTCCTACTGCTGGGCACGTACCTCTCGAAGTAGCGAAGGAAGTAGAGGTCACTCTATAACGTGCTCCAATATAGATTAGTTACTGTTGATCTACGGATTAGTGGCTAACCTTTTCTGGGTGTCCTTAAACCGCTCATAAGACTCCCAACAACGCTTTACATATGCTATCGGTAACCATGGGGAGTGATGTTTTATGTGCTCTATAAAAGTACATAGAAATAATAGCTACTTGCGGTCACCAACCTTAAGTCCGATCTTGTCTCGCATATCTACGAGTAAATGGAAAAAATACAAAAAGCTAATGCTGTATGCTTCAAGTCGCAGCTTGTTTAATTTTATCTATTCAAGTAGCTACGAAAAAAATTCATATTTTCTACTTTTTCTAGAAACAACAAGGTATTTTTGAGTGTGAGTTCTCCCAACATTTAGAATTATCCCGACATTCCGGAACATTTCTGCCTAGCCGCTGTAAAAATACTCGAACAAAAAATAAGACAAGCGCATATTTTTCAGTACACCGTGTTCTCATGTAGTACAGGTACGGGTGCGACAAAAACGGAGGGAATTCTTCATCTGGGACTGACACCACGTGGTGACTAATTAGTCAGGTCTGCTTTATTTTTAACAGGCGTCCAAATAAAGCGTTTTTGTTTATCCATACGTCCCATTTTGTAAATTCAATCTAACAATAGTATATCTATATCTTCCTACATTGCGTAAACTAGTTACTCCTGTAGGACACTTTACCGGTGTGCGCATGTTTTCTATGTAAGAAAATTATTGAAAAACTTACTTAAAACATTAAGATCCACGGTATCATCAGTACAATATAGTACCTATGTATTGTACTGATGATACTGTTGACATTACATATCAAACGTATCACGTAATCACATCTGCCATGTTCGTAGAAAACGATAATATGATCTCACTACTCTATATCGATCTACTACAATAGTTATAATAGTTTTTCTAAATTTCCATAAGAGAAGTAATATACCACAAGCTTAAATAACAAAGCCACAAAGAATATTCCAAAGCAGATTTACATTTTGTGGAACTAAATCAGTTACAGCTTGCTCGCGTAGTTCAGAAAAAAGAAATAAAAATTGCAATGGTAAAGTTAGTGCTTACATCATTCTAAAATTATAAAGTACTCGAACCCTCTTTCAAAAACCAAGGAGCCGCCAAACTTTTATTTTATCGTGGCATGGCATTCGAGTAGGTACGTTATCGTGACGACTAAGTTTGGGCGTTCAGCAATTTCTCCCCCAACTCGAAAGATCGGCTTTCTTTTGTAGGAAATAATATGAAACAAGATGTGAATTGAAAAAGTTCACGGTAGAGAATCTTTGGGACAGTGCAGACAAATCTTGTTATTGTAAACGAGCTCTTCTCTAAAATGGGTATTTCATCGGAATTTACGAAAACGGATACAACATTTCAGAGTGGTAATTGTTGTTTTGTTTCCGTGCAACGAAATAAGATTTTTAATAAAAGTATTTTGATAAAAATACTTTGAAATGTTTATTGGTTACTTTTGAAATCATTTAATAATTTAAAATGTATTTAAGAAGCAACATAATATATCGCAGGCAAAGATCGTCGGCAACAAATGCGGTATTGAAAGATAAAAAAGTCGGTCCATCATTTAGAGAGCGGCAGCAACGGCGGGTTGTGGTTGAAATGACGACTGGGTCGTTTGGCTGTAAGATGTCTTAGAACTGTTTTACAAGACGAGAACTGCTGGTAATTTTATTTGGAGTCATTTTAATTTATTTCTCTGTTGTAAGGGAAAAAAATTTTGCTGCGCTCGAAAAATCGATTCATCACCATATAAAATAAAATAAAATAAAATCTAATTTCATCAATGCTTCCTTTGCCTGCCTTTTTGCCTGCAAAAATATTAATCGTAATTTTTTTATTTTTCGTATAATTTATTGACTAATGTTTCAACATCGCGAGTCATGATCGTAGGCAACAAATTGCGGTTGGGCAAGATAAAAAAGGTCGGCCCGTCAATTGAAGAGCGGCAGCAATGGCAGAATTGGCTTCAAGATGTCTTGGTGAACTGGTGGCAATTTTATTTGCTGTCATTTTAGCGTACTGCATATATCGTACGTCACGGAAAAATATAGTTAAATATTCACTGCGGTCGCGTAATGAGATTCATCCCTTAAATAGTGAAAATTGAATTTCATGTCCTACTTTTTCTTAGCGTAAACTATATTTACAAAAAAATATAAGGACCATCAATATTTTTGTTTTCTGTATTATTTATTTTCTGAGTACCTAGTGTATTTAAGTCCCTACATAATATATCGCGGTTCAAGATCTTCAGCAACAAATTGCGGTTGGGCAAGATAAAAAAGGTTAGTTCGTCAATTGGAGGGCAGCAGCAACGACGGGCTAATAATGAAATGACGACTGAACCATTTGATATCTCGAAGTCATCTTGTGAAATCGGGCATTTTTATTTGGGTTGATTTTTATGTATTGCTCTACTTCGTCGCATGTTAAAAAATGAACTTATTGACTTTGGTCAAAAAACCAATTCATCCATCTTTAAACAATGAAAATCAAATTTCATTGCTGCCTTTTTTCTATAAACCAACCTTACCAAAAAATATATGAACCGTTTTTCTTTCCTTTTTATGTATAATTTATTGACTAAAGTTACACTGTATTTAAAAAAATTACATCATATATCATGGGCCAAAATCGTCGGCAACAAATTGAGGTTTGGCAAGATAAAAAAGGTAATTGTAAGGACGGTTGCGGTTGAAATACAACTGGCACATCCGACTCCGGGCTGTCTTGGGAAACTGATATAGCTGGAAATTTTATTCAGAGCGATTTTAATTTATTTCTTCATCGTCTGCAGTAAAAATATACCCACTGCAGGCGGAAGTTGAGAAGGCCAGAATGTAGGAAGAGGCTTCTGGTTTCGTTTTATGATGTAAGTATGCTTTACATGTTGCATGAATGGTTTACTTTCTTCTTTAATTCACTACTCCTCTTTCTCATTATAATAATATTATAATGGGTTCTATCTTATGATTTTGCAATTACTTACAGCTTAGTGGATGATAGATATACATAATTTGTAGCTTCCGTTATTAAATGTATTTGTGTATCTCTATATCTTCTGCCTGAATTTCTTCGCCATTTCTTGAAATACATAGGTAAACTATTTTCTGGATATTAGCTCTCTAACATTCTCAATATCAGGCAATGACGAGCAGACATTCAAGTTTGGTTATTTCTTTCAACATTATAATACCGAGCTCTCTTGCACTTACAACATAATTAATTAACAACGACATTTTCATATTAAAGTAAATGGAATGATGTGAATTACTTCATAATCAAAAATAAAAAAGTGTTGGACAGAAATACATTTTTAAATGTCGTTAGAGTATATAGTTATATCGTGTATCGTGAGCCAAGATCGTAAGCAAAAAATTGCGGTCGGGCAAGATAAAAAAGGTCGGTCCGTCATTTGGTGAGCGGCAGCAGTATTGGACGCGGTCGAAACACGATGATTTGGCCCTTCAACTCTGGGATATCTTGGGAAACTGATACTACTTGCAATTTTATTCCGGGCGATTTTAATTTATTGCCTGAGGTCGTCGACAAAAAATACTCACCGCGAACAGAAAATTCGATTCGCCCCGGATATCGGGTTAGGCTGTTTGAATATATTGCGACATAGTGTAATACGGATATATCACTATGGTTTATTTAGTTAGCTCGTCTAAATAATTTTATTGTGGCTACTAACACTTTACTTTTAAAAGGTAGGTACATTAGACGAGTATTTTAATTGTATCTTTTAGTTAATATTAAATTACTTCTTCGTGTCAAGTAACTTAATGATTTCCCAATACTCTATACCGAAAAAAAAACTTGGGCTCACAGGATTTGAGTGCGTCATGGAGCCGAAAAGTATATAAATATATAGGCAATTTAGTTATTGAAATCTAATACTTTGAGAATTTTAAAACTTATAAATGCTAGATAATTACATAATTAAATGTTTTGTTAATTTAACGGGGCCTGCATTAAAGTTATAATGATATAAATGAAAGAAAAATGAAAAAAAAACTGTTAGTTACAAAACAAAATAAATAAGATTTTTCATTCTACTTTTGATCTACCATTTCTACTTGCAATACTTTTAAGAATAGTGTAGTATTTAAAAAGACGACTTCCACAACGTTGATTTTATTTATTGTGATTATAATTTAGTTAAAAGCTGCCATCATTCAACAACATCTACACCAAAGGCGAGGTCTAAGCAAAAAAGTAGACAGCTGTACATTTATTTTATAATTTTGAGTACCCGAGTGGCGCAATAATTATCATGTCAAACAGCCGAAATTTGAATGATGTTTTTAATATTTCTGTTCTCAAGTTTTAACTTCTTTGAATTATTGCGTTTGCTAACTTTCCTAGATTTTAAATTTATTATTATTCCTAAAAAATAAATCAAATACCTAAAAGATATCATACGAAGCTGCGTAATTTACCGACTTCCAAAAGGAGGAGGTACTGTATTCGGCTGTATGTATTTTTTTTTATATATGTTCACCGATTACTCCGCCGTTTGTGGACCGATTTTCAAAATTCTTTTTTTGTTCGTATGCTTATACTCCCGAGGTGGTCCCATTGTCACCAAATCAGGATCTGATGATAGGATCCCAGGGAAATCGAGGGGAACTCTAAAATTTTATAGGCACACACATTGATTTTCTTATACTTTCTGAAGCATAAGATATATTTGTGCATAGTAATTATCATCTCATGTTGCTGAGCTGATGATAGAAGGTACTGCAACAGTGAGGAGTTGAAAGCAAATTCTTTCAATAAATAGTTTTTTATTCCAAATCTTACATTCCTGAGGTGGTCCAACTATCACCAAGTCAAAGTCTGATGAGGGGATCCCAGAAAAATCGAAGGGAACATTCAAATGATTTTCATATTTTTACTAAAGCAAAACAGGTATTTGTGTATAATTATCATCATATCATGTTGCTGAGCTGATGATGGAAGGTACTACGAAGGTTAGGAGTTGAGAGCAATTTCTTTCAATAAATGGTTTTTTGTTCGATATCTTAAATTCCTAAGGTGGTCCAACTGTCACCATGGCAAAACCTGATGATGTGATACTAGGGAAATCGAGGGAAACACTGAAACTTAATAGGCATACACATTCTTTTAGTCATATTTTTAACATAATACAAATATTTATGTCCGGTAATTATCACCTCATGTTGCTAAGCTAATGATTGAAGGCACAACTCCTCAACGGTTAGGAGCTGAGAGCAAATTCTTTCATTAATTTATACGTTCAGGTGGACTGATAGTAGTATTCTTTCAGGCTATAAGATCTCTATTAGATAAACATGATTATAAAAGGTATCTCTTTAGCGTTTAGAAGTTAAGTGAAAAAAAACCAATTATGCTTATACATATGTGCAGAATTATTAAAATTACTAAAAAGAGTGAAATAAATTAAGTTTTTAACAAAAAAATAGAACCGACTTCAAACGGTAAAAAATAAAATTGTTCAGTTCCTACTTCTTCTTGCTTATGGTAATGACTCTTAAAACTATTTTTGGAGTCGGGCCCTTAGTTAAATCAAAAATGTAATGTCTTAGTAAATATAGTGTACCTTTCGTTCTGAATGGGCACCGACTCCAATATAGTTTTAACAGTAATTACCATAAGCAAAAAGAAGTAGGTAATGTCCCACTGTCTGTACTGTTGGTGCCCATTTAGAACGAATGGTACGACATTTTAGTAAGGGCCCGACTCCAAAAATAGTTTTAAGAGTCATTACCATAAGCAAGAAGAAGTAGGTACTGAACAATTTAATTTTTTACCGTTTGAAGTCGGTTCTATTTTTTTGTTAAAAACTTTATTTATTTTCCTATTGTGTTGAATGACGGTTGTCTTTGTCAAAAATTCTATTCTTACACATATGAATAATTTGGTCAGACTGGCATGTTACAGTACCAAAATAAAACATAAAAAGTCATAGGCATAAAACTCACATTACATTGCTGCGCGACACAGAGGGTAAAACACTCACTCCACAAGAGTCAGCTGACCTCCTTGCTAAAACGTTCTACCCTGACGACACGGAGAAAACAGATCAAATGCATCATACGGAACTCAGAAAACTAATAAATGAATACCAAGTGGAAAACCTGCCTGAAGATGACCCTGTCTTTACTGAAGCGGAGCTGGAAGAAGTGCTCCTAGCATTGAATCCCAAAAAGGCACCAGGACCAGATGGGCTGACCGCAGACATATGCACACATGCCATAAACAGCGCAAGAAAAGAATTCTTGGCCATCGCAAACAAATGCCTGACCTTGACCTACTTTCCTAAAATGTGGAAAACGGCCCATGTCATCATCCTGCGGAAGCCAGGCAAGGAAGACTACACACAGCCAAAGTCATACAGACCAATAGGCCTCCTGTCTGTACTTGGAAAAATCGTAGAAAAGCTGATGATCGTAAGACTCCAATGGCACATACTCCCAACACTGAACGTAAACCAATATGGATTCACACCACAACGCGGAACCGAAGATGCCCTCTACGCCCTGACTAACCATCTACACAGGGAAATCTCAAGCAAAAAGATGGTTCTTATGATATCGTTAGATATAAAAGGGGCATTTGATAATGCGTGGTGGCCTGCCCTAAAAAAACAGCTAACAGACAAGGACTGCCCAAGAAACCTCTATAAAATGGTGTGCTCATACCTAAAAGATCGGTACGTAAAGGTGAATTACGCCAGGGCAACCAGCGAGAAAAGAACCACAAAGGGATGCGTCCAGGGTTCCATTGGAGGACCAACATTCTGGAACCTGATACTAGACCCACTCCTACACCAATTAACAAATGAAGGCATATACTGTCAAGCTTTCGCAGACGACGTGGTGCTGGTCTTCTCTGGTAAAACTACACAACACCTAGAGCATACAGCCAATACTACCTTAGAAGAGGTATTAAAATGGGGAAATAGGAACAAACTTAAATTCGCCGCTCACAAAACAAATGCAATGCTAATCACCAAGAAGCTGAAATACACTAAACCGGTAATTAACATGGATGGAATAACACTGAAACTGGTCCAAGAAATCAAGCTATTAGGCCTTATAATCGATCATAAGCTGACCTTTAAAGCACACGTGACTGCAGCCTGCAAAAAATCTGCTGAAATATACAAACAGTTAGCGCGTGCAGCAAAGGTTACATGGGGTCTAAACTCCGAAGTGACCAGAACCATCTACATTGCAGTTATCGAACCCATCATGACGTACGCAGCGAGCGCATGGGCAGACGCAACTAAACTGCAAATAGTGCAAAATCAGCTAAACACCATCCAGAGGCACTTTTCACAGAAAATATGCAGAGCATACAGGACGACATCGCTCACGTCATCGCTCACACTGTCCGGAATTTTGCCATTAGACCTGCGAATCCAAGAAGCAGCCAACCTCTTCAAAGTCAAAAAAGGCTTTTCGCAGGACTACATACCACTAAACGCGGATTTAGAATACGCCGTAACAAACAGCGACCTACAACACCCGACACACTGGGAAGAAACAAATTACGACCTCATGGAGAACCCGGAAGACATCCACAGCCTTCTGAGCCACGAATCTCACATATACACAGACGGCAGCAAAATCGACAACAAAGTCGGAGCTGCAGTAACGTGGTGGGAAAATGGGAGGGAGATGAACCTAGCCACATTCAGTCTACACCCCTCGTGCTCAGTATTCCAAGCGGAACTTTTCGCGCTAAGAGGTGCAACGCAAATGGCAAAGTCAGGCAGTTCAAAAACGTGCCACATACTAAGCGACTTCGCTAGAACTACTAAGACATCCAAAGGCAAACCACCCCTTAGCAATGGACATCAAAAACAACATTCGATCCATCAGAGCGGAAGGAAGGGAGGTAAAGCTGTATTGGGTCAAAGCACACGTCGGCACAGCAGGTAACGAAAGAGCCGACGAGCTAGCAAAATCCGCTGCCCAAAAAGGAACAACGTACAGCTACAACAAAACACCCCTTTCGCACATCAGAAAAAAGATCCGCGAGGAATCGGTCCAAAAGTGGCAAGACCGTTACGAGACATCTGAAACAGGCAAAGTAACAAAGGAACTCCTGCCGGACGTAAAACTAGCCTACAAACTAACAAGATGTACCCCCTGGACACCTACCCAAGTGCAATTTCTGACCGGTCACGGAGGTTTCGCCGAGTACCTCTACAGATTCCGAATAAAAAACAGCCCGGGATGCGAATGCGATCCGAACGTGGCAGAAACAATCTGGCACTTAGTCCTGGACTGCCCACGTTTCAACTCCATGCGATATGAGACAGAGCTTGTACTCGATCAAAAATTAACACGATCGAAAATCCCGGATATAATAGCGGACAAAGAACTTAGACCCATTCTCCTTAAGTTCATCGAAAAATCCTTCAAAATAGCAGTGAAAAGGAACAGTACGATAACACCCTCAGAACGTGCCGATGAACTCAGAAGTGCTACACCAATACCAAGCACAAGCGCCAAAGAGTCAGACAGAGAGGCCACCACTCCCAATATACAAATACATCACCTGTTGAGAAACGCAGAAACAGGGAAACCAGGACTGCGACTGAGACCGACTGCTCTATTCATGGACAATAACCAGGAAAGTTTTGGAATCAGTTTCAGTAACGCGAAAGCACCTAACAGAGTGGCGATTTCACCTGGCCTCGCAGCGCTACTAAACGGAAGCACGGAAAAGTCCACAATGAAGCGCAAAGTGTATAAAGCGATGCCAACGATTAGGGTGGAAGACCAGAAATGTCGAGTAGTAAGAGCTAAAAACAAAGTCATTTTGCTACTTGACTGGGATGAAAACACTCCATTCGCTAAGGCAAACCAATTGTTAGCAAAACTAAGAGCGCCTGAAAATACCGTGGTCAACACATCCCGCACCATAAGTGTAGACACAATGGCAATAGAATATTACAAAGGAGAACTAGCAGACCGTATTGGCTTTTTAAATGCATCAAAACATCACGAGATCGTAGCATACGAAAACAGAGGAGAAAATCTTGACTTCTTAAAGCCCCGAACCACACCTAACCATCTTACTCACTCTGATGCCCAAAACCTACCAGCGGCACTCTCAGTCATCATGAGTGGCTCTGAGCAACTGCAAATAAGGCAAGCCGCGAAGGCCACTAAGGAAACTGAGCAAGATGAATTAAGGCAAGCAAAAGACACGGCTACAAGATCAAAGACAAGAATGCTACTAGACACCATAAGGAAGGCACTAACATCAAGCCAAAGGACGAAGCCCGAAAGCACCGCCAGACAAGGCAGGGCAGTAAGGGCATTCCTTCAAAACAACAATCCTTGCCCAAGAAAACAGCAGGCGAAAGAGAGGACGAAAGCAGACATGGGCCAAGTAAGCAAGCCGAATTTGATCGCCGCGTCCACACCACTCGAGCACATGTATAACGCTATTCAAGAGTTTCTCGCCATAACAAGGGCAACGGAACAGGTACATCTCGAGCTGTGTAAAAAAATAATGCAAGCCTTCAAATACGAGAACTTAGGGCTACTGAAAGTATTACTGGAAGAAGCTGATGCTGCCGTGTATAACAACGAAACGGGCCAAATACTACATGGTAAAATGAAAACCCATATGGCAGCATTCAGTAGTACCAGAGGCTTTGTATATTTAATAGAAGAAAACCCACGAGAGGGACCGCCGAAATTCGACACTCCGCCAAACGATCCCATTGTCATCACTGCCAAATATACCGAAATCATGCTGGGAAGCAAAATCCTTAAGACAGCCGAAGCAGTCGCAGGGCTAGAAGAGGATAGCAGATCCGGTAAGCCGTGGACGGTACCCGAAATAAAATGGGTAAACGGAGTACCCGGCTGCGGGAAGACTACGTGGATCGTGAGAAACACCAAACCGGAGGAAGGCGACCTCATAGTGACCACCACAAGCGAAGGAGCGAAAGATCTGAGGGACAAATTCGGGAACAGAAGAGGCGTTGACTGCAAGAAGCAAATTAGAACAATGGCTTCTATTTTGGTTAATGGGGTAAAAGAATCAACAACAAGACTGGTGGTTGATGAAGCCTTAATGAACCATTTCGGGGCTATCGTCTTAGCAGCTCGACTATCTGGAGCCAGTAAAATTGACCTCATAGGTGACATCAACCAGCTACCCTACATTGACCGGGAGAACCTCTTCGAGCTCAAATATCACCGCCCAAATCTCCTTGCGGCCATAAGTCAAGAACTCCTCTGTACACATCGTAACCCAAAAGACGTAGCCTATGCCCTTAAAGACGTTTACAATGGCATCTACTCTTCCAGCCAGAAGATTCACTCCCTGGACATGAAACGGTACACGGACACACACATCCAAAGATCCGCCCAAAACACTCTGTTCCTTGTCCACACGCAAGCAGAAAAAACATCCCTTAGTAACGCAGGCTGTGGATCTGGTGAAGGATCACGTATCCTCACCATACACGAAGCCCAGGGACTGACCTTCGAAAAAGTCGTAATAGTGAACACTAAGCTGGAGAAAGGGAAGGTGCACGACAGCGTCGCCCATGCAGTCGTCGCCATCACCAGACACACTTGCTCCTGTGTCTACTATTCCGACGTCAAAGATGATACTATTGGGAACTTCATACAGGCGGCTTTAAAAGCAACAACAGTGACGATCAATGACTACAACTTGGCAACTGCCATCAGCCACAGGGACATGACGGTCATTGACGAAACATTAAAACAACTCCCGGGACCACACGCCGGGACCTCAACGGACTAAAACAACTAACATCAATAACAATAACAAAATAGTTTAAAAAATACAAAAAAAAATACTAACACACTAAATTAAAAAAATCTGGAGCAATTAATCGTGACAAAAAAAAAAACAAAAATAAAGTAAAAAAGCAAACAAAATATCTTGACGCAAAAAAAGGCACGGACGCCAAGTCTGTGGAGTTTAACTATTGTAAATAAAAAAAAAAAAAAAAAAAAAAAACTCACATTACATAGGATTAGGCTTATTGTATACCACAACGAGCAAATACATATTGACTTCCAGGTGCATTTATTAAAAAAAAGAGATGGAATGGCGACGTGAATGACAAAATACTATATAAAAAGTCTATTCACACGTTATCAATATTTATCCAATTATATCAAGGTAATTGGTACCACCAATCCGCACTTGGCCAGCGTGGTGGACTATGGCCTAAATCCCTCTCACTGGTGAGAGGAGACCTGTGCCCAGCAGTGGGACAAAAAAAGGCTGAAAAAAAAAATTGGTACCAAGATAAAAACTAAACAACTCATGTCAATTTAAGGAAAATTGAGTTAGACCTTCGTGAGTATGGCAACGTGCAAAAACGAATTGACTTTCAGGTATATTTATTCAAAACACGTGAATAAATGGCCACATGAATGAATGACAAAATGGCTATCAGGATTAGTAAAATTTATGGATTTTTAGGTCTAGTCACTTTGCATTGCAGTTGATAACGGCTGACATAAATAACAAAGTAAGTCAATATTTAACGCTTGAAACGAATATACGGTTTTTATGTTCATTTGCTTTGATACCAAGTACACTTCCATTTATACTTGTATTTAACATCGAGATAAATACATGTAATAATAAATATAGCATTATAATAATATCTAAATACCTTTTAACGAGCAATTATAATCTGAATTTCAGAAACGGCTAAGGAGGCCGTATACGAAAATTTGCCGAGTTTGCTGATTTACCTGATTTATCGTAACACATGAGATTTTTTTGTTAAATACAGCATTTTCATAAATTTCATTGCACAATATAACTGTTTCTTTCAATAAGAATCTAATACATTAGCCACTTTTTAAGCTTGTGGCAATAATTATAATGCGAGTTTTGGTAACTTTAAAAGATTTTTAATGCCAAATGAAATTATAAATTAATTATAATTTCATTTTTTTTAAGTGAAAACTTCTTTAGCAGCGTTGTGCACTTTTTTGGGATGGATAAAAAATGTTAAATTCGCGTCAACTACACGTGGCTTGATCGAAAATTCGTAAGACGGAGCTGATGACGGCTCGAATGTCTATACTTGTAAAATTCGTTTATGTCAAGTATTTAAAATATGGACATTGAACAAAGTGCATCTATTAATTAAAAAAGTGACGAAGAAATAGTGAAAGAAAATTAGTGAGTATTTTATAAAAATACTAGTTAGAAGTTAATACTGATAATTCAAGCAATTCGTGCGGAATTATTCCCTTACGATTCCAAGACATCAAAAATGCACAACGTTAATGTTTTCACGATGACACTCCCGGAGTGCAAACCGTTGTTTTTTGAAGTGAAAACTTCTTTAGCGGCGTTGTGCACTTTTTTTGGGATGGGTAAAACATGTTAAACTCGCGTCAGGTCCACGTTCTAGATGAAAAATAATACTGATAATAAAAGCAATTCGTGCGAAATTATTCCCTAACTATTCAGAAATTTCAAAGATGCACAACGTTAAAGTTCAAGTTTTCACTTCTGCTGGCACTAACGGAGTGCAACCCGTTGTTGTTTTTTTTTTCAGGAAACGTATTGTTTATGAACTGAAGTGTAACTATGTTTTTTTAACTAATTTACTAATATTTTTTGTATGAGAGTGGTAAGAAGTGACTAATTTACTATATATGCTATGATAGTTTATATACTACTTAACTCACGTGACATTTTTTCGGAACGAGGCCGACTAGTTTCGGACCTAAACGAGGTCCTTCTTCATGAGCCGTCGCGGTCGGTCGCTCGGAGGACGCGCCGATGACAGTCATCGGCGCGTTCCGAAAAAATGTCACGTGAGTTAAGTCGTATATAAATAAACTATCATGTTAATTTACATTCACGATTCGATATATATATATGCTATTTCATATTTTTATATATCATATGTAAAGTCAGCGAGATCGGCAAAATTTCGAATACAGTCTCTTAAACGATTTGTATTCAAAGGGTTTTGAGGGAGATGAATCGATCTAGCTAGGTTTCGTTTTTAGAAAACGTCATTTTATCGGTGTTTTCAGACAGCGAAAAACTGCTACAATATCATTAGTATACGAAGGTAAGTTTCGCAAGGATATTATAACGAAGCTTAGGTGAGAAATCAGGCGGTCCCAAAACGAAAATATTGTTATATTATCATAATATTATATTATTGTTTTTATCCGAGCAAAGCTCGGGCATCCAGGTACTTTTAATTAAATACGCAAATATTGAAAGTCAACATTTGACCATTCGAACGTCTCACTACGTAATCACAATAAAACATTAATTCATTAATGAAGGCCACATCGGATTTGGGGTGAGTGCATAGCCTCTTGACGACCAGCGTATTATACGTAGGACGTAGAATTCAAAAAAATCCGCCAAGAATGTTTAAAATGGCAACACTTTTTTAGTGATGCCACTTCATCTGTTAGGTATTATTAGATAACTTAGGCCCACGTGCTACGACATGACATCTGTCATTTCATAAAAATTGGCGTCAAGTGGAAGTCGAGTCGTCGTGCGCTCACGCAAACGTAAGTAAATCCATGTTCATCTTTATCACGCTTTGTATATTATGGGTTGTATTTCTATAATTTACCTAAAACATACTATTTTTTTCATGCACCAATATTAAAAAGAAATTCGCAAAATTCAAATCAGTATAACCTCAAACATTTTTACGTCCTTTGCATAGTACAAGCGTCGCCAATGAAAGTTTCGCATCACTCACTTTCAATGTTATTTGTATAGAACATAGCTTAGCTTTTGGCATAACTTGGGATATTTTTTGCTTTAATTTCAGCTATGAGGGATGACGAAATAGTAGAATCGGATGAGGATAGATGAATCGGATTATGATCCTACTTTTGCACCTCCAGAACGTGATCGTAATGTTGGTAATGATGGTGCATCCATTACCGATACGGATAGTGCAGAGTCCGAAGATGCATATATCGAAATAATATCAGATTGTCCTTTACCTTCACAATAGTTGTCTAACGACTCCAGAGTTGTTAGATCAGTAAACCTCTCGCCTGGAAGATCTCGCGGCAGAGGATCAAGGCAACGGGCAGAGGACGTTCACTGACTAATACTCGGATTAGTACACTTCGCAGAAACACTGAGAATTATCTGAGTTTCCGGACAAATGGTCAGCAGATGCATTTACGCCAGAAGACAAAAATCTAATGCTACCAGCTTATCCTCTCATAGAATCTACTGCTTGGGAGTGGAACTTATATTATGAACAATATATTACAGAAGAGATTCTGACTACCATTGTTAATTGCACAAACAGACCAAATATTTAAATATTTTGAAGAAGGGTAAGACACTGGGATTGACAACAAGAGAGCTCAAAGTTTTCCTTGGAATAACGATGGTTATGTCTGCCCTTCAATACCCCAAATCAGACAAAAAAGACCACAGTATTTTGTAAACGGTGTGAGGTATTCTTGTGTTTCGTGCCAAATAGAAATTGTTATGCAAATTTTCACGAAATTGTCGAAGATGATTTATTTTGCTTATTTTTTTGCTAGTTGATTTTAGAAGTTTAGATTTAAGTTTGACTAAATGTTATTATTTCTTATTGCAAGGCTGATTATTATGGTCAGGCTAACGACAAAGTTCTTAAAATTGATCTCTTTAAATGAATAAGGAGTTTAGTTTTGTAGAATATTTTAGTTTTTTTTATAGTTTGAGTAGGAAAAAAATTTTGCTGTTGAAAATTGATCTCCTGTAGTAAGAAGAGTATACTATTTTTGATTCTGTTTTTTTTTCTATTTCAAGTAAGAATAAAATTTAAGTTTTTGTAAGTTTTAATAAAGTTATGTACCTATGCAAAAATACGTTTTATTAGCTTTATTTAAGGCCAAAGAAACTGATTTTAAGCTGGTTTAAGTCAGATGTATCCTTTATGTCCTATGAGAAGTACAACTTAATTGGCTTCGACTGTACTTTACACAGTACGTAAGGAAAACCCGAATTTTCACGACTAGGATTTTTTTAACTATTTTTCCCGATGGTTGTATGACCCCAACAGTAACCTGTTAAAATTTCATGAAAATCTTCGAACTTTTGGATGTCTGGTCGTCAGGAGGATAGACCGATTCGTATTGAATTTCAGATTTATTCGTTCAAAACAGACAGAGATTAAAGGTGGCACAAATAACAAATGACAGGTTAATGGAGGAACAGACTGAGTGTAACTCCACCTGACTAAGTGTTAGTCCAACTGCGTGGCGGAGTTGTTGATAATAGCACAGAATACATAATAGTACAGGTAATAATAGTTAAAATAAATAAAAATATTGACAATTAAGTAAATTATAATGTGTATATATAATATGACTTTCATTTATTTCTTTTGATTTTTAATAGGCCTTTTTCCTGAAAATTCCTTATCTGTACTAATATATAAAGCTGAAGAGTTTGTTTAATTGTTTATTTGTTCGAACGCGCTAATCTCAGGAACTACTGGTTCGAATTGAAAAATTATTTTTGTTTTAAATAGTCCATTTATTGGGGAAGGCTATAGGCTATAGCCTATAGCCTTCATATATGTGTCATATATGACATCATGCTATGACTAATACCAAAGTCCACACGGACTATGTCGCGGGCGGCCACTAGTTTATAATAAAAACGTTATCACAACAATGTCGGAAAAGAAAATATAGCATAATGTCACCAACATAAGGAACACATAGGTATACTTTATATCCATATGAATAATTTGGCCATTTGACCAGCTACGATACACAGAGATAAACAAAATATATGACGATGTACAGTAGAGAAACTCCCATTAATGTAGGCCAAATAGGTGTAGGGTAGCATGATTGAACAGCGGACTAAAATGTATTTATTGTAAGGTTTATCTAAAACAGACGTTGATAAAAGGGGACCCGAGAATCTAAATGGCCGTCTAACGGACAAATAAGTATGGATTTTCAGCTCTGTGGGCTTTGCTTTGGTTGGAAGTTAGATATTCGTCGTAAATTGCTATATTTATTTTGTGAATGTAATCATAAGAATCTGAACTCAGAAGATATAGCATAATAAAACCAGTATAGAGAACGCATACGTAGACTTTTATCATCAAGACTCTTCATATCCATATGAATAATTTTTCCATTTGACCAGCTACGATATACGTACTGAGATAAAACAGAATATTTCAGGTTGGTACAGTAGTGAAACTCACATTAATGTAGGCCACATAGGGGTAGGTTGGCGTGAGTGAACAGTGGACAAACATGTCTTGATTGTAAGGTTTATTAAGAACTAGCGGCCGCCCGCGACTACGTCTGCGTGGACTTTAGTTTTAGATTTTTTCTGAAATAAAATTAGGCTTTGTTACTTATTATATCAGCTTCCTTCTCCAGTCAAAGTCCCGTCAAAATCGGCGCGCACTTGATGCGCGCACACGGTGATGGAAAATATCATGATATTTAATTGATTATGATGTTCTCCATCACCATGCATGCCTGAGAGAAATTCATAATTTCTTGATAGCATGACGTCCACCAATCCGCACTTGGCCAGTGGTGCCGTGGTGGACTATGGACTAAATCCCTCTCATTTATGAGAAGGAGACCTGTGCCCAGCAGTGGGACATTAAAAAAAGGTTGAAAAAAGAGACATTCATACGAATGTAGTGAAAATATTACAAACAGACACTCAAATTTTATTTATTTGTACAGATAAACGTTGATGAAAGGGGAATTGAAAATCAAATTGGCCGTCAAATGGGCAAATATTTTTCAGCTCAATGATTTTTGATGCGAAGAAGACATTAATGAAAAATTTTGCTTTGATTGGCAGAAAGCTATATTTCTTAAATTGGTATATTTATAATAAAATTATGGTCAGGACAATCTCATTAAAAATATAGCACCATAAAACCAGCATAAGGAACGTACGTATACTTTATCATAAAGACTATTCATATCCATGTGAATAATTTGGCAATTTGACCGGCTACGATATACGTGACATAAAACGGAATATATGGCGATGGGATAGTCGTGAAACTCACATTAATGTAGGCCACATTGAGTTAGGCTTGAATGAGTGAACAGAGGACAAAAATGTATAGACTATTGGGTTCATTCAAAACAGACGTTGATGAAAGGGGACACAAATATCAAAATAACCGTCTAGCGGGAGGCGGGGTTCAGGTCTAGAGCTTTTGCAGTGAAGTTGATAACCCATACTTACTTATTATTATAAATGTAAACGTGTGATTACTTGTTTGATTGATTGTTTGTTTATTGTTCTTTCAAGTCGCAATGGTGCTACGGATTGACGTGATTTTTTTACAGAGGTGGTTTGGAGGGGGCTGGAAAGTGATCCGCGCTATTTTTACATGACTAAAACATCTTATTCATATGGGGACAAACGTGTAGTCCACTCAGGCAAAGCCACAGGGCGGAAATCTAGTAGTACAAAATGACAATGTGAGTCAATCGGCACATGCAGTGTATAATACTTGTTATTTACCGCGATTAACGTTAACTTTTACTCGTTATAATATGTCTACTTCAAAATGATTAAATGAATACATACGAGTATATGGATTTTCAAGTATCGCCGCTTTGAAATGAAGTTGATATTGGTTGACACAAATGACGAAGTGGGTCAATAACCAACAGAGCGTTATGACTTTAGTTTTACTCGCTCTGAATAACGCTTTCGTTCGTGTCTATCTATATGTACAACCGAAGCAAATGTTATTCCTTCTCTATCAAACCTATAGGATGATAATATTCCTAAAAAGAATTTACATTTGTCACTCTTCTTAAGTAAGTGGAAGAACTTTTATAGTTCGCCCGAGGACGTACCACCGCTGCTCACACTCCTGCCGTGAAATAACTCTACTGTGTTTCGGTGGAAAGGAGCAGTTGACGGTCAGACTTACATGAAGCGACCATCGGCTTTCTAAATAGCAGCGCAAGTGCGACCTCAAGTAAGACTTAGGCTTGAGGTTGTGTCTAGATGTCCATGGACTGCAGCGACCTTTTTACACTATGTGGCCTGCATGTTCCATTCAAATAAGAATAAAATACGATTGTTACTCTTCTTAGGTACGTAATGCAAATTGATAGATCATTATATTATATATAGCAGTGCCAGCTAATTTGCAATGCATTATGAATTCCTTTGTAATTGATTGATTTAATTAATTAAGAAGAGTGACAGTTATTACGGTTACGCAGAGAGCAAGTTTATTTATAGCTTTAAAAAATACAGCTTATTGTAGCAATAAATGACAAACGGAAACTGAAAGACAGTAAATCAGGGCTCGTTACAGAAGAGGCGCAGTGGACAGTCGCGTTGACAACGAGAGGGATTTACAACCGCAATAAAAGTATCGCTTTTGTAGTCGAGTGTAGAGTTCGTATGGACTGATTGGGACGCAAAGCTGTTCCTAAATTTTTATGTCCAAAATTTAGGTTAAGCGTTCGATTAATATATTATAATCGAAATATTATGACGAAAATTATCATTTCGATTAGCAATCATAATTTTCGTCATAATATTTGTGTCTTATTTCTCTGCTTAAAGTCTCGTCTCAATTGTAAACATTTGAGGGTCAATTTTGCTATCCTCGGATAAAACTATTCGACGAGAAAATGTGAGCGCGGCTAACGACACTCATATGAAAAGGATACGGATCATACGGATAATATTCATTGGCTAATAACGTTCTCTGAGGATTGGAGAATTGGCCCTATGACAACTTATGTTCCCCTTATCTTGTTTCAGTTGCACTATACAGTGGCACATTTGTAACGATATTGTAAGGTCAAAAGGGTAAACACCGAACATAACCTGTAAGTATAAAGAACCATTTAGTTTTTTAATTTACTCTGATCTAAATAATGTCTCACTTCTGGTTACAGGTTTCCTCTGGGAAGTGAGCAGTGTAAGAAATAATTATACTGTTTTCTTTACATTGGAGCAAGCTATATTTCTGCACACAACAATAATAATTGTGCCAGTGCTCGATTAATATAACTAAGACAATATTGTGTTATAGGTACCTGATAAATATAGAGCAGAACCATTATACGCAAGAATGTCAGCTTTACAATACGCCGCTAGGCTTTTTAATTTCTCAACGCAATTTACATTTTAATTACCCACATTTGAATGAAATAACATTTTTGTTGTAAAATTTGATTACTGTGACTTTCGATGCAGTTAGGATAAAACGATTTACGATTATGCCAAAAATATTATTATCCTACCCACTCAACTATTGTCCTCTACTAGACAAAGAAAGATAATACATGTGTGACAGCAGTATTGTGTGAATCTCTTGAAATTGTTATGTATATGTTCAATAAAAATCTTTGAATTATTCCCTCATTTTGATTCCTTAGGCTTAAAATTAGACTCAAAATTACACTGAGGCAGCGTAAATCTTGGCTAGTTAAGGACATCTTTTGGCTCGTATCGACAGTCAACAGAATTTACAGCAGTAATAAAAGTATCGCATTTATTGCCGAACACACAACTCGCGCCGACAGCTGTAATTGCCAACTCGAGCACTGTCCGCTCCAATGACAATTTAAGTCCCACTATTTTACCAATGGACTTTACAAGACCTAAGCCGAGATTGTAGCTATTTTGTTAATTTTGTACGCCATTTAGGTTTAAAATGTAGCTAAATAAGTTAATATGTATAAGAAGCACATTATGAGTCCTTTAGTTTTGCATGAGTTTTGCCATTTAGTTTAGTTGATCTATAGCAGTGAAGTATATGCTCAAAAGAAGACCATTCATACTACGTCGTTTATGTATAGAAATTATTTAATTTAGAAAGATAATAAATAATTAGTATATTATGTTACAAAACAGTTTAATTTATCACTTTTAATTGACCCTATTGAAAAAGGCATCGGTAGTATGTCAACAGCCTACTAAATTTACAGCAGCAATAAAAGTATCGCATTTATTGCCGAACACACAACTCGCGCCGACAGCTGTAATTGCCACCTCGAGCACTGTCCGCTCCAATGACAATTTCAGTCCCACTATTTTATCAATGGACTTTACAAGACCTAAGCCGAGATTGTAGCTATTTTGTACGCCATTTTGGTTTAAAATATAGCTAAATAAGCTAATAATATTTATAAGATCAAAATATTATTAGCAAGTAGCACATATTATGAGTACTTTAGTTTTGCTTGAGTTTTGCCATTTAGTTGATCTATATGAAATATATGCTCAAAAGAAGACCATTGATGCTACGTCGTTTATGTATAGAAATTATTTAATTTAGAATAGATAATAAATAATTAGTTTATTATATTACAAAACAGTTTAAATTATCACATTTATTTGACCCTATTAAAAGAAAGAGGCATCGGTAGTATGTCGACAGCCTACTAAATTTAAAGCAGCAATAAAACTATCGCATTTTATCGACTGTAATTGTCAACTCGAACACTGTCCGTTCCAATTACAAATTATGTCTCACTATTTACCGTTGGACTTTACATGACCTAAACCGAGATTTTGGTATTTAAATATTTAGTATGTCATTTTAGTTTAAATTACAACAATATAGTAGGAGTTTTGGCGGGAAGTCGAAAAAGATATATTGTGCTCTTGTTTTATTTTTACTTTCTTGGTATATTTTTGAGTTATATCTGATAAGTTTGATGGCATTTTGTTCGATATAGGTTAATTAAAGTGCACGAGTGTTGTGAATTAAAATAACGGTGCGAAAATATGTTTTTTCGGCTTGCCTCCAATTTCCATTGGTTACGTTCTTGTAAAGAAGCCATCGCTTTACTTGAATGTCTAACTGACTTGACTGACTGATTACTAACGACTTACTGACTTTACCTATTATTACATTAATCGTCCAGTTTCACCGAAACTGGCAAAAACGTGATGCAAAATTCATACTTGACGCTGGCAATATGCAGAGTTTGCGATGCCATAATTGAAGAAAGTAAAACAATATAGAATAGCTCAACAATATAGCTCGTATAGTTCTATTACAGTCCTCAGAAGAAAAATATATCAACCTATAATATAACCTATAATAAGTATACTTCAGTATATGGCCCTAAAATTATATGAACAAATTGCAAAGAGCTTTATAAAATATTTTAAAGCATAAAGTACATAATAATATGAGTACTTTATTTTGTGTATCATTTAGTGTATCAGACTATCATCTATAGCAGTGAAATGTATGCTCAAAAGAACACCATTCATGCTACGAGTATGTCGGATTTAAGTATAGAAAGCCAAATTTTACACGACAGTTTAAAATTATTCATCACTTTTAATTGAGGCGAGTAAAAGATCAAGAAGAGCATCAGTAGCATGTCAACAGCCTACAAATTTTACAGCAGAAATAAAGTAATCGTAAAGTATCGCATTTATTGTCGAACACATAATACAATGCGAGTTATGTGATTGATACATAATTATGTAATTGCCAACTTGATTGAGGACTGTCCGTTCCAACAAGAATTTAACATTCACACTGTTTTTGCAATTACAAGACTTACAAGTTAATATATATATATATATATATACACATCTTAGTATATGTTTTATATTTATATTTTACATGATTATGGTTTTTGTATTATTTTATATTAGCAAAAACGATACGTAAAATCCGTCAAATCCCTCCTTTGCATCGCGCTATCGGATAAAAAGTTAGTTATGTTTTTACCAAGTACAACCAAAATTTATAGTACTTTTAATATTTTAAGATAAAGAACATTAGTTACTTAAAGAACAATTACATTTACATACATATGATAACAAATAATATTAAAATACTAGTCGTTGAGATTATCTGAAACCAAAATAATGTTGAATACTTGGTACCTATCAAAATCCATCCTGTTTCAAAGCCGATTGAAAACGTTGGTACGATGCAAAATTTTATCGATGTAAAGTTATTTTTATTGAATTCATGACAGTTACTTTTGGCATGTTGGCAGTGGTAGATTTTATTTTTCATTTTTCATTCTGCGGCGAAATTTTATTAAACTATAACGACGTACCAATGTAAATAGTATTTTTCAATCGTATTCATTGACTTATTGAATCACTTGATAGTGATGTTTTCATGGTTAGAGTGATCACTGGTCACAGTATCAATTTGGTCGCTCTTCGCTCGTGATCTAGGGAGTCACACTTGCTTACGCGTTAATTTATCTATTTAAGATAAAGCCTACTAGCTCCAACTGGATTCTAGATGGGACTCTAGATTACAATGCTGGCGCGTAAACTTTAGAAATTTTATTACATGTGTTCATAAAATTATTCTTCTGTAAAAAGTGATGACACCTGCATGTTTGCACCACTCCATTCATACCAGGAGTTTTAATAAGCAAATTCCTCTTCTCTGAGCCTAAACGTATGGAAACTAAATGTCAAAAGAAGAAGTTCTGCCCAATGCTCCTCTTTAATAGCCAGATATTGACAACGGTTACAGAAAGGACAAGGAGATAAAAATGTAGTATTTACGAGGACCGCTCAATATCTTTCTACGGTTTTGCATTTTTGAAGTGAAAACTTCTTTAGCGGCGTTGTGCACTTTTTTTGGGATGGGTAAAAAACGTTAAACTCGCATCAGGACATATTGTGGCCTGATCGAATATTCGTAAGACAGAGGGGTGACAGCTGATGACGGCTCGACTGTCTATACTTGTAAAATTCGTTTATATCAAGTATTTAAAATATGGACATTGAACAAAGTGCATCTATTAATGAAAAAAGTGACGAAGAAATAGTGAAAGAAAATGAGTGAGTATTTTATAAGAAAACTAAATGAAAACCTACTGAAAATACTAGATGAAAAATAATACTGATAATAAAAGCAATTCGTTCGAAATTATTCCCTAACCGTTCCAAAATATCAAAAATGCACAACGTTCATGTTTAAGTTTTCACTTCTGCCGGCACTACCGGAGTGCAATCCGGATTTTTTTTAATTTGAATAGAGTGGCAGACGATTATGCAGTGCATGTGGTGTTAACTGGTCGCTGAAGCCCATGGACATCTACACATAGCTTCAAGGAAGCCTAAGACTAGCCTGTGGTGGTATGCAGTTGTGCTGCTACTCCGAAGGCTGATGGTCACCTCATGCAAGTCTGGCCGGCAACTGCACCTTACCAACGAAACAATAAAATTGTTTCAGGACAGAAGTGAGTACAATGATCGTACCACTCTAGTCAAACCAGTTCTACACCCTAAAGAATCGCTACAAGAATTATGCTTAAATATAGATATTCCTAGCTGATCCCGCGAACTCCGTATCGCCTACTAATATGGCTATTATAAAGTAGGGGTCGGCGTTAGGAGGGTAAAACTTTAGGACTAAATGTCTTTTTAATACCAAAAAATTGTCCAACAAAATTTTTATAATTTTTTTTAGGAGGAGCCTTAGGGCTAAGTTAGCTTAGTAATTAGTAAGCTTAAGTGTTTAGACACTTGGGTATAAAATTAGTAACAAACCTATTCTCATATCTACTGAATGTACATATTTAACTTCATCTAAATCGGCCAAGCCGTTCGGAGGAATATAAACACTAAAACAATGACAGAAGAATTTTGTATATTAGATTCTATTTTACCCTGGTAATATTCAACTAACATTTTCACAGTCCAAGTAGTTAATAATTTAAGAGACTTAATTTTAAATCAATTATGTTGCATTTCCTCATAACATGACGAAATAGGTCAGTCGAGCATCAATCGAGCAGGCCAGTTCAATATTCGGCGTAATTAATTCGCATCACATTCGAGTAATTAGTATTTCTTTCATACTATTGAACGATTCGCTACTAGCAATCCTTGGGAAAGACGTCTTTTTGTGGGCTGATGATGGATGGATGGTATAGCAACACTTAGGATTATTTTGAGCATTGGAAACATACGAGTACTTTGTAGACGCGCCTTATATATAAATCTTTACAAATTTTACAATTGAGTTGTACTATTGTAAGTTTTGTAACTATTATTTTGTTATTGTAAGTATTGTAACTTTGTTGGTATTTATAAGCTAAACGCTCTGATAAAGTTCCGAGGATTACCGCTCACATCAATGAAATCTCATCCATTACATTGTTATGTACTTACGAGTAATAGTATATTAGGTATTACACACAAGTGTGTCCTCCGCGAAACCTTCGCGTTTATTCAATAGATTTTTTTTAGGAATTTCGAAATGTATGACAAGTTTTGTTCTGATTTTATTTTATTGTAAACTACAAGTCAGTATGTACATAAGTAGATGTATATTAAATTTACAGTAAATGTACATTTGCCGCCAAAATCATGAAACCTTTTTAATTAAATTAAATTTTTAATGTCAAATAGTTTATGTGATTTCAGTTAGAACTAAAGTTTTTCCATAAAAAGTTACTTTATTTAATTTTGATAAGAACAAAATTTTCACAATTTATTGGTGGATGGTGGTAATTTGCTTGCATAAGGCTACGATACGATCCCAATTCAGACGTAAAATGAAAAGAATACATACGAGCATAATAATATACATCCTGTATTTTTTTTTATTAAATATTCAATTCCTCATAATAAAGATTATGAGAGTCACTAGGTGTCAAAAGTCGGATAGCTGAATTAAGTAAGCGGAAGTCAAGTTATTATTATACGTATCACCTCACGATCGATTGCCATAACAATGTTATTAAGGGTATAAGTGAATCCTCAGGTTCAAAAGCGTCTAAGTGAGATCTAAAATTTTTATTATAGCCATAAAGTGAAGATATAAACCCATATTTACGTATGAGGTAATATCCATTACTTTAAGCCATATACGCTAATAAAGGCACTAGCATTAATTATGAGCATAAAATAAATAGTACAGAACCCGACCTATGATGTATTATTTCTTTATACCTACGCTCGGAGATCGCGTTAGGGTTGTGAATTTTTGCTTATGCACAAAAACTATCTTGGAAGTAGAACTTGTATCTAGTTATTTCATTAATTGTTGATAATGAAACAGGAAGAACGAAAATATAACCCTTACCATTTGACCTACATTTTGACAATTCCCACTATCGGATACCCCCAATAGGTACATGCCTATTTTCTAAGCGAATTAGCCTATTTGAACACTATATTTTGTTTTTTCCGTTTAAACAATATAATATGCACACAAACAAACAAACATGTTTTTAACTTACGTAATATTTGGTGGTAGAATTTACCTTACATAAATTTTAGTTACATCGTTTATACTGATTTAAAATAAGGAACTATTTAAAGCTTTCAGGTTAAACAATCGGACACTGAAGAGTTAAAAAGAACTACGAACTAAGAAGAAGAGTTAAAGTTTTTTTTTGTTGCTTTATTTATGCACGAAAAAGTTCAAAAACGCGTGTTAAACGGATGGCACTCGCGCTCGTATTTTTTTAGCGGTATCTATGTGTGCGTTGCTTGAGCGCACTTTGTATGAGGATTGTTTTCTGTACCTATTTATTTTGTGTTATGTGTAACAGTCTTCTTCGCAACAATCACGCATACATAGTATGTAGCATTAATTAGCTTTGTGGTCGACAACGGCATGCGTGAGGTTGCCAATATTATTACATTAATTCATGTTATGGAATAGCTTAGATTTTTGATCCATGTAACTGAGTTTAATATCAACGTTATCATTAACATTTTCCGGCTTTATTAAATAAGTACGTGGACGACCGAGCGTTGTTCGGATAAAAACTATTTATTCGAGATAATTTCTTATTTTTTTTCAAATGAAACACTTATTTGCTGAGTGTTACTTAACAACGCCATTTGAATAGCTCCCAATAAAAAAATCACAAAAAATAAAAATAAACGCAATATGGTTTTGATTGAGATTTGAACCCAAGTCTCTAGTTCCGCAGTTAGCCCACGTTCGGCAATGAAAGCTCAATGAACGAAATTTTATAGAGTTCTTTCAAATCGACATTGTCATTTCTTTGAACGTCGAATTGACGGGTGGCGTTTGACGGCGTTCTACGCCACAATATTATTAATACTCTCCAATAGATGTCAGGAAGAGTCGTATTTTTCAGTTTATATCTAAATTGTTTATCGCTGAAAATATTTTTTTACAATTTAAAATTTCTAAAAATAAAACCTACCTGGACAGATTTATCACTTTTGAAACCAGCGTGCAAAATTTCATTAAAATCGTTGGAGCCGTTTACGAGATTCAAAAAATATATACAAGAATTGCTCGTTTAAAGGTATTAGATAACTTCATATTGTAAAACAAAGGTGATGTTGAGACATCGTAGGCGTCTTTTTTTTATAACGCATTTGTTATTGTAAATATTGTAAATGGATATATAATTATGAAAGAATTCAAAAAAATCAATTCAGAAAACAAAAATTATAAACTCTTGACATTTAATAAATCATTTTTTACCAAGAGTCTAAATAAAGCCCAGACTTTCATAGAACTTTTGTGTAACATAATGTTTTAATTATGTTTAATTTAAAATTAAAGTAAATAACGCCTGTTGGATGACTGTAAAACGGACAAGAATGTTGTTAGCATTGATATCACTCGTACTTACAGAGTAGAGAGCAGTTTAATAAACGAAAAATCTGGACAACTATTTTATATGAAATATTTTTGATGGCATATATGTATTAGTACCTGGACGCCCGAGCGTTGCTCAGATAAAAACGATTGATTTTCTTGGTTTATTTTTAAGCAAAACATTCATTGACTTAGTGTTACTTAACAAAGCCTTTTGAAATACCTAGCTCCCAATTTAAAAAAAATTGTCACAATAAATAAAAAACGCAACTTGCCTACTTGAGGTTTGAACCCGGGTCTCCGTAGCTCCGTAGTCAGCTTTCGTAACCATTCGAACAAGAAAGCTTTGATTCCATTGACGAAATTTTTATAGAGGTCTTTCATATCGACATTGTCATTTGTTTGAAGGGCGGATTGACGGTCGACATTTGACGGCTTTCTACGCCACAATATTATTAATATTCTCCAATAGATGTCGTAGAGTAATTTTATATTTAACGGCATAAACATTAAATAAAATGACAATTTCTATCAATAAAAATTTGCTGGATCGATTTATCATCCCCGAAACCAGGGTACTAAATTCCATCAAAATCTTTGGAGTCGTTTCCGAGTTTCAATAAATATATTTAGATTCATACAAGAATTACTCGTTTAAAGGTATTAGATTAGATAACCGCATTCAGATACGAGTATACATAAAATCAGCCTTCCACCTTCTGCTCCGCCTATGCGAACAGCACGTTTTTAACACGCTTTTATTAACTTGACCTGTGTGTATGTAAGTATGTATGTATGTAACGGAATCTTTTAACTACATTTTCACTTACTTCTTGGAGTCTGATTCACTTGAAAATTTGCACAGGGGTCAAGGGCAGATGACAATACAATAATCTCATACCTTTATATTAAAGTCATAACTAGGATCATCAGGATAAAATAAAATATACGAGGGGCGGCTGATAAGTTCGTGGCCTAAGGTACTTAATGAAACAAATATAAAGTTTTATATTTTTAACACGTCTAAGCGTCTGGTTAACTTGAAAATTTGCACAGGAGTCAAGGGCCGATGACAATGCAATAATATGAGAATAAAAATCCAACTAAAAAATTAAAAATAAATAATGTAGTTTAAAAAACTAAAAAACACGCTTTTGTGAAAATACGAACTAAAAAGTAAAAAAATAAGAAGAAAATGTATTTTACTGTACAAAAAAGCGTGGGGTGGTTTTTAAGATACTATTGACACCATGCACCCCACGCTTTTTTATAGTAAAATACATTTTCTTCTTATTTTTTACTTTTTAGTTCGTATTTTCACAAAAGCGTGTTTTTTAGTTTTTTAAACTACATTATTTATTTCCAATGGAACGTGATATTTTCCCCGAGTAAAGAAGAGCCTATATCATTTTCCAGCCCTCAAATTTACTTACAATAATCTGGTCAATTGGTAACACCAGTTCAACATGATAGAAGGACAAACAGATTATTTATAATACCACATTAGTATTACTAATAGTGTACATACTTATCATACTTCATTCATCTTCATTATTATTTTTATATCTTACTAGCCTTCCGCCAGCGGCTTCGCCCGCGTGGATCCGATTAATGGGTTCCGTAGTATAAAAATAGCCTATGTTCTATTCCAGGCTATATTGCTATATTATATTCATTTAGCCAGTCATATAGTCATTTAGCGTTTAACCAGTTGCTATAACCGCGTTGACCCTATTACTCGTTTTCACGTAGGAATGAAGCATTTTCCCGGAGTAAAAAGTAGCCTATATTACTCAGGTTGAATGTAGATTTCTAAAGATGAAAGATTTTTTAAATCGGAAAAGTAGTTTTTGAGTATATTCATTACAAACATACATACAAAAATACAAATCTTTTATTTTTACAAAACAAAAATCTTTATAATATTAGTACATATTTCCTTTTGTTTATACCTCACTTTTCGTATATTTGTTTAATATTATACTCGTGTTCAATGTTTGTTAGTTTCAATATTGACATCGCCAGCACTGTGCATATTGCCAGCGTCAAGTATAATTTTTTGATCACTCAGTATTTACAGAGAAAATCAGTAAGCCGTCAGTAATCAGTCAGTCTAGTCAGTCAGATGTTTAAGTAAATCGATGGCTACTTTACCAGAACATGTCCCATAGAGTTTGCAAAGAAGCAGAGAAAACATGTTTTCGCATTGTTATTATATTTCACAACACTCGTGCACTGTAATTAACCTATATCGAACAAAATGCCATCAACTTCATCCGATATAAGTAAAAAATATACCGAGAAAATGAAAATAAAACAAGAGCACAACACAATGTTTTTTGACTTCCCGCTAAAACCCCTAATAATAAATAGAATAAGTAAAAATGCTAGTGCTAGTAGCTAATAAGTAAAAATGCTAGGAAAAACTGCACACTAATGAAACTAAGTAAGATTTGACAGTTGCTGTCATACGAGTTAAAGCGGTTCTCCATAAATAATTGTATTAAAAATATTTTTCGCTAGTAATTCGTACAAAATAGGTTGTTAAAGTAATAGTGAGCCTGTTAGCCGGTCGTGACAGTGTTATCCAATGTTAAAATTAAGTAATTAAGTAAATAAAACGAAAAAAATTGTGGTGCTCATAGCTTTCTTAAAAACGTATTATTTACACATCGGGTACTTTTTTGTTCATTTACTACTACAAAAAGTGTTTGTATTTGTGATAAACGACGAAGATACAGTGAATTATCATACATCACGTAATAATTTGTCATTTCAACAGTTATAATAAAGTCTTTGTTAAGTGATTTTACTTTTTACATCGCGGGTGTTTCAAAAATAAATTCCTATCATAACATCGAAGCACACTTCAAAAGATTAGATCTGATATTCAGTAACAATAAATAACATTTTTCGAAACTAACTAAGAGGGCTATTCGCGCAATTTATAAATTAAATTCTAGAGAGTCTCTGAGAGAAAAATTTAAGGAAACGAATATACTAACATTTGCATCGCAATATATTTATGAAAATATAATGTATGTTCGTAAAGATAAACACGAATTTATGACTTTTTTGGATTTACATAGTTCGAACTGTGTTTCGACAAGGAATGGCCACAAACTTGCATTCCCTAAGTGTAGGCTCCGCAAAAAGAGCCACTCTTTTATCGGGATGTCGATCAGAATATATAATAAAATCCCGGAAAGTGTTCAATCCCTTCCTTTACACAGATTTAAAAAGAAAGTCAAACAAGTCCTGTGCCGCAAGGCTTATTACGATCTTAAGGACTATTTAATTGATAAAAAAGCTTGGGATTGAGCTGTATTCCCACAAGGCTGTTTCTATAACTGATGTAATAGATTTAAATCAATCAAACTGCCAATGTTAACAGATGGCTGTGGGACGACATTGACACATGCGGTAGCTGTCACGTATGTTCCTTATCTGCCCATAGCTACTCTGTAAGAAAGCTTATTATTGTATACCTCATATTTTAAAACAGGGCTGAAGTTTTTCTCCGTCTGCTCTTTTCTTCAGCTCAGCATTGCCTAAGCGCACCCAGAGCAGACAGAACAAAAAAAATAACGTTCACTAAGAGTTTGTAAATGAACCGTACAGTGAATAAAGAATATTTCATTTCATTTCATTTCATTTCATTTCATTTCATTTCATTTCCCTCGTTTTCAATGATTGTTTTTTTACATTTTGACAAACAATCAACAATCTTTATGTTTCTTCTATAATAGATTAATAAAATGTCTTATTGTCTTTGGCTAATTCATGTTTTTATGTTATAATTTTAAATTGTTATTTTTATAAAATAAATTAGTATAATGTTCGTCTAATTTAATTATGTATTTGTTATCCTTTTAAATTAACTTACGACACACGCTAAAATGATGGATCATGGAAACTCTTTGCACATAAACATATACAACAACGTCTTTCTGCTGGTGTGTGTTCTATGTTTTCATTGTCTTTCTGGAAGTCTTTTATTAAGTGGAAAATGATGATTATCTGCAACTGAATTTACTGGATCAATGTAAATCAGCCTTTACAACGCTAACTGGTATTGGTGGATTGTAGATTAGTGCTGAAGATTCTGGACTAATAGTGATCCGATCGTCCATAGGTACTAATTATTATCTATTGTTTTGCGTGTGTCATAGTGACTTTAAGTGTGTTAGTTTCTAATCTAATTTTGTGTTTAGTACTGTCTCTTATCTTTGTAACCACTACGATATTAAATAAACGCAGTTAAACTCTTTACAACTTTTATTTCACTACAACAAACATACTCTTTGGTATCGATACATATTCGTGAACTTTAAAAAGATTTTCGTGAACTTTCATAAGGGAAATATTTATAGAATAAAAAGGATTATATATATTACATTTAGTGAGACAAATCATAGGATTACAAAGTACAATAAATATCCACTTAACTATAAAGTAATTTAAATACATTACCTAGTATTAATTAGACTGATCGTTAGGCTTAGAATGGCGACTAGGTTTCTTACTAAGGCTTCTTTCCGGGGTTAATACTCTATTTATTAAGTAGAATGCCTTGTTATGACTTGCGCGATGTTTTTAAATAAGGTGCAACTAGTACGAAATTGAATAATATGACGAGTACATACAAATATATTTGGCTGGAACCCTTTTTTGTTGGGTATTGTTTTCACCCTATTACTTGCATTACGCCGCCATGCTGCCCCAATGCGGGTTGGTACGTAGTTGGTTGTACGTAAAGATATATAGGTATGTAATCCAAGATTCTGGTTTTCATTGAAACAATTATAGCTTACTGATTAAAACATGGGACTCCAATATGAAAGGTTCTGACTTCAATACCTCCGGAAAACTGGAATTCTGAATTTTGTACCGCAAGAGTTACATTAAAAATTTATATTATCATAATAAATATCACTACTACTAATACACATTTTTGTTCGCTGCCGTTCTTGTTTACGTTCTAGTGGAATCTTCCGAGTTAAAGGATTCAAAATTAGCCCAAAGTTTGTTTGCATGTAAATTGCGACCTGGCCCTTGATATCGCCAGGCCAATAATATGTGTTCTGGACTTCTCTAGGACCACCAGGGTGACCGATTATACCTCAAGGACTTCCATCAAGTCACCGACAGAGGAGCACCGGACCTGCGACGGTAAGACCAGACGGGCAAATATCACTCACAGCAGGTGCCAATAATCATATATTTATCGGCGTAGTCAATTGAAACCACCCCATAAGTACTACAAAACGCAAGCTATACCTATACTGGTGAAGCTTCGGCAGAGTCTTGATGCGAACGATGCGCAAGCACATGACAACTTGACAACATACAGAGGTATGTGCTCCCTCATCGGTTAATGGTCAACGGTCAGCATCGCGAGCGTGCCTTGGAACTGTCATACGTTTTGATTATCTGCCTCGGCCTACTGTCTTTGACATATTTATAGTAAACTAGCTGTGCCCGCGACGTTGTCCGCGTGTATAAAGACTTATAAAATGGATTGATTAAAAATTAAAGATTATTTATTTGCATTGAATAAGTAGTAGGTAGATTATTCTTACATATAGTGAAATCACTTATAATACAATGTTCATATGTTCAGAAGAAACCTAATGTATTTTTTCTAAATCCTTCAAACCTAAAACAGTAAGGAATGCTTACTGTACTGATCTTACTATCCACTTTTCTCGCGTTTCGCTTTTCTCGCGCAATCAGATTCTCTTTACAAATATGTACCTCGTTTATTAAAGTTAAGAGATACTGCTGTGCCCGTGGCTTCATCTATGTTAAAAATAGTATCTTTAGTAAATTGGGTGAATTTATACTGCAAAGAATGTATAGACCCACTCTATATACATAGCTTTAACCTACTGCAGAAAAGAGGTGCACTATACAACTACTTGTAGTTGGGAGATAAAATTTCTAAACATACACGTGCATAGGATTAAACAATCGGAAAAATAATTGTAAGGTCAATTAATAAACTATAGGTTTAAAACTTGCGGACAGCAGTTTGGTCATAAATCATAACTCATATAACATTGTGAAAACTAAAGCAGAAGGCAGGGTCTCTACACAGTGTGCTATCTGTATTTGGAAATAAAGAATATTTTTATAAAGAATCTTTATAAAAATATTCCTTAATATCTCCATCAATCAACGTGTGTGGATGAGCCCTCAGCCCGTACGCAATAAAGAGACGCAAAAAATGAGTTAAGTTATCATTGGTCCAATTAACAATGTTCAGCATCATACGTATACCTACCCAACGATGGGACAACCCGCGTGGCGCAATGTTTACCATGCCGGACTGCTAATCGAACTGTCCAGGGTTAGAATCCGGGTGAAGCAGAAATTTCAATGATGAGTTTAAACTGTTCTCGGTCTGGGTGGTTGTGTTTCTGTCTCTGTGTGTTCATGGCACCCACGACACAGGGTATATCTACCCTAATGTGAGGCTATACGTGTGAAATGTTATTTTTTATTTTTTACACTATGTACTTACTTTTATTAGACTTAAGGCTTTTATTTGAAATTATCTCCATCGAATCACTTTGGAGAAGAAATGAATATTGCTCAATAACGCCATCTACCGTATGACATGTAAACTTTGTGGTTGATAAATCGAATGTCAAATTACCAAATAGGTAGATATTGAGATTAACAGTTGGTTCACTAAAAGTTTTACTATTCGTCACCTAGATGTCTGCAGTAGTCTCGTTTTGTTAAGGCTTTGTACATTCTGTATGAAGGTTTAGATTCCGTATCTTACAACCTTAATGCTGGATGCATTGAGATTGTAAGATTTGGATTTCGGTTCATCGGAGCTAGAGGCCTCCTCAATATTGGGAGAGCTCCATGCTCAGCAGTGGAATGCTGAAAAGGTTGTAGCTTGATATAATGTAGCGATAATAATCGTTTCAGCTGCAGCCTGTTCATAATCTTCCACCCCAAAAGAAGACTAATAAGCTGAGCAACTAACTCAATGGAGCCTGTGATGTAAGGTTCGGCGGCGGTAAGGCTCGCGATGCACTTATTAGGTACCTATAGTCTAGCCATTCTCGGCCAACGAAAGAAAATACAGTAAGCTGATCTAAGTATAGGAGTCGACAATATTAGTGAGAGTTCAAAATAATTTTACTTAAATTTAAACTTTTATTTATGGTTTTGAATGGGCTTTTACCGAAACTTTCATACAAATTCCCCAAAGTGCCTTTTAAGTTTATGTCGCGTATTGTGTAAATGAACATAACTTTTTTGTTTATCACCCGATTGATATGAAATACACACTAATGTTACGGAAATTCATTCAACAATATATCAGTAAACACATCATTCAAAGAAGGGAAAAGAATTTGAGAATGAAATATTAAGTTAAGGTTAATTATTATACGCTTGAGATACCAACTTTAGAATCCATTTTATTTGCTATTGAGGGGTAGTTTTGAAAAAAGCTTAAATAGAATTCTTATTATGTTAGTAAAGATTACAAATACAAAATTATAAGTATATTACTCTGCACAAAAATATTCTGTACATCAAGTTTCGACACTCAATTTTCAAAGAGTTTCAAAGAAAATTGACATTTGAAGCTGACAACTTGACAACATACAGAGGTATGTGCTCCCTCATCGGTTAATGGTCAACGGTCAGCATCGCGAGCGTGCCTTGGAACTGTCATACGTTTTGATTATCTGCCTCGGCCTACTGTCTTTGACATATTTATAGTAAACTAGCTGTGCCCGCGACGTTGTCCGCGTGTATAAAGACTTATAAAATGGATTGATTAAAAATTAAAGATTATTTATTTGCATTGAATAAGTAGTAGGTAGATTATTCTTACATATAGTGAAATCACTTATAATACAATGTTCATATGTTCAGAAGAAACCTAATGTATTTTTTCTAAATCCTTCAAACCTAAAACAGTAAGGAATGCTTACTGTACTGATCTTACTATCCACTTTTCTCGCGTTTCGCTTTTCTCGCGCAATCAGATTCTCTTTACAAATATGTACCTCGTTTATTAAAGTTAAGAGATACTGCTGTGCCCGTGGCTTCATCTATGTTAAAAATAGTATCTTTAGTAAATTGGGTGAATTTATACTGCAAAGAATGTATAGACCCACTCTATATACATAGCTTTAACCTACTGCAGAAAAGAGGTGCACTATACAACTACTTGTAGTTGGGAGATAAAATTTCTAAACATACACGTGCATAGGATTAAACAATCGGAAAAATAATTGTAAGGTCAATTAATAAACTATAGGTTTAAAACTTGCGGACAGCAGTTTGGTCATAAATCATAACTCATATAACATTGTGAAAACTAAAGCAGAAGGCAGGGTCTCTACACAGTGTGCTATCTGTATTTGGAAATAAAGAATATTTTTATAAAGAATCTTTATAAAAATATTCCTTAATATCTCCATCAATCAACGTGTGTGGATGAGCCCTCAGCCCGTACGCAATAAAGAGACGCAAAAAATGAGTTAAGTTATCATTGGTCCAATTAACAATGTTCAGCATCATACGTATACCTACCCAACGATGGGACAACCCGCGTGGCGCAATGTTTACCATGCCGGACTGCTAATCGAACTGTCCCGGGTTAGAATCCGGGTGAAGCAGAAATTTCAATGATGAGTTTAAACTGTTCTCGGTCTGGGTGGTTGTGTTTCTGTCTCTGTGTGTTCATGGCACCCACGACACAGGGTATATCTACCCTAATGTGAGGCTATACGTGTGAAATGTTATTTTTTATTTTTTACACTATGTACTTACTTTTATTAGACTTAAGGCTTTTATTTGAAATTATCTCCATCGAATCACTTTGGAGAAGAAATGAATATTGCTCAATAACGCCATCTACCGTATGACATGTAAACTTTGTGGTTGATAAATCGAATGTCAAATTACCAAATAGGTAGATATTGAGATTAACAGTTGGTTCACTAAAAGTTTAACTATTCGTCACCTAGATGTCTGCAGTAGTCTCGTTTTGTTAAGGCTTTGTACATTCTGTATGAAGGTTTAGATTCCGTATCTTACAACCTTAATGCTGGATGCATTGAGATTGTAAGATTTGGATTTCGGTTCATCGGAGCTAGAGGCCTCCTCAATATTGGGAGAGCTCCATGCTCAGCAGTGGAATGCTGAAAAGGTTGTAGCTTGATATAATGTAGCGATAATAATCGTTTCAGCTGCAGCCTGTTCATAATCTTCCACCCCAAAAGAAGACTAATAAGCTGAGCAACTAACTCAATGGAGCCTGTGATGTAAGGTTCGGCGGCGGTAAGGCTCGCGATGCACTTATTAGGTACCTATAGTCTAGCCATTCTCGGCCAACGAAAGAAAATACAGTAAGCTGATCTAAGTATAGGAGTCGACAATATTAGTGAGAGTTCAAAATAATTTTACTTAAATTTAAACTTTTATTTATGGTTTTGAATGGGCTTTTACCGAAACTTTCATACAAATTCCCCAAAGTGCCTTTTAAGTTTATGTCGCGTATTGTGTAAATGAACATAACTTTTTTGTTTATCACCCGATTGATATGAAATACACACTAATGTTACGGAAATTCATTCAACAATATATCTGAAAAGCCAGAAGGGCCTTCATCAGAATTCATCTTGAATAATTAAGTGGGTATGCAGGGCGTGGACGAACAAATCACAGGTTTTGCTCACAATCAAAGTTATTTAATCAACTGACTGATAAATCGGGAAATATTCAACTAAATAATTAATTAACTATTACAGTAACACTAAATCAACTCGATCAAGTCACTAGATCGCGTGATGCCACCGATTCACAACGATTCGTCAAACGCGTGGTGCGCGGGCGCCGTCTCAAACCGAACTGCCGTTAAGATGGCCGCCCCACACTACCATCGACAATGACGCTTCGTTAGGCTGACTTTGACAGCTAACTGTCAACCTGACGTATTCTAGTGGCAGATGCGCCGTCACGGCCGGACTGACTTTCGACCGTCCTCGGGCGATTCTCTGAAACAAGGATAATACATAAACAATCATACATAGTCCGTTCGTTCATCCTGACGGACGCATAAGCATTCCTCTTACATATTGCACAGTCACTGCAGTTGAGCTGGATAACACATCTCTCTGACAATCGACGTAATAGTCAACCATAGCCGCATATTATCTTAGACAAGTCAATCCTCTGGTGGATGTGACCCGGACGACAATAATTCGTCTTTAACAAATTCCATCGACCATCCAAAACAAGTCGGCCAACTTGAAGGGCTCTGACTCGGACGACACATTTCGTCTCATTGAACAGACTACAGAGACAAGCCGACCTGATAGCCGACTCGGACGACACATTTCGTCTCTTATAGCAAACCACAGAGACAAGCCGACCTGATAGCCGACTCGGACGACGTGTTTCGTCTGATCAAACCAAACCACCAAACAAGTCAACCCTGTCGCTGACTCGGACGACATGATTCGTCTTGAGTACTTGCAACTAAAAATATACCAATGTTTTTGTACATACCTCTAATTATGAATCGTCTTTCTCCTCATGAACCTCAGTTTGGTGCGGATTTTCCCAAGTGTCGGGGTCTGAGTATGTGCTAAGGGTGTCTGAACAAGCTGTAAGCGTACATGAATCGGCAGAAACAGTGTTTGAGCATACGGTCAAGGTGTCAGAATCATCATTGTCACGATTTGAACTAATTACATCTTCATCTTCCGACGCCGTCTCGGCCTCTTCATTATTCAAAAGACTAGTTGCAATTTCGGTTAATCCAATATGCCCCTGGGGTACTGCGCGCAAATTCTCATGAGCGTATTTAAAAGTTCTATGAGAACCACCTAAACTCTTAAGTTCATACCGATCGTTTTCAAGTACCTCTGCTATAACATACGGGCCTCTAAACTTCCTATCCAGTTTCGTTTGATTACGTTCACAATTTTTAATGAATACGAAATCTCCTTTAGAGAATGGTCTTATTTTAGCACGACCACGATTAAATCGGAGGGTTTCAGATTCAGCAGCTTTCCGAATGTTAACTGCTGCATCAGTCCTTATCGTGTCCAAATCTAAGCGAACCTCATGATCGTTGTTATCAGCGTTCAACTTAGACATTCCTAAAGAATTAGAGCGTATTCCAAGCATAAGTTCTGATGGTGAATATTTCGTGACAGTGGACTTAGAACTATTTAGAGCGAGTTGAATATTACCTAGCTCGTCTCGCCATGCTTTATTCGGGTCGTTTTCCACAATAGTAAGGAGGCTTTTAAGTGTGCGCATTACACGCTCGACCTGGCCATTTGCCCTACTTGAACCAGTCGCGATAAAGTGTAGTTCTATTTTATGCTCCTCACAAAAGCTCTTGAAATCAGAACTAATATAGCAACGGCCCTGATCTGCGACAATTCTCTTTGGAGCTCCGAAAAGATACACTGCTCTTTGTAGAGCATTTATTGCACTCTTTGCATCGACCGATAAAGTGTGTTCAAGCAAAACATATTTAGTAAAGGCATCGATAATAACAGAGCAATATTCCTTTCGGTCACTCTTCCCGCTCAGCTTCCCAGTAAAATCTATATGAATTGTGTGCCAAGGCACAGAAACTTTTGGAATCGGATGAAGCTGAACAGGCTGAGCGCCCGATGGACCCTTCGAAGCCTTACAAATGATGCACGAATCTATAAACTTTCGTACACACTTCGACATGTCTGGAAACCAATACATTTCATAAAGCTTGTCTAGGGTTTTGTCCCTGCCTAAATGTTGCAACTCATTGTGAACGTGACTAATGAGCGTCCAAATAAGGGATCTTGGTACTACAGGTAACCATGAAACTACCTTATTACGAGTAATTTTCCTGTATAGTATGCCATCTCTAACATCATATGTTTGAGCTACAGTTTCGGGGAAAGTATTATTGTGATGTTTCGCGATAAGATCTTGAATTTCTGCATCCCGTTTCTGTTCGACTGACAACCAACCACGATGAAGTTCAACATAGTTGACAGTTTTAGATTGAGTCTTTTCTAGGGCAATAGAAACACGATGATCAGAATCTGACAACGGATTTCGAGAGAGATAGTCGGCATGCTCCATTTTACTTCCTTCGCAGTATACAATATCGAAATCGTATGCCTGTAAGTAAGCCCACCACCGGTAGACGCGGGGCGTTAAGTCTTTCTTGGATTTTGACGCCTTGAGTGAATTACAGTCGGTAACGACCACAAATCGCCGCCCATAGAGATAATGGTGGAAATGCTCTACCGCTTTGACGACAGCTAATGTTTCCAACTCGTAAGAGTGATACCGAGATTCTGCGTCAGACGTTCGGCGGCTAAAATACTCTACTACGTGAGGCAGATTATTTTTCTTTTGGAGGAGAACTGCTCCATAACCCTCTGAGCTAGCATCGGTATGTAACTCTACCGGAAGTTCTGGGTCAAATATAGTTAGCACAGGTTCGGACGTGAGAATGCCTATAATTCTGTTGCGTATCTTTTCGTGTTCGGAAGTCCAAGTGATTCGTCCTTTAAGTTTCGTAAGAGGATATAAAGGTCCTACTATATGTGTAAAATTGGGAATAAATTTCCGAAAATAAGAGGCCAACCCGAGAAATTGTCTGACATTAGTGGCTGATTTCGGTTCAGGGGCATCGACTAATGCCCGAATTTTTCGGGAGTTGGGTCTGATCTCCCCAGATTGTAACGAATATCCTAAGTAGTCAATTTGTCGTTTCATAAATTTACATTTTTTTAGATTTAATGAAAACCCTGCTTCCGACAACGCGCTCAAAACACAGTCTAGACGCTGCAATCCCTCGGATATGTTAACAGAATGACATAAAACATCGTCCATGTATATCAGTGGCTTATTTTCTAAATGACTAAGAGCTTTAGTGATACATCTCTGAAAAACTGAAGCAGCATTTCGCAAACCAAATGGCATTGCTAGAAACTCATACTGCCCTTCATTTGTGACGAAAGCCGTTTTCTCCACTGAATCAGGATGAATAGGGATCTGGTGAAAACCAGAAGCCATATCTAAAGAAGAGAAGAAGTTGGAACCCGTAAGCTGATCGATTTGATCCTCTATTCGTGGCAAGGGATAATGTTCAGGTATTGTATTGGAATTTAACTCCCTAAAATCAACACAAAGTCGGTCAGAATTATCCTTCTTTTTCACAAGAACAACCGGGCTCGCAAATGCGGAAGTACTCTCTTGGATCACCCCTGCATCTAATAATTGTTGAACTCTTTCCCTAATTATTTGTTTCTCTATCGGTGCTCTTTTATGGGGACATCTCTGTACGACCTTATGTGGATCCAATAATTTAATTTCACACACTCCAGTCTTCACGCGTCTGGTAGGTATACCCTCAACAAAATTGTTCGCGTATTTCCCTAGTATAGAAATCAACGTGTCTTTAAATTGTCCTTGCAAATCCGTGTCGATTTTTGTAATATCTAAGTTTGATGTACTGTCACAAAAATTAGAATATTGCTTAGAGTATATAATGAGATTATCGTTATCAATTTTTACACTTAACCCTTGATTAAAAATATCTCTACCAATAATAATAGGCTCCGATATATTACTGTCAGAAACTACGTGAAACAATAAACTAATCAAATGATCACTAATTTTTACCTCGGCCTGAATTTGCATTGTACATTGTATGTCATTACCTCCGATACCGCTAAGATACACGAGACCCTCATACACAGCACCCAAGAGTTTATCACGATAACTTTCTTTCACGAGAGAACAAGATGATCCACTATCAAATAAAAAAGGTACAGACTCACCGGAAGATGTTGCCAGAATACCCCTAGAAGGACGGTGTTCACAATTGTGGACTTCCTTGACCGTAACTTTACCACCATTCTTCCTATCTGGACAATTAGTTGCGACATGACCCTTTTGACCACACACGTAGCATGTAACAGAAGCGGTGTTCTCCGATGAACGAGAAGAACTTGACGTATCTTGAGGCTTGATGGATCCAAACTCTTCACGACGTTTCCGACAATCCGCGAAACGATGTCCTGTTATTCCACAGAAGTTACATCTACCAGTGAATCTTTCGGTAGTCCGGAAACGCTTTGTTTCAGGTTCATTAGCTTCAGTATTATCCATACGTCGCTTAAGAGACACGCCTCCTAAAATTCGGAACAATTGAGTGCGAGATGTTATATTGTGTGCATTCAATTCGCGTCTCATCAATCCATCCTTTTGACAAAGTACCGAAATAACAAAACCGGTTATCACTTCTTCAGGCATCACAGTGTTAGGTATTTTTTCAACTAGATTCCATAAACGAAGAGCTGATTCCGAGGCTGTTTCCTTGGCCCCAATCTGAAACCGTAGTATATCGTCGAAGTAATCTTGAATCAGCTTCGGTTTTGAGAATTTTGCCAACAGTGTCTGCTTAACCGCACCCCAGGATAATTCATTCAAATTCAGCTTAGTAATACACGCAGCAGCTCGCCCTTTTAAAGCTGTAGTAAGTGCCAAGAGTAAGTCTATCCCGTCTAAACGCTTGCTTTGAACAATCGCTTCAGTAATATTGCACCACCCATCAATGTCACAGTCCGGTTCGTCTGGATTAAAAGGCAAGAAGTGCACAGGCTGGCTAGAACTCACACTTGGTGTCTGCTGGGCTGCGAGAACACGAGAAAGTAACATCTCCATGTTACTAAGAAGTTTTTCTGCGTCCGACTTGGTTGTTTCTTGGTCGGTTCGATTTGCATCAGATCCCACTTCTGATGAAAAGCCAGAAGGGCCTTCATCAGAATTCATCTTGAATAATTAAGTGGGTATGCAGGGCGTGGACGAACAAATCACAGGTTTTGCTCACAATCAAAGTTATTTAATCAACTGACTGATAAATCGGGAAATATTCAACTAAATAATTAATTAACTATTACAGTAACACTAAATCAACTCGATCAAGTCACTAGATCGCGTGATGCCACCGATTCACAACGATTCGTCAAACGCGTGGTGCGCGGGCGCCGTCTCAAACCGAACTGCCGTTAAGATGGCCGCCCCACACTACCATCGACAATGACGCTTCGTTAGGCTGACTTTGACAGCTAACTGTCAACCTGACGTATTCTAGTGGCAGATGCGCCGTCATATCAGTAAACACATCATTCAAAGAAGGGAAAAGAATTTGAGAATGAAATATTAAGTTAAGGTTAATTATTATACGCTTGAGATACCAACTTTCGAATCCATTTTATTTGCTATTGAGGGGTAGTTTTGAAAAAAGCTTAAATAGAATTCTTATTATGTTAGTAAAGATTACAAATACAAAATTATAAGTATATTACTCTGCACAAAAATATTCTGTACATCAAGTTTCGATACTCAATTTTCAAAGAGTTTCAAAGAAAATTGACATTTAAAGGGTGAATTTCGGGAAATGCTGAAACACGTATTCTTTTATTTTGGTTAGAAAATATTTATATCAAATTTCAAGAGAATTTATTGAAAAAATCCAAGTTTTCCATACAAATTTTCATCGCTCATTTCACACCCTTAAAGGGTGATTTTTAAAAATATCTATAGCCTAAATGTTAGCGAGGACCAATATATATAAAACAAAAAAGTTTCAGCAAAATCCGTCCAGTAGTTTTTGCGTGAAAAGCTAACAACAGACAGACAGACAGACAGATAGACAGACAGACAGACAATAATTTCAAAACTTAGATTTTTAGCTTCTGTTACTTATAAAAAGACCCCTAGAAGTATTTTTTTAAATTTATATGCATTGTACAGAATTGGCCCTGCTTACAGTTTTATTATATGTATAGATATATAGATTTGTGTATACAGGAACGGTGGCTTGCTTTATTTATTTAAACCCCACGATACACAGCATTATTTTTGCTAACTGTACTTATGAGGGGTTATATAAATGAAAATCTATTATATTTCTTTCATATATTATTGTGTAATTAAACCCAAAAACATTGCTTATGAAATTCTTCTTAAACGTAAATATTAACTATATTATATTGTACATTAAATTTGTACTGCCCTTAAGAGCATTAATGCAATTACCGATCATGTCATTCACCTCCAGTAACGATCATGGATTATGCCGTGAAACATCAATCATGTGTAAGGACGGGGGTTTCAATTGCATATAAAATGCAAGTAGTTGATAAATGTGCGAGTTATTTAACTTAAACTCCTTTTTTGAAACTCAGAGCATAAGCGTTTTATTGTAGCAAGTTACAATATTATGGCGCATCATTATGAAATATTGTAATACGTAAACAATATTTTGTCTTGAGTAAGTCAGATATAAGTTTTTTTTTTCATAAATAGAACAGGAAAATGAAAAAAGAAATTATTTAAAATGAGTTCTGAGCTATCTTAATTAACTTATATATAATTATTCATTCATTTTTCTAAAATGATATTTCAGTGCATAAGATACCAAACTCTGACCTGGGTTCAAATCAAAGGGGTACCGAAGCGGCGCGCACTATAAATTTTTTTTTGTCACTCGATTAATGGTGAAGAAAAAATAGTAAGAAGTCATATTGATATTTGTTTTGTTGCACATGCCTAAGAGTGATTGAATATTTTTCTCAAAGGTCGTGCACTATAACCTAAATCCTTGTTAATGGAAGACACTTGTGCCGGGCAGTGGTATATTGAACTATGTTGAAATTGAAAATGAAAATGAAATTTCATAATTGCTACTCATCGAAATATCCGTTTGATATCATAAATCAGTGGAATATTTTCCGTCCATCTTCTTGAAAGTCCGAGCAGGGAACTAATATAATATTCCGAGTTGTTCGCTAGTTAAACAACAGACATCTTAGTACAACCCCATCGAGAATACTATCTAACTGTGACACAATTATTATTGTGTATACAAGGGAGCAAAAGTAGGGACTCATCTTTTCTTTTTAAATAAAAACGCCAAGTGGAATCGTTATTTCCGATAAAAATCCCGGGAGTTTTATCTTTGTAGCATAGCGACGATGGGACAACGAGCTACGACGCACTAATTGGATCCTAAATCTGCTTGCAGCTAAAAGTGTCTATATTGATGTCTGCTTCTTGTTTCTCAAGTAGATTTTAAAATAATTCAACATATTGGATTGTCAGAATATATACAGTAAAAATAAGATTGACAGATTGTGGCGTCGGGAAAACGCTAAAAAATATCTCAATTGCACTTATTGCATTCTAAATCTGCAGCATTAGAGGTAAATGCCTGTCTTGAGCTTCATTACAGAAATATACATAAGTATTAGAATATATATTAAATATAGAAATTAACTTGGTTTCAGGATTTTTCCTCTAATAAGGTTTAAGCTAAGAGAGTAACATATTTTCGATGAAAGTTTTAAAATTTCAAGTTGAGTTCTAATGTGATATCCAAGATGTCTGAATGTAATAAAAGAGTATCGAACTTCGTCATGATTCTCTACGCGATAAAGCAGCGTTCCGTTGTTTCTTTCAAATAAAAACGCTAAGTGGAATCGTTATATCCTATAAAACTCCCGGGAGCTTTGTAGCATACCGACGACGAGACAACTCTTTGTCTCGTCTTCGTAGCTCTCTACGTCACACTAATTGGGTTCTAAAGCTACCATCTCGCTTTTAAGTGTCTGTATTGATTTTTGCTTCGTTTTCGTGTTTTAATGTATTAATCATATGTTAAAATTTAAAATTGATTGTAAAACAGTGAGAAATTGACATCGATTAGCTTATTTGTCACTATTATTAGAATATAGCTGACTTTATTTTCGCATTGGTTTCTTTATAGTATTATTTAAATTATATAAATAAAGTAATTATATTTATAATTAAATAAAGTGTAAATGTAGAACTGTGGACTGAAAACGTTGGTTGCAAGCATTTTATTAATCTGTTGCTTTTAAGTACTCCTTTCATCTGTAAAATATTTATAATTCAAGAGAATATTCGCGGGAGCCCAACTTTGTAAAACCTCTAATTTCAAAACTAGCATAATGTTAAGAATTGTAGGTTAGTTGCACTACATTTATTTATTTATAAGTACATGTAATCGACAGGCTTAACCTAAAATATTACATGCTCCACTTAATAATTATACTAAACATAAGAAATTACAAATAAAAACTTAGGAATATTCTACATAAAATAATAAAATTAGTTAACTTATTATGAAATATGTCAGCTTCTGCCGTCCGTGTAAGGAATATATTGAGCAGGGCAGGTGCTACGCAGTGCGGGGCTGCGGCCGTACGGCACGTGCGCACCGCGGGCACCGACAGCAGTCGGCCGGGCCTCCTGCCGCCGTGCCCATCAAGCATATGCCATCGCGGAATCTCAAGATTACAACAACTCAGTGCCGACGGGTTGTCAACTTTACCATTGAGCAAGAGAAAGAAATGAACCATAAGGTGCAGCTTTCGTCTAAGCTCAAGCGAATCTAGACCTACCATCCCGTATTGTCAATATCATCAAGAATATTAAACTTCAAGATATAACACAATAAAAAACGATAAGATGAATCGTTATTTCCGATAAAACTCCCGAGAGTATTGTAGCATTCCGACTTGCTATAAGTATTTGTTTTGATTTCTGCTTCTAGAGTATCTTATTTTTACTGGATCCACTTAGCAGTTCTACGTACTTATTTAAGACGTCTCTTTTTTTATAAATTTACTGATCATCAATAACCTATATTTCCCTTTCGCGATGTGATTTATGAAGAAAAACACACTTGATTCTAAAGTATAATCTGAATACTCCATTCGCTTAAATAATCAGTATTTTTGTATCCTATAAAGTTAGGTTTTTAAAGACTACTGATTCCTACAAAATATTAAAAAAATAAAAAACAAAATCTGTTCACCCAGTCGAAAGTTCCGAGGTAACAAACATAAAAAATACAGTCGAATTGATAAACTTTGATTGAAGTCGGTTAAAAATATGAAATCGACTCTGAGTTGATTACTAATATAATATTCAGAGTTCTTTACTCAACTATCTAATCTAAAATAATCTTTACTAAACTACACTACTACTCTAAAAACAATAGTATGGTATCGAACTTTGACACAATCGTCTATGCAAATTAGCAGCGTTCCATCGTTTCTTTAAATTAAAAATCCAATTGGAATCGTTATTTCCGTAAAAACTTCCGAGAGCTTTGTAGCATTTTCACAGTGAAACAAAGAGCACTAATTGGGTCCTAAATCTAGAGTATTTCTCTTAAATACCTGTTTTCATTTCTGCCTCTTGTCTCTTAAACAGCAATCAAATTGATCGCAAGAAGAAATCTATATTGTTTTCTACTTGCTATTTTGTAAAATGCCTATTGAGTCAAACAATTACTTTGTTTTGTAATTGAAATTTCTACGACTCTCTTATCCGTTTTCACTAAAGATGAACAAGGGAACGCCTTACTAAGTAACTCCTAATTTAGTCAATACTTCTTTATGCTAAGTACGTTCCGTTTAACCAATCTATGTATAATAGATTGGTCCTATTTTATGAGTAGCCTAGTTTTTTGACAGTTGTCCATGGTTTTGTTCGTCAATCTTTTATCAATTTGTGTGACTGTCACATATTATGTCACTTTAGGGGCATCTAAGTACAACGTCATCCGAAATCGGTGTCGTTACTTTAGGACGTCGTCAATCGTGACTTAAAGGTTAGTGAAACATGTTTTTCCTCTAGGCAGCTCCTAAATATTTAGGCATCTGATTTAGGCATATCCTATGGTTAGTGAAAATGGGTGTATGTTTCCGTAATTTAATTGGTTACTATGGTACTAATGCCCGTTCTCACTAACGACGAACAAGAGAACGCCTTACTAAGTAACTCCTAATTTAGGACAATGCTTAGCATAAAGTTCAGCTTCACCAATCGATGTATAATAGGTTGGTCCTATCTTATGAGTAGCCTAGTTTCTAGACTTTTGCCCATGGTTTTGTTCGTCAATCTATTATCAATTTGAGCAAGTGTCACATGTGTCAGTTTAGGGGCACCTAAGCACTACGCCATCCCAAATCGGGGTGGTAACTTTAGGTTATGCCTAACGTCGTTAGTCGTGACTTAAGGGTTAGTGAAACATGTTTTTCCTTTAGGAAACTCCTAAATATTTAGGCATCTGATTTAGGCGTATCCTGCAGTTAGTGAAAATGGGTGTAAATGACGTAATTCTTAATATGTTTGCGCTTAAGTCACCCTTAATATACGGTTTAATCATCCGTTCAACATTATTTAAAATTATTATAAAAGGTAAAATTATTACCTACTTTATACGAACTATTTTATTAATATACTTATTTTGTTAATAAATTTCACAAGATTAATAGTATATAAGTACTAAGTACAAAATACTGTCATTGTATAATAAATATTGGAAGACACTTGAGTACGTATACAACACGAAATAACGTTGTTGTATACTTACAGACAGTAAGTATACAACAACGTTATTTGTAGAAATAGATAAAACTAACATTAGTTATTAAAGTTTATTTGATCAGAGAGCTCTTCTGATAATTTATTGAGAAATTTATTAGCACACTACGTACCTTTGTAATAGAATTCCCGATAATAATGTACGTGTCAATTGCCATTTATCGTGAATGATAAATTTGCTTCACTAAACCTGCGTGCCCTTGGAGCATTAGAGAAAACCCGCATTGTAGGCCTCCCCAAAAATGGGGAGAGACCCGTTCTCAGCAGTAGGACGCAAAAAGTCTCGCAGAAAAACCTGCATGCACAATAAACTGATTTATATGTTACCACATAAATTGCTAATTCAATTTGAAATAATAATTATTGTAATCAAAAACGCTATTCCGGAGTGATATAGATATTATCAAACTCCTATACTAACCGTAATATTATTAATAGTAGATACCTACATAAAGTTCAGTATTCTTTAGGGTCTCTAATATATCTATCTAATACCTTTAAACAAGCAATTCTTGTATATACCTAAATATATTATCTGAATCTCGGAAACGGCTCCAAAGATTTTGATGATAATCAACTGAAATATAAACTGAAAAATACGACTCTTCCTGACTTCTATTGGAAGTAGAGTATTAATATATAATATTAATATATATGTAATATATGTAATGTATATATATAAATATTTTTTTTATTCTTAAGTAATTTTGTATATATTTCAATTGGAAGATATTAAGATTAATTAATTACTACGTATATATTTATATTAAAAAGACAATATACAATAAGAATAAAAAACCGTATAAAAATATTGTAATTACAAAAATAAAACAAAAATAAAATTATAAATAAAAAACGTCCTCTAAAATGTCCGTGTTCGGCATGGCGCCTAAGACGCTGGCGGCATTTCCCCGTTGACTATTCAACGGCTGAGGCTGAGCCTTTGGACGAAATACTCACCAGCTCTCAGGTCGCCACATGCAAGAACAAGCCTGGACGACATTTCTGACATGAATTTTTTCATGTCAAAGTCCAAGGGCCCAAGGTATCCACAGCAAGCGCCGCAATTACTTATTTGCGGCGCTTGCTGTGGATACCTTGGGCCGCCGCAATTACTTATTTGCGGCGCTTGCTGTGGATACCTTGGGCCCTTGGACTTTGACATGAAAAAATTCATGTCAGAAATGTCGTCCAGGCTTGTCTGATAAATTACAATACTTACGGCGCTTGAGGACCTGGGCCTGGTCGGCGGCAGACCCGGCCCTCTCCGCAGTGTTATATATTATACACAGGTAACATCCCATACCAAGGGACGCCCTAGATGCCACGGTACTAAAGTGCGATGGCAAGAGACCTGATGGTATGATCATACCATCAGGTCTCTTGCCATCGCATCGTATAAATAATTAATATTATATAGGAAGGAGAGTATTAATAATATTGTGGCGTAGAACGCCGTCAAACGCCATCCGTCAATCCGGCGTTCAAAGAGATGACAATGTCGATTAGAAAGAGCTCTATAATTAAAGCTTCCTTGGCCGAATGGTTACGTGGACTGACTGCGGAAATAGAGACCCGGGTTCAATCCTCAATCAAAACCATATTGCGTTATTTTTTTTATTTTTGTGAAAATTTTCATTACTAAAATTGTGTGAGTCAGTATTTTTTATATTTAAATACGGCACCAGAACAATAAAATCACCTGTTCACTGTTCCTGTAAACCTGTTCACTCGTGTTAAAGTCGTTAAAATATCCTATACCTACATTGTAAATAAAGTAAAGAAACTAACACACTATACTCACATTATTTTTTTGTTTTTGGCTACTCGTGTAAAAAATCAACAATGGTTTATAAGATAAATTATTGTAGTTTATATCCCAGCAAGCCTACTTAGAATAATAGTCTGTAATAGCTCAAACTTCCTCTAATTTACACACCGCTAAACAGCTAAAGGGTAAAGGGTGCAAAAGGTCACGTTCTGATAATTCAAATGCGAATGTTCTATTTCTCTAAATAATTTCCTGAGTTGAGGTTACGGCGTGGCTAAGCTAAGAAAAAAATCAATGTTTTTCAGCAGAAATTATATTTCAATTTACACGTACTTATTTCAACCCTTTCTAATGTTCTATTTTTTTATAGTTCACCAAACTGGCCAAGTGTGTATTGATTGTAGCACATGACATTCATCTGAAAATTTTGTATAACCCTCAAGTAAGACAGACTTCGCAATGAACGCAATGTTTTTCTACTCCGTAGAAAATGTGATAATTACGAACAAAACAAAATTAAATATAGTTTGGTATTTTAAATTTATACATATATATATGTAATTATAATTATATTATATTCTTTTTTCTTTTCATTATATAGCAAATGATGAAATAATATTTGATTCGAATATTTTACAGCATTTCAATTTTTCTTTACTACCAAAACTTAATAAAGCTCAAGAAATAAGATTAAAGCTGACTCGAACTTTAGTTTTATACCTACTCTAGCTTTATAACAGCTCAGATAGAGACAAATAAGATACTCTTATTACTTAATGGTCGTACATCGTAATACATAATTTTAAATTCGTAATTCAATAATATTTATTTATTTTAATTTAAAAGTATATCTCAAACTTAAAACTGAAACTATTATCAGCTCTTTTACTCTACAAAAAAAACAACGGGTTGCACTCCGGTAGTGCCAGCAGAAGTGAAAACTTGGACATTAACGTTGTGCATTTTTGATATTTTGGAATGGTTAGGGAATAATTTCGCAGGAATTGCTTTTATTATCAGTATTATTTTTCATCTAGTATTTTCAGTAGGTTTTCATCTAGTATTTTTATAAAGTACTCACTCAACTCACAACTCAAGTCACTTTTGTCATTAATAGATGCACTTTGTTCAATGTCCATATTTTAAATACTTGATATAAACGAATTTTACTATAATTTGTATAGACAGTCGAGCCGTCATCAGCTGTCACCCCTCCGTCTTACGAATATTCGATCAGGCCACGTGTCCTGACGCAAGTTTATCATTTTTTACCCATCCCAAGTACACAACGCCGCTAAAGAAGTTTTCACTTCAAAACTATTTAATCAATATTTAATTTTTTCAATTACTTGTCACTACTAAAAAGTAAGTATAAAGTGCAAATATAATTTCAAGTTTATGTTGAGTTAAGTAAGATATTATAGTCTACTTTTATTATGTATGTTATCATGACTGACAACTTGAAGATGTCACTTCAAAACTATTAATCAATATTTAATTTTTTCAATTATGTACTTGTCACCACTAAAAAGTAAGTATAAAGTGCAAATATCATTTCAAGTTTATGTTGAGGTAAGTAAGATATAGTCTACTTTTATTATGTATGTTATCATGACTGACAACTTGAAGATGTCGTATTACAACTCAATTGAGAAACCTATTTTCTGAAAAAAAGCTGTAACAAAAATCTTTCTGTAGAACCGCCAAGGTTATTTTGATATTACGTAATGATTTACTGAACTGAAAACCAAACTCCTCAGCAGGTATTCATTGACGAAATGAAAGATTTCATCTAATCTAACCCTTTCACGTACTCAAAAGACGGTGTATACATATGTGGAAAACTAAATTGAATAAATAAGGTTTTAGATAAATAAAACGAGAAACTTGGTTTCAAAATTTATTTCAACTTTAAAAGAATGACACTATTTTATCACTTTCCTTAGAACAATTTCATTGCTTACTGTTAACTTCAGTTCAAATATAAATATTTACAATTATTTTTAGTTACGGTAAAGTAAAGACGTCAACCAGTCTGGTCGGGGTTGGTGGGGTTTATATTCAGGCGGACTCATAGCCAGAGGTGACGGAGCATCAGCCAAAGCCACAGAAGATGACGTCTCTGTCACCGCTACGCTAGTTTTCCCCTTCATTATCGATCTTAACTCCTCATTCTCCACGGCCCTCGTCCGTTGCAGACTTTCTCTCGTTTCCTTCATTTTTGAGAGCTGTTCTCTTAAACATCTATATTCTTCTAAAAATTTCTCTAACTGCGATGCTCGGAAGTCATAATCTTCGAATGGCTGACCGGTCCGCGAGTAGTCTCGTAGCCCCGAGAGATCCAGCAACGGAGTAGCGGACGGAACAGAGTTTTGCTCCCTTGATGGTGACGCTGGAAGGCTTGGGTTGCGACGTATTCGGTTACCGCCTACGGATAGATCTAAAAAACTATTTGATCGGCGACCGCTCGGTTTTTGTCGAGACTTTTCATAATTTCTATCAAAATACGTAATTGAATCACCACCGGAACTGTTCCTTCGACTACTTAATAGAGGACTACGACTATCTCCGTCTTTTCTTCGCGGAATCGTATAAAAGTAATACGGGTCGTGCTTCAAATCGTTGCGTAGATACGAACTTGTTCCTAAAGCACTCATTTCTATGAGATCTGGATAATTCTTTTCGCTGTCGCTGCCAGAGAGGTCGTTATCAAGCCGCTCACGTGTTCTCGGTCGTGGACAAGTTCTAGTGTTGTTATTATAGCGATTATTATCTGATAAAATCTCTACGTGACCGCTTAATAGACCTGCCGACTTGGAGCTTTGTATTGGTTCTGATGCGTCATTTCTGTAACAAAACAAAAGATAACATTATTAACGGTAATATTTACCCGACCCGTTCTATTGAAATCAAAGCTCCTGTATAAAATGTATTCCAATTTTTCATACTTTGATGTTGTTATGTAGGTTAATTAAGAAACATGGTGTTTATTCATGATAACTCGTAACATGTGTAGGGTATGACGAGGCATAGTCTCTTGATAAGGCGTGCAAATGAGCGTTATGTCACGGAAAGCCATATGAATATACGTCGAGGCTCATGCGTAACAGGGAAAAAATTACAGAGTAATAAAATGCCCATTAGCCTTTACTAGAGAGGGCATGCTCTTTATTTTTTATAGAAATCAAGCACGTTACTGAAGTATTTTGTACATTGTCAGATTTGTGAGTTTCCGCGCGTGTGAATGAAGTTATAATCCTTAACAGGTGAATTTGGAGTTTTTGGCGGGAAGTCTGAAGGGACAAGTTGTGCTCTTGTTTTATTTTCATTTTCTTGATGTATTTTTGAGTTATATCGGATAAAGTTGATGGCATTTTGTTCGATACAGGTTAATGACAGTGCACGAGTGTCGTGAAATAAAATAAAAGTGCGAAAACATATTTTTTCGGCTTGCCTCCAAAACTCCATCGGACACGTTCTGGTAAAGTAGTCATCACTTGAATATCTGACTGACTAGACTGACTGATACCTGACGACTTACTGATTTCTTCTATGACTACTAAGTGATGCAAAAATTATACTTGACGCTGGCAATATGCACAGAGTTTGCGATGCCATTATTAAAAAAACAGGTGAATTTATCGACTTTGGTATAGATAATTCTATTTTATGAAGTCCGTTTGGCTCTAGTGATGTTTACTGACAAGCGCGCTTGTGAGCATAAGCTTTTGAAGAGTTTAGCAAAATAATCTGAACATCTCTGTCATTAAGAAAAACACGTTTAATTGTCATACTGACGTTACTCGACACTGCCCACTCTCGAGGTTACGCACACTAAAACACCGTGCATGTGCACTCCTCACAACATTAATTGCCGAACGGACTGTGTGACATAGAACATGTAGGTATACTCAGCGCTACATTTGTCATCATGTTGTCATCTCTAGTAGGAACATTAACAGTACCTGCTCTGTGGTAAAAATACTTGACGCATTACCGAGCGAGACTGTTACGACGCGCTTGTGATGTCCTTTAGCTTTGACAGGAAATTTATTTAGTAGAAAATATTCCAGCACGTCACGGCATGATATTCTGTTTTTTAATTTATTCATCCCTCTTTATCTCGCAGCCCCTACACGACCATGAATGTTCATGTTGTACTGTATTTATAAATAAGAGTAAACATGTGGGCTTTACCTAATGACAAATGAAGGTTTTGTACGGTATGACGAACAAATTATACATGATAGTAAATGATGGAAGTTTTTCCCTGATCAAGGTTAGTGATGTGTTAATATAGCTTTTAAGCTCCTAGACGCAAGTTACTACAATTCTAATGACAATATAGCGTGATATTTGACATTATTGAAAAGATTAGTTCGATTTCTTCGACTTCTTTCAATGGATAAATATAAAAAACACTTAAAATATGTATTGAGATATAGATATCATTTTCTTATCTTATTTTACGTTATCTGAAATGTTAAGAGAGATGTAATAGGAATAAAATTAATTTTAATCAAGAATGATATCCGATTTTGTACACGATACTAAATTAAATTTACTATATTTCTTTGCTTATTTGATTCGTTAAGAATACGTTCTAACTGACTCAATATTTTTCTAAAGATTATTTTACTTTTCGAAAGTAATGTGCTGCTCTGCTGCGCTGATAATAATTATGCTTACCTTATATTATAGTTGCTCATTCGTGGTATATGAAGATCTTGAATTGGTTCGCCGTTTCTAGCACAGACGGGTTCAAATTCCGTCCGCCGCCAACCAGTCTCCATTTGCTGCGGCGACAATCTCTCTCGTACCTCTGCTTGGCCGTAGCTTTCGTATTCATCTTCTGGATCATGCGAAGGTACATTTCTATAATCTCCACGCTTACGGCCGTTATCCGTCGGAACCACCCGAGAAACTTCTGCTGTCGTTTTGAAGTTTGCTTCTATTTTTTCATAATTATTATCGTGATGATTTGACGTCACCATTTGTTCGTTCCACCTATCTAACTGTCTTTTCTTACGAGTTTCATATGCACACAGTCCTATTAAACACGAACTTAACACTATCACTGCGGACACGGCCATACCGGCCATGAGCGCTCGTCCACCAAATCCTCTACTTTGGGGTTTCTTTTCGATGGTCAAACTTAACACTACCTCAGCTTTTCCAGCACGATTTTCTGCATTGCATGTGTACAGTCCAGAATCTTGCAGATCTGCAGATTTTATTGTTAAATTACTTGTTTGTCCCTCACTTCTTAAAATAAAAGCTCTACCGGAATTGACGTTTGTTGTAGTGGTATTGGCCAGAAGTCTCCCTGCTCTCACCCATCGAACTCGAGGTGCCGGAACACCAACGACTCGACATCCTAAAGTCACTTCTTCTCCTTCCATGCCTTTAAAAGCGTTCATTGTACCGCTCACTTCAGGTAGACAAGCGAAATCTTCCAGATCAAGACGATCCCACGATTGCGACATTAGCCTTGGAGGTAAAGCACACTCAGGTACGACAGTTGCAGGCACGTTTCTTCGTATCATCCAATCTCGCATTGGCCTCAAAGCACATGTACACTCCCAGGGATTATTTGCCAGTTCTAATCCTTTTAACGACCGCAAGGGTGCCAAAACTGCCACATGAAGAATTTGAAGCTTATTTTTACTCAGTTCGAGGTATTCCAACGACCCTTCTAATCCAATGAAACCACGGGGTTCTATTTCTGATATTTTACAAGCGCTAAGAGTCAGTCTCACTAAATGAGGTAAGGATGAAAATGCTTCGTCTTTAATTTTCGATATAGGATTACCACTTAATTTCAGTTCTCGAAGCTCAGGAATGGAATCAAAGGCGTGACTAGGCACGGATTCTATTCTGTTGCGAGATAGATCAAGTTCGACAAGATTAACAAGTGCTCGAAAGGCGTACTGACGTATGCCCCTCAAGTTGCAGGCTGGTAAGTAAAGACGTTGTAAATTCAAAAGTCCAGCAGCAGCGAAGGCGTCATCACGTAGGGTGGAAAGTCGATTTTCGGTGAGGTCGAGCAGTTGCGTGGTCGGGTCAAGGCGGGGCGGGACGGCATTAAGACCAGCTCGGGCGCACAGAGCGGATTCTTTTCCGCTCCGCCACTTGCACTCACAATGGCGAGGACACTCGGCGGAGATGGCCGCGGCCAAAGCGAGCATCAGCAGCACCCACATGCCACGGAACTGGTCACCCCGCACCGCGCCTTTCGTCTTCACCGCAGAACGTCATCCCCCACCACGCTTTCCTGCAAAAAAAACGTAAATTACCATCACGATTTTATGGCCCTCGAACGATCTTCCGCGATAATCGTACTATAATCTAGAGATTTCCACGTGAATGAAAAATGTTAAACGCTTCTTCTAAAGCATACTAATTTTCAGCCATTCCGTATACAAAGGGACTAAAACTGCCTTCATTTATAGGGTGAATTTCCTTTTGTCATGACAAAGTTAAGTATCTCAATTATTTACTACCTGAAACCCGCGTAGCGTGTGGCAGCAGCAAAGATAAGTTATTATAATTACGTTGTTATATTTCAACATCCCTTGACCTATTTTTATACACTTTAAGGTAATTTGTTCACTATTACTTTTATGCTATTATCCTTGCATGTCTGCACACATGTGCTCATGTAATTTACAAGCTTTTTAAAATATATGTACCTTACATTTAGTTTTTGGAATCCACTGATGATAATAGGTTTAACTTTAAGTTACTTTAAATGTTTGTTGATTCCGTTCATTGTTGACTGGACAAAGCGATAATATTAAGGCAAGGGTTACGTTACGTTAAATGTTTAATAAGCATTTAGTTAATAAGTGGGATGGCGCGAGGTCCCAAATTGAATCTTGGTTTCCGATAATAGGAGTCTGTTCTGCACAATCTCCTGCCAGTCGTCTGCCCCGCGTTCGCGAAGATCTCTCTCCATCTGAGCCCTTAATGTAAGTTTGTAAAAGCGCAAACGTTACTACTGCGTCCGATTTAAAATTGGACAGAAAGATCTTAACTTGAAAGGAATAAGGTCGATAATTAAATTCTTAACGCAAACGCGTTAGTAACGTTTTCGCGTGTTAACTTACACTAAGGCCTCTGGTCCTTCCAGCGGTACTTGGGGCGGCCGACCGAACGGCGCCCCCAGTCGGCAGCCCTAAATACGCTCGCTTCGCACGGTCGATTTTTTATTTCCGCGCGGTTTTCTTCCTAAGATCTTCAAATCTACTTCCTTTACTGTGTCCCTCATGGTCTTTCATTCGTCTTCCATATCGTCTGATACTGTCAGGCCTTTGAATTGAATAAGCATTTAGTTTCAACATTTTGTTATCAAAATCTGTGCAAAGACAGTAAAATGAATCATATTTAAGATTTATGTGTGAATGCAGAAACGTTTAATGTTTCACCAATTTACTTAAAACTTGGTCCTTGAAAGATTAATTTCAATGTTTTTGCAAAATCAACACATAAAATTAAGTCACGGGTTTCTCCTCATAATTGGAGAGGCCTGGAACATGGTAGACGTTGCTTTTATGCGGATTGGTGAAGTTTACTATTGCTTGAGCCTTGAATAATTATTTGCTTTCCTCAAAACGCGTGTCACAACTATGGTCTATGAGAAATTAAATGTGTGTGTGTCTGATACGTTTTCACGCCTAAACTACTTAGCCAATTTTAATGAAATTTAGTACACAGATAGGGTGGACCTTGGGAAAGAACATAGGATATTTTTAAAGTATTTGTAATTTTAACTCCAGAAAATTGTACTGTTACCGTGGAATAGATTAGAATAATCATAAAAACTTAAATTACCCTGGCGAAAACGGGCCGGATCACTAATTTCTTATATTTATATACAGAAAAATGCGTGGGCAGGTATTTAATGACTCGCGGCGTGGCATCACGTGAAGTTTATTTTGCCAAAAGAGTATTAGATTTACGCGTGTCCCTGTAGCTTCGGGATTAAGAATAGAGCTACGGTATCCCCTGCCTGATCGTAAGAGGCGACTAAAAGGGGGCTTCCGGGGATGCGGACGGTAAGAGTGGGAGCTTGACCCGTCCAGCTAGCAGCCCCGGGAGGGACGGCGGTGTATGCGTGGCCGCATGCCGCCGTGAACACCTGAAGGTGCAGGAGAGCACATCTGCTCTCCCGAAGATGGGCCCGTTTTGGGGCGCCGCGCGTGGAGGACACCGGTGCGTTCCTATGGAGATCCCGGAGTCCTCACAAACGCAGAGGCAGGCCACCGAGGGGGTTTTAGTGCGGTCAAATCCCACATAACCCGGTATCCTCTCCCAAGGTGTCGGGTACCTTTTGAAGGTTCCCCCCCCGATACCAAAAAAAAAAAAGATTTACGCGTACAATTTTTATAACTACTATGTGGGATATTGCGTTTTTGGTAACATGTAACATGTGTCTGTAGTGTTACGATTACGGCGTACGATTTTTGTTGTTACATTTTACGATTATTGCGCGTATTGTCCTTCTAGTCCTATTATTTTTTATTTATGTTAGATATGTAGAACATGTGGAACAAACGATTGTAACGAAAAGGCAATTCCGGTTACGTGAATAACACTTGTAATAAAATTCCTTTAAAGTAATATTTATTTTTGTTTTTAAAACGTTAAATTTTGTTTAATTAAGTTATTACAAAAACAAAAGAGGAACCTAGTCCTTAGTAACTGGTTACATAAATAATATATAATCAAAATAAAATTCCGTTACATAACGTAGTTACGAAAACCTTGTACATTCATTAGGTAATATATACAGATAATAATATTATGCCTATTTTTAATACTAAAATAACTTCAAAGTATTGTAAAATAGTATAGCCAATAGGATGTTGATTATTTATAGATTTTTCCGCATTTATCACCTTTTTGTTTCTGATATAGGTACCACTTATCCACGGAACATTTTTGTAAAGCTCTCTCGTAACTAAAACTACTAAATACTCATAATAAAAGCTTACACTACCTGTGTTCGCAATTCCACTAGTAATCCACTTAAATCCATTGGAGGTCTGTATTAATATTAGTTAATCTGAATTTATTGTACCAAGCGATTGTTACTGGAATCATGTAAATCGGCTATGACTTATAATCCGTTTGTTTCAAACGACTTCTGGAATATCCACCCTTTGGTTGTTAATGACGGCAATAGCTTTTAAGCACTTTTGGATTGGATTCCATTCGAGATTTCGTTGTAAAATATGCTTTTCAGATTTCATAGCAAAATAGGGAAGGTAACAATAATTTTAAGAATTTTGTTGATTTATAGCTCTACAGTACGTGCGGTGGGTACTATTGTATGAGTGTATGGTATTTACAGAATGGTTATTTAAACTTAAGAACTGAACACTGGGTCACAATAGTATATTTTACACAGGATCACCTAAAATATTCCTGTTAAAGGCATGTCGATTATTAAAAGCACTGTAAGACAAAGCTTAAATAAAATAAAATTCTATAATATAAAACTTCAATGCGACAATAAGAGTTAGCTTCAGTAATAAACAGAAAAGTGTATAAAAAGTAAACAAACGCCTCCTACCATTACCTCCATTCAATGCTTTTGCAACGGTACAAAAACATGATAAATAAGTATGAAAGAGCTAATTTTAGCACAAAGATCGTATAATTTCCGCATCGTCACACCGGTCGTTGATAAAGTGTGTATCATTAGCTGGTCTCTTAGGCTGTTATCTCACTGGCGTTTTGCGAGCGTTGGCGTTTCTCCAAAATCCTGTGCGCAAACGCAATGTTGAAGTGATTCTATAACGACAAGCGTTCACGCAGCGATCAACGTTAACGTCAAGTCAACGCTGCACAGACATTGCGAAGTCGTCAATGCTCGGAAAACGCCATAGACTATTATTATATACGGCGGAGAACCAGCTCTGCGTAATTTTTATCACAGCTAAAGCGATCCTAGGGGCTTGCCCCAGAAGTTCTGACTATGCATACCTACCTACAGATTGATAGCTTATAGTTAGGAAATCTATTTTTTTATGTATTAAGCACTTTACCCTAATCAAAGTTATGTAAAAAAAGTACAAATCACACGCGAAAATAATAAATCACAAAACGAAAATATCACATCACAGAGATGTCGAACACCATTTTATAATTAAAACATCATTAGGACAGATAATTGACACTCGATCGGCATTTCATAAAAATACTTCTGGGGCAATCCGATGCATGGTGTACTTTCGAAAGTCCTTATATATGGAAGTATCCTCCTCCGGTAAATCGTCAATGTGACAGCGGCCTTAGTACGCAGCCGCCGGAAACCCCGTGAAATGGATGATCTATGGGGCTAATTTTCGCAACTCACCTCAAGTTCTCACTATAGTCGACCCGCTGATACTCCTTGAAATCTGTAACCAAATAGAACTAATTATGGTCTTGCTACATATGTAGGTAACTAAATGTAATGCGGGTATCAATAACCGGTTTAGTTGTATAATTCTAATTATACGTACAGTAATGAAGGTACCTATATAATTAAATAAATGCCTGGGTGATTATAATATTTCACTCATTAAAGTTTTTTGTATCCCCATCGAATCTGGTGGTCTCTTTTCAGTTATACTTATGATACTTTAGGTAAATGTAGGTATGTATATAACTAGCTGACCCCGCGAACTCCGTATCGCGTTTAAATATTAAATAATAATAATAATGGATAGCATATAAACCTTCTCCGTGAAAAAATACATGTACATACCAATTTTCATAATAATCGGTCGAATAGATATACAAACATTACTTAACACCCCCGCAACCCCCCCTTCCGGGTGGAATTTCGTAAAATCCGTTCTTAGCTGACCTCTACTCGGCGAAAGGAATATTCCTACCAAATTTGAAGTCGGTAGGTCTTATAGTTCCAGAGATATCGTGATGAGTCAATATATGGGTGGAAATCTCTTATATATATTAAGATTCAGAAATAATGCAGTGCATTTAGGATAGATACGAATGTGTATTTACTACCAGCTATGGAATTAAGTGCTAAATTAATATCCTTAACATGTTTTGTATATTACACAGGTATTCAACAACGTTGAAGACATTTTGACTTAAGTCTTGATAGTCCTTGGCTAGGTTAAGACCTTCCCTCCCCATACCCTAACCTAAATTCTAGATGCGCCACTGTATCTGTCAATAAGTTTAAAGTGAACGAAAAAAATAAAATCCTCACGAAAATTCCAATAGCAACATTGGGCGTAGCCTTAAGGGTGGTTTTCTAGTAACAAACAATACCTTAATACCTATAAGATATTTCAGTCTTTTAAACGGTTATACTGCGATAAATTGCGTAGAAAAGCTATTGAATTATTTTATCATTTCAATTTCATTTTCGAGCTGAATATTTAGGGATATCTTCCTTTATTTTATTCTTTCTTACAAACGGAAAATTTACATGATTTATTAGCAGTCAACGCGGATTTTTCGTAGAGATTTACGGCTTAGGTTATGCTGTAGAGCCTCCGAAATAAATTAATTAAATTTTATGTTTCCGCAATGAACAAATCTTATTACCAATACAACTGAACCGGAAAGCAATTAATTCTTGGAAAATGAATCACTTATTAGTCAAGGAAAAAAATATTAATTTGATGTTAATCACATTTATTTTTAGTAAGATAATAATGATTATTACTTAAAAATACTATTCCAACTTTGCAACTACATATAGGTACATATATATATCTGTGTTTGCAGCCATTTGATAAATGATAACTTTAACAAATTATTTTTAACAAAGCATTGACATTCACTATAAAAAAAACTAAATAAACTAACTAATAGTTATTTATAACATTTCAATGTTATAGTAAAATTGACAGATCGTTTTCAACATCTTAAGTATGATCTTATGCTCTTTATTCATTTCGTCTACCCAAACACCATTTTTTAGCCAAAGATAAAGTTTTAGCTAAATACCTACTATTGAATTTTAAACCATATTACGTATTTTATTATACCTGTGATCTAAATTGGAAACTTACAACAAAAAAATCCCTACATGATCTGAATATTGGATCGGCATAAGTCTTATCGACTTGTCTACTGATATCCTGATCAGCGAGGATATAAAAGTAGATATACATTTAAATCCCAGGTTGTTAGTTCCCGGGTAACGGCAAAGCCCCTCTACGTTTCTTGGATTTCCGTACTTGCTTACCTATTTCGCTAACAGTCCCAGATATTTATTTTATAGCCAGGGAATCCTCGGACTTGTATCGTATTCCCCTCTTTGTTTATATCCTTTGTTACTTTTCCAATTTCTCACATTACAACATTTATTTCTTTTATTACTGTGATACTTTATTTTATTTGTATCTGATTGTGGATGATTTGATAAAACATATCAAGTTTTATGTCCTGTATTTCTTGTGCTATAGGGGTATGTCCTGTAAGGGTTTTTCTTTTTTGGAAGATTATGTGCGAATTTTATCCTATTTCAATTTGCGCTTGCGTGCACGCTGAAACTATCTAGTTTTTCGATGCAAACGCCAATTGTACATCGATGATGTACATAGTAGTTTTTCTAGATTCTTCTACTGCCCAAGTTATTCTCAGTGGTACTTTTTGACACTATTCCAGACTGTCATTCGAAGATCCTAGGTTCGGTTCCCAGCGGAGTAAAAATATGTGAACTTGTTCCCTTCATATTCTTGTATTTGAATATACCCATGGTGCCCAAGTCTGGAGAATTGAGCCATGATTATGAAGCATTAATTTTTTAATAACGATTTCTACACATGAGCTGTTTGTTCAGTCACAAATCTGTAACTTATTTACAAAAATTGGAAATAAAATGGAATATTAATAAACTGCATTTTCTAAAGCTAATATACATGTTATTTTAAGATCACATTCATTGAACACAGTTATTTTAAACTATTACTAATTGATTTCGTAAGGTTCGCAAGTCATTTCACGTTTTATAATCACGCTTTTATTAGCTTGACCTGTATGTATGTATGTACGTATGTAACGGCATCTTTTAACTTCATCTTTTTGCACAGGGGTCAAGGGCCGATGACAATGCAATAATATGAGAATAAAAATCCAACTAAAAATATATTTTACTGTAAAAAAAGCATGGAGTTTTTAAAATACTGTTGATACCATGCACCCCACGCTATTTTTTTAAACAAAATACATTTTCTTCTTATTTTTTCCTTTTTTGTTCGTATTTTCACAAAAGCGTGTTTTTTAGTTTTTTAAACTACATTAAGTTTTCAATAAATTTCAAGTTTGCATTCAATTAAACACTCTTTGTTATTATTAAAATTTTATGTCGTTTCTGAGCGAGACGCATTGCCTCCAAACCTGAAGTATTTAAGCTAAAATTCGGCTCCCAGGTGTGCCACGAAGTTTTTTCGAGGTTATCCTTAATTGCGTGGATCTATTTATGCTACGTGCTTCGCATAAAAATTACCTATTTTAAAGAAAGGTGCCTTATATGTTAACGCTTTAAAAAACGTTGTGCTATAAGCATATGTGGAAATAGATTTCAAGTTATTCTCTACGCCTGTATGCCATCACTAATTCAGTGACGGTATGAACGAAGTTCTGTCTTCCTTGCAAAGTATAGTTTTTACTCTTATTACGATACTGTGATATGTATTATTACTATGATTAATTTTGTTTCATAACTTCTTTATAATTAAAGTTTTTTCTTGTTACAAAGCAAAACACAATTTTTATTCTATAATAATTTACTTAAAAAGTTTAATACTTACGTTAAACTATAAATATACATATTTATATGTATACGATTATATATGTTACAAATTGTGTTGTAAAGTAACGGATTTATAATTATAGTTTATTTACATAAGGTATACCACTTAAATTCTGTGATACGTAAAGGTATCTAATTATCCTCAGTTTAATTACAAATTCAGTTTGTAATCACAATAGCGTCGGCAGTGTATAAAACAAAGGTCACAGCGCAAGAAACAAGGAGAAAATGAATAATACAAAACATGCATGCCTAATACAAAATAAAATAGGGATTTCGTTTTAACATTCGCGTGTGGTTGTGGAATAAGCAAGGGTCATTCGGATGTAATTGTAGAGCGCCCTTTTGTGGCACGCAATCGCGTGTTCGTGCGCCTGTTGGAACCCACGCCGCCTTCGCATACACCAACTTTTCAGCGCTTTTCTACAGTATAAGAGAGTAAAAAACACCATTGCCTTACTTATGTTTTAATATTAAAGATATCAACAACAACAACAACAGGGACTTCCTACGCGAGACATTGAGCACTCAAACGTAAGGGACTACGGGAGCGAGGAACAACCTCTATACCCGGGCAGACTCATAAGGATCACTGCCTCATAGTGATTTCACTCCGCCGTTAGGCGGTAGGTATTTTTGCCAAGATTTGGTAGAGAGACAATCAATTTTTTTCATTTTGTCTCATTTAAATAATACCCATCCTCACCGCCTTTTCAAACACCAACTTTTCAGCGTTTTTACAGTATAAGAAATTTAGTAAAAAATGGTATTTTTAACTTTGTTTCAATATTAATGATATTTCGATTGTAATGGCAACTAAACAAATAGTGTATTTTTTATCTCTGTCATTTATTTTTATAAAGTCCTATCGTATTTAATATTTCCCGCCCAAATTAAAAGTGATTCGCTCGCTATATCCCACTCAAAATTGAATTTTCACGCCTTAATTTTGCAACCTACACGGTCGATGGCTGACCGCCAGTGGCAAAATTTTATGAGTGAGTCATGCTTCCAAGACAATGTTAGGCGTCGGGCCCTGTCCGATACCCTATGGACGGTTTAAAACATACGACACTAAGCCACTCTATTTTTAATAGAGTATCAGACGAGTATGCAAACCACATAGTGTTAAGTGATCACTGCAGCCTACGGACGTCTACGCACAACCTCAAGCAAAGCTAAGTCAGGTCGTATGCAGTTGCGCTGCTTCTCCGAAGTCTCTGAAGGTTGTCCGGCCGGCTACTGCACTTTTCCACTGAAATACAAGTGGGACTACAGTTCTACCAACTTTTTTTTTCTTTGTATCGGGGGGAAACCTTCAAATACCTGGCGCCTTGGGAGAGGATACCGGTTTATGTGGGATTTGACCGCACTAAGGTGGCCTGCCTATGCGCTTAGGGAAGACTCCGGGATCTTCAGTGGAACGTACCGGTGTCCTCACGCGCGGCGCCCTGGACCGGACCCATCTTTGGGAGAGCAGAAGTGCTCACCTGCACATTCCGATGCTTACGGCGGTATGCGGCCACGCTCACACCGCCATCCGTCCCGAGGCTGCTGGCTGGACGGATCTCACTCTCACCGTCCGCAACCCCGGAAGCCCCCTTTTAGTCGCCTCTTACGATCAGGCAGGAGTTACCGTAGCTCTATTCTTAATCCCGAAGCTACAGGGCCTAAATTTCTACCACCAAGAAAATTACTTTCTGGTGTTTGTCTCAAACTATGAAAATTATGTCAGACGTACACTGATTGGTTCCAAATTAGGGACATTTATCATGTCACTTACTCAGCATAATTAATAAAGGAATCTTTACTCGCCACCGCTATAAGGATTTAATCGAGATTAAACGCGCTCTGTTTGACATGACTACTTGAAAACAACGTGACTAAGGGCTTTTCAGAACAATGCTTATATAGGATGTCTTAAAATTAACTTAGAGTTTTTAGTTGTCTTCAATAAATTCCGCGATCAATTTAACATAAACAATTTGAATTTAGCTTCACACGATGAGTAGTTCCTCAAATATTTCCAAAAAGCGTAGTATCTATCCTAACCCCACGATACCAGTTACAACAAATATTCTTAGCCGTTGATTTTTCAAAAAACCCTGATACAGTTGTAACATCATTTAAGGGTACTTCATCTCAAATTTTAAATAAATTGTTAGAACTATATGTATTTCAGCAGACCAACGCCAATCCTGTCTTTTGTTTTAATTATTTCAACTCTTTCAAACCTTGTGTTCATTTTGGCTTACCGGCTTAATTATTGCTTAGATCAAATTATTTTGCCCAAACCACCTACCGTTTCAATAACTGCTTAAAACACTATATAAACATGAAAATACTGATACTTTTTGGTTCCTTAAAAATGTGATAAGTGATTCCGCTAGCAATTAAAATCCGTGCCAGATATCAACTAGGTCACAATCGTAACCGGAGGGCAACATACTTCGCATTTACTTGTACACGGTAACATTTCACTTTGCCCGGAACGATGCTTAATGTAGATTTACTAGAGAGGCAACGGAGGGAGAATGTCTGCAAATTAGATGGATAAAAAACCGAATGTATGATGTTTAACTTTTCACTAGGGAAAAATATTACAGGAATTCAAAAAAAATGGGAAATTAACAAAATAGGCAAATCCGCTCAAATGCTAAAATAATCTATCCTGGATTAATAACGTGTGATTACAATGTGCAAGAACGTTGTGCGATAAGTATTGTATTTCACAATTCCAATTGAGTTCCACATCATGGAATTAGGCACGCCATCATAATGGTTATTTATAGCTTAGATCAAATTATTTTGCCAAAACCAACTGCTGTTTCAATTACAGCCATAAGAATAAAACAGCTTAAAAATAAAGACATAAAAACAATCGTATTTTTCGTTCCTTAAAAATGTGATAAGCTCTTCCACTTGCAATTAAAGTCCATGCCAGATATCAACTAGGTCACAATCGTAGCCGGAGGGCAACATAATTTTCACTTTTACATGTACACCGTAACATTTCACTTTACAAGCATTTTTTGGTTTTTTATGAGTGAATATTAATGAAAGCTGATCTGAGCCTGAAATATCGTTGGAACTACTACCAATGGAAGCAAATAATACCCTATATCGTTAACTGATGCGCTCGAGAAAACCCTAAAACCTCCTCCTGGCTTTCTGAGCCTTCCGTCAGCCGACTCGCAGCGCCGGGATTTACAAATTAAATAAATTCTACCTTTTAAATTCGTAAAAACAGTTTCATTAGCATTGACATCGTGATTTTGAGGATTCATTTTAATTTAACAGCTTGGGATTAATTTTTTATCCTCCTTTATTTTATTACAGCGGCCAACCAGCTACATACACATAAATATTCATTTGCATAATCCTGACGCAAAGCTGCAGGGTAAGAATAAATAAACGCTTAAGATAAGAACTTCACAACATAATTACACAGTAATTACTGTTACATTTTAAAAAGGTAGGTTTCTGAATATATGAAATAAAGAATTAACTGGCTAACATTTTGTTAGTCAGCGATCGCGTGTTTTTTCCAACTCTTTTATGGAGAAACGCCGTTGATTTTTTCAAAATGTTACGTTTTTCTCATACATACGCCCTAGTTTGTTTCGTTACGGTAACGGAAGACTTTGCAACCAATTATTGCAATAATATTTTTTTAAATACGTCCGCTGTGGAAATTTTTGTCTGCTCTCTACAGCTCATAATATAAAGTCTTTTGGACTATAAAAATTTTAAATGGCCGAAAAAAGCTTTATTCTTTCCGTAGACCCGTTAACCCATCAGGCTTATGGATAACCTAAGGTAACGCCTACGTTAATATACCATAGTTATTTCACATTACTGGCACTCGATGAAATAATAACCTCTCTATCTACAGCAGGAGGAAATTTACTATACGGAATATACCGTAACCCTTCTTGTAATATTTTTATATATTTCCTGTATTTTTATGTGGGAAAATACTGCTATCGTATAAGTTTTACTACTCATAACCTTAATCATAGATGCAAAAGGTTGTAACTGCGTCGATTTATTTTGTCAGTCGACGTCAGTAACCGCGTTTGTCAACGGACGCCATGACACCCGAGTTTAATTAACATAGGGACTATCGCATTTTACATTTTAAATTGAACTTTAACATGGCACATTTTTATATTTTTCTACTTGTTTTGTAAAGCTTTAAACGAGGAAATAGCAATCGGACGTGACGTGACGTTAAAGAGGTGGGATTTTCAAACTATGAAAATTTAATAAGTTTATCTACCTAGGTACTTCTATTTAATACAATCAATAATTATTTTGCTGTTTAGTAGGGGCTAAAATGGCTTTTTATCTTTATTTGATACTATTTAGGCGAGAAGAGAATAGCTATTTACATTTCTGGAAAATAATTTAATATCTCAAACAAAAACGTTACAAATATTGCTCATTAAGTATTATTTTCACATTACATCTCTTAATTAGGCTTATTTAGTACTGTTTTGCGAGAAATTTCTTGTGGTGCATTGGAGCAGCGTGGTGGAGTAAGCTCCAGGCCTTCCCAATAATGGGGAGAGACCCGTGCCCAGCAGTGGGACGCAAAAAGGGTTGCGGCCATGTGTGGTGTGTCTTTACTAAATTACACCTGTCCATCTTTTTAATTTTATTATTGTATAATATTATCCAGAAATTAAAAATAAAAATTATATGACAATAATGTAATAATTCTTAACTAAAACACACGAAAAATAAAAATGTTTACACAAAATAAATATATAAAAGAAAAACAGTAACAAAATTAGCTACATTCTTCTTTAAAATCCGTAAAACACTTATTTAAATCTCAAAACGCTTAAAACTCTAAATGTTACTCAAACGACACATGAATAGGATAACGATAATATTAACTGATTAATATTTTTATCTGAGGATTGAAAAATCGGCCCTAATTCATTAGTCAAATATTTATGTATTTCAGTGACATCAAGCCGACACTAGATTCAGTTTTTAGCATTGTGCACAAATCTTACAATTTCATCATTGAGAAAAAGTAAGCTTAAGTAGGTAGGTAGGTGCGTAACAGCAGTAATAGTTTGCGTACTTTATAGCTAAAGCTTAGCTGCATTACTTACAGAAAACTGCTATACGTTTAAGTAATTGCACAGACACCTGCGCCGCTCTACAATATTATCCACCTTCCTCTAAATAAGTTCACTTCCAGCTGTGAAACAGCGCTGAACTTCAGTATAACATGAGTGATCCGTTCACTTAGTTACTAGAATGAGTTATATCTTTTTTTTAAATAATGTATATGTCATTCGTTATTATTATTACATATATACACATACTACTGACATACATACATACATACATATTATATATATTTATTACTTTGTACAGTGAGTCTTTGGAGGAACTTAACTTATTGATGTAAGGAAAAACATACAAAAAATATTCATAAAACTTACATGGCATACAAATATTTTGTTAATTACTGTAGTTCCATGTCTGGAACTATCGTTAATGGAATGCGCAAAAGTAAACTAGTTTACCGTTACCCTATTCCATTGCTATTTTCTCTACGCTTGATGATCTGCACGTCGTTTTTTTGTGATATGTTACTTTGTTCTCATTATTGAATAAATTTACCGTGTAAAATTATTAACACTATTTTCCAATCAAGAATCAACTTAATTCGTTTCCATCACCGTCATTCACAAGTATTATGGTAATTGAAAAATTGACCGAGAAATAGACCGCAACTGTAATCATATCGTTACTAAACGAAAACGGGAAAGTAAACTTATTACTTACCCTTACTTACCGTTAGCCTGCTCTATGAGTGCTTTGACTACGGCAGATAATAAGTACAACGTTTCTGCCGTGACATGTTACTTCTTTTCTACTGGTAGGAAAAATTGTTAATGATTTTATTGATGAATAATTACAACCGTATTAAAAAGTAAAACATAGAGAAATTAAACACTACGTAAGTAAAACGCGAAAAAATAAACATATCTATTAAATCTATCTAGATGACATGTTACTGTTTAGTTTTTGCAGGTAAAATAAGAATTCTTTTCAGCTAGCAGCTAGCAACCTAGTAAACACATTAACACTATGTTCCACTAAAGTAACAACGTAAACCGTTTCCATCACTTTCGTTCCCACATCTAATATTATGTACTGGTAGAGAAAAACTGAACAAGAAATAGACCGCAGCCGTAATCATTATCGTTAGTGGAACGCGGGAAGTAAACTTATTTACCGTTCTATGGGTACTTTGTCTGCGCCAAATTACCAGTACGTTATTTGCGCTGTGACGTGTTTGGTATATTCGTTTTTTTCTCGATTACAATCTCGTAAGGAAGGCATATATCAAGAAGTGAACTTAGGAATAAAATTCTCGATAAGAAAACCTAATATTAGGTATGAAGTATATTATTTATGACCTGATCTTATCTTATACCTTTAAACGAGCAATTCTTGTATATACATATATAATATTGGTCCTTTCAAATGACATTGCCGTTCAGTATCAAAAAAGTGAAAGAAGTTTTTTTAATGAAATTATTATTTAATAAAATATGCGCCATTGTTATTGACACTTCCATAATTTTATAGGCAGATCATTGATTCCTTTGGAAATAATATACTTGGAGCGAGAGTCTACATAACTGTATGAAGGCGGTTTTGGCTGCCTCATCAGATTTGTTTTTTTTTTTCCTTGCAAAAAGTTATCCAAATTTTGAAAATAGTGGTAATCGGTTAGGGCAAGATCTGGGGAGTATGGTGGGTGACGCAAAGGTTCCAGTCGCTCCTCTAACTTGGCGATCGTTTGATGTGCAGAGTGTGGTCTAGCGTTATAGTGAAGGAGCAGTGAGCTAGAGCCATTCACCAGTCTCGATTGTATAATGGCGAGAGAATGTGGCAGATTTAAGCCATTGTGATGATCGTTTCCGATTTGCGTACAGGATCCATTTCTTATCACAAGTCATATGGTTCTAAATCCTTACGTTATTGTGACGAATGAGCGAAGAAACGCAGCAGCGACGCGTTTTGTTGGTTTGCTTAGACAATTCGTGCGTTACCAATTTTTCAAGTTTATTGACTTTTCCGATTTGGCGCAAATTGATAAGAATCGTTTAGTCACTTATGCCCAAGGGTACTGCTAATTCAGAAGTGGTTTGAGATGGATTTGCTTCCACTATCGCCTTCAATTATTATTCTTCGTCATTCACTTGAGTATCAGGTCGACCGCGTGACTCATTGTGTAAATCGAAATTTCCAGAACGGAAACGTTGAAACCAAAAACACACTGTTCGTTCATTAATTCTTCGAGTCATTTCTGCAGTACTGGTACCACGGTGGATCTCGTATTCGTAAATACCGCGAATTTTCAATTTGTCCATAGTAGTTGTTATAGCAATGTTGAAGCTCAAACAAATGGTGTGAAAAAAATGAAATACGAATTTTAAAACAATATTTTTCTGGCTTTACTTCGAAATACATTTGAATTTGGAATTCTTAACCAAACGCAAGAAGAAAGTTGCCAATATTGCGTATTGCCAATTTCATAAGTACATACAAAGACCTAATAGAATCTGAATCTCGAAAACGGCTACAACAATTGTTATGAAATTTAGTAAAGGGATTTCGGAGGCGATGAATCGATCTAGCTAGGTTTCATTTTTAGAAAACATCGTTTTATCCGTGTTTTCAGTGATAATCGTCTCCAATATAAACTGAAAAATTTTCACGTCTCATTTGCACTAGTAGAGAAAAACTGAACATGAAAGACACCTTATTGTTCGTGGAACGTAGTAATGTAAACTTATTTACCGCGCTTAAACTCCTGTCATCCTATTTGAGGGATAGGACTCAGAGAGTTGAGGTGAATGGTAAAAGGTCGTCTGGGTCACCTGTAGAGATGGGGGTCCCACAGGGTTCAATTTTAGGACCATTTCTGTTTTTATTATATATAAATGATCTTCCATTCATGGTTGAAAACAGTCATGAGATTGTATTGTTCGCAGATGATACTTCTCTTTTATTTAAAATTAATAGACGAATCAAATCTTGACGACGTGAACAATGCTCTCTCTAAGGTGGTCCAGTGGTTTAATGTAAACAATTTACTACTAAATAATAAAAAAACGAATTGTATAAGATTTTCACCCCCAAATGTAAAAAAGCTTCTTTTCTTGGAATCACAATAGACTCCAAATTACAGTGGGGACCCCAAATCTCTCAGTTAGCGAATAGACTTAGTTCTGCAGTTTTTGCAATAAAGAAAATTCGTTCCCTCACAGACATTGCAACAGCCAGATTAGTTTATTTCAGTTATTTCCATAGTTTAATGTCATATGGCATTTTACTGTGGGGTAATGCGGCTGATATTGATTCAATCTTTATTTTGCAGAAAAGGGCTATTCGCGCAATTTATAACATAGGTGCTAGAGAATCTCGCAGAGAAAAATTTAAAGAGATAGATATTCTAACATTTGCTTCGCAATATATTTACGAAAACATCATATATGTACGTAAAAACAAAGAAAAATTCACTACTATATTGGACTTGCATAGTCCTAATTGTGTTTCAACTAGGAACGGCCACAAGCTGGCATTTCCGAAATGCCGGCTTCATAAAAAAAGTCATTCTTTTATTGGGATGTCCATCAGGATATATAATAAAATCCCAATAAAGATTCAATCCCTACCTTTAAAACCTTTTAAGAAGGCAGTCAAACAAGTCCTGTGCCGTAAGGCTTATTATAACACTAAGGACTATCTTAATGATAAAGGAGCGTGGGAATGAATCTCGCTCACACAAGGCTATTTCTTCATAGATTGTATTAGTTTTAGTAATTACTCGCATCTGTGAGCAGGTGGAAGTGGGTTGATGGTGTCTCACACGATCAGCTGTCACGTGTGACCATTATCCACCCATAGCCATTCTGTTATCTCAAATATATTATTATGTACTGTTTTTTTAAAAGAGTGCTGGGAGTTTTTTTCCGCCGCTTTTTTTCTCTCAGCTCAACATCTAGCCCAAACGGGCACTTAAAGGCGATGACCGGGAAAAAATGACATTCATTAAGCGAATATTTTGTATTCCTAATATGAAATAAATATTTTTCTTTCTTTCTTTCTTTCTTTCTTTCTTTCTTTCTTTCTACCGTAACCCTATTCCATGGGTCATTTCTGTCTTGAAATGTTACTTGCTATTTGTAAAATAATGTAATAGTGGGTCGCCCGCAAAATATTCGCATTTATTCAGTTCAACAAAGATAAATGAAAATTTTAATGTCAAATTTTATACTATATTTTACTTAGAATTGGAGTTTGTCCGTAAAAATTTATTTTATATGTTTGATATATTTAAATATCACAATTTACGACTTAAACATTTTTATTTGATAAACGAGTATTAAGTAATGCAATGAATTGTGAGCACAGTGCTTATTGTAACATCTTGCGTGCGATAACGTTTCTCGTGAATGGTGATTCTCCATTAACAACACGATACGATTTAGGACATACAACAGCTGCTATCGTCCTTTAATCACTGGGAGAAAAATATAATATGTGGGAGCCCTTAGCCTCCGCTTAATCTGGCCTTGTCGCAAAATGTGTTTTCGAGATGTCGTGGTGAGTGATTGAGTCATTCGCTTTTGTATACTAAGAAAATCAGAATCGTTTAACAGAGTCATAGCCGGATCCAGTTTATTAAAATAAAAAATATCCATCTCGTATGTAATGTACTGAAGGAGGAAATATTTCTTTACATTCCTATTAGTTTTTGTATTAATGTCAAAATATTTAAAAGTACGAGTATATTATGACACCCCAGCTTTCATTGGCATTTTGCCAACTTGAAAAGACCGAGACGCCATTCGAAAAAAAAAAGTAATGACAGCCGCCTCTTGTAAACTTAATATCTGTCATATTTTTGAATGAGGAACTATTATATGGGAAAATAAAATTGTTGTTTCTTATTTTAAAAAACCGGCCAAGTGCGAGTCGGTCTCACGCACGAAGGGTTCCGTACCTATAAAAAATCACGTTTATTGTATGGAAGCCCCCTTAAATATTTATTTTATTCTATTTTTAGTATTTGTATAACAAAAGCGGCAACAGAAATACATCGTTGTCTTTGATTATCCATAGAAATCATTGCATTAAGATGAATGAATGAAAGGTGAATTGTGGTTTAAGATTTATGACGTATTAAAAAAAACTACTTACAAAATCTCGTTCAAACCAATTTTTGGTGGAAGTTTGCATCGTAATGTACATCATATATTTTTTTAAGTTTTATTATTCTCTTATTTTAGAAGTTACAGGGGACACACATTTTACCACTTTGGAAGTGTCTCTCGCGCAAACTATTCAGTTTAGAAAAAAATGATACTAGAAACCTCAATATCATTTTTAAAAACCTATCCATAAATACCCCACACGTAGGGGTTTGATGAAAAAAAAAGTTTCAGTTCTAAGTATGGGGTAAGTTTCAACAGTATAGTTCTTATAGTTTCGGAAAAAAGTGGCTGTGACATACGGACGGACAGAGAGACAGACAGACATCACGAATCCATAAGGGTTCCGTTTTTTGCCATTTGGCTGAGGAACCCTAAAAATTGATTTAACATTTTAAAAAATTCTGCACATCTTCGGTTGGAGATGAGACTATAACCGTTCTTTATGTGCAGCCATCGCCGCATTATCACTGGCACAAAAATCGGCTTGCGCTATTAATATATAGGATAATAAACTTAGCATTTAAACCAAAGTTATTGAAAACAGACTGACAGACATGACAGGCGACTTTGTTATTTAATACCTTTAAACGAGCAATTCTTGACCTAAATATTTTTTTTAATCTCGGAAACGGCTCCAACGATTTTGATGAAATTTAGTACCCTGGTTTCGCGGGTGATAAATCGATCCAGCTAGATTTTTTTTTTGAAATTTTAAATTATTAAAAATTATTTTCAGCGATAATCAACTTAAATAATAAATAAACTGAAAAATACGACTCTTCCTGACATCTATTGGATTTATAATATTGTGGCGTAGAACGCCGTCAAACGCCATCCGCCAATCTGACGTTCAAAGAAATGTCAATGTCGATTTGAAAGAGCTCTATAAAAATTTTGTTTATTGAATTACAGCTTCCTTGGCCAAATTGTTGCGTGGGCTGACTGAGGAACTAGAGACCCGGGTTCAAACCTCAATCAAAACTATATTGCATTTTTTATTTTTGTGAAAATAGTTTCTTATTGGGAGCTATTTCAGATGACGCTGTTAAGCAACACTAAGCAAATGAGTGTTTCGTTTGAAATTAAACCAAGAAAATAAATGGTTTTTAACTGAGCAACGCTCGGTCGTCCAGATACTTTAATATATAATGATGATGTAGCAAATTCCTCATGCAAATTTCGAATCTTGACTGAGGTCATCAAAGGAGGATGCTGTAGCTCTGCTTACTTTTTCCATTACGTTATACTCGTATCATATCGAAGAAGCTTTTTAGGTAAAGAACAATAGTACAAATACACAAGAAAATAATTTTGTTAGCAGAACGCGAGGACATAAACATAATAATATTACGCTGCATCGTCTACGCCGTAGCAACTACAGTGCTTTCCTTTCAGTGCTTTGCTTTGTTTTCCGTGCTTCGGAGGGCACGTTAAGCCGTCGGTCCCGGTTGTTGTCGATAGATAACAGTCGTTAAACCTTGTCGGAGGCCTTATGGGCGGTTTGAAAACATCCGACAGCGGGTTGGCCACTAACCCGCATTTTCCACCAACCCGCATTGGAGCAGCGTGGTGGAGTAAGCTCCAGGCCTCCCCAATAATGGGGAGAGACCCGTGCCCAGCAGTGGGACGCAAAAGGGTTGCGGCCATTCCTAAATCTTACTTAATGTGCAGTGATAGCCGAGTGGGAATGACCGCAGTCTCCAACACGGAGATACCGAGTTCAAACCCCGGTGCGCACTTCTGACAAAGAAATTTGTTATGTGCGTAGTTATAGCTGCTCCAAGGTGAGGGAAAATATTGTGATATATTATTACGATCCATATTCTGTTTTCCATCACCGTGCATGCCTGAAATTTACTCTTAATTTCTCGAAGACATGATGTCTACCATTCCGCGCTAGGTTAAAGTGGTGGACTATGATCTACAACTCTCTCGCTTCTGAAAGACCTGTGCCCAGCACTTTGACATAAGAAGGGCTACAAAATATCCTAAATTACTACGAGTTATAATGATCATATCTAATAAATCGAAGCTTTGTATATGAATATAAATACGCAAGAAAATATAGTAAGCAGAACGCGAGGATTTAGTAAACATAATAGTATTACACTTCGTCGTCTACGCCGTAGCAACTACTTCGTAAACAGAAAGTTTATTTTCGTCATAAATCAGGACTTATTACATCGAAAAAGAGATTAATTATGTTATAATGGATATGAAAAAGTACTTAATTAGAGTATTGGACACTATACATTTTAATGAACGAAAACCACACTTGGAAAGCAGGAAAATTGTTTATTTATTTTTATACTTTTTTCAATTGCCTTCTTAATAAATAATAATGTAGTCAATTGACTATACATTTTTATGACGTCACAGATTATATAAGCATAAAAAATATTTGAGGGTATCACATTTTGACAGCTCATTAAAAGTATCGCAACTGATTTGGTAGTCCAATACTGGATTATCATATCGAATAAATCCAAGTTGTTTTTATGTAAAAAATTGAATACCAATACGTAAGAAAAGGCAAGGAAATAATGAACATAATAATATTACGCTGCGTCGCCGTAACAGCTACGCCGTAGAAAGGTTGTTTTCGTCATAAATCACGACTAATTGCAACGAAAAGGATATTGATTCAGCACTAATAATAGTAGTTGGCTGCAGAAATTGGAGTAAGTGCCATAATTTTTAATTATTTTGAGTTATTGATAAATACTCCTACTGCTACGAGTACATCAACATTTTTCGTAATCATGTAAGATTTTAAAATGTCAAAAGCTCTGTGTAAAGTTAGTACATCAAATAAACGTTTATATTTCCCTGTAATACAATTCATTTCTTGCCCAATGCGTTATCATCTTGTTCTTACTACGAATTTACTATTTGATTTATTTCTTAAAAATAATAGCATAATATTGCAATGGGAGGGTAATATTTTCGGCCATATTTTTTTAGGGTTCCGTACCCGAAGGGTGCCAATGGGACCCTATTACTAAGCCTCCGCTGTCCGTCGGTCTGTCTATCATCAGGCTGTATCTCATGAACCGTGATGGCTAAACATTAGAAATTTTCACAGATAATTTCTTTCTGTTATTAAATATTTCATATTATATAAATGGAATACATATATGTGTCTTACAGTGTGCAAAGGAAACATATCTATATTTAAATTTTAAGCTTCTAACCGCTGTATCCGCAATGGAGCAGCATATTGGAGTAACTCCAAGCCTCCCTAATAATAGGGAGAGACCCGGGACCCGTCAGTAGGATGCAGAAAGGGTTGCGTTTTACACAATACAGTTTGCAACGCATAACTCGATCCCCGGGCAATCATCGTGCAAGGCTGGCCCGTCATTACGACCTGCCATGAAAAAGGATTGTAGAAGCATGCATTCGTCGCAACGAATGCATGCTCCTACAGAATGAAGCTGGGCACAACACACGAATATTTAAAGCTCAGAGTCAATACTTTAGAGTATGTTCAGTATATTATACATGTTTTTGGGTATGTTTTATCTATTTCAGAGTAAGTAAAGACATCATAATATAGCTGTGGAGTGTAACTGATAATTGTATTGATTATTTTATGGTAAACAAAAGCCTAAAAAGTTAAAGAACTCATTACTGTTTAAAGTTTTAAGTATTGTCGGATATTGAAATTTAAATTTGTATTTAGTACCTTACACAAATTTAGAAGGAAAGTAAATGCCTTATATATCTAGTATATGAGCCTCTGCAAGTAATTAAATTATTTTTATAAAAATATATCCTTCTCCAAACACATCTTTGAACCACGCAAACATGAAAATAGTACCTATTCAAAACCGAGACTTTTAGCCTTTCAATACAATATCGTATGCAAACGCGTCATTCTATTTCCGAGCAGAGAGCGAACGTATAAGGCACGTCATTACGGCGTCGTGACACCTGGGTCCCATCACATTCCACTTTTTATACGACTTGTACATGCAAAATGCTGTGAAACGAAACGTTATTAAAAAAATAAAATTAAAAAATGAAATAACGATACACAGTCCGGTTTTTTCCATACCTACGCATTATTTTCGATGTTCCATTGAATGATGATCTAATGTTTGACAGTATTTGACGAATAGAATCGAACAAAACTATAAAATTGTGCCCTCCAAACTAACCGCCAAGTCTCCTAAGTTTCCAGAGTCCTGAATTTCATCATGAAGTGCAGTTAACGTTACGGAAATTGAGAATCCAGCTATAGAAAATTCGATATTTATTATTAGAATATGCAATGTTGTACCTGACACATTACAGAATGGAAGTAATTTCCCGCTTACCTACTGAGTTATGCAAGCATGAACATATTCAAAATCGAGGTTTTTACCCTATCTATACAATACGCTATAATATACGCGTCATTCTAATTCCGCGAACGTGTAGGGCGCGTCATTACGGCGTCGTGACACCTGGGCTCCGTCACTTTCTGCATTTTATACTGCTTGTACAAGCAAGACGGATAACGTGAAGATAAAGGTTATTTAAATATAGAAACACGATGCATGAATCAAATTTTATTGGTGGACAGACCCTCTCCATCGTCATCACATCACATCTATCGATTTTTTATCGACATTCCTTCCAGTTATGATCGACTGTGTCTGACGAAGAGAATGAAAAGAAAACTGCTAAGTTAGGTCTTCCACATAAGCCACCAACTATGTTAAATTTCCAGAGTCCTGAATTCAACACGAGACAATTAGTTCTAAAATTCACTACATGCGCTGCGTTGTATCGTGTAGTTGACGAAATGTTACAAAAATTTAGAATTCAGCTATAAACCATTTGATACATAGCATATTCGATGTTGTGCATGACATATTAGAGAATCGACGTAATTCAAATAATAATAAATCGAAGAACACAAACACCAACACATTCAAAATTGAGGCTTTTACCCTTTCTATAAAATATCGTATGTAAAAGCGTCATTCTGTTTGCGCCAACATGTAAGGCGCGTCATTAGGGCATCGCGACATCTGTGCCCCGTTATATTCTGCATTTTATACTGCTTGACATACGTATACAGAAATTCAGAGTACTTCCAGTATTTAATGTTATGCCTGCTACATTACAGAATGAAAGTAATTACCGCTTACCTACAGCAAGTTAAGCAAACATGAACATTCTCAAAATCGGGCCTTTTGCTACTTTTTCTTTTGCCTATAATAATATAACAACGTATGCAAACTCGTCATTCTATGTATTTCCGCGCAGCTAGCTTGTAGTGTAGAGCGTCCGTGCGTCGCTCGTCACATTCTACGTTTTACACCGCTTGACGGTAGGTTACGATAGATCAAATTATTCCAGCAAAAATGTAAGCCGACTATAACCAAGGATCAAATAAAAGATACGATAAATTCTAATTCTGATTTAATTATTAGCCTTGACATTAGTTTATGATAGTATTAAATTGTTTTGTCTCGTTTTTTGCAATATTTTTGCGTTAAAGGAAGATAAAAAATATATTATTTTAAGAGAGGCCTATAACACCTATACATTAATAGTACAATTTAATGAAGAGGTGGTTAGAATCTGTGCCTAATACATTGGAGTATCGAAGTAAGTACCTCCTACCTACTTATCAGTATTTATTTACTTACTAATTTATGAGTATTTCAACCTTGTGTTGAAATATTTGTAACAAAATTCGTAGGGAATAAGCTAATGACGTCAGTCTGTAACTGTGTCAAGAAAAACATGGATATTGACTCTCGTCACGTTACTGTAGGAGTCGAAAATTGAACGGAATTCTTAAGGCAATATAACATTGTTTACGTCAGCATTTCAGTTAAAATAAAACAATCAAACTTAGTTAGGGTTTTATTAAAGTTAACGTTCAATATAATTTATTAACAATATTTGCATTTTAAGAATTGAACTTGCTCAATAATTATACTGTCTCACGTTCAAGGTAATCTATAAGTGATATGGTTTAAGCGGAAAAAGTCACCGATTCACCAATTTTAAGTCAATCTAAAAAAAACAACGTTGAAGGATTCACTATTTAATCTTCTATTACTTTATTTTACAAGAAGCTTCCGTTACAGATACATAATCATCATAAAAGCAGAATGGCAGAGCGGTAAAGACCGCGGTCTCCGACATGGAGATACCGAGGGCAAACCTCCGGCGCGCACCGCTGACACAGAAATTTGTAAGATGCATATTTATCACTGCACCATGGTAAGGTAAACTATTGTAACATTTTATTAATTACGTTGTTTTTCATCGCTGTGCATGCCTGAAAGTTATTAATGATTTCTCGAATGCATGATGTTCTACGGATTGGGTACATGACAATGACGTGGCCTAGCGAGATCTCCTCTCGAGCTGAGCCCAGCTTAGGTACATAGAAAAGGTTGAAAAAAAGTTATCACTATCAACATACCTCATTATTTCTTTATTTTCTGATACTCTTACTTTCAACCGAAGCAAACCTATTAACTTAAGCTGTGTTATACCTATCACATTTATTCCTAGAAAACAAAGTAGACTTTGCTATTATAATAATTGTTAATTAAGGTTTATTTATTTGAAAACTTTTATCACGACAAGCAATTTCATGAATGTCAAAGATATTATATTCGAGTATTAGGTAAGTACTTACTCATATTTTGTTTATAGTTCGCATGGAAATACCGTTGATGAAAATAATGGTATTTAATTTAATACACAACTGTGTTTCTTTTTTATTTGATTGGAATAGCAGACGAGCATACAGGCAACCTGGCAGCAACTTAACAGTGGTCGCTGCAGCCCGTGGACATCCAGGACATCTTTACACAACTTCATGCAAGCCTAAATCTTGCGGTCGTATGCAGTTGCGTTGCTAGTTGCTACTCCAAAGACGCCGCTCACTGTCCTATCCTACGAGTAGTATAAGACTTGTACAGATTGCATATAATTATTGGCCATTTTGTAGTTACGAATGATTAAAATGTCTGCCCTTATTTTAATCATTCATAACTACAAAAAGGCCAATATATGCAATCTGTACTAGTCTGTACGACTCTGTATACACATGTGATTATTATATATGTAAAATACATATTTTTAGAATAAGAGCATTCAGCCTTTTATTCATACTCCGACACACAAGGACTGTAATACGCAGCCGGTGCTACTGTTCTAGGCTTATTTTAATGTGGGTCAGTGCAGAGGCATCATTGCAGCCGTGAGAGCCTACTAATAAACATTGACGCCCGGTCAGTCATCCGGCTTGACAGCAAATAGATGTACACTATATACACACATATCTCTGACTATAGAGTTCTGTAAACTGATTAGTATAGATTCATAATGCAAAGTTTACGTGGAGAAAATCAGTAGCTTATCTCTGAGTTAAGTATAAAATGAGCTCTTTAAAATAAAATAATTCTAATAGACTCAAGGTCAGAAATAAAATTTGTCATCAGTTTTGAATCATTAAAGCGTACCTAACTTTTATTTATTAAGGTAAGTACTAGTTTTTCCTGCAACTTCGTACCAACTCGTTAATAGAGGATGAAATATACAAAAAAAAGTTTACTGAAAAAATCTGGAAACTCCTTAATCACCTAGCGTTATAAAAATTTAATATACTTTACGCCCTTTTGACGTACCTACAAAATTAACACAAAAAAGTTCATTATATTCGGTCGAGCCATTTTAGTGAAGTACGTCCACAAATACCGTGACATACCTACCTACATTTTTTTATATACATATATCATGAGACTTTGTTACTAAATATTGCGCCCTACACTCGCTGAATTGATTGTTACCAGCATATTCCTTCATATTATAGATTGTTAAAATACATCAGTGTGTGTATGACTCCTGTACAAAATAGATACAACATGTGACGAATTATTTAACAGAGCCATTTTTGAGTTATCCCAATGAGCTTAGTTGTAGCTGAACATAACTATACAATCCAATTAACAAAAAAATATAAAGTCAACAACTCTGTGGCTTTCAAAATACAAAATCAATTAAATTCATCTTTAATTTTATATTGAAATAAAAAGTGCTGACGCAAAGCCATTAAAAGTTTTAAATTACAAGTTTATCAAAGTAGAGAGAGAATTTAGGTCAAAGCAATAATATAATCCTCCTGTTCTACTTTAACCGGTTGCAATTAAACCACTAATTGAGTAACAGTTCGCTACGACAGCTGCCTTAACGGAATTGACAATCAGTATTGAATCATTCCTTAATGACTAGTGATGGCTCATCATTACCAATTAACGCCTCAGTCGAAGGCCTTCGAACGTTTGGCTAGATAATAATATGTTGATCTACAATTTTCAGAAAAGCCACTTCAGTTACTTCTAACATCGGAGTTTAACGATTTAGTCGCATTATAGAAGCTAAACGCGGCAACCGAACTGCACTGTACACTAATCGTATTCATTAACACGCTTTCATTAGCTTGACCTGTATGTATGTATGTAACGGAATCTTTTAACATCAAAATTCAACAAAAAAAAATGTAGTTATAAAACTAAAAAACACGCTTTTGTGAAAATACGAACTAAAAAGTAAAAAATAAGAAGAAAATGTATTTTATTGTAAAAAAGCATGGGGTGGTTTTTAAAATACTATTGATACCATGCACCTTATGCTTTTTTTACAGTAAAATACATTTTCTTCTTATTTTTTAATTTTTAGTTCGTATTTTCACAAAAGCGTGTTTTTTTTTGTTTTTTAAACTACATTTTTTATTTAACAAATAAACTAACACCAATAATTAATGATGAAGTTCATCACCAATGAATTATCAGGATCGGAAAATACAGTACTTAACATAGACAAGCATTTAAAACAATATATAAACTTGTACAAATGACGTCATAGACGAAAACTTAAATTTAACTTTAACTTTAAAGTGAAATTTGCAGTCTACATTGAAGGCAGTTGGTATTTTTTACTTTTTCTCCGCGCACTGACCTGAATAAGGATGTTCTACTTTTGAAGAAACAACACCAGATACGAACAAAGATGACTCAATTGGCTTTACCTGGCATATACGGATCAAAGAGTGCACAAAATAAGCAAAGCAAGGCAGCGCTGAAACGTATAAAAAGAAAGAATACTCGTATCCGACAAAGTAGACTGTGATAACACTGGCAAAGTTATCAGAAGTCACATCAAACGGAAAAAACTGACAGAACGATACGACTGTACAGGGAACGGAATTACGTTTCAAAAAAATAGGTTTAATAACGTCGTTTTATATATAGTTATCTAGCTTCATAATAATAATGAAAATACCTATGAAACCAACCTTAAGTTACTGTAATAAAGAAAATATAATAAGAAACAAAACCTTCAAAACTGTTTTATACATTAAGCTTCTTTTTAGGATCCTAAATCAACAACAAGAAAACAGATTTTTTCCAAAGAATTGTACACGATTTTACAACTTATTTTAGGTTACTACAAAATCTTTGCGTGAACCAAAACATACATAAATGTAGAAAAGTGCGCACAGCCCATGCAAAGCGCAGGCTTTTTGTGTACAAAAAATGTGTCAGTTTTTTTCCTACGAGTACAAGCTACCTATTCAGAAACTTGAGCGTTTCTGCAAGTTCTCCGTATTAAGCGAGAAGCCTCGGCTGTAATTAATATACGGGAAATACCATCGGTTGCATTTTTTATTTAATACCGGCTTCAAAAAAGGAGGAGGTACGGTGTTCAGCTGTATGAATTTTTATACCGGTACACTTCGTACAGAATACTTAAATAATTTTGAAAAACAGGTGGATCGTTAAGCGTCACTTTAGTGGAGTTTTAAAATTAGACGCATACCTATATGAAAATTCGGGACCGTGTTTAAGAGGGCTATAAATTAGGAGTTTCCATACTAAAGCAATTTTATCGCAGCCTTCCGTTTAGGGGTCACGGGTGAAGAAAATAAAGAGTTCAAAGCAAATTAATACGAATTTATGTCCTAAATATAAGAGTTATTTAACGAGGACCAGTTAGATTAGTGTCACGGAACGTTTGAACAAATAGGTCGCTGCGACCCTCGTCACATTTGAGCCGGACAGTCCGCCGACAACATTAGCGCCTTGTCACAATTCTGTAGTCGTAGTCAAGTGTTAACCGTATATAATGCTCATTTATAACCCATGTAATGTAATTGCGTTAGAAGAATGACAGCCCTATTCACCATCCTGGAAATACAAGAAGACTGAAGTTTACAACTCTCCACACCGAGTTAATATTGCGACGCCGGGACGTGCTTCTATTCTAACAGCCATTTATCATATTATTATTTATTTAATAAAACATTTTGAGGAATTTTCATGAATCCCTGAATGGAATACATTATTCTGTTCTTGAATATGGCAGCATAAATAAATAATAAATATGCTTAAAATATAGTTTATGAAACAAAAGTAACGGAGATTTTTATGGGTATAAAGAAGTTATAACTTGTAAAGCTATAATTATTTTACTTGGAAAAAACGCTAGAATTTTCAGTCTCAGGTTGAATGGACTTAGTTAGTATGTAGGTTAATTTACAACCCTTGTTCTTAATGCTGTAAAGTAAAAATGCGGTCCAAAATAGAGATAGTAAAACATTATTATACAAATCGCAATGTACCTAAAGTAAAGGAATACAATATTTTAAATTAATAAATATCCCATTATTGAGGAGGCCTGGAGCTCACTCCACCACGCTATTATTCCGATGCGATTCGTGGAGGTGCGGGATTGTTTCAAACGACCATATCTCCGACTAGTTTTATCGACTGCTATCTAACGATAACAACCGGGACCGATGTCTTTACGTGCGCGTCCAAAGCACCGAAACACACGCATGAAATTTTCTACTAAAGCGGTCATCGTTAGGCTATGCGTGCTAAGAAGCGTCATTAAAACCAGTCAGTAACTTATTCGGGCTGATTTAAATTGCAATATTATGGAAAACTTGTTAAGAGTTTCAGTTCCAATTTTGATGATAGAGCCAGAAAGTACACAAAAAATTGCCTGAATGGGTTGTCTACCCACCTTGTTAGGACATCGTGGCTTTAAATAACAGACTATTTAAAATTAAAGCAACAATTTATTTCTAACTTTGTGGATCTTTGTGGACTCTCAGTGGAATGCCACTGAGAGTCGCTCAAATCAATACAATTTGCCTGTTGGCTCTCAGAGCACAAATAGAATTACTTGACTCTTGCTTCCCGCATAAACTTGTTAATGGAGCAATTAATTGCCTTATTTGGTATTCACTGATATTGTAGTATGGAGTGCACCTCAAAAGCGAATTGAGTGAACCATAAAGAGCGTTTAGGGTTCGTTACGTCGTGGTTAAATTTAAATATAACGGACGAAAGACCAAAAACTGAATTGCATCATCTAACACTGATTATGTTATTATTGTCGTCCGAGTACGATCCGTTTAAGTCAAGATAACTTAGAAATTCCAAGTTTCCCAAATAACTACTACCTAGTAGTCACAGAATTGACAGAAAAAAGCTTCCTGTACAACAGCCGTCCGACATTTTAGTACAATGCAATTACAAAAATATCTCTCATACAGTACAAAATTGAAAAACCGGAAAAGAAATCATATTTTTTATTGCAGCCCCATCGACCGGCGTTACTAGTTACTAGTAAAAGACGCATTGTGTAACATGCAACTTGAGCTTCGGTAAGAGCTTATTAACGGTTATGTCATATCAAACGTTACAACGTTAGCTAAATTATACCAAAAACCGACCCAGTATAGTTATAAATATGCTTCACACTTGTCACCTTAACTGATGTCAACTTTCTATTTAACTGATATTTGAGGACAGTAATGTAACGTCTCTATTGCAGATGTCAATGATAATAATTATATAATATATACTTCAGTATTTTTCTTAAATTGTTTATTTAAGTGTTGCAAGTAAGTTCTGGCAAACTACGAAGTGTTAAGTGTTCCTAAGAGCCCATGAAAATTTACATCCAATCTCAAGTAGGTTCTAGTCTTGTCTGAGCTGCACTCTTGGGATTTAACCAATTTTTAGTTGATAAAATTTGCATGATTCAACCAGCACCGCTACATCAGATTCTACCGTGCACCAATTATTTTGTGAGCTGGCCACGATGGCTGGCCACACTTACTTGAGCCAATGAACGAAACTGCATTTAACCACTAAATGTCACTATAATATGTAGTAAGAAAGAAGCTCTTTGTATTGTGTCACTAGAGTACAAAGGCTTGACTGCCAGGGCAACGTGACCTGCTCACTCGTTAAATTAGCTATATAAGAAAATAAAAAATAAAATGGCACTTTTCAAAAGTGTTGTCAACTCCTGAAAGAAATAGCATGGGAGTTTTAGCAGGAAGTCGAAAAGACATATTGTGCTCTTGTTTTATATTCATTTTTGGTGTATTTTTGAGTTACATCGGATAAATTTTATGGCATTTTGTTCGGTATCGGTTAAATACAGTGCACGAGGTTGTGAAATAAAATGCGATTATATATTTTTTCTGCTTTCCTCCAAAATTTCATTGGCCACGTTCTGGTAAAGAAGCCATCGCTTTACTTGAATATCTGACTGACTTGATGACTGATTACGGAAGACTTACTGACTTTACCTTTTATTACACTTCAAGTTTCAACAAACTGACAAAAACGTTATGCAAATATTATACTTGACGCTAACAATATGCATAGAGTCTGCGATGCCATAATTTAAGAAAAAAAGAAATAGCATGTACAATAAAAACGGCTATTGGTATATTCTGCCGTTTATTTCCCCTAAATCACATGTAAAGTGACAACAAGATGACAAAAGGGCTTCTTTGTGTAGAATAGCAAATGATTATGGAAACGCCCTTCCCCATTGTTCTGCAGACAAAGTTATCGCAAGCTTGGTTAAACGTAATTCAAAGGACATACTGTCAAAGCTCTATTGTTTCTACAGATACGGGAATACATATTTAAAAAATACAATTTATTCTTTCATAAACAGCTAAAAATAATTTTAATATCTTGCCAGGACAATGTTTTGAGCGATAAGAGTTAAGATTAGCATTGTGATGACAACAATGAAATAATGAGAATTTAGTTTATTATTTTGACACCGCTGCTGAATAAATACTCGTGTAGCGACCTTCCGCTATTCATCAAGAGATGGCGCCACGGGTATTCCTGCATCACGCTATCGAAGTTTTCTGAATATCCGAGCATATATACAAGCTCCGAATTGAGTTAATTGGAGCGCGGCCGCTCCCCGGGCATGACCACCTCGCCCAGCGGGAGATCTCCCTTTGCCAAACTCGTATGTACCAATATTTTTTTTAAAGTTTACATACATGAACATTTTTCTGGGGTGAAAAGTAACATCTCTGTAACTATAACATCCAAACATATAGAATTTTGCATTTATTATATTAATATGGACAGTAGAAATAGTGGTAGACAATATAACTTCAGAATACAATAAGAATCGCAAAAGCCATATTTTGGTACTAAATTGGGCAACTAGCCTTTGTTGTAAATAATTGTGTAGTGCTTAAATAACAATACTAAATACAAGACATAATAAAAGCTTCGGACTCAAGAAAACTTCTCAGACATAATTGAATATTGTTATGAATAAAGCGGATTCCATCCTTTTTGTAATGAAATCATTAAATTGTTTAACTTTCGAAACCGAAACAATCTTCATTAACAACAAAAAATTACCATCAAATTAAGTTAGCTTAGACACTTGGCTGCAACCCTTTTTGCGTCCCACTGCTAGTCACGGGTCTCTCCCCCTTATTGGGGAGGCCTGAAGCTTACTCCACCACGCTGCTCCAATGCGGGTTGGTGGAGATGAGTGTTAGTGGCCAACCCGTTGTCAGATGTTTTCAAACCGTCCATAAGGCCTCCGACAAGGTTTAACGACTGTTATCTATCGACAACAACCGGGATCGACGGCTTAACGTGCCCTTCGAAGCACGGAAACGCGCATAATTTTTTTTTTTGTCACTAGCGGTCACCCATTCGCACCCAATCGCGCCCGTTTGGCTTAGCTGCGTAGATCGCTTGCATTCTACGCTCGCCACCAGGCCATGCGCGCTTTTGGTGACACTTACGCTTGGTTCACGATATCGGTAACTAGCTGACCCCGCGGACTCCGTATCGCGTTTAAATATTAAATAATAATAATAATGGATAGCATATAAACCTTCTCCGTGAAAAAATACATGTACATACCAATTTTCATAATAATCGGTCGAATAGTTTCTGAGTTTTGCGATGTCATATATACAAACATTACTTAACACCCCCGCAACCCCCCCTTCCGGGTGGAATTTCGTAAAGTCCGTTCTTAGCTGACCTCTACTCGGCGAAAGGAATATTCCTACCAAATTTGAAGTCGGTAGGTCTTATAGTTCCAGAGATATCGTGATGAGTCAATATATGGGTGGAAATACCCCCCCTTCCGGGTGGAATTTCGTAGAATCCGTTCTTAGCTGACCTCTACTCAGCGAAAGGAATATTCCTACCAAATTTGAAGTCGGTAGGTCTTATAGTTCCAGAGATATCGTGATGAGTCAATATATGGGTGGAAATCTCTTATATATATATATATATATATATATATATATATAGATATAGATAAAAGTAATTTTAAAATTAATTCGACATCCATAAGCATTTGGATAAAAGTTAAAATCAAAAGTGGGTATGTCTACCTAATTCGTTGTCATTCCCACTATTTCAACTAGTAGTTCAACCAGTTGAACTAGTGGGAATGAAAATATCCCGTAGCTGTTTTGAAATTTTGTTAAAAATAAATTATCTAATATATTTGCTTTATCACCGCCAACTCTTTTTAGTAGGTATACCACCACTGGGCACCACGGCTCTCCCTAAATTCAGGATTTTTATGCCGTTGTAGCCAAAATAGTGGGGCTAACGATTGGAGGATTATAAAAGCCTTTAAATGTCGACCCGTGTTTCGCAACGGTCACGATGATAATCGGGGGTCCGGGTTCAATTCCCAGCGAAGCAGAGATTGAAATGATGAGTTCCAATTTGTGTTCTCAATCTGGGTGTTTGTGTTCATGTCTTTGTGTGTGTCTATAGTACCCACGATACAGGGTATATCTACGCTACTGTGGTTATGAGGGCTATGAGTGGGAAACGTTATATTATTTTTAATTTAAGCTCTGACTTCGGCGAAGCAGTCCAAGGTCAGACTAACTAGGATGTCACTATTTCTCTTTTGTTTGCCTTTTCTGAAATAAAGCGTTTGAAAGCTCATCTACTTAAGTCTCAAAAGGACTTGAATCCTGCCTAACTCCTTAACTTTGAAACATCTTATTCTAAAACTCCTGAACAGTAACTTGGCCATGGATGTTTAACGATACTTCAATAATTGAAAAGCAATATCAACTTATCAAATTATTATAAGCTTGACTGCTTATCCTTTAAAAACCATCGATATCCGTAATCAATATTAAGGTCTACTGTTAAAGCGGGATACTCACACACCTGCCTCAGGGGCGATCTAGGGTGTAAGGGTGCGGATGACTCTTAATCGCCACCTTGATCGTGTCGTGTGTAGGCAAGCAGGGGAAATTTTCTGCCGCCCTGTCGCATGGCCGATCTAGGAACATAGATCGCCCCTGCGGTAGGTATGTGAGTAGCCCGCTTAACGATAAACGAAAGTATTTACCCAAGAAAAAGCCCTCCCTTTAAATATTTTTTTCGTATTCAAGTGAGATCTCACAACAAAAGAAAACAAATGGGGAGCTCGTTCAAATGTCCGAATGTTCAAAAGACAACATTGCCTTTACATCGTCTTATTGTGTTGCGGTACTGTAGTACAGGTCGCTGAAATCAATAACAGGTTAGGTAATATTTCATCGGTTTTATAAGAAAAAACATTGAATACGTTATATTACCATCCAACACACGTAGAACTAAGAACGTGCTTCGGTTTCTGATATTTGAAACAATGCCAGCCTTGACATGAAAACACAAATCAAACTTTACCTCAGCCATTCATCACACATGCACATTAATATTATTTTATGACATCGGTTTTGCCGCTGGTGAAATTTAGTACGAACTTCGATGTAAGGGTTTTTGCGGTAGCTTTCGATAATCAAGATTGCTCTTCAAGAAGTTATTGGGGTCGCTCTCATAATAAAACAATCTCCAAAATACGGGTCTAAACCCTCTCTCTCCAGATAAACACAATTATGCAAAGTGCTCTCAGCTTCCTGAACAAAGAGCTTCAGTGGTGTGTTTTGAATAATTTGTCCGCAATCAGAAAGAACGTATGCACCATGTATACTACAACAGAAGAATAGGTATGTACTCAAACTAGCACAACGTGCCAACGGAACAAAAAGAAAAGAACCGCATCGCGTCAACTCTAATTGAACAAATTCAACTTTTCTTTTAATTCTTTTTTCATTCACTAATAGAATTGTGCGATCTGTGAAGATTGTCAGTGTGAAAAGAAACCACTTAAACCCAGTTTTTGCCCGTTTTGTTGAAATCAGGTGACGTAATAGTACCTACCTATATAAAATTAGTGAGTCGTCTGTAATCAATCAGACAGTCCAGTCTGTGAGATATCCAGTAAAGAGATGGTTACTTTACCAGAACGTGTTTGATAGGTACTCTATATAAAATTAGTGAATTGTCTGTAATCAATCAGACAGTCTAGTCAGTGAGATATCTAAGTAAAGAGATGGTTACTTTACCAGAACGTGTCTGATAAATACTCCAATTAATTCCAGCAGTCCAAGAAGTAATGATTACGAATATTGAAGAATATTCCATGAAATTCATTTGACATGTAATTCAAAAATAAAGCAAGACTTTCAAGTTCCACACACATCTTTTAAGTTCGCGCCAAAACTTGTCTTTTAAATTTTATACAAATCAAATCAAAAATATTTATTTCATATTAGGAATGCAAAACATTCGCTTAATTAATGTAATTTTTTCCCAGTCATCGCCTTTAGGTGCCCGTTTGGGCTATCTAGCCCAGCTCAACATCTGTTGAGCTGAGAGAAAAAATGCGGCGGAAAAAAACTCCCAGCAGCACTCTTTTTTAAAAAAGTACATATATAATTGATATAACAGTATTGCTATGGGTCCATAATAGGCACACGTGACAGCCAATCATATGAACCACTATACGTCATGTCATGGATCTCGAGATACATTCAAAAAATCCGTAAAGGAATACCCCACCATGATTGGCATGGGTCTTTTGAATTGAAAGAATGTAGGCCACAGTACCTACATCAAGCTGACTAAGGACAGACAACTCACTGAAAATTTTGTTTAAATGTTAGGCTTACCTCTGAAAAAATCTAGAACTTTTCAAATTTTTCCTACGATAAAAAGGAAAGATAATGACATTCATAATTCCTCCCTGAAATTGTGCGTTCATGAACTGTCCAAATATTTTAGGCCTAAATGTCGCAGTGTCCATGATCTGAATATTCGTATTAGGATTAATGTAATAAATATTTATAATGCGACGTCTTATGCTTAAATTAACATTCAGTGCAGATAATTCGGATCAAGAGTAGGGTTGTCATAGGTCCCCGAAGACCGAGATATGACATATTTATAGAACTACGCTCTCGTTCGAGCCATCAGAGTAATATACCAACTAAAATTTTGCTCATACATATATCATAGATTACATATATTAGAAAAATAGTAAAGTTATTAGTATATGTTATTCCTAGTAGATTGAGCATCCCACCAAAAATATAAATATGAAAACTGACAGCCAAGTTCAATAACAAGAATATGGTTGTGAACTTCGCCGAAAAAAGGAATTGAGATCTAAATGAGTGCCAAGTTCTATAGGAAATCCCGAAAAATATTTGAGAGAACAAAATAACCATTATAAATAAGCAAGTATGCAACTATTTCTTGTTTTATCATTATCAACTACAACCATAGATTTATTATGACTTACGTAGTAGATATATAATCTATGACTACAAGAATGTCTGTTGATCAAAAATATGATATTTTAAATTCAATGTAGAATAATTTACATGTACTAATTAGATATCACTTACGATGAAATTAAGCTTAAGATTTCACTTTGCCAGTTTTCACTAATAATTCATCTTTTACTTGGCTAATAGCTTTTTAATGTTGTTTTTAGGTAAAAATTTGCCATGTCAAATCAACTACTACTTACTTAAATCTCACTAACCTTTTAAAAAGCTATGTTTTTAGTGAGTTTTCACGCTTTCATCTCGTAAATTCTTATTCAAACTTCAGGAAATTTTGTATATCAACTATCATACGATAAATACCATACTATATAAGTATACGTTGCTTACGAAAAATCTATTTGTGAGTCAAGAAAAGCCTACCTGTAACACATATAACTAACAGCAATTAAGTAAGTATGTCGAGACCTATTCGGAAAACATCAGTCTGATTATTTTGACCGTCTTTTGTATAAAAATGTAATCGGATAGGTATATTTTATCGTTCAGAGTTACAAACATGTGTATTTATTTGTAAGTTGTTTATTGTTCGCTATGAATAAAATTAATTACGTTATTAATTGTATGAAATCTAATATCTCTGTATACCTATACATTATTTCTCTGTTGTGATACCCGAAAGTAAGCTCTAAATAATTAGTTAAAGAAATTATTTAAATAAAAAGCGTAATAATAAAGCGTAGCAGACAGACAGACAGAGTTACTTTCGAATTTATAATATTAAAGTATGGAAGTATGGATAATACATACATAGTGTTTACATAACGTAACAGTGACATATTCAATAATTCAATATAACCATTTTGATGACCCGTGTGGTGCAATGGTTACCGTACCGGGCTGCCAACCGGAGAGTCTCGAGTTCGATTCCCGGCGAAACAGAAATTTGAATGATGATTGAATCTGTCAAATATCTTTTGAATTGGTCCCGTTTTGTAAGAGACGAGAGTCGGACATACAATAGTCAACGTAAACCGTAGTCATCCTTGTCGCATCCCCTCGCTGAGGACCTGCAATATTATGTATTTCTGTAATAGCCCGTACAGTACAGTAAATCTTAAGATTTTGTATTAATACCTAAAATTTACCAAACCACAACTGTTGTGCAGGGTATTGGTGCTACAAGACCTCGTGGTCGGTCACCTATGTGATGGACTGATCAAATAAAAAAACCGGCCAAGTGCGAGTGGGACTCACGCACGAAGGATTCCGTACCATTATCTATAAAAAATCACGTTTATTGTATGGGATCCCCCTTAAATATTTATTTTATTCTATTTTTAGTATTTGTACAACAATAGCGGCAACAGAAATACATCATTACCTTTGATTATCCATAGAAATGGTTGCATTAAGATTGAATGAACGGTAAATTGTGGTTTACGATTTATGACGTATTAAAAAAAACTACTTACTAGATCTCGTTCAATTTTCGATGAAAGTTGGCATCGTAATGTACATCATATATTATTTTTAGTTTTATCATTCTCGTGAAGTTACAGGGGGGGGGGGAGGGTCACACATTTTACCACTTTGGAAGTGTCTCTCGCGCAAACTATTCAGTTTAGAAAAAAATGATATTAGAAACCTCAATATCATTTTTGAAGACCTATCCATAGATACCCCAAACGTATGGGTTTGAAGAAAAAAATTTTTTTGAGTTTCAGTTCTAAGTATGGGGAACCCTCAAAATTTATTTTTGCGTGAAAATGTTAATGTGGTTCACAGAATACATACCGATACAGAATACGTACCGATTTTCAACAGTATAGTTTTAATAGTATCGGAAAAAAGTGGCTGTGACATACGGACGGACAGACAGACAGACATCACGAATCCATAAGGGTTCCGTTTTTTGCCATTTGGCTACGGAACCCTAAAAACGCAGTGGGCTGCCCTATAAATGATTGTGCTAGAATGACGGTCAACAGAGAGAGATGGCGGGATATCGTGAGACGAATTTCATCTGCCTCAACTCCTCTACTACATGACGACGACCGTTCTGTCAAGAGCGTATCGGATAAGAAGAAGAAGAAGGACGGTCAAATTCAAGAACGAGTAAAAGTTCGAAACTTAGACGAGCATTATGTGGTTGATGTTAAAACTGTATTGTATTTTTGGAGTCCCTATCGATTCAAGTGAAAGCAATGGAAAAACTAGTCCGTAAAAACATGTGTGTAGAGTATGGTTCTTTGAAGCGCGCGTAATACCGAAACGAACGTATACATCTGTAGCCGCTCTTTATGTAGTTTCGAGGTTATACATAACGTATAATACTCATTGATCGATTCGAGACAACCCTAGCAAAGGCAACAAAACCAGATTAATACAAACATGCGTGTTGTTTCATAATCACATAATGCAAATAATTCAGTTCGACCCAAATAGAAATTTAATTACGACTGATGTTCAACACTAACGAATTACTAATACTAAATATTATTATGTCACGCAATATATGTATTTTGCTGCTGAGCTGTTAACGTATTTTACTATTTTTAAATGATGTATATTACGAGTATGCCATGTGGCTGGAAGTGGGGGGACCATTATATGGAGAATAAATATACATAAGTTCATATTCATTACATAACCGGAACTATTACATACATATAACAGACCATTCTACACTACTTACGTCTTTAAAGTAGTTTTTGATGTTTATTCAATCATTTTATGTGTCAGATAAAACATGAAAAGACTGCAGTACGCTACAAATTTGTAAATCTTTTTATTGGATACCCTGATTCTATGCATATTTGGTTATACTTTTAAGTACGAGGAATCAAATAAAATAAGAAAAAATGAACAAAGAAGGATTATGGAAACCATTTTATAATTAAATATATAAATAAATAAAAAGTGTTTTGAAGTACCCAGCATAAAAACGAATTGTAAAGTACACTACAAAATTTATAGATTTTTTTATTGGTTCTATCCACATACATTGTATTCTATCCGTACTCGTATTTGTTTGGAAGTATTTCATTACTTCCAAATATGGCCTTTCAAACAAAAGAAGGATTATCGAAACCTTTTGATATATAAAGAACAATCAAAGTTACAAGCATATTTTATAAAATCGAATCGAAAAACTCCTCCTTTTTCAAGTCGCTAAAAGTCTGCCAATGAATGCTTTAACACTGCAAAGGTTTTCGCCTCTGTCCCTACATCCGACGGTTTAACGACATTATGGACCGTTATAACTAATCTCCGGGAGCGGAACATATCTGTTAGGGTTTCAGTATTATTGTATTGGGGATTAGATACCGACAAACTTTGACCGAACGAGCCACTTAATAGTTGATGGATGGCCATCTTGTTCCAGTTTTTCTAATTATAAGAAGGTTTCTTTTCTTATATGAACTATATTTTTATGAGTACCAAAATGCAAACAGAAAAAACGTCGTTTACTATGCAGTTCGTCTTTCTGTCTTGCTGTCTGTTTCTTAAGCAACTTTTTTATTATAATTCATCTAACTATAAGTTATGCTTTCAGCACGAGTTCTTATATTATTGGCTCTTTAAAATATATTGATATTGATTAATAAACACCGTTCAACTCGCAAAGCCTCGTACTGGCTGCAACTGTTTTTCGGGTCCCACTGCCGGTCACTCCCAATCATTGGCGGAGCCTCATGCTACTTATACTAAACGCTTTTTACATAAAGTTTGAAAATCTAAAAGATTTATTGGATATAGATCGATGACACACCAAAATAAAGCAGTGCAGTATCTAGACACGCGGCAGCGTATCAAGCCAAGTTCAAAAAAAGGAACTGGCTAGCCAGCGCCAAGAGTAATATTACACGAACCACTTAGTGCTACTTTTGACCCTTCTATAACTCAAAACCTATTTAACGTAAACACATAAAACTACGTGTGTTTAATTATATCTATAAGAACATCTAGAAGCCCAAATTTCATGAAGCTAGCTCAAAAGATATGAAGGTCAAAAAGTCGTAAATTTTAGCACTGACTGACATATAGTACCTAAACCTAACCTACTTCCAGATGACCTAGAAGGATGAAATTTGGAATCCAACTCGATAATTGCGTCTAAGCGTAGGAAAAAATCTAAAACTAAAAAAAAGTTAAAAAATAGGGAGGGGGGCCCCATACAAAAAATGTAGACAATAGCATAAAAAAGAAAACCACCAAAAGAATGGAGATCTAAATGAGTAAACAAGTTCTATGCAAAATCCAAATATGTATTTATAGGAACAAAATAACATTATGAACAAGTATTAAACTCTATTTCTTTGCTTTATTGGATACCTATAACAATTGCTGTTATTTAAAAATGTGAGATCTAACTTACTTTAAGATCTCACATTTTACTTGATTTATTTATTAGTTCTATTGAACTTGGCTCTCCTTTTTTACATTTATGTTTTTGCTGGGATAGCTACTGAAATGAACGTGATACATCTGTCGCTAATATCCCCAACTTTGGACCACAAACGCAATTACGAGATCAAATCACCGGACCAATATTCGCACGAACGCTACGCCAAAATACATTTATGCACTTACCGAAATATAAAATGACGGGGAATGTTATTCGAATGAACTTTTATTTTATTTTGGTTATTTTATGCGGTTTCCTTTATTTGGTACAGTGCTTTTACGACATTTGTACCATTCTGTAGCTGTCACGAGTAAGTTTTAGAAGTTTTGTAGTCAGTACTATCAAAAGGGTACCTATGTAAACAATACAACTTTGTAAAACTATTATATCGTAACCCTTTTGATAACAAGCATAATTATAAGCGAATTGGTTACGGGTTATGATCCAAGCACTTATCGGATATTTTCAAAGCGCCCATAAGGTTTTTGACATGATTTATCGAATACTATATGCAATCTACAGACAATAGTTCAACAAGGATATAACTTGCACAGTTCGTCTGCTCTCCTACGGGCCCATCGTAGGAGAGCAGACGTGCTCTCCGGTACCTTCCGATGTTTACGGCGACATGCGACCACGCACACACCGCCGTCGTTCTTGGGGCTGCTGGCTGGATGGATCGAGTTCCCACTCTCTCCGCAGGCGGGCCCGGAAGCTCTCTTTTAATCGCCTCTTACGATCAGGCAGGGGATACCGTAGCTCTATTCTTAATCCCGATGCTAAAGGGACTAAGGGAAGTACCAACTAGTGTAATGTATTTCGATGGAAAGATGCGGGACAGACTTTCATGTGGCAACCATCAACCTTCGGAGTAGCAGCGCAACTGTATACGACCACTAGCATGACTTAGGCCTGCTTAAGTTTGTGTAAGATGTCCATGAGCTGCAACGCCCACTAAACACGACGTGTCCTTGCAGAACAAAAACAAACCGTGGATTGTAAATAACTTTTTCAATTAAAGCATCTACACTCGGCACTGAGCTTTGGGCTCATCTCTAACCCTTTAAATATTGCTCTGTGAATTTACGCGAGCCCCTTTTGCAACCTTAATCGAAAATTTCAATCACATCAAGCCGTAAAAGAAATCCCCCAATCAAATTGCCTAATATTTACGACACGTCCACAATCCAATTTTTATTTGTTTGCAAGCACGTGGTCCACATACGAGAAATTGAAATAGAATACAATTGATGCAGTGTGTGTGCTTCTATATTGCGCTCTCAGTAACAGAGAAAGAATTTTCCTATTTTGCTGAAACCGATATAAGCACACCAAAGATACATTTATTTACCGGTTTACATCTAACATTATACGTATGTATGTAAAAAAATCTCAAAAGCCCAATCAGCAACTCAAATCCTAATATTAAAATTGCATTTAGTTGGTCTGAATTATAATTTATACCTATAATTGTAAACGGTTATCTAGTTTTTTATTATTATCACATTTCGATTGAATCAACACTTCATTAACATTTGCCAAAATAAGACAACGATTGACGTAAAAATCATCAGAATCAACGGACAGATTTCCTTACTATGTAGAACGCCAGAAATGAACAAACGTGGATATTTAGGCCGATAAACAGATTGCTCTATTTACGCCACGCAATCGTGTAAAAATATTATTTGTTACTTCATAAAATGACGGATACCGCCGGCAAATAATCAGGGCAGCTACAAATTGTAGCGAACTTCCAGTAACTAGTTCTCTTTTCCAACTTATACTGCAGATAGTTAAGTTGTAGCTACAAGATTGCACCTGACAGAGAGATAGTATGTCGCGACCCTTTTGTTACCTTTTGTCGTTGTTTCACCTTTTATCATACTGTTCCTGTCGCACTGTCAACGGTTAGAATACTTCTTCCCATTGCCAAAGAACATACGTATAATTTGGGATTACTGTAAGCCATAGTCCACCACGGCTGAATATCATGGATGCACGCACGGATATCATGAACGCGATCTCACACGATCAACTGTCACGTGTGCCCATTATCGACCCATAGCCATTCTGTTATCTCAAATATATAAATGTACGTTTTTTTTAAAAAGAGTGCTGCTGGGAGTTTTCCGCCGCCTTTTTTCTCTCAGCTCAATATCTAGCCCAAACGGGCACCTAAAGGCGATGACCGGGAAAAAGTTACATTCATTAAGCGAAAATTTTGTTATGTTTAATATGAAATAAATATTTTTATATTACAGTATGTGTAATTTATATTACAGTATTAAAGCGTAACTCTGCTTTACTTAACTTCTCTGTTAAAATAGTTCTTCTTTCTTTCATGCCTTCGAGAAATTGATGGAAAACATTGTAAGTAATTAAATATCACAATGTTTACCTTCACCGTAAAGCAGCGCGGTCCGAACTCCGTATCACCGTTTTCGAGACCGCGGTCTATACTTAGATGCTTTATATCGCAGATAGTCTAGTTGTAGCTATAACATTGCATCTTTCAGTTATGATCCAGTTTTACCTTTGAACAGATGTGCCCCAGTTTTACCTTTTGTTAAACTGTTCCTGTCTCACTGTCAGCAGTTAGAACACTTCCTACAGTCAGTAACATACCGATAATTTAACTTTACCTAGACGAAAAATGACATTTATATTCACAAAAATATAATAGCCAAATTATGTAGTTGTCTGTTACCTTGACCTACATTTCCTACATTGTTGACGCCTTAAAATTTCTTAAATTTGGATGGTTAAACGGAAATCTATACCTAGTTCTTATTTCATACTTACATTATCAAAGAGTTCAGTTATATTTGAGATACTGCAACTTACAGTGGGTAGGTATTATAGTGCTGTAGTATTATATTCGCTGAGTTTTTGCTTTTGTCCTATCAAACTTTTGTTCCTGTCCCACTGGGGACGGCTCAGCGTGTTCTCATTCGACCAGGAACAAAGAACGTACCGACAATTTGAATTTTCCTAGATGACGAATTTTATACCTATCCACTATGGGTTTTATAATACTATGACATAGTTCTTATTGCAATGGTTTTTTGAAATGAAAGTACTAATTAGTGGTAAATGTCACGGACGCCTACCCGATGGACATTGAATGAGTTATTTTGATAGCAACAATTCTACTACAACATTCCGCACTTTAAATAGGCACCCTTACAGAGAAAACGAACAATAGTATGCGTTATTTGGAACTCCGTGGGCACCATAGTAATGTGAAGAAAAAAATTACTTCTAATAAAATTTGCTGTATTTTATATTACAGTATCAAAGCGTAAATCTGCTTTACTTAACTTCTCCGTTAAAATAGTTCTTGTTTTATAAAATGTTATAGCATTTAACGTTCTGCAAATAATCAAGCCCGCTACAAATTGCACCAACTTTCACTAACAAGTTCTCTTTTCAAACTTATATTGCAGGGAGTTTAGTAGCAACTAGCTACAAGACTGCAGCGTACACTGCGATAGTGTGTCGCGGCCCTGTTTCAGCTTTTGTTCTATCAAACTGTTGTTTATGTTCCACTGGCGACCGTTCTGCGGTTAGAAAACGTCCAACCACTTACTCACAATTTGAGGATTCCTAGACAACTAGTGGCTTTAATTTGTATAGAAAACACCAACAAACTTCTTGGTTGATTTTATTGGTCTTTGAAATGACGCAAAATTTACAATAGTAGTGACGTCATAGACGCCAAATAGCTGTTTACTGGTAATTGACCACCATATAAATAAAGACATTGTGTATAAAAGCGAAAATCCAGTTCAACAATAACATTCCACGTTAAAATGCTTAGAATTCTTATTCTATAAAATTAAATGAACCACCAGTACCTAATTGATCAGAACATTCAAAAACGCTACAAATTGTAACTTACTTCCACAATCTAGTTCTGCTTTCAGCCTTATATTGCAAAGAGTTGATTCGAAGCTACGAGACTGCACCTTACTGTCGAATATTGTGTCGCGGCCCAGTTCCAGCCTTTGTTCCTTCAATCTGTTGTTCCTGACTCACTGGCGGATCACTTAGAATAAGTTGCCCATGGTTACGAAACATCAAATTCAAATATTTCAAAGTTTAAAGATCTGGCGACTTGAATATACGAATATTAAAGACTAAACCTCCTTATTCATAAAAAGACATTAGGGTTACTAAAATGCGTTTTGTCTTAATCTTGTCATTGATTTTACATATGCCTTAAACGAAGAAAAAACAGATTTTAGTTAAATATGTATTATCAGTTGGAGCATGATCACTAGTGAATATTCCATCCTTTGCCCTGGTGGAGAATCTAGCTGGAACACGGCCACGGCAATGTTTAAAATGTATTAAAGTTTCATATATCCGAATGGAAAAAACGGAAACCTAGCAAATCGTTTTTGTATCTGTCCGTTGTCACAAGTAGTTAGAACAAGTCCGACCAGCAACAAAGTACGTAAAATATATATTGCCAGACATTAGCAAATTCCACGGTATTTTTTGAATTGGTTTTTATAAGGTAATTGATTATATAGAGTCCAAGAGTCCAGGTTAAGTATTATATGTTTAGCCCTCAACCAATCCCCCTTTATGTTGCGTTTAACAATTGACGACTAGACGTGAGATATTTTCTTATCAGTAATAGGCATGATGACACTATTAAAGAATCAGAGAATAAACGGTTTTACAGAAAAATATATGCTAAAAAAGTTCTAAAATATGATCCCGTTTTAATATAAACATTAAGATTAATAAGATTTTCAATAAAATAAAAGTATTAAATACAGCAATCGGCCATGTTATCTGAAACGCCAATCAAAATGAATGACGTCACGTCTCAGTTAATGTCATCGTGTTGCTTGAAGTTTGACGAGCAAGCCGATGCCATGACACCTACGAGCGTTTTCGCGCTTAATTCAAATTACATAGTAGAAAATACATTAATTTACGTTAAAAGTTGAGTTTATTGCTGAAATAAACTTTTTTTCGAAACTAGGAGACGTGTACCTACAATAAGGAAAGGTATTTGAAAATCTGTCATTATGCCCATTAATGACCCTTTGCGCGCGCTTCTAATTTATAACCTCTTTAGGAATTTGGAGCTTTAAAATAATTTTAATAAAATTTACTCCTATTTTTTGCAATATTATTTCATCAGCATATGTTTAACTTCCCATTTTGAAAAGGTTCGCTTTAAAGAACTTTATTCTAATAAAAAACATAGTTTCATTTACAATGAGATAAAATAACTTTCTTCATGTCAGTAATTTGCCTCTGGAGCATGTTAGATTGAAGCATATAAAACAGTTACTAATTATTTTATCATGCAGAAATAATATACAAAATACGATGATGTCAATTAAATTAAAATAAAGTTATTACAATTGGTACAATGTCAATACGAATTAGGGTAAATGTCAAATACTAGAAAATTATACACTACAATTTGGTTGTTAATAAATGTTAAAGTTTTTATTTTATAAACTGATCTATCGGCTGCAAATAATCAAGGCTGCTCTGCAACATGCAGAAAACTTCCACGAACTAGTTTTGCTAGGGATCCACCTTAGGTGGGATATATGGATGTACCTAAATATGTACCTACCTCGGCCCAGTTTTAACCTTTGTTCCATCAAACGTTCCTCATTTCAGCCTCGCTTAGAACACGTCGACCATAGACAGAAACATCACGTCCTGACAATTTGAGTTTCTGTCGGCTACTGTTATTTTTTTATTTGAATGGAGTAGCAGACGAGCATGCAGGCCACGTGGTGTTAAGTGGTCGCTGCAGCCCATGGACATCTACATACAACCTCAAGCAATCATAGGTAAGTCTTGTCTGAGGTCATATGCAGTTGCGCTGCTACTCCGGAGGCTGGTGGTCGCCTCATGTAAGTGTGGCTGAATGAAACTATGAGACTAATTAATTTTAATAAACGCGATAATCTTATACTGTGGCAAAATAATTTTATTTTTTTCACCCATAAGATATTTTGTTAATATTTAGTTTATTGCAATTTATGGCTGAAATACAAATGAAATACATCAGATAAAGTTCTTATAGTGTCGTTGACTTATTTAGTAAACGTCTAAATTCTACATGCAACCACACATAGGACAATCCCATTTTTTCGAGTTATAATAATTTCATAATTCCAAGGCGAATTTGCAATTAAAGATTTTCCTAAAACCTTTTTAAATATTTACTACTTAATAGGAACTGAAAGGGAACAATCAAAAACAGAAAAATTAAATTAAATTGTGGCACTTAAAAAACAAAGACAGTGCTTCAGGAATTACGAATAATAACTGTATTTATCAACGAACAAATTGTGAATGCTTTCTTCATAAAAAAACGGCAAGGACTAATTTCGAGAGTCCAAAATACACGTTGAATATTAAAAATTAAAACTCGACTTCATCATTTAAATAAAGAATGCGGTCCTTTAGCGAATAGCATGAATTTGTAAGGAAATCAGTTCTTGCGCTGTCCTTGACAGTTAACCTAATTAAGGGTTCTAAATTATAACGCAGCCTTATAAATGCATGTCGACCCAGTTTTACGCAATTTAGTACACCAATTAATGTGTCTGAGCCGTGACTTCGCAGTTACTTCCACTATAGCTATATTATTAGAGACTGTGTATATTTTTATGTAGTTTGTTGTATTTGTTGAAGGTAAACTATCAAACAGCCAAGTCAATTCACACTGACTTGAATTTTAGATTTCTATCATGGAAACGAATACTATCCCGCGGTTGCAGTCATGTCAGAAAATAAAATTCGTTAGTAAGTTTCAAGGCAAAAATCTTTCTTAAAGAGTGGTCATAAATGAAATCCACAAAATTTAATATTTCTTACTTTTCAGGTTCAGCAAAACGTATCAACGTTTTCATCAACGTATTCATCAGAATACAACAACGCTACACACTCATAGCCTTAGGATTAGTGTCGTGGGTACCATAGATACACACAGGGACATAAACACACTCAGAAGAAGAACAAATTTATTCATCATTCCAATTTCTGCCTCGCTGGAAATCTAGTCCGGGACCCTTGATTGGCAGTCCCGCATGGTAAATATTGCGCCATTATGGATTAGGCAATCAATCCTGTCATTTAAATATGAGATGTTTGGGGTCACGGGGTGTTAACGGAATGCTGCAGTCCATGAAGATCGACACAGCCTAAACCAAGCCTAAGTTGCCTGAGGTATTATGCAGTTGCGCTGCTACTCCAGAGGCTGATATAAGTCTGGCCGGAACTACATCTTTTCACAAGCTTTCTTTACCTGTCCTGTCCCGTTGACATGAACTTAGATGGCTGCAACTCTTTTGCGTCCCACTGCTGGGCACGGGTCTCTCCCCATTGTTGGGAAGGCCTGGAGCTTACTCCACCACGCTGCTCCAATGCGGGTTGGTGGAGATACGGGTTAGTGGTCAAACCGCTGTAGGATGTTTTCAAACCGCCCATATGGCCTCCGATAAGGTTTAACGATTGTTATCTAACGACAACAACCGGGACCGACGGCTTAACGTGCCCTCCGAAGTACGGAAACGCGCATGAAATTTATTGCTACAAGCGGTCACCCATCTTACACCGGACCGCGCCCGTTTGGCTTAGTCGCATAGACCGCTTACGTTCTATGCTAACCCCCGGGCCATGCGCGCTTCGCCTGTGTACTTCGTGTACTTAGATACTAGATAGTAACCAGGGTCTGATGATGGAGCTGGAAGGTGGCCATAGGAACTCCGTTATTTAACGACGCAACCCCATCAAGTTTGCATTCGTACTAGCATCAAAAATACTAAAAAGCTCATAACACGCTAAAAATAACACGTTTTTATTTGTAAAATTATCAGGGTTAAATTATTTTTAACTTTTTAGTTCTTTTTTTAATAAAAGCTTGTTTTAAAAAAGATTTTTATGTTTTAATTTTTTACTGAAGCACAATTTAACTACCTCACGCACAGATATGCATGCAGCGGTGGTTCCTCCAGTCATAAACACACTGTGTCACCACATTTTATTTTATATTAAAAAACTATATAAGAAATAAATGGTCGTATAAACGCCACCAGCCTTACGATTCCGGCTTTCAGTATTATATTCATGGACGGACTAATCTGAAAAGCACGTTGTTCATTATTCAAACAAACACTAAAGAGCGAAGTCGGCCAGTTCTCTAGTTAAACCATGAATAGCGAATTTTGATGAATGAAACTGCAATTAATGTAACGATCAGATTGTATGACGAAGTTTTTGCTGGTATCAGCTATTATGTAATTGATAAGGGGATCATTGGAAATAAGACCTGAGTAACGGAAAGAGGAAAATGAGATGGATATAAAAAATTAAATATGATTTAAGGTAATTAAGAATTGTATTGAATGTAGTTACCTAAGAGACATATTTTAAGGAAAGTACCAGAGTATAAAGTATTAAATGAGTTCAATATCGAATCTTCCATACATTTGCTAAAATTTCACCGTCATTTTGACTAGGAAGGTTCTACTATTAGAGTTAGAGCAACTCAATATCGAACGCGTTTACGTTAACTATCATAAACTCGCACAAAATCCTCTACGAGTAAAATAACAGACAAACATGATCTAATAAAGATTATTTTACATATGATACTATGAAAATTGTCTACAATACTTACAAGAAGTAATACGATAACATAAAATAGGTAAAATAGTAGGCCCTGTGCGTCCGGTAGACGCTGATAGCGTAATCCGTTTAGTTGTTAATAAACTGACCAAGCTAATTTCATTAACACACTGCCATCGATATTACGTATGTGTAAATGAGATTTGCAATATTTTTAAATAAGTTACGTGTATAAATTATATACTACTGGTACAAGTAATGCAAGTAATAGTAGGCCATGTGCGTCCCGATAGAGTAATCCTTTTAGCGGATAATAAACTGACCAAGCAAATTTCATTAACACACTGCCATCGATAGTATGCGTAAGTGAGATTTGTAATGTTTTTAAACAAGTTACGTGTATAAATTACATATATACTATTGGTACAAGTAATGCAAGTAATAGTAGGCCATGTGCGTCCCGATTGAGTAATCCCTTTAGTGGATAATAAACTAACCAAGCGAATTTCATCGACACATTGTCCCAGATATCAAATAACAAAATAAGATTTGTGATGTTTCTAAACAAGTTACATTGAACTGGTACAAGTTGTACGAATAATAGGAGTTCATGTCCGTAGATGCCGATAGCAAATTCCCTTTATTGGGTAATAAATAAAGCATTAAATAACGTGCGCTAAGTTTGTAAAAAACCATACAGTGAATAAAATTGTTTTTTCTTCTTTCGAACTAAGCAAGTTTAATACACAGTGCTACCAAATGTAATTCAAAATATAATGTAAATAAAATTTCATGTATAAACTATATAGAACTGGCTTATACCAGGAGGCAATATGCGTCCGGTAGACTAGTCATCCCTTCAGTGGGTAATAAACTAGCTAAGCAAGCTCCGACTGTACCATATCATAAGTTATAAATTTCCATACACAAGTTCCATCCATACATCAACCTTTCATGGTCCACTGCTAGATATAGGCTTTCCCTGACATTCGCCACTTCACCCGGTTCTTTTTTTTTTGAAGTGTTTGAAGGTACCGGGTTATGTGGGATTTGACCACACTAAAACCCCCTCGGTGGCTGCCACTGCGCTTGGGGAGGACTCCGCAAGAACGCACCGGTGTCCTCCACGCGCGATGCCCCAGAACGGGCCCATCCTCGGGAGAGCATATGCGCTCTCCTGCACCATCCGATGCTCACGGCGACATGTGGCCACGCACACATCGCCGCCCTTCCCGGGGCTGCTGGTTGGACAGATCGAGCTCCCACTCACACTGTCCACAACCCCGGAAGCCCCCTTTTAGTCGCCTCTTACGATCAGGCAGGGGATACCGTAGTTCTATTCTTAATCCCGAAGCTACAGGGACTACTTCTCCCGGTTCTACGACCTTTAAATTCAGCGGCTTCCCTCTGTCTTCTTTAGGTTATCAGTCCACCTGGTGGTAAGGCGGCCTGTGCTCCTTTTAGGACTGATCCGAGGACATTTCTACCCATTGGTTAAATAAATTATATAAAACAAGTACAAATAGTACGAGCTATAGGAGGCCATGTGTGTCCGGTAGACGCCGACAACGTAATCCCTTTAGTGGGTAATGAACTGACTAAGCGTGTTCCCACAATACAGTTCCACCGACTCTAATGCAGAACAATTTTCTAAATAAGTTACATTACATTAGAAAAAGTATTAAAAACCATTTTAAAAAAGTATGTCAGTCTTTAATGCTTTTAAATTATACCGAGATAATATAATCGAATACAAGAATGTAAAGGTAAATATGCTTCACAAAATATTTTCATAATATATTGCAAAGTCGAAACCACACGGCTCGCACTCTTAAAAAGTTATCAGATATCATTTAGAGCCAATTTTACCTAACCTTACAAACTAATTCTACACATTTGGAAAAATTCGTTGTTTCGTTGTTTGTTGAAACTACTACTCCCAGACCCAGTTATTAAATATTGTAAATTCCAAACGTAAACACTGGTCACACGAGCAGTTGGCGCGTGTCCGAGAAACGCCGACATAATCCCTAAGTCGATAACGAACTGACCGACTGCCGGTGGAAGCGACAGATAACAAGTCATTGCACCCGAAGCTTTTTTACTGTAGGTATTGTACTTTTGTACTGTAACAAGAAAAATATACCCCCCAAAAACATTTTCATGTAAAATGTTGTCAAGACAAGTGTTGTTATAGCACATGGCTTATTCTGTAAAAAACATATCAGATCTCATGTAGAACCAAGCTCCTGAATCTACACTCCCCCTACCCCTAACTCTATCATTCATCATACTTCATTACAAATTTACATTACGGTCAAAATGTATGCTCAAATGATCCCAGATACATACATAAACAACAGTCATACGATCGGTTCATATGTCCGCAAAAAACCGACATAATCCCTAAACAAACTGACTGATGTCGTTAAATGTGACAGATAACAAGCCATTGCACTGGAAGCCTTTTCAATTTATTAGTTACGTTACAAAGTACGATAAAAGTTTCATACAAATAATTCAACATTGCAAACATTAGCATTAAAGTATCTGTTTTTGCATCCCAGAAATACTGAAATAATATAATCCCTAAATTAATAACGAAGTGACGGACTGCCAGTGGAAGCGACAGATATGAGTCATTGCACTTGGAGCCTTTTCAGTTCATTAGTAACATACGATAAATCTTCGAAACGAATAATCAACATTGCAAACATTAGCATGAGTCACAGGTTCTGTTTTTGCATCCCAGAAATACCTACATAGTAATTATAATCTCGATCCCTAAATCGATAACAAAGTCACCGACTGCCGGTGGAAGCGACATATAAAAAGTCATTGCACTCGGAGCCTTTTTGTGTTTAACCACTTTTGAAAGATCTAATATTTTATATATGTGCCTACTGCTGGGGGTTTATTCTCTATTGTGAAACTGAACATAATAATATGTTTTATGTTGTAAAACCATTTTTAAACGAGCAATTCCTGTATATATCTAAATAGATTTTTTTAATCTCAGTAACGGCTCCAACGAGTTTGATGAAATTTAGTACTTCGGGGGTGATAAATCGATCTAGCTAGGTTTCATTTTAGAAAATTTAAATTATAAAAAAATATTTTCAGCGATAATCAACTTAAATATAAACTGAGAAATACGACTCTTCCTGACATCTATTGGAGAGTATTAGTAATATTGTGGCGTAGAACACCGTCAAACGCCATTCACCAATCCGACGTTCAAAGAAATGACAATCAATTTTCAATTTCAAATGATCTTTATTTAAAAGTAAATATTACATATTATACTATCCAGTGAACATTTAATCCTAGACTGTAAACACAGGTAAACACTTGAACCGCATATTAAACGTGTAGGTTTATACAATGCATACATAAGTATTATGAGAAATTAACGTGTAATCTTAAACTATTTACTTATTACTAATTAATAGTTAGATAAGAACGTAATGTTCGATTGTTTTAGTATAACAATTCGATTAACAACAATAAAATTACCTAAGTAAAGACATTAACAACTTGAAGGTGTGGTGAAATAATATTACAATACTGGGGTTAATCGCAGTAAACAGCAAGAGCGTTATCTCTTTATACTCAACGCAGGACATATGTGCAATACGGGTGATTACGCTGCGCACGCGCCTCTGATGTACCGTGGTAGCTGAGTGAGCAAGCAACCGTACCTATTCAATCCTCGAAGAATAAGTGATGTGGGAGTTTGTATCGATTGTACTTGTCGATATACTTGAGATCTTTTTTTCGTGTTTTGCATAAATTATTAATTAACGGATTTATGTGATTTAAATTACTATATAAATAGAAATTTTTAGATAATCTGTAAATGTATGAACTTAACCTAGGCAACCCAATCTTGGTGTGCAATTTTTGGATATTTGTATAGAGAGGAGTGGTGAAAGAGTACCGGATTGCTTTATTTTGTATAACTTGAAGCTTATTAATATTAGTTAAACAAGTACTACTCCATATAGGACAAGCGTATGTAATACAAGGACGTACTAACGTGCGATATATATTTAATTTAGTTTTACTACTAAGGCATGAAGATCTGTTTAAGAGAGGACTTACTGCATTAAGAGCTCTTATACCTTTAAGATGTAAGCTAGTTGTGTTTCTAGTCCAATTTAACTTATGGTCTAGCACGACACCCAAATATTTAACAAAACGACTCTAGGGGATGTTGAAGCCGCCGACCTTTAAAGTTCGTTTAGGTAGGGAATGCTGTCTGGTGAACAATATTGCTTCTGTTTTAGAACAGTTGATTTGAAGTTTCCACGATTTATAATAATAATGATTTATAATAATTTATCCGAGCAACGCTCGGTCGTCCAGGCACTTTTCATTAAAAGCGAATATTCCAGTATGCTCATTGGTTTTTAAATAAAATACAAAATAAACGCATATTCTAGTATTGTTTAAATCTGACGTCTTAATTAAACCTCCAAAATACCTAAGATATTGTAGTGTCGTGATTTTTTTATTATTCATGTTTACTTTGTTAACAGAGACTGTAGTAAAAGTACCTATATTATTTTAGATTTATTTAAATAAAAACTATTCGTTCCACAATTTACATTTTTATCATCAAAAATTCGTAAACTTGTAGATCGAATCAAAAAATTTAAGCAATCAAATATTCTAAAGGTCTTTGTTAAATATAGACTAGAATTTATACAAAGTTTTGAAGTTGTAGAAGAAATTCCAGTCAACAAGTCAGAAACAAAAATAAAAACTACTCTAGTATTCTGTAGTCTGGCCAAAGCACAGTCTGTGAACATTTTCAGTTCATTTTTATACAAAAGCTATTATGTCTCACGAGGGCAAACTTTCTCAAGTTAACCGTGGAAAAACTTATAGCAGAAGTTCATACAAAAGCCACATTTGGCTTCGTCTCGAGCTCCGTCGTCAACGATATTTTAATATTGAAGGATTCTCTCTCCGCGCCGAGCCACTATGCTACCTACGTACCTACGTACACTTATAAATTCCGGGATAGGCCTACGTTTTGATACAGATGTAAGGAGCACATGAAACGGAATAAAACCCTCTCCCGGACTCAATTTCAAAAGGGTTGCCAGGCACGCAGTTACAGACACAACTGTAGATTATACAGTTTGTAAGGAACTATCGCCTTACTCAGGAATAAATAAAAGAACTGATACCGATTAACAACGTTTTATTCGTTTCCAAATAATAAAATAACGATTAAATGCACTATCTTCCTTTACTCGCATCTCATTATTTAATAGCAAGGAACTATTCATATATTTATATATATATTAGATATAATACACTGACCTTTTCAAACGATACTCCTCTATACCTTCACCACTAACAATTACACACTTAGCAAATTACTTAAAGAGGTCTTTCCTCCACGATGGCTAGCGACTGACTGACGATGGTTCGGTTTGTAGGCAGCCATCTTGGGTAGTAAACAATAAAGATGGCTGCCAACGAATGAGTAATCTAATCGGGCGTTAATCAAATGTACAACTTTTTATGTTCAAATTACAAATTAGGCTTACAGCTCGGCCATCCTGCTAAAGCGAAGTCCCGTCGCTCTCAAGTTAAAAAAAAAATTAAGAGTTTCATTTGCTTTAAGTATCTACTGAATGGACACATCAATATTTTTCACTTCTATGTAGGTGTCAAAATAACAAAAATTTAAATTTTACGTATAAATTTCATTCATGGTTCTATTCTCTTATCCCAAATTCACTCGTTTTACCAGCAGTTATACTAGCAATATTTTTTTCATCATTTTTTTTATTGTCCCACTGCTGGGCACATGTCTCAGCATAATAATAAATAATAAGTAAGTAAAGTAAGTAACAGTAAATAGTCTCGGTAATATCAGCTAACATTACTATAAAACATAAATAATTTACTTATAATACAATTTATGTACAACATTTTTGAAGACAAAGACATTTATTTGCACAAACATGGGTGTTTACAAAGTTGTTTATATATATTTAGTTAGTCATATTTACCTTCATGAGGTATGCAAATATACAATATTAAAAATATAAAAGGAAAAACTTAACTATAACACAATAACGAAATGTACATTTACATCTATTTTATTTTAAATTATTTTTATTGTGTAGTAGTTTACTTGCGGCTTGGCAAAGTTCAAAGATTCACCTCCGTTTCCTCTCCTTATTATTCCAAGTGTTTGTGACTTCACCTGACATGCAGACTTTCTTCCGCTCCTTCACTTGATTTATTATGTCATAAGTGCTTGCGCCTTTGCCTGACCCACAGACTCCCTTACGCTCCCTCACTCGATTTATTATATCATAAGTGCTTGCGTCTTTGCCTGACCCACAGACTCCCTTACGCTCCCTCACTTCATTTATAAAGATATAGATCGTCTACTCCAAAAGTTAACATCAAATTAAACTCTAAACTATATAAAGCTCAAAACTGTATAAAGCTCAAAACTGTATAAAACCCAAAACTGTAACAGCAAAAAGAATCATTTTCTACTGAATTAATTCCTGTCCATACTTTAATATAATAAATACGAAAATAACTGTCTTTCTGCCTGTCTGTTACGCGTTCCGCCTAAAATACTGAACCAATTCTGATGAAACTTAAGGCGCTGGATAAACGCCTATGATTTTAAACGGCAATATCGTCTTACGTCGTATTTCAAATGGATGGAAGAAAGTATACCTACAACCTGGAATAGCGAATAGACATTTTTTTTATCTTAGATCCATAAAACGGATCCAAGCGGGCGAAGCCGCTGGCAGAAGTTATGTGCATTATTAAGTTATCAAATACAATCTTTTCCAATAGGTACATATTATAAAGTGTTTTTTTTTACTTTTCCCTAAATGTGAAATCAATTTATTACCGTATAATAACGTTAATTTTTAGAATAGACGATACAAGTGCTTACGGCTTTGCCTCACCCGAAGGCACATTGCCGCTCTCTCACTTAACTATGCCATAATGACAAGTATAATATTATAAGATTTATTAATGTATTTGCGACTCTGCCTTCCGCTTCTCCACCAGTTCAGCACGCAATGAGTACATGTGGCTTTGTCTTACACGCAGGGTCTTTTAAGCTTCCTCACATGTAAACAGAAAAACTTAATTAAAAAAATACGTTAACACAAACATTTCAACGGTTTTATCCAACCTCAAAATTACATCTAAAATTTGTTTCGCTTGACCGCCGTGGGAGATCATGGTGTATTTAAAGTCTAGCTTTACCATTAGATACTACTTTAACATTGAAACTTGTTAGGTTCATCATAATTACGTATAGAATCTCGTGACCAGTTTGTTATACTTATTCCAAATCTAACTTTTGAATTAGTTAATGATGCGTGTATAGCCATAATATGTAGGATTATACTTTGAATATGACCATATATTATAAACATATTTGGAAATGAATGATTATGATTATTGGAACTTGTCACATCATATTTGCACAAATAGATCTAAAGGCCCGTTAGCCCTCATAAATCTACCTAATAATACAAAACTCCAACACCCTGGTCCAACTTCAAAATGTCATCTTACATCTATTCACTTACGCTCGATTGCACCAATTTACCAGTATCCTCGATATCTCAATGAGTATATTCCAAATCCAGCCTTTCATTAGATATTGCCCATTAGTATTCAGACTTGTTACCCCAAAATTGCACACAGGTCCTTATTCACACTGGGTTACATCATATCTGAAACTTATAAATGCGAAATTATATAGGGTGATTTTTAATTTATGATAAATTCATTACATTTTATAAGTCCAATGACTCATTTAATAAACGGGCAAAATAAATCTCATCACTGTTGAGTATGTCCCAACCACTTTGATATTCAAATTAAAAACTAAGACAGCCTGTATATACGCATGGTAATATGTTCGATCTCAAGTCGCTTCTAATCTGTAATAATATGGGCGTTGATGCCAAGAAAATTCTCATAGTTTTACTTTAACCTATGGAAAATGTATGAACAATCACTTTATCGGAAACTAATAAATAATTTGCGGTACCTAGAGGAAACCAGAATCTAACTTTCGTATACCACGCATTTCAGGCGATAAAATTGCAAAGACCAACAATTTTACTATTTTCAAACGAAACCAAACAGCTGCGGGAAGGCATCGATATTCCAATACACATCACCTCATTACAACGCCACTGCAAAACCCTGTATTCATAGCTATGAATGCCTATTTAGCTAAATAGGGATGTATTCACAACCTTTCATCTCATAATCCGTCCCACCATCAAAACTAATATTTGTCAAGTGATTGATTGTAAATTACAGAAATATAAGCATTATTGGAAAAACAACGATAAAGTTATACAGAAACTAAAATATTTTATCTTCAGAACTTCAATATTAATTTAACAAAATGGGGTCATGAACCCGTTGCACAAATTCAAGTGGTATTTTAAAAGAAAAAAAAAAGTTTGCACTAAACCACGCTTACAAAGCAGGATATAATAATTGTTAATTTATTTTTATATTACATGATTTTTATCGTCCTCTAAATCAATAAAAAATTAATGATTTGAGACTTCACAAATCATTTATCACACAAAATATATGAGGATATCAAGTTTAGTCAGCTCAATAAAAGTGTCTCAATTGATTTAGACCGGATCGACTCCCATTAGATTTTTCTTTAGTTCGTAAGTTTGAACACCTTAACAAGATCTAGTCATATAGATTAAAATCTCTCCACCGAACCACGTAAATACACTTGTTGATACGAACAAATAGATACACATTTAAATAATTATAAAGCACACGCATTTCCCTTTTATTTTATCCCATTCGTATTTAGACTTTTAACGTATCCAACACTTAGTATGGAGGCCAAGAGTTCCACAGGCCACCGATAGTCTTAATCAGTCATGTAACACAATCCAACGGGTGTAACTTTAGTGTATGTTTGCAATGACTGAACCCAGAAACCACTAGAATTTCTGAATTCTCATTTCCACAAATACCCGCATATCGACTTCACATTACATTCGAATCACCCTGCAAGTCCTATATTATCGAGTGTAGACAAAAACACTGTATAGCCCATCATACTTAATATTATAAACGCGAAAGTTTGTAAGTATGGATGCCTGTTACTCCTTCACGTAAAAACTACTGAATGGGTTTCAACGAAATCCCACAATAATATAGCTTATACATTAGAATAACACATAGACCACAATTTATCCAAAATATGACGATAACTGTCAAGTAAGTAGGGAAAAAAAATCTACCATTTGCGAGCCGCTCCGGCGCGCGCTGCCAAAACCACTAGAGTTACGAATATGTAATGCATGATTAAAATGTTTATTTTAAATATTCCTACTATTCCAGTTTATATTAGATATCTCATTATAGCCAAAATAATTAATCATAACTACAATAAAAATTGATAATTTACTGACCCCTGACCTCTAACGCGGGTGAAACCTCTAGTTGAAAAAATAAAACGCTTCCTCCGAATTAAAGCAACCAATTAATAATCTCTAATCTTTCTGTATTCTGTCATTTTATTTCACCCATTGTGCCCCGCTTCAACTTTTTTTTTTTTTTTGAATAATTATTTTTACAGTATTATTTGTATTATTGTTGTTTTGTATTTATCACTTCTTTTAGTGTAAATCTCTACAATTCGACAGCGCTAACGAAACGATTACACCCCGTAATTTGCCCGCAACACGCTACAGACAAACGGCCTCCTTCCCCAATCTTCCTCCAATCCTTTTCAAGGTCTTGTAAAGGACTATGAACGCGCAACTTCTATGGCCCATTCATTGCTTCGCAGCACAGAAACGATACCGAAAAGTAAAATCGGAAGTTCAATAATGCATGTTCTAGCGACACTTAACCTTTCAATGATTGGGCGCACTTGCAAAGGCAGAAGTATGAAGAATTATATTACAGTTATAACAGTTTGAAGCCTCCTAAGAAAATTTTCATCACAGTTATCAACGTTACGTTCAACCTAATAATTTCATATTGAAATGGTTGTATCCCTTACTCGAAACGATCTCAACAGACCTGGCCCAAGACCCCGAACCATACCTGCCCCAGTTCTCTGAGAACCACAAGTAATGACTACGCAGGAAGAGTGTGGAATTTAATAGTGTCCACATAACAAATATAGTCTTATATCGATGAGTGATTGTACCGCAAGTGCTACAACTCGATATCCAATGAAAAATTCCATCAAAATAACATGACTTTTCTATCCAAGTCAAGCAGTATCAAAACTATTAACTATGTATATATTAATTGCTCAAATGGAATGAACGAGGGAATTTTCAATCACCACCTAGTTTATACTTTTATTAACAAAACCTCGCAAGAATCGAGTGAACCCTCAGCGGCCGCTCGAACTATCCCGGATGAAGAGCTTCCAATCACCCATTTACTCATTGTATTCTCTCCAAAGCGCTTCACTGTGTAAATCATTAAACTAAAACAGAAAATACAATCACACGAACTTCAACTATTCAATAATGAGACCTTAGAAAGCTCAGATCCAGGAACGTTTTATTCATGTGAGAAGTCGAATAATAATTGTAGAACTTTTGGTTCACAGATTTCCTTTCCATTTATACACAAAAATAAGATCAAATTTCTATGCTCGTATATTGCCTATAACAAACTTATGATCACGGAAGCAACAAACATCCTGTTGAACGTTTACGAGTCACTTATTGATTAAGTAAAACAAATTGTTTCATTCAGGTAAGTTTAAAACTACAAATTTAAGAATTAAAAAAAACTAGAAATAACACCACAAAACCCGTTTTTTTCTCTTGGAGTTATCATGAACAAACTCCCAATCGCAGTCTCAAGTAAAGGAGACTTTACATGGAGAAGAAATGAATTACCACTGTTTAATTATGTAGTCTTAAAACCTCTTTACCCGATCAGATCATCAGATCAGATACTCATAATTTACAAAATCTTTTCTCTCCTATGCAAGCTATATAAATTTTAAATTTATTTTGCACTGCACCTTTCCATGATATGATTAAATTGAACCCCTGATACCCTTAAACTTCAAAATAAATCTAGCAAATACTTTCGTACTAGACATTTAAAGCGTAATTTTCACTTTATTTATAATTATTTACATTTAATATCCCCTTGGAATATCTACTTCAATGAACAAAGTTCTCCAATTGCAACGTTATATTAACGAGCTTTCCAATTAATTACGAATGTATGAACGAAACGAATAAAACGGCTTATCAATACGAAGTAAAGATAAACTGTGACTAATAAAAGAAAAAAAATTGGGGTGGGTTATACGAATTTTATTAAGATAAAAATTCGCTGATCGCACTTCTGAGTTGTAAGGAACTATCGCCTTACTCAGGAATAAATAAAAGAACTGATACCGATTAACAACGTTTTATTCGTTTCCAAATAATAAAATAACGATTAAATGCACTATCTTCCTTTACTCGCATCTCATTATTTAATAGCAAGGAACTATTCATATATTTATATATATATTAGATATAATACACTGACCTTTTCAAACGATACTCCTCTATACCTTCACCACTAACAATTACACACTTAGCAAATTACTTAAAGAGGTCTTTCCTCCACGATGGCTAGCGACTGACTGACGATGGTTCGGTTTGTAGGCAGCCATCTTGGGTAGTAAACAATAAAGATGGCTGCCAACGAATGAGTAATCTAATCGGGCGTTAATCAAATGTACAACTTTTTATGTTCAAATTACAAATTAGGCTTACAAGTTATATATGTACTCGTATATGAGAAAATTATTTTGGGCAATTTTTTAGTAAAGAGTAAGTATTTACGAAAATTTTAGTTTTATCGATGTCTTTGTCATTATTTAATTTAAGCAGATTCCGACATAAACAGATCTAATATAAGACAATGAGCAGCAATGGCCGAGTCTCGATAAAGAGATACCAACTTTAAACTCGCGGCGCACACTTTTAACAAAAAGATGTTTGATTAATGCGTATTTATCGCTGCTCCATGATGAGGGTAAATATTGTGATATTAAATTTATAACGATGTTTTCCGTCACCGTTTATGCCTGAGAAAGCCGCACTTGGCCAGCATGGTGGACTACGGCCTAAACCCCTCTTACTTGCGGGAGAAGACCAGGGATCGAATTAATATAAATGTTTAATATAATCAGATCAGAGTCTCTTTACGCGTCTAACGAAGAGAAATAATTGGTCCATGTTGAGGTACTTATAAGGAGACAATTTATTGGGTTGTTAATTGGATGAGACGGATGCTGCCTACTGCCAGTCGAATACAAATAATATTATTTGTTCATTCGGATAAAACGTAATTTAACGAGATCATTACTGCTAACCAATTGATAATTATAACGTACCTATTAAACTTGTACTGGCAGGTAATTACTAAATACGCTTTTGCATGAAAGCTAACAATGTTTTTCGTGCTTCAATTAAATAGTAGTTGAATTGTAATTCAGTGAATAAATCGGACCAATAAATAAACGTGTCCGAAACAATTGAACAAACACGACACATTCGGAGAGATTGTGTCGAAATCCTGATAAATTTGCATCCATCGAGTAGTTTTGCAGAACACAGACATGCCGGTGTAATATGTACCTGTTAACTTATTTAGAGCCGTGCTCTGGGAATATGCGAGCTAATTCTTAACAGTTGTAAATTCACAACGTGCCGGGCTTTCGTTCCTAATTATTCATAATTAATCACAATGTGCTTCCGTCGTGCCAAGTTGTCTAGCTCGGGGATCCCCGAAATAACAACAACTAGCAAAGTCAAGACAGAAATGCAGCATTTAATTATTTATGCAAATTAAGGTAACGAGGACGGCATTTAATAAAACGAATAAAATTTCATTTCAAAATTTCTGCAGACGATTGATTTAAAAAAAAAGTTCCTTTCAGTATAAGTTTTAATTATTATCAGAAATTGATACTTTATAGTAATACGAAAGTAATTGGAACGCAATTTATACGTCTAAGGGCCTCTTTCGCCACCTTCAAGTAAAGTAACAAGTACGCTAATTGTCGGTTAAAGTCACCAGTAACTTCAATTTCAATTTCACGATATTCGAGTAGCACTAATCATAAGATAAACTGACCCGTACTCATAGCTCATAGCTTTTACTAGCCAATTAACTTTACTTGGAACGTAACTAATCAACACTTTACTTGGAGATGGTGAACGAAGCCCTTAATGTACGATCGGGAAACCATCGCCACTGGATCTATTTCTTATTATTATTATTTCTTATTATTTTCTATATTTTTCTAGTACAAAGGTGCGGTTGCAAGATTTACATGAGGCGGCCAGGCCATCAGCCTTCGGGATATCAGCGCAACTGGATACGACCTCAAACAAGACTCTGATTCAGGTTGAGTGTTATGTCTAGGGGATGCAGCGACCTCTTAACACGTTCAACAACTTGCACGACTGCAACTCCATTACAAAAACCTTTAAAGCGTCTGCTTAGCTGGGTTCGATGGCTTCAACCCTATTTGAGTCCCACTGCTGTGCACGAGTTTTCTCCCATCATTGGCAAGGCCTGGATTCTATTTCATCACGCTGCTCCAGTGCGGGTTGGTGGAGATACCCGCATCTCCACCTGGCCGTAATGGCCAACCCGCTGTCAGATGTTTTTAAACCTTCCATAAGGCCTATGACAAGAATGAATGACTATTATCTGTTGATAACAACCGCCTGACCGACCCGCTCAACGTACCATCGGAGCTCGGAAAAGCACATGTAATCTTTACTACTAGCGGTCACCCATGTCACATCCGACCATATCAGTTCCGCTCAGCTGGGTAGATGGATAGATCAGTTTGCGTTGTCCGTTTACGTTGCGTTCGTATTGGGTTACCCCTTATGAATCCTAAATGTATCCTTCGGATTCTTCCTGACCTGATCGTTCCTGGTTTGAAAGGAATACATACGTCTTATTGACTTATAATAAGTTGAAAGGTACGCCTGCCATTTACAAAAGCTTATTGTAGAAGCAATAAAAGGCCGATCGAGGGGTAGCTTTTGGCGAATCTACTTGGCGCCTTTTATTGAAACTCTTCTTTGTATAAGCTTATTATATGGTAAAATCCGGTTCATCCAGCAGAATTTCTTATGGAAAAATGAGTATAGAAATAAAAATGTATCGTATCATTGATATCTGAATTATAAAACTCGATTAATTAAAGGGTTTATAAAAGCTTTTTCCAGTTTCAAATCCCAGAGCACGCCTTATTTTCAATGTTTGTGGTATTTGTTATTATTATTACTGGCTTTATATTGAAATAAATTTTTATTTTTACCGTATATCTTGAGAAGTATTAAATAAGAAACAGAAAAGTTTCACGTAGTCATGTAAATGTTGCAGGCCGACACTACTACTAACTACTAGTTGGCTGCAACCCTTTTTGCGTCCCACTGCGTGGAGCTTACTCCACCACGCTGCTCCAGTGCGGGTTGGTGGAGATGCGGGTTAGTGGCCAACCCGCTGTCGGATGTTTTCAAACCGCCCATAAGGCCTCCGACAAGGTTTGACGACTGTTATCTATTGACAACAACCGGGACCGACGGCTTAACGTGCCCTCCGAAGCACGGAAAAGCGCATGAATTTTTTGCCACTAGCGGTCACCCATCTCACACCCGACCGCGCCCGTTTAGCTTTGTTGCATAGATCGCTTGCGTTCTACGCTAACCGCCGGGCCATGCGCGCTTCACTACTAGTTAACCGTTAAATAAATCCAGCTCCAACCATATAATTGACTTTATTATTAAAGATCTAAAAAATGTATCGCATTGTATATAAATGCATTGAGTTGCATCTAAGAAATTAAATATTGTCTCCATTATCGAGCCACGAGCAAAAAAAAATAAAACATTTGCCACACTGTAAGCTAATAAGCTCTCGCCTTAGTTATTTAATAATGTTTAAGTACTTTTAGTCTTTAATAAATTTTCGCATGTTTCTTGCTAATTTAAAGCTATTGAATATTGTCGCCACTCGAAGGTAAGCAAACAATGTATCATTTCATTACAACATGTCCCATCGCCGTGCATGTTCAAAGTAATAAATTCTCGAACGCATGACGTCCAATTGGTCAGCGTAGTGTGAGACATCATAAGAGTTAAAAAAAATCTACTGCTCAACAAGGGAATTCTTTCTGATTTTATAAAAATAGCCCCTACGTGTACCAAATGAATAATAAAACAACGTTTCTTAGTGATAAATCTATATCATTGCTTCAAACAATAAGTTATATTTAGGAACATAACGTATGATAATTCTGTAATAAAGCAGTCACTTTATTATTTAGGTCTTTATAACAGCATCTGGTGTCGCAACGTTTTGTCTCAAAATTCTGTGACTAAACTAAAACAGACCAACTGGCGTATTGCCATTTCGTTTGTGGAATTGAATTGACATATTTGAAGACAAAAAATGCAAAAGAATTTTCAACAGTAAATAACATTAGAAGATTATTATGTCAATCATTCATTATAACATTGAGTCTTTACTGGCTGGCTGCAACCCTTTTTGCGTCCCACTGCTGGGCACGGGTCTCTCACCATTATTGGGGAGGCCTGGAGCTTACTCCACCACGTTGATGACCACGCACCACGAGATGCGAGGCCAACCCGCTGTCGGATGTTTTCAAACCGCCCAGCCTCCGACAAGGATTAACGACTGTTATCTATCGACAACAACCGCGACCGCCGGCTTCACGTGCCCTCCGAAGCATGGAAACGCACATGAAATTATTTGCCACTAGCGGTCTCATCCATCTCACACCTGACCGTGCCCGTTTGGCTTAGTTGCATAGATCGTTTGCGTACTTCGCTAACCACCGGGCCATGCGCGCATTGAGTCGTTAAAATTCAATAAATATATACTTGTGATAAGAGTATAGTTAATGCATCAAAACAAATATTTTTAAAATATCTTCAATTAATACGAAATAACAACAACCGAATACAGTACCTCCTCCTTTTGGAAGTCGGTAAAAACGAACATTGAGTACTAAGTCGGACAAAAACAGTCGAATCACTAAAAGTTCTCCTTTTGTGTACAGCGTACAATGCAAAGAAAATTTATAATTATTACTGAAGACCTGCGTGGCGCAATGGTTACCATGCCGGACTGCCAATCGAAAGGTCCCGGGTTCGATTTCCGCCGAAAAAGAAATTTAAATGATGAGTTTAAATTTGTGTTCTCGGTCTAGGTGTTTGTGTTTCTGTCTTTGTGTGTGTCAATGGTACTCACGATACAGGTTATATATACACTACTGTGGGGCTATGAGTGTGAAACGTTATTTTTTCATTTTATCACCTCTACCCTTAGATCATCAAAGTACGGGTGTCATACCTGTCATACCTTGATGCTCTAAGTCTCTACCTTAACAAACGTAAACAAAACTTTTTAATTTTCACACGCTGTAAACACCGAAGGCTCTAATCTACATTACTTTTACTATTTTAAATTTTAAAACACAAATCAAAGATTTTTATTTGCACAAATATGTGTATTTACAAAAGCTATTAATACATATTTAGTTCGCCATATTTACCTTCATGAGTTATGCAAATATTATATTAAATAAAAACTTAATTATAACACAATTTATAAAAATGTACATTTACTCGTACATCCATTTTATTATTATTCTTATTCCATATTGCTCCTTCCAATTTTTATTTATTTATGTATTTATTTAATTGTTTGTTTACTTAATTATTTATTCATATTTGGGATCGGATCCGATCGTCTGTATTAGGTGCCCATATTGCAGGGTTTTTTTACACTGAGAAGAAAAAAACACGCTGGTTTTAATGGAATTCCTTTATATTTTATACTTTATATACATGTATTTTATCGTTTATGACTGAGTAATACGTGTTTTTCAGTACCTAAATACGTTTAAGTTCCTTTTTCAACTCGTTGCACGTTTTGAATTTCGGTTGACCGTTATATATTTTTGGTCCTATGCAAAATACACTGTTATGGTATTGTTTTGTTTTAGAAGCGATTGAACATAATTTACTATTACGTTTTTATGATTTCAGGGTTTCATATTGAGCGGTTCCAATTCTACGACGCTACGCGTCTACGGCGTAGCAATTCAGCCAATACAATCGAAACCTAATTAATTAAGCTTTTTCTATAGCATTAATCAATCGGTGACCAATTACTGACAGAGTTTCTTTTGATTAAATCACTGATCGGCTTTTATCCCGCTCGGATACATCAGGACTTCGATAATGGGATCACGTAATTACGGCATATAACAAGACATTCAATACGTATGTTTATGTTTAAAATCATATTATATCATATCGACGACTCACGTGGCGCAATGGTTACCATGCCGGACTGTCAGTCGAGGGGTCCCGGGATCGATTCCCAATGAAACAGAAATTTGAATGATGAGTTTTAATTTCTGTTCTCGGTCTGGGTGTTTGTGTTTCTGTCTTTGTATGTTTCCATGGTACCCACGACTAGATATATTATATACCCTAATGTGGGGCTATGAGTGCGAAGCGTAATTTATTTATTTAGTTTATTTATATCACATATATTAATTTACATACGTATATATGTAGGTACTTATGATTATAATACTTTTTGAATAAATAATTAATAAATATGAAATAAAGCAACTTTCTCAATGTCCCTATACAAGGATTCCTCGAGTCGTGGGTACCAAATACAAACAAAGACGTAAACACAAACACCCAGACCAAGATCAGAAATTGAAATTCATCATTCCAATTTCCGCCTTGCCAAGAATTGAACTCGTGGCCCTTGATTAGCAGTTAGGCATGGTAACCCGGGTCTTCGAATAAAAGTTATCCTATGTAATTTTCCGTAACACCAACATATGAAGCAAAGAAACAATTAATTCTCATTCGCGTCAATAAATAAAATTAAAAAAGATTGCTTTTCGCTAATCTTTCCGAGTTAATTCAGACTTACATTTCATAAGTGTATCTGTACTTCAGAGTATCTTGCTCGTTATCATCACAAAAGAGCCTCATTATTTATTACACTTTGATCCACCTAAGCTCTACTTAACCTCGAATAGAAATCAGATATTATACTTCACATTAATTGTATCAGCGCACATTCAAACAAATGAGTAAAGAATTACAGTTACAATATAGGTATGCGTAGTAATTATTTTTTGTAATATTAACGACCTTTAAAACTACTCTGAAAACGCTTAAGTTACAAAAGATTTACAGCTAACGTAACAAACCACTTTACCTCTCTTACCTTATTTATTATTGTACTTTTATTAGGCCACCCGAACATTATTCCCGCCGTATTCAAGTCAGTATTTTGTTCACAAATCTTATGCACTTCTAAACTGTTTCACTTCACACAAAACTTTTAAAGAGGGGTAATATATTTTGAGGATTAGTTTTTGAGAAGTTGGCACTGTTTGTCGGCTTGTAATAAAGAATTGTAATTATGTGTAACGATGTTAGGCGATTATTCCATGCGTAAAGAAGTAACGCGTCAGGCTTTTGGCGCAGCGTTCAGAGACTGAATTGCCGCCCGCCCAAACGAGACGAGGCGCGCCGAAGGGCCACGACTTGTGCCGAACGCACCGCGATTTCATGAAACCCACTCGATGAAGTGGTAAGTTTTTATGAGTAGCAGTCGTGAATGATGTAGGGACTAGTAAAAGTATTGCTTGGTATATGGGTATTTCTGGAAATCTAAATTGTACTACAGAAAATATTTTTGGAATATTTAAAGTACAAGTCGAATTCAAACACACGCGCTTATATACCATTGTTTATTGAAAAAATATTTTTTAAAAGGCCCTGAAATTTGCTATTACGATTATTCAATGTTTCAATGTTAAATTATATTTCCCTATGCAGCCTACAAGTACTTACTATACCAGTATTAAAAAACCGGCCATTAAAAACCCGTACCATTATCTATCATAAAAAATACTTTTATTGTATGTGAGTCCCCTTAATTATTTATTTTATTCTATTTTAATTATTTGTTGTCTAAGCGGCAACAGAAATACATCATCTGTGAAAATTTCAAATGTCCAGCCGTCACGGTTCATGAGATAAAGTCTGAAGACAGACAGACAGACAGACAGACGGACGGACAGCGGTGGCTTAGTCATAGGATCCCGTTGGCACCCTTCGGGTACGGAACCCTATAAAGACTATACTATACGTCCGCAAAATAAATAATTATTAATTCTTTGGGAGTATAAAACAGTGGCAGTACGAATGTGCGGCGGGAGGGTCAATAAAATTTGGAACAAATGATGCGGTTTGATTTACGCGGCAACAGTTACTGCTCGTCACATGGCGGGTCAAATTTATATTCCTCTTGCGTTTGTAGTAATAATGCATGAAGTTGTTATTTTACGACCTTTTGTTGAAGAAAACTATCTATTTCGATTTCAGTATTCATAGGTATACGTTATATCGCATTATACGCAAATGTTCACTATGAAACAATATCTCTCCTTATATGAAGTTTTCTTCCTTGTTTTTCTGTCTGTTTCCCTGTTATTTCATGTAAAACCATTTAATTAAGTTAGCTAGTTAGTTACCATTACGTGAGTGTGATCCTATTCCATTTTGTGGTTCTGCAGCGTTTCACCTTTTTATTCTTTTTATATATTTTTTTTTTTTGCTTCTTTTTTGTATACCTACATATTTATTATCACGTTAAGCTATGTTGTATTTTTTGAAGTGAAAACTTCTTTAGCGGCGTTGTGCACTTTTTTGGGATGGGTAAAAAAGGTTAACCTTGCGTCAGGACACGTGGCCTGATCGAATATTCGTAAGACGGAGGGGTGACAGCACATGGCTCGACTATCTATACTTGTAAAACTCGTTTATATCAAGTATTTAAATTGAACAAAGTGCATCTATTGATGAAAAAAGTGACGCAGAAATAGTGAAAGAAAATGAGTGAGTACTTTATAAAAACGGCAAATTGTTTATAAAGTAGGTTTACGATCGAGATGTTTACGTGATAACGTCCGCACGAGAAAATCTCCATTAGTTTGTATGCCGCTAGAGTGAGAGAGACGGAAGATCGGTCCACTCACTCGAACGCTATGCCAGCCTCCGCTCGTGAGGATTCCGCGTGACAAGTTTCACGGAATGACTGGCAGCGCTCGAGATGAGACGGGAGATCGGTCCATCTCTCTCACGTTATACCTGCGATCGCGCTCGTGAGGTTTTGGTGTGACACAAGTTTCTGAACATGTCACCCGACTAAAACGATTTTAAAGACGTTATCACGTCAAAAATACTAGATGAAAACCTACTGAAAATACTAGATGAAAAATAATACTGATAATAGAAGCAATTCGTGCGAAATTATTTCCTATCCATTCCAAAATATCAAAAATGCACAACGTTAATGTTCAAATTTTCACTTCTGCCGGCACTACCGGAGTGCAACCCGTTGTTTTTTTTTATAAATTTAATTGTTTTTGTTAAGTATAGTATAGCAGAAGTGTATAGCATAGCATGAATATAGTTGCAGAATTTACTAGACGTAATAAACGTTTTCTTTCTTTCTAATGGGTTTTCCCACAGATTTTATACTTATGTAGTCCCTTTAGCTTCGGGAGTAAGAATAGAGCTATGGTATCCCCTGCCTGATCGTAGGAGGCGACTAAAAGGGGGCTTCTGGGGTTGTGAGCGGTGATAGAGGAGCTCGATCCGTCCAGCTAACAGCCCCGGGAAGGACGGCGGTGTGTGCGTGGCCACATGTCGCCGTAAGCATCGGAAGATGCAGGAGAGCACATCTGTTCTCCGGAGAATGGGCCCGTTTTTGGGCGCCGCGCGCGGAGGACACCGATGCGTTTCACTGGAGATACGAGAGTCCTCCCCAAGTGCAGAGGCAGGCCACCGAGGAGGTTTTTTTTTTGCAGTTACTCGGCAAAAGTTTTTGTTATTACTATTGTCACATATTTTAAGTGAGATGTAGAGATAGTTAAGTTAGTGGAGTTAGGGTGTATAGATTCAGGAGTTTGGTTCTGCTTCTGCATGCAGATCTCATGAGATCTGATACCTTTTTCACGAGGTAAGCCACATATACACTCATTTCGGCAGAAACATTTTCGGTGAGACACAATTTACAGAATCAAAATCAAAACCTATGTTCTAAAATAAATTTTGGCGAGAAGTGTACAAATATGCAGTTATCTCACTTTGCTTTGAAGTTACTGTTATTCTTCATTAATTTAAATGAATGTCTGTTAAGTATCTTGTATTTCAATAGCACACTGGATATATTTATACTTGTATAATCATACTCACATACAAGGCGAGGGTTTTCGTGAGACGCAAAACGCCGCTGTTTTCGCGAACAAACGCGACACAGAAGTGAGCGCAGAAGCAAAATTAGGATAAAATTTGCCATTTCGGAAATACATTACTACAAATACACAATTCTTTATATCTGTATGCGCACTTACTATGGCATTTTTTCAAACTTCCGACGCTGACGGAATAAAACGCAATTTTTACAGTTTTCCAGACCAATATTTGCTATTTCACTGCAACATAAATACCTAGATCATAGACTAAAATATAACATAATTTATATTTTTTACGAATATTTGTATACAGTAACACTTTTTAAAAACACCATTCGGAAAACCTCACTTTAATACTAAAATGCCTGCAATAATTGGCTTTCCTTATTTTGTTTACCTACAAAATACAAATTTCCAAATGAAAATAATTGGCGTGTCCGTACGAACATATACACATATGCTGCATACAGTAGCCCGAATCCTCAATTCATTAATTGCTTCGGGTTGTATTTCCCTCCACGTAACCCCATATTCGCATATCACGTCGTATTGATATACAATTTCTGATCTAAGGGTAGATTCATAGCGTCGGTAGAAATTATGGTTATTAATGTTTTCGTATTCTCATATTTGTCGGAGTAAGCCCAAACAGTAAACCAAGTATAAAATATTTAAAGAAAAAATAAAAATAAGGAGAAATATAATCAAAAAGTACAGAAAGGTAAGTAGTATATGCGTAGGAATAGTCATTGTGTAAACTTTAACAAGCGTGCATGGCTCGGCAACTAGCGTAGAACACAAACGGTCTATGCAGCTAAGCCAAACGGGCGCGGTCGAGTGTAAGATGGGTGACCGCTAGTGGCAAAAAAATTCCGTGCCTCGGAGGGCATGTTAAGCCGTCGGTCCCGGTTGTTGTCGATAGATAACAGTCATTAGACCTTGTCGGAGGCCTTATCGGCGGTTGGAAAACATCCGACAACGGGTTGGCCACTAACCCGCATCCCCACCAACCCGCATTGGAGCAGCGGGTGGAGCCGGCCCAATAATGGGGAGAGATCCGTGCCCAGCAGTAGGACGCAAAAAGGGTTGCAGTGCAGCCAAACTTTAACAAAATAGGTAGGTTCCATCTTAAAACGTACTGAAGTAATTTAAATAAATCTGGCAAATACCTTTGGCAATAATACATTCGAGTTCTATCGAATCGAATCTAATATTAAACCTATATAATATTCAATTATTATCAGAGTTCTTCAACCGTTTTAAGTGTGTCTTAAAAACATTCATTTTATATTATAACTTATTAACAAATAAACCGCCTTCATACGGTATAAAATAATAGTACCTGGACGCCCGAGCGTTGCTCGGATATATACAATACAATACAAAAATACTTTATTGCACTAGATTTTATACAATGAGATAACATTAAATCGTTTATTTTCTAAAAAAATATTTTCTTGGTTTAGTTTAAAACGAAACAATAATTTGCTTCGTGTTACTCGTGTTACTTAACAAAGCCATCTGAAATAGCTCCTAATAAAAAAAAGTTATTTTCATAAAAATAAAAAATAGACACAATATGGTTTCGATCGAGGTTTGAACCCGGGTCTCTAGTTCCGCAGTCAGCTCACGCAACCATTCGACCACGGAAGCTTTAATTCAATGAACGAAATTTTCATAGAGCTCTTTCAAATCGACGTTGTCATTTTTTTGAACGTCGGATTGGCGGATGGTAGTAGCGGAGCCCAAGAGGGGATTTTCGGATTTACTCGAGCGCGTCAGATTAAGATATGGGGTACACCTTGCATCCTAAAATAAAATAGCTAAATTTCTTGGCATTGAAATCGACTCAAATTTAAATTGGAAAAATCATGTAGAAATAGTATGCCAAAGACTAAATAAATTCATATACGCATTACACCATCTTTCAAAAGTAGCAAATAAAAAACAGCATTGATGGCTTATCACGGATACGTGTGTTCGGTCCTAAGATACGGATTACTCTTATGGGGGAATTCAACTGACTTCAATAGAGCATTTATTATACAAAAGAAATATGTTAGGGCCATTTAAGGTGCGGAACCTATGGACTCCTGTAAGCCAATATTTAAAAAAACTAAATCTCCCGCCATTGCCATCAATGTACATCTACGACATTCTGATATGTGTCAAAAATAATTAAAATCGATTTGATACCAAAGATGATACATTCTTCAATCGGCATCGGGGTCAATTGCATAGGCATCTTATACGGCATGCTATTCGAGAAACAGCTTTATGATGTGCATCAAAATTTATAATTTGCTGCCATCTCGGTTAAAAAAATCTAACATTAAATCGGTTCAAGGGTTTTATTTTTAAATAATTGATTAAGAACTGTTTTTATTCCACAAAGGAATTTATAGAATATTGTCATGCTGGACACCTCAAACGCTTGGCTAATAAATTATATTTTTTTATTCAATTATGCAAATATTATCATTACTATTAATATCTAATATTATTGTTATTAAATTATTATTGTTATTATTTAAAAAAAATTGACATGTACCTTCGGGTATGAAATTGCATTTAATATCCTTAAATAAAAAAAAAGTAAATTAATGATTTAACCTATAGTTATCACTGAAGACACGATGACTTTATCTTATTTATTAATAAATATTTGCCCACCGACTAGGTCGGTAAGACACGCATGAACAATATTGTAAGATTTTAATCGTAAAATGTATCGTGTTTTATGCAAATAAATATTTCATTTCATTTCATTTCCTGTTGAGTACTGCCACGATTAAAAAAGACCTTCTATATAGGTACAATAATTTTTTATCTTACTTCCGGATGTCAAAATAGTCAGATTAGAATACGCCGCTACCGTTGAACCATGAATTTTAAATAATAAAAATCCCTCTCCACTGGTTAAACGCAAAACGTCATAAAATATAATAATATTAAATAATATAATATTTTAAACTTCCTACCACCCAACCTATAAAAAGCACAAGGTCCTGATGACGCTTGAGGAAATCCACAATGAGCCTCGTGGGCTTCCCCGTTTGACAGCGTTTACGCCACAATATTATTAATACTCTCCAATAGATGTCAGGAAGAGTCGTAATTTTCAGTTTATATTTAAATTGATTATCATTGAAAATATTTTTATACAGTTAAAAATATCCAACAATAAAAATTTTGTGGATCGATTTATCACCCCCGAATCCAGGGTACTAAATTTCATCAAAATATTTGGAGCCGTTTCCGAGATTCAAAAAATATATTTAGATACATACAAGAATTGCTCGTTTAAAGGTATTATAGATTGTTCAGTACTTCTCATTTGATACTTTTCCTTGCTAACCGTAGTGACTCTTAAAACTGTTTTGGAGTCGGTGCCCATTCAGAGCGAAAGGTAGGTACTCCATTTTACTAAGGACCCGACTCCAAATAATGGTCGCGTATATTCCATTCACTATGGTTCATCGGAAAAATATGAAAACTAATTCATGATAAAGTTCATGATATAACAAAACACGTCTTTTGTATAAAAGTAAGCGCAAACAGTAACGAGAATACGTGATTTTCGCATTCATATAGGTTTGAATTATGTACGTACCCCAAAAATAATAGTAACTAACTCATTATATAAAACACAACATGGCGGTAAAAAAAAAATAGGAATCATTTTTACAGTTGCTAGATTAATGTGTAATCAGCTGCCTATGTTCAAGCGGTACGGTATGTACTTTATATCTCATTTGTCTACCTTTGTCATCAAACATGCTTAGTTAATTGTAGACTGTATTTATGGATTATAAATGACGTCCTCAAGCTTTTAATAACAATCGCTAATGACATAGGCGTACCCAGGGGGCAGGGGCGGGCAACTGCCCCCCCCCCCCCCCTCCTGGATCAAGGTCCAGATTTAGGGATTAAAAAATCCCAAAAGATCGCCGAAACGAAAAGAGAAACCTATAAAGAATAAGCTATATATGCTACCTCCTGCTGTTTCCTTTGTATATTTAATATTTTGTGTGAGTTTCTTCGTGTAACATGGAAGGCAAATTTAAGCGCGGTACCCAGTTTCAAAAATTCGCCCTCCCTTCCGACCAACAATCTAAAAATTTGCCCCCCTCCCCGCCCTCATCAAGAACTTGCCCCCCTCTAACCAAGAACTTGCCCCCCCTTGACCAAGTACTTGCCCCCCCCCCCCCCGACCAAAAACCTGGGTACGCCCATAGCTAATGATGTCAAATCATTGCTTCGGCTACTTTTATTTAGTTTATATCGTCAGATATTGTTATTCAAAACACGTCTGTCTTTTAAAAGTAAGAGCAATTTGTACAGAAATGAAAATAGTATATTTTCACCCTTATTATTATACAGATATAAATTATATAAACCATAAATAATAAAAGTACCTCATTAAACAAAACACAGCATATCTGATGTTAAAAATAGGGGTGATCTGGAGTAATACTCGTATATCATGCTTACTACTTTAAAGCGGTGCGGGAGGAACTTTGTGATTCATAATATGTTTACCTTTGTCATCAAACATACTCAGTAGTATTTTGTCTATGTCTAAGTATTAGAGCTAACGTCACTAGAAGTTTAAAATAGAAATTGCGAACAATAAAAATAATATATAAGAAATAGTATTGTTTTGATTTCTTCGTGTATTTACGTTATTTATGGGAAAACATGCAGTAGGTACCGAAAACTTTTAAAACATTTTAAGAAAAAATACACGGCATTTAAAACACAGATACCAATCAGAAAAATATGAAAACTCGCTGTACAAGACACAATATTTTTCATTATTAAATGTACAGGTTATTTGTAGAGTAATGTGTACTCAACTTCCTACGTCAAACCTGTGTACGGGAGAAACTTTGTGTGTCTATGTTTGCCTTTGTCATCAAACATGCTCAGTTGTCATTGTCTATGTTTATATATTGGAGGTGACGTCATTAGGAATTCAAAATAGACATTGCTAATAACGTTATTTTTAATTTTATATGGTTTTGACATATTAACATTTTTACACATCTAACTTACGTTAATTAATATTATGTTAAATTATGCTCGCGTTTGAAAGGACAATGTAGTAACTTCAAACTTTCATTCCTTATTTTACATAGTTAAGGGTTGATTCCACCAACCCGCATTGGAGTAGCGTGGTGGAGTAAGCTCCAGGCCTCCCTAATAATGGGGAGAGAGCCGTGCCCAGCAGTGGGATGCAAAAAGTGTTGCAGCCAGTCAAGGGTTGATTAGAAATCATCAAATGAAACTGGTGTTCCTGATTTCCAAGCTTAAGCAGTTATGAATAAATCGTTTTATTTTATTAGTAGGTATACCTAAATAAATTCTTATATCATACACGATTTCAATAAATTAAATTATATTGTCGTAAGGGACGTCGTTCAGTGGGGTAAAATCATAATAAATATTTAGAAAAGACATTCAATTTGCTTTGATCAGTGAAAAGCGAAATGCGTTTAAATATATATTTCATTTAGCTTAACCACACCTTTGGAACAAATTGATAATAGAAAAATAAATTTTCTGATCTGTTTAATAGAAATAGGGCATATTAGGTACTTAATTTGATTATTTTGTTCGGCATTTCGGTAAGTAAGTAAGCTTCAATAGTGTCGCAACTAACAAGAGACCTTTTCGGCTCTGGCTTATGGTTTCGATTTCGGAATGACTGAATACATTGTAGCAGAAGATATCAAAGGCAAACGTATTCTGTAACCAAACTATTTCCTAAAATTTTCTTGTTTTATGAAACAATATTTCCTGATAATCTCTTACACAGATCCGAAGGTCCTTTTTATTGTATCCAAGATCTTTAAAATATTTCGTTTTTAATCAATAAAGGGACTTAAGCGACGTCGAGTATCGGTTTATTTTTTCTTTGTTTAAATTTCTAATACGACGAATGACCTACTAAGCCAATCTTAGTACCGTCTCCATTTCGCCTCAAAATAGTACCGGTAATCTCCATTTCGCCTCAAAGTATATATACGTGTAATTAAGTAGGTACTATATTAAAGATATAACCCGTGGAAAGGAGCCCAATATCTTAATCTCCCAACCTGCCTCAGTGAAGATTAATGGTGAAACGGAATATTATAAAATTGCCCCATTGGGACTCCTCTATAGATCAACTACACGCATGAATTATTTGCTACCTGTTCAACATCAGGCGGCGGCGCCCAACACTTCGCAACAATTTACATCATAACTTTTACTTATACGAGTACTCTCATGGAATTGTATGAGTATTCAAGTTACAACACAATACCAAAACATAAAACTCAAAAATCCATCCATCAGTCTCTCATAGTCCACTACTGGACAGAGTAGGTCTCCTCTAAAGTAAGCTAAGCCATCCGGTTCTGCGCTCCTTTTATCCAGTGGCTTCCTGCTGTCTTCTTTAGGTCTTTCGTCCACCTGGTTGGAAGACGACCTGTTCTCCTTTTGCCGAGGTGTAGTTTTCATGCGAGAAACTCAAACGAAAGTTTTAACAAAAATATTTACGACTAGCCTTCCGCTAGAGGCTTCGCCCGCGTGGACCCGTTTAATGGGTCCCCGTAGTCCCCTAGTAGGTCCTTAATCCAGGCTTCTTTGTTATATTAAATCATAGGAGTTTAGCCAGTTTCTTCATCCGCGTTGACTTATTACCCGTTTTCACGTAGGAATGAAGCATTTTCCCGCGGTAAAAAAGTAGCCTATGTTACTCAGGGTGAATGTAGCTTTCTAATGGTGAAAGAATTTTTAAATCGGAACAGTAGTTTTCGAGTTTTCATTACAAACATACAATACTACTACTTACTATAGTCATGATAAATCAAATATACCACTCTGAATATCGCGTTTCACAAACAAAACTGTGTATATCGATATAAGAATAACTAAATTTAGAATACCTTTTCCACGGAGGCCTTGGCATTAAGTTCAAGTTTTCTGTAAGCAGATATTAATCATAAGAAATCAGGCCCTATTATTAACATGTTACAGGTAAGTATAATTTTGTTAGTTAATAATATTTTTTTTAGTTTCAATAGTTGTATGTCAAATTTGTTCTAAGAAGACGTTTTGATTATTTTGTAATATAAAATACAACTAACTTAACTGTGTGCGCCAATCTTTGAGTTAGAATTGACGAACCATACCATATGGCGCAATGTTTACCATACCTACCGGACTGCCAATCGAAGGGTCCCGGGTTCGATTCCCGGCGAAGCTGAAATTTGAATAATGAGTTTAAATTTTTGTTCTCGGTCTGGGCGTTTGTATTTCTGTCTTTGTGTGTGTCCATGGCAACCACGATACAGGGTATATCTAATGTGGGGCTATGAGTGTGAAACATTATTCCGCCATCTTTGATGTTCCTCCATATTTGATTCAGAATCATGACACACGCTTATCGTGTATTGTCATCCAAACTTAACGTGTATACAAAAATTCAGCTCAATCGGTTGAAGATATCTGCTTCAAAATTGAGTAGCAAGGTTCCACCCGAACAAACATCCAACGAGTACATTTCAAGTTAAATAAAAGCTTTATAAAAACCACTGACTTCCGCCACATTCACATAAGATGCTATATACCTATACATATCATTGCATCAAAATTTAAACAATTCGTTAGTAGTGAAGAGAGTTTCAGATAGCCGACGTACAACTTTCAACTAAGTTCAGTTATCCACAAAAGACATACGAACACGAAGTTTAGGAGGGATTTGAGATCTATGTACTCGTATCTATGAAAGAGAAAGCCCGTCATTTTGAATTCGGATGAACTTGCTTACACGATACACCTACTTACATAAGAAATCAAATCTGTCATCTTGAATATGCTGTTTTATATACAACTCTGTGTATATCGACCTACGAGTAAATTTGGAATACTTTGTACGTGGAGGTGATAGCTACTTTAAGATTTAAGTTAAATTATTATACTAATTAGGCCGATAAAAGTGCAGTAATGTTAAGTGTATGGGAATATGTAGGTACACAGTTCACATCAAAAACGAAATATAAGTAATATTTTATTTTATTCATTAAAAATTCTTTATAAAATTATTCATGCTTCCGCACTTACAGTAAATATATTTTTTATATTTATCAACTCAATCTTGATCCCTGGTTTTTTTTAAATTTCATTAATCCAAATTTATTTTATGTTTATCTTGCCTTCCGCCAGAGGCTTCACCCGCGAGGACCCGTTTTATAGGTCCCCGTAGAATAAATTATGTAGTTTAAAAAACTAAAAAACCACCCCACGCTTTTTTTTACAGTTAAATACATTTTCTTCTTATTTTTTTACTTTTTAGTTCGTATTTTCACAAAAGCGTGTTTTTAGTTTTCTAAACTACATTATTTGTTTTTAATTTTTAGTTGTTTTTTTTTTCTCATATTATTGCATTGTCATCGGCCCTTGACCCCTGTGCAAATTTTCAAGTTAATCAGACTCCTAGAAGTAAGTGAAAATGAAGTTAAAATATTCCGTTACATACATACATACATACAGATCAAGTTAATAAAAGCGTGTTAAAAATAGCATATGTGCTAATCCAGGCTATATCTCTAACTTTCTTCCATCCATTTGAAATACGACGTAAGACGATATATTGCTATATTAAAATCCAAGGCATTTAGCTAGTTGCTTCAACCACGTGGACCCGTGGAACCTATTACCCGTTTTCCCGTAGGAACGAATCATTTTTCCGCGGTGAAAAGTATACCTATGTTCGTCAGGGATAATGTCGGCTTCTAATAGTACAAGATTTTTTAAATCGGTCTAGTAGTTTTGGAGCCTATTCAATACAAACAAACAATCAAATCTTTACTCTTTATTGTTACGCGCTATGGGTAACATTATAATATTAGTGTAGACAGGCGCGACCGCAGCCTTCAATTTGGGGGGGGTCGCCAAAAAATTTGTGTGGAATAGGTGTCTCAAATTGGTTTGTTTCGACTTTCATCTACGCATGACTGATGGATTTTAGGGGAGTCATGTCCCCTGTGACCACCACCCACCCCCCCTGGGACCACGCCTGAGTGTAGATTGATGCTACTCAAGCTTTTACTGAAAAAATCCGATCTCATACGAATAAGAAGCAATGTCCCTGACTCTACAAGTCCCAACTTTGTACCTCAACCCTAAACAACACAATTAAGCGATAAAAGTGTTGTCGCTTCGCTAACTAATTTAACTACAAATATAAATTTTTAGATTTTGTTTGCTAACGTTTGAATATTTTACGTACACAAACGCGCTCGTCAGTACACATCACTACTACATGTACCAACTTTTATTCATACAGAACGCAGACTGTTACTTTTTTCAAGAGAACTTATAACGGCAGATCCCGATTTTATTGCAGTTTCGTTCCACGATGCAATATGCAGCTGTTTAAAGCTGGGAAGCTATCATCTCCGCCAGCCATAATAACGCCGGTGAAAGACACTTATATCTAGTGGTGCATTGTTCGTACAATTTTATTATGAACACTTCATCACTCAACCTAAATTCTATTTAAGCATTATACATATATTATGTAGCCGTATTCAAAAAAGAGTGCTGCTGGGAGTCTTTTTTCCGCTGCCTTGTTTCGCTCACATTTAAATGGACACCTAAACACGATGACCGGGAAAAAATTACTCATAAGTTAATATTTTGTATTTTTAATATGAAATAAACATTTCTCTTTCTATCAGATTGCGGGATATAAACCGTAAACGTAAAGCAATTTCTATAAACGTAAGACTTCTTTCTACAGATTGTAACTGTAATTCCATATAAAAAAAAACATGAAAATTCACTAAATTGTAATCTCTCGTCTTCGTAAAGGATGCCTACCTACTAAGTAAAATATACTCTAAAGCGCTACTTGCACACTAGCTAACGCAGACTAATCGAGAGAGAACTGACCCGATCATAATTTCTCTATTAGCTATTTCGGCAATGACATGCCATCAATCCAGCGTACGTTGTAATTCGCACAATATTAATATGTAATAGGTATGTAGTTAACATGTAACCCATGTAACGCGTCTGAAATAAAGGGTATAAAGCAAATATCAGTACCACCAAAGCAAAGTCTTATAAAGTTGCTTACGTTGCACTAGAATTAGTTAAACTATGCATGTACGCAGCAACTCATTTAAGCAAAAAGGTAGTGGTTGGGTTTAAGATTAAGAGTGCCCACTAGTGTAAAAAATCATGTGCATTTCCATGCTACGGCGCCTTACGGCCTTCCGTAAGGCCGGCCGTTAAGCCGTCGCGTCGGTCTCGTTTTTTATCAGTAGGCAATAGTTGGTCCTCGAATTTCAAATGCCGCTGTCTGGACGGTTTGAGGTTTGAGCTGCCACTCTCGTTGCCCGGAAACCCGGAATCTCCTCACGGATCAATGTTTTGTTTTAATAGCGCAGGTCTTAATATTTTGTACTTTCAGGCTTTTCATTCTAATAAACTGAGGCTCTTGTAGGGAGCTGTGTCCTTGTATTAGGTATACATTAACGTACGGTTTGTCATATAAAAGGTATTTTTACTACAGGTATTTATTTAAAGTAACTTAAAAGGAGGAAGTTCTTAATAAGGTTAATATGTAACAAAATAAAAATAAATCTTTCTCTTTCTTTTGCATTCATAATAGAAACTAAAAGTATTTGAAAGACACAGTAAACAAACATGTTTCAATTTATAACGAAAAACAAGTTTCAAGCGAAATATATTAGTATCGTTAAAATTCTCTTTGGTACAGACTCGGAATATTAAAAGGGAGGCAAAGCCAGGATTTTATACAGAAAATTATACCTTAAGACGGTGGAAATCTGTCCACATGCAAGATGTTTTTTTAATTGTGTTTACTGTAACTTTAGTCTACAAACAGTGAAGCAACGTAATTTGAAGGATTTATACGAAAGATGCTGTTCTCTTACCAAATTGATGAAATATTTTAAAAATAAAGAAAACTTTATGCAATGCACCACTAGTGGATCCAGGGGCTCCAAAACCATTCGAGTTTACTCTTGACGAACCTCACTAAAATCAACCCCCCCCCCCCTCCAACCAGGCGCGATGCGAGTACACGACATGAATCAGACATCCCTTGACAAATTGTTTGACCTCCTCCACGTTTCAGCCCGTACCTAGAACATTCAAGGACCCCCCAAAACTAAAATCCAAAGCATTGCACACATTTTTAGCCACTTTATACCTAAAGCAACTAGCGGCCGCCCGCGACTTCGTCCGCGTGGACTTTAGTATTAGTCATAGCATGATGTTATATTATAGCGCGTTCAAACTCTTCAGCATTATTATACTCGTATATTAGTATGAATTTTCCCCGTTTTGTACATTTTGTACATGTTTCACTGATGCTTTGCTCCTATTGGTCGCAGCGTAATGTTATATATCCTAAAGCCTTCCTCGATAAATGGACTATCCAATACAATATAAATTTTCAATTCGAACCAGTAGTTACTGTGATTAGCGCGTTCAAACAAACTCTTCAGCTTTATAATATATTAGTATAGAGTATGCATAGATAATTTGAGTTTGGGTGGGAAGTTGGGAAGTTGGAACTCTCTTGCTCTGTAACTAACCTGTATCAATGAAAATGCCATCAACTTTTTTCGATATAACTCAAAAATATACCAAGAAAATGAAAATAATAGGTACAAGAGAGAGCACACTATTTCTTTTGCGACTTCCCGCCAAAACTCCACAAAACTATGTTTACAGGAAACCCATGTATTAGCTACATGTATTAGTGAGTGTTCGTAAATTCTTAAAGATTTTTCTTGAATGAATTCACATTATTGTCTCCATAATCTAAAAGCGACTGTTCAGCATTCGCGCCAAGATAATATAAACGCACTCACAAGTCGAGATTCACTCGAGGGTGCTTTTACACAATTTCCCGGCATACCCTTTTCGCTCGGCACTCCACCTTTTTGCCCCTTAGCACCTCTCTTCACCTTTTTCATAATCAAAGAAGCCAAGTGCCTGCATTTATTGAACACGTCTCAGAGAATTTCGAATCCGCTTTTATTAATATTGATAGAATCTCTGACAATGTGTTGTTCATGTTGATCATGTTGGAGTCAGGGCTTTCAATGCTCAAATGATAAATGTAAGCTTTTGGTTCTTCGTTTTTCCGTAACACTAAAAGATAGCAAAACTACGCAGTTCTGTTGTGTCGGAGGAAAGGCCTATGATGTAGGTAACCATCGGACTTCGGAGGTACGTAGGAACTGCAAGCTGGTTGAGGTCAGCGAGTCTCTTTAGCGTGCTTGAGAATGGGCTATTATTGGCTGCAGTAATCTCTTTAATGCGTGATCAGCAAGCATTTCTGTTAACCATAACTTGTGTATATAATTTTTCCACCTAATCGTAACAGCCAATACGCAGAACGACATTCGATTTAATAATTCGAAAATCATTCGTACGTGAACTCAGTATCGAAGTTTCTATGGAAGTACCTAAATTAATACATAGTTGTTAAGCTGATTACTTAGCAATAAATACATTCCTTCTTTATTGAAATTTATGTTTACCTACTAAGAAAAAATTGAGCTTACAATAAAGAAATAGATTTTTAGTTCTTTTTTGTATCGAGGGAGAAACCTTGAAAAAGTACCCTACACCTTGGGAGAGCTACCTACCGGGTTATGTGAGATTTTTATTGCACTAAAACTCCCTCGGTAGCCTACTACACCTTGGGAGAGATACCTACCGGGTTATGTGAGATCTTTACTGCACTAAACCTCCCTCGGTAGCCTACCTCAGCGCTAGGGGATAACACCGGGATTTCCCACGCGCGGCGCTCCAAAACGAGCCTATCATCTGCAGAGCGATAGTGCTTTCCTACAATTTCCAGTACTTGCGTACACATACGGCACACACTGCTTGCCTTCCCGCGACTACTATCTGGACGGTTGGAGCTCCCACTCACTCCGACCGTAAACCCGGAAACTCTTGCGGTCAGGCAGAGGATACATAATATTCTTAATCCCGATACTACAGGGACTAGATTTATAGCCCTAAAATACAAACACTAGACGTGGGAACAGAATAGCTATCCAAAATTACCTCTATTACAAGACGAGCGCGCTCAATCACCAACATGCAATCATAAAGCAATCTGTAAGCGACTGCAATTAAAACGTCGTATGTGGCGGGGCAGATGTGATAAATCATGTCCATTATAGCATACAAATCAGTTAATCGCCACGGGCAATTTATAAACCGTGTCACATCGTTTTGGTTAATAACCAATATCGTAATTACTTCGTTATTGCAACCAAATGTTGTTTATAGGAACGCTTAAATTCGGGGGATTACTAAAAACCAGATACATAAGTGTGCATTGAAATCGTACAGATAGATAGGGTCGTCGTCAGTGCTTCCGTCGTGGACTCGGACTATCATGGTTGCGGCTTTGTACAAACACTTCAACACCTCGATGTACCGATAGTTAATCCAGCATCGCTGGAGAGACTAGCACTGCCCAGGTCTCGATAGAATCGAAGGCTTTCTCATAGTCTACATACGCAATACATAGCGGCAGATTATACTCCTCGGTCTTTTGTATAACCTGTCGCAGCGTGTGTATGTGGTCCATGGTACTATAGTCTTTTCGGAATCCGGCTTGTTCGGGAGGCTGGAAGTCGTCTAGCCTGCACGCTATACTATTAGTAAGAACCCTTAAAAACAGCTTATAGACGTGGCTCAAAAGCGCAATGGGTCTACAGTTCTTTAAGAGGGTTCTATCCCCCCTTTTGAAGAACAATACCACCACGGTTCTGCTCCACGCCTCCGGGACAATTTATAAGACCGAGGATATGTTCAGAGAGCACTTGAGGTCTACTACTGGAGGGGGCCTTAAAGAACTTAGACCATACCTCGTGGACGGTTTGTACCATCCTGGTGTTGTATTCGTCCACAGACTCGCACTCTTTCAGGCCCGCGAAACGATTTCGCATCTCGAGCTGAAAGTTCTCGGAGCCCTTGATTTAGACAGGTGTTGGTCGGAGCGTAGACTTCATCAGGCGTGACCGTTCCAGCTTGACGTTAATATTCAATGAGCCTCGTACCATTCGGTGATCGCTTCCGGTTTTCAACCTGTTGATCACGGAGACATCATTAAATATGTGCCGTTTGTCTGCCAAAATGAAGTCTATCTCGCCTTACGTGGAACTATTTTTCGTGATAACATTTCATGAAACACATCATGCTATGACTTATACAAAGTCTACGCGGACGAAGTCGCGGGCGGCGGCTAGTAAAAATATAAAACAAATAATGACATACGATCTGTCCTGTTATTCTGTAATATTTCACATAACATATTAAATTATATGTATTAAATATTACAGAATAACTTAAATAATTCTACAATGTAGAATAACTTAAATAAATTAACTTATATTGTATTTTAGTGCTTGAGTGCGTATTTTAGTGTTGCTTTTAAACATTTAAAATAAAATTTGTACCTACACCCTAAAGGGTAAATATGGCAGTCTAAATATTTTTGTAAAACCTTTTTTGCTACCCATATTTGTGCAAATAAAACATTTCATTTCATTTCTCATCTCTCCGCTCTGCTCTGCTCTGCTCTACTCTGCTCTACTTTATTTTATTTGATTTTATATCACTTCGCTTCACTTCACTTCACATTACTTCAATTCACTTCACCTCACCTCACTTCGCTTCACTTCATTTCATTTCATTTCACTTCACTTCACTTCACTTGACTTCACTTCATTTCATTTCATTTCATTTCATTGACAAAGAGAATTAAGGATATGTTTATAAGTAAAGTTTAAATAAAGACCAAATACATACTTCATTCGGTACTTTTTAGATTTTACTTTACCATAATCAATGAAATGGATAAAAAAATCAAAATATCATGCTCGTCAAAAAAGAAACATTGCATTTTGTATTCCATATACGAGTAACTAAATATATATATAAAAAGTTATGAAGAAAATACCTTAAGTTGTAAATTATGCCCCATTTGGTCTAATGGAATAATCTTAACCGTATTACGATCCGATGACATTATTATCTCTGAACAGCTGAAGAGATCCTAATAGATTCTTTCTGCCGCAACGACAAATTAGTGACGCGTAATTTTCTTTTCTGAGAAAATTTCTCGTGATAAAATGATAAATGCAAAATTTTCTGTTCTGAAAGGATAGCTTAATTGGAAGACACGAAACGAAATGGCCAGAGTGGTGCCTTTAGTTCCCTTTAGATATCCGGGCTTTCTGTGTACGTTATATTATATGTCACGAGACGTCTTGGAAATTAATTTCACCCTTCGTTACAGTCTTGAGCATCGAGTTATCGATAAGTCTATGCTAAGTAAGAGCATACGTAATTAAAGAAAATAAAATCCTTTGGTACCTTTAGTTAGACAGTGCTAATAAATTACACCAAACTATTGATCCGGTCCAGTACCGCCCCCCGGGTGCAGACGTTGTGCAGAGTAGAGTAAATCTATATATCTATAGATCTATTCTAATGTACAAAACTGAAGAGTTTAAGAGTTAAAGTTTGTACTCTACTCAACTCTCCTATACTCCCCTCTCCTTAAATCTCCTCCCCTCTCCACCCCTCTCCTACCCTCTCCTTTTCTCTCCTCTTCTCTTCTTCTTTTCTTTTCTGTCTTTTCTCTTCTTTTCTTCACTTTTCTTTTCTTTTCTTTCTGACTGTAAAATTTTGTAGGCACATACACTGATTTTCTTATACTTTCTGAAGCAAAATCGAAATTTGTTCATAGTATCCATAATCTCATGTTACTGAGCTGATGATGGAAGGTACTACGGCGGATAGAAGTTGAGAGAAAATTATTTCAATAAATGTTTCTTTGTTCGAAAACTTTTACTCCCTAGGTGGTCCATTTGTCACTATGACAAAATCTGATGTTGGGATGTCAAGGAAACCGAGGGAAACTTTAAATTTTATAGGCACGCACATAAATTTCATATACTTTCTAATGCAAAACAGATATTTGTATTTATTTATCATCGGCTTATATTGCTGAGCTGATGATTAAAGGTACAACTCCTCAACGGTTAAGAGGAGAGAGCAATTCTTTCAATAAATTCATACGTTTATATGGACTGATGGTAGTATTATTTAAGAATGTTAGGTTAACATGATTATAAAAGGAAAATCTCATTAACGTTTAGAAATTAGGTGGGAAATAGCCAATTACCTATGCTTAAACAATACAGTATTATTAAATTGAAAATATTAAAAAGTAAAAAAAAATTAAGTAAATCGTTCTGAAAGGGCACCGACTCCAAGATAGTTTTAAGAGTCATAACCGTTAGCAAGAAAAAGTAGCATATGCCAAGTACCTACTGAACAATTTTATTTTTTACCGTTTGAAGTCGGTTGTTTATTTTTTTTTTTGTTAAAAACTTATCACCCTATCCCATTCATTCAGTCCCCTTCACTCGCTCCCATTCCAATGTCTTACTTCCGTTCTACGAATCATTATCATTCATACATTTTGGCAAAGGGAGATCTCCCGCCGGGCGAGGTGGTCATGCCCGGAGTGCGGCTTCGCTCCAATTATTATTGACTCCGTTCGGAACTTGTATGTCGGACATTCAGAAAACTTCGATAGCGTGATTTAGAATACACGTGGCTCCATCTCTTGATGAGCTGCGGAAGGTCGCTACACATTATCTCACGTTCCATTACTACATGAGTTTTTTTATACATAAACCCTATTTAATGTTATGTATGAACTCATATCTACTTCTTTATCATAAAAAATATTTCCGTTTTTATATAGTCAGCTGGTAAACATGATCGGAAAACGTCCACATTGTTCAATTTGTATAGGTACCACTAAGCTTTTTAGTATAAAGGAATTTATTTATCCAATTACACAAAGAGCAATGCAAAGACCTTACGTACGCGGAGCTCGGGCCCTAATATAATTGTATTCACCATTCGGATTTAACAAGCCATCTTAAAAGGGTCTTTGAATTGGTCGTCCTTGAATGAGCGGGTCTCTGTTGATCAGACTCTTGTCCTCGATTTGTCGTTACTCTACGGAGTAGTGATGAGCCGGATCGTTAGCAAAATACATTCGCGGATATGGATCCGAATAAGGATAATTGTGGTCAAGTTCCGCGGATATGGATATATTGTACATATATACGGATTCGGATCTTCGTTTTCCGTACAGCAAACGTCTGCTGATCGTTCATTTTAATGGAGGACTGAATTATTTTTCTTTTGCGACGTTGATCAGAACAAAAGTTGCTGTTTAAAGTAATACTAACACGTACATAACAATTTTTAGTGAATATATAACACATACTATTTCACCTCTGTATTGAAAATTTTACTAAGGAAAAAGATCCGCCAAAAAGGTCACGAAATGGATAGGGATCTTGCTCCACCCTTGGATATGGATACGGATATCCGACACATCACTAATACGGAGTCAAACTCGAGCTCCCTATGTAAGTAACTCTCGACATAAAACACCTACGTAACATACAGTGAAAGTAGACGAATACCTAGTATCTACTAGGGTTACCTTCATAAATAAGTGCTCATGATGTTCGCAGCTTACAAAATTTTTGTATACTTTTTAATATTAATATCTTCGTCAAACATTTTCATGTAAAATACTGCCAAGACGCAATATAGCCTAGGTTTTAACTCTACAAGACTTACCTCTACAAGCCCTAACTTTACGAACTACATCTTAGCCAAAATTCGTCATCCGTTAGTGGTGGCGTCACACAGTCATGTAGCTAAATAAAATGCACTGATATTGGTCTCTAAGTTGACTTTGCAGAAACATTTTTAATAATGACTATCCTTCCGCCAGCGGCTTTGCTCGAATGGATCCGTTTTATGGGTCCCCGTAGGATAAAAAATAGCCTATGTCCTATTCCAGGCTATATCTCGTAACTTTCTTCCATCCAATTGAAATACGACGTAAGACGATATATTGCTATGTTAAAATCATCGCCGTTTAGCCAATTTCTTCAACCGCGTGGACCCTATTATATTACCCGTTTTCCCGGTGAAGAATGATTTTTTTTCCGTGGTAAAAATAGCCAGTGTTCATCAGGAATAATGTCGGCTTCTAATGGTAAAAGAATTTTTATAACCGGTCCAGTAGTTTCGGAGCCTATTAAATACAAACAAACAAATAATCAAATCTTTCCTCTTTATAATATTAGTGTGGATAAAGTACATAAACTCGCGTCATCTGAACTTGCCGTTGTATAAAAAAAGCAGCAACTTTTGTCTATAGCTCACATTTTGCAACTTTACGCTAGAAAACTGTAGATGAGTTCTCAGAATACTACACAATCGTGGCTTTACAAAAAGTTTTCCAAACATTTCAAGAAAGAACACCAAGTACGAGGCTACTCACTGTCTCGACTTTTTGTTCGCCATTGTAAAGAACAAAATAAAAGGAATTTTTTTCGAGTCCTAGCGCTCGACGCAGCGATTTCTGAAGCCATCCACAAGAAGGCTGGCACGATTTGAAGACAAAGACTTTTATTTGCACAAATATGGGTGTTTACAAAATGTGTTTTTAAAATATTACTATAATTAAAAACTTAACTAATTACAAAAATAAAAATGTACATTTAAATAGATTTACTTATTTATTATTATAATCTTAATATATATAAACTAGCTGACCCCGCGAACTCCGTACCGCGTTTAATTGTTTAGGGTGGGCCACCCTTATCACTTAGGGGGATGAAAAATAGATGTTGGCCGATTCTCAGACCTACTCAATATGCTCACAAAATTTCATGAGATCGGTCAAGCCGTTTCGGAGGAGTACGGGAACGAACATTGTGACACGAGAATTTTATATATAAGATTACATGTCACGTTGTTTGTACGCGATGGACTAAACCGATTTTAATAAAATTTTCACACCGTGTGCTGCTTGATCCAACTTGAAAGATAGGATAGCTTATATCTTAAAATTAAGATTAGTTCTTCTGATGCCGACGCGCGAGACCGACAGCTTAAAGTGCCCTCGTAGCACGGAAATACGCGTGTTTTTTTTTTGCCACTACCGGTCGCCCATCTCACACCCGAGCGCTCATAGCCTCCGAGTCTTAGCTCATAGATCACTTGCGTTCGGCCTAGAAGAACAGAACACCTATACTCCTGAGCCCTTAGTGTGAGTTTGTAAACGCGTGAACGTTACTACTGCGTCAGAGTTAAAATTGGACAGATAGATCTTAACCTGCAAGGAATAAGGTCGATAATTAAATTCTTAACGCAAACGCGATAGTAACGTTTTCGCGTGTGCAGACTCACACTAAGGCCTCTGTTCTAGGCTAGCCGTCATCGCCAGGCCATGCGTGAGTATTAGGTATGTACTACTACTTTTTTATAACCGACTTCAATCAAAATAGGAGGTTATCAATTCGACTATATGTTTTTTTATGTTTATAAACTCAGAACTTTCGACTGGGTAACAGATGCATAAAAAACCTGTTACAATTTATTCGTCTTATTTTTTGTTTTATATTAATGTCTTGAAAACGTAAACAATAAAAAATTATAATAAATCAATGATAAATATAAACTTCATGTTTATTTGTCTGTATGATTTGGTATCTTATAATAAAATATATTAATTTGAAATAATATATTATTATGATTCTACTAAAAGGCAACGTACTTATTATGATGCTGGCAATTGCTAGAAAGTGACACTCCCTTTTTTGCCTTGTCTTGCTCGAAACGTTTTTACCATGTCAAAAGATATAAATAAATATGAACCTTAGCAATAAAGTTCAATTTTTAATATTTAGCGTCGCGTCGTCAGCATTCCAGGTAGAATGTCTTGGTCATAATAAATCATTCATTACGACAAGACACCTTTCAATAAGAACCTAAAGTAGGGTACTCATCTAACCGTGTAAGCATGTACCTAATGCATCACAGATACTGTATCAAGTGCAAAGATTATAGTAATTGTAAGAAAGATGTACATGTATTAAGATACTAAACAGCGTCCAAGGATTGGCCTGTCGTATTATAACCGGGGCCTTACCATCAACGCCAATTGCAGCAATGGAAGCAATACTAAACATTTACCCTCTACACATTCATGTGCAGAAAGAGGCCAAATGTGCTATTCTCCGTGCTGCTGAAAAAGGCAAGGCCAACTGGAAGTCAACTGTCATGAGGGAACTCCACAGAAACCTCACTGAATGCAAAATTATGGCGATGCCGAGTGACGTCATTAACAAACAATATAGTTTCAACAAACTATACAAAGTACTTATACCGTCTAGAGAAATGTGGGCGGATAAGGCATCAAAATCCCTCATTGTTCAGGCGCAAAACGCCTGATAGAAATGTCACGGCAAACATTGTCAATTCTACCAATTGCTCATTATAATCTGTACAAAGATAGCTGCATACTCAATGCTCGTACAACAGCTGTCACATTCGTCATTCATTCTCCGGCCCGCTTCACTTGCGATTCAATATCGTTGTTGTTAAATTATTTCTTTAATACAAGTTATCCAGCACAAAATTATTTTATTTCGCCACCTTATGTAACTAAATACATAAATTGGTGGCCCATGAGGGGAACGAACAAAAATAACGCGAAAATCAAGAAGAAAGAAAACTGAAGAATCGGTACCAGGTGACACGTTGGCGCGTGTCATTGAAATTGAAGAAGGAAGCAGAGGTCATCGAAGGCTAAGGTCCAGCTTATGCAGCCTGGAGTACAACAGGACTCGGGTTAAGCGAGCAGTGGTGCAGCAAAAGTATCACATCGCGCAGCAACTAAAGATAAGTGCCCTTACCTACAACCTATCTTTGCTCATCTCAACCATTCAAATTCCTATTTATCCTTCCAAATAACATTCATGCTATTAATATATTGTCTCCAATTGTTCAAATAGGTGAATCAATGTGTAAATTATAGCCAAAGAAATCTCAAACGGTGAAATTGCATCAGCACCACAAAATTATTTTCTACCTACATATTATCGAGAAAAATAAAATTTCTTTGTTTCGAATTTTAATATTCCCTTGAAGATTTCTAGCATATAAATCAATGTTAATTAAGTAATTATACATTGTTTTGGTATTTTTTCTGTAAAAGGTGAGTGGAATAGATACTTTTGTACTATTATGGTACAGTGACGTATACATAAGTACTTACACTGTCCTGCGGTATTATCTACTTGATTATTAGGTATTCCACTCAATATTAAATTATTATCAAGGCAGTTTTAATCACAAATCTCCTGTAATATACGAATGTAGGGCAGGTGTTTTTATTTCTGCAACCTATTTAAATATTTTTCGTCGAACAATTTCAGTTCTCCGCTGCTGCGCGAGGTGTTGCTGATCGCCGCTGCGGGCAGCTGAGCTTACGCTGGTCTCCTTATCAGCAACTGCCGTCGAAACGAGGAGCGTGAGAATTCTAATTCAATTTTTATTACTAGTTTGACTTGACTTCTATATCTTACAATGCCTAATGATAAATTAAGTGAATTAAAAACCAGAAGAAAGTCCGCTAAGGGACAAATAACAAAATTTAGTAATTATCTTGGTACTATTAGCACAAAATCGGAGTTAACACCTATTGAGTTAACCGAGTTAAATCTTAAACTCGCTAAGTTTGAGGCATTGTCAGTTAGAGTGGATGAGTTGCAAAATGATATAGAAATCCTAAATTCTGATAACATATTAAATGAGATTGAACAACGCGATGTTATGGAGCGCGACATTATCACTAATATCGCCACAGCAAAAACTTTGTTAGAAAAATTTAATAAATCAGAATGTGAGCAAAGGCGTGCTTCATTATTGGATTTTTCTCATTGCTCAGAGCATCAGGAACAAAACATTAAACTTCCACAAATACAAATTTCTAAATTTAGCGGTGCTTATTTCCATTGGCTTGAATTTCGTGACACTTTTGAGTCCTTAATACATAATAACTCACGCATCACTCCGGTAAATAAGTTTCACTATTTAATATCATACTTGGAGGGAGATGCGGCTAGGATCATATCTAATCTCGAGGTCTCCGCTTCAAACTATGCTGAAGCTTGGAAATTACTATGCAATAGGTATAATAATAAAAGGTTATTGATTAATCACCATTTGAATTCTTTATTTAATGTTAGACCAGTTATGCGTGAGTCGGAGACAAGTTTACGATTTTTAGTAGATCACATCACAAAAAATTTACGCGCTTTAGGTAGCTTAGGACAACCTACTGAAAAGTGGGATGTACTAATAATATTTATTATTTCCTCGAAATTGGATAGTAACACGTTAACAAAATGGGAAGAATATCGAAATAATTTAGATGGTGACACGCCAACCTTAAATCTGTTTTTTAAGTTTTTGACTGACCGTGCGGATGTGTTGGAGTCGTTGAGTCGCAATAGGAAGCACGAAAGTCCTACAATTTCAACGGCCCCAGTGTCTAATATGCGTAATAATTCTAATAAATATTATAAACCTGATAAGCAGGCATCCTGGAGAACTCAGGCACGTTCATCGAATGATTCTAAGATTTTTGTAGGTTCTAATACGAATAATAAAGCTAAACCTGTCTACTTGTGTATCATTTGCAATAAGAATCACAGGATTTATGATTGTTGTGTCTTAAAGTCAAAGAGCGTTGAAGAGCGGTTAGAGCTTGTGAATAAATATAAATTGTGCATTAATTGTTTGAGGCAGGGACACCCACTTAATGAATGCCGAATGGGACCATGCCGAATATGCAATAAGAAGCACAACAGTTTGCTTCATCGGCCGGATGAATCCAGTGATCACCATGTCACTTCCAATGAGTCTGGTGAATCTTTAGTGAATTTTTCGAATCAAGTTTCAAATCAAGTATTATTATCAACTGCTATAATTGAAGTGTCGAATCCACAGACCCATCAAAAGGCGAAGGTTCGTGCATTATTAGATTGCGGAAGTCAATCATCTTTTATAACTAAATCACTTAAAAATAAAATTTCTATAAAATCCCATCCAATTGACTCACTAAAGGTCATAGGGATTGGTAATAACAATTATACAAATGTGACTGAGAGCTGTAATATACAAATTCATTCATTAAATAGTAAATTTTCTGCAAGCTTTTCATGTCTTATTTTAGATGACATTACAGGATATATACCAAAGTATCCAATCGATATTAGCACACTAAAATTACCTAAAGATATTTTACTAGCAGATCCCAACTTTAACCAACCAGCCCCCATAGATATTTTAATAGGAGCTGACTTATTTTGGGATATTTTAGGCAACGAACAACGCTCACTTGGATATCAAAAGCCAAGGTTAAGAAATTCTCATCTAGGCTGGATAATATCTGGTCCTATAGGTGCTAGTACTTCAAACGTCAATACGGTTGCTTATTCTAATCACCTATCGATGGGTGTTTCAAATGAAGTTGTTAACGTTGAACATTTATGAAAGTCATTTTACAAAAGCTTTAGCAACAAAAGCTAGGCTGGGATGAACCAATGAATTAATAAATTGATAAATTAATGAATTAAGGGACGAATGGTTAAAATTTACAAATAATTTATTTTGGCTAAAGAGATTACAAATTCCTAGGTTAGTTCTTTGTGATTCACCTTTATTTATAGAACTTTACGCTTTCAGTGACGCATCCTTAGGTGCATATGGCGCATGTGTGTATATAAAGTCAATAAACTCTAACGGAGATAGTGTCACAAAACTATTGTGTGCTAAATCAAAGGTAGCACCTGTGAAGCCGACAACTATACCACGCCTTGAACTGTGTGCGGCTTTACTTTCTTGTAAGCTCACTAAATCAGTTGTGGAGTCACTAAGGCAAAAACCGAAAAGGGTTACCTATTTTTGCGACTCAAGTGTAGTTCTATATTGGATAAACAGTGATCTAACTAAATTGAAAACATTTGTAGCTAATCGCGTTTCTGAAATAGTAGAGTTAACTAACCCTTCATCGTGGCGCTATGTCCCCACTGACTGTAACCCAGCAGATTTAATTTCCAGGGGTATGGATGCTAAAAAATTAATAGCTCATGATAAATGGTGGTATGGCCCTAGCTTTCTCCATAAGGATGAGTCAGAATGGCCAACATTAAATAAAATTAATTTAAAAAACTTACCTGAAATAAAGGTGCATTCAACAGTTAATAATGTCAATAAAAATATACTTGAAATACAAAACTATTCGTCATTAAATAGACTTCAAAGATGTTATGCGTATGTAAAGCGATTTATTTTTAATGTCAAGAACCCTAAAAATAAGCGTAGTGGTGTATTAACGCTCGAAGAGTTAAACCTTGCATTTTATGAACTTTGTATTATGTCACAAAGAGAGTCTTTTCCGATTGAGTACGAAATACTCAAGAGAGGCAAGCAGTTAAGTAACAAAAGCAAAATTTTATCTTTGTCTCCATTCATTGATAAGCATAATGTAATTCGTGTCGGTGGTCGCATAGATGCTTCGCCGTACACTTACAAACAGAAGCATCCAATATTGCTACATTCCTCACATAAATTAACAAAATTGTACTTTGAAAGGGAGCATTTAATGAACATGCATGCAGGCCCGCAGTTATTATTGGCAACGGTTAGGCAAACTGTTTGGCCAGTCAATGGAAGAGTACTCGCCAGACGCACTGTCAATAATTGTATACGTTGTAGACGGTTACGAGGCAAAACTCTATGTCCAAAAATGGGGGATTTGCCGCCTCAACGCATAACAACAGACTTTCCATTTATGTCAGTCGGTGTAGACTTCGCGGGTCCATTCCTTATTGTAAATCGTAGAGGGCGTGGCAGTCGCTTAATTAAATGCTACCTGTGTCTATTTGTGTGCCTGCGCTACAAATGTATACACCTTGAAGCAGTGACTGACTTAACAAAAGACGCATTTATAATGACTCTTAGACGATTCATTTCACGGAGAGGTAAACCAAAGGAAATATTCAGTGATAATGGTCGTAACTTCGTCGCCGCCGCAAAAGAAATAAGTAATTTTATTAAACAAATTGAAGAGCCAATATCTAATTTTGCAGCTCAACAAGGCATAAACTTTAAATTTATACCTACATACGCTCCTCACTTCGGCGGCATTTGGGAGGCTGGCATCAAGTCTGCCAAATTTCATATTAAACGAGTAATTGGAAACAGTCATTTAACTTATGAGGAAATTTCGACTTTATTTGCACAAGTGGAGGCAATACTTAATAGCCGTCCTTTGTGCCCCCTGTCATCCTGTCCTAACGACCTCCTTTTCCTCTCCCCAGGGCATTTCATCATCGGCAGACCATTGACTGCACTACCATCGCCATCCCTGGAAGCCTGCAATGAAAATCAACTAAACCGATATGAGCGTTTGGAACAAATCAGAAGACACTTCTGGTGCAGGTGGGAAAAGGAATACATTTCTGAACTGCAACAAAGAACAAAATGGAGGAGCATCACTGGCACGCTCAAAGTAGGAGATATGGTGCTCATAGCTGAAGAATTTACGCCTCCACTCTGCTGGCGCCTCGGTCGTGTGGTGCGCCTGTTTCCTGGTCCAGACGGAATATCGAGAGTAGCCGACGTCAACACAGCTAAAGGTTGCGTGCGGCGATCCTTCACTCGTCTCTGCCCACTGCCAACACCTGAAGACCTCAAAGGTTGAAAGTACCTTTCAACGGCGGGGAAGATGTTCAGGCGCAAAACGCCTGATAGAAATGTCACGGCAAACATTGTCAATTCTACCAATTGCTCATTATAATCTGTACAAAGATAGCTGCATACTCAATGCTCGTACAACAGCTGTCACATTCGTCATTCATTCTCCGGCCCGCTTCACTTGCGATTCAATATCGTTGTTGTTAAATTATTTCTTTAATACAAGTTATCCAGCACAAAATTATTTTATTTCGCCACCTTATGTAACTAAATACACTCATAAATGGAGATATCATCTGGTTTACAGATGGATCGAAGAAGGAGGGACGCACAGGGGCAGGAGTATACGGTCGAAAACCTAGTTCTAAGTTCTGCACCAATCTAGGCACCTATACAACTGTCTTCCAGGCAGAGATGTATGCGATAATCCAATGCGTTTATGAAAGCCTGGACAGGAATTATACTAAAAAACGTATAACGATTCTATCGGACAGTCAGGCTGCTCTTCGGGCACTGCAGTCCCATGAAACTCAGTCAAAATTGACCTTAGAATGTATCCATGCGTGGGTATTTGCGGTAATGAAGTCGCCGACAAGCTGGCCAAAAGAGGTGCTGCGATGCCCTTCATTGGCCCTGAGCCAACGCTGGGCATCTCGAAAACCGCTTCCCGAACCATGCTTCAAATCTGGTCTACGAACCAGGGCAAGGGCCTTTGGGTGTCCGCACCAGGCATGAAGCATGCAAGGGCGCTGGTGGCTGGCTACTCAAGCAAATACTCAAAGCAAGTGAGCAATCTAGAACGCAATGAAATACGTTCACTTGTAAGAATTCTTACTGGTCACTGTAAACTAAACAGGCATATGTTCAAACTTACCTTAGTTCAACTGCTATTTGCAGATTCTGCAATGGTGAAGAGGAATCGGGCATCCACATCCTCTGCGACTGTGTCGCACTCGCACATAGCAGAAGTCGGATTCTGGGCGGCAGCCTAGTCACATCGGAAGATGTCAAACTTCTAGATCCCAAGCGCATCGTACGGTTCCTAACAACCGTCGGCCTTGGGAATCAGATATAAACGCGGGGCTAGGCTACAATAGATCATTCACTGGTCGCAGTGGCCTTAGGGTTGTACCCTTCCCCATCAACTCAAATAATAATAATAATAAGAAAGATAGGCAACTCCAATAATCTGTCAAACATAATTTACATAATCGACAGCAGTGTCATCTATCGGTTGTGCGGCGTACTTTTCATTGGTTACTGTAGAATTTTAAGGACGCGTTTCCAAATCACACGAAATCTTTCAAAAATAAGCAGTTTTTCGGTACATTTTGCGGCAAATTGAAAGTAAACCAGATGTAACTAATAATTACCACAGATAGATTACTTCTTCATCTACAAATGGTCTTAACTTTTATTCGCAAATATTGGTCAATTAAATTGTAAAAAATAATTTCCGGTGCCTCTCAACGCAAAATTAACGATATCGTGTTGAGTTTAGGAACATTTCTCTTCTATTTAATAACATAAATTTATGTATTAAAAAATATTTTATGTAAATAGACATGTTAAACTCAAAAAGGTGTTAAAAAAAACTACCAAAATGGTACAAAAAGTCTCAGAAAAAAAAAATAATCACGTCTAGTTTTTCCACAAATTTTGCTATAACGCATGAATCATAATGGCTTGAATATAAGGGTTATTTTACTTGTCACTGTCTTGATTTATAGCACAAAATATTTGCAATGAAATATTAGTCTGCGCTCGGCCGCCGTCGTGAGTGGACACTGTGTCGCTTGTAAGCAGGAGCTCGTGTTGAAAAAGATCGCTGTACGAATACAAAATATTTGACATACCAATCTTGATACTTCACGTGTTTTGTTTTCCCAGTTTATTTTTGCTTTTATTTTCCCAGTTTATTTTTGCTAAAATTGAATTATTTACATTTCGTTTCGGACTTGATGGAGTGACCTGAAGGTATACTTCGATGACTGCTACTGGAACTAATAAACGAGTACAGCTAGGTGTGACGAGTTTGAGCTCATTTTGTTAGTTACGTTGAGATCTTACCTCCGGACTTGATGGAGTGACCTGAAGGTAAACTTCGATGACTGCTACTGGAACTAATAAACGAGTAGAGCTAGGTGTGCCGAGTTTGGGCTCGTTTTGTTAGTTACGTTGAGATCTTACCACCGGACTTGATGGAGTGACCTGAAGGTATACCTCGATGACTGCTACTGGAACTAATAAACGAGAAGAGCTAGGTGTGCCGAGTTTGAGCTCATTTTGTTAGTTACGTTGAGATCTTACCTCCGGATTTGATGGAGTGACCTGAAGGTAAACTTCGATGACTGCTACTGGAACTAATAAACGAGTAGAGCTAGGTGTGCCGAGTTTGGGCTCGTTTTGTTAGTTACGTTGAGATCTTACCACCGGACTTGATGGAGTGACCTGAAGGTATACCTCGATGACTTCTACTGGAACTAATAAACGAGAAGAGGTAGGTGTGCCGAGTTTGGGCTCGTTTTGTTAGTTACGTTGAGATCTTACCTCCGGAGTACTCCGGACTTGATGGAGTGACCTGAAGGTAAACTTCGATAACTGCTACTGGAACTAATAAACGAGTAGAGCTAGGTGTGCCGAGTTTGGGCTCGTTTTGTTAGTTACGTTGAGATCTTACCTCCGGATTTGATGGAGTGACCTGAAGGTATACCTTGATGACTTCTACTGGAACTAATAAACGAGAAGAGGTAGGTGTGCCGAGTTTGGGCTCGTTTTGTTAGTTACGTTGAGATCTTACCTCCGGATTTGATGGAGTGACCTGAAGGTATACCTTGATGACTGCTACTGGAACTAATAAACGAGTAGAGGTAGGTGTGCCGAGTTTGCGCTCATTTTGTTAGTTACGTTGAGATCTTACCTCCGGACTTGATGGAGTGACCTGAAGGTATACCTCGATGACTGCTACTGGAACTAATAAACGAGTAGAGCTAGGTGTGCCGAGTTTGGGCTCATTTTGTTAGTTACGTTGAGATCTTACCTCAGGACTTGATGGAGTGACCTGAAGGTATACTTCGATGACTTCTACTGGAACTAATAAACGAGAAGAGCTAGGTGTGCCGAGTTCGGGGTCGTTTTGTTAGTTACGTTGACATCTTACCTCCGGACTAGATAGAGTGACCTGAAGGTATACCTCGATGACTGCTACTGGAACTAATAAACTAGTAGAGCTAGCTAATAAAAATGTATTTAGTTTATATCTCTTATAATTGTTGTTTTAGATGCCAAAGCTAATGACGTTTGGGAAAAGCTCCCGTAAGAAACTTCATGCCACTAGACATAATGTAGAAAAGGCAAGACGGTTAGTAGGTTCCTATATGAATAATTGAAAATACATATATTTTAGTGAACATTGATTACCATACCATCCTTTTTTCGCAGGCAAAAGGACGGAGGTAGTCGTGATACGAGTATCCTATTCGGGGTCAGCTAAGAATTACAGGGGTAAACACGTTTGTTTTTGCTATTTGGATGGACCCAGGTAAAATTAAATATGAATTTATAGCCGATTTAAAGACGATCAATTCTGGAAGGAGAATATGAAAACACAATACAAGAACTTCCTCCTTCCAGAATTGATCGATCCAAGATTCAAACCTCTTCACATAGTCATAGTAATATAATGACAACTAAGAATGATTAATTTTTTTTTGTTAGTTTTATTCAACTTTGGAAAAAAAAGTGTCTCCGTCCTTTTGCCTGCGAAAAAAGGATGGTATGGTAATCAATGTTCACTAAAATATATATATTTTTAATTATTCGTATAGGAACCTACTAACCGTCTTGCCTTTTCTACATTATGTCTAGTGGCATGAAGTTTCTTACGGGAGCTTTCCCCAAACGTCATAAGCCTTTGGCATCTAAAACAACAATTATAAGAGATATAAACTAAATACATTTTTATTAGCTAGCTCTACTCGTTTGTCCAGCGATGGCCGAGTGGTAAAAGCCGCGGTCTTCTACGCGACCGAACCCGGGTTCAAATCCTCGGCGCGCACCTCTGACAAAGAAACTTGTAATGTGCGCATTATGGAAAATATCGTGATATTTAATTGATTACGATGTTCTCCATCGCCGTGCATGCCTGAGAGAAATTCATTATTTCTCGAAAGCATGACGTCCACCAATCCGCACTTGGCCAGCGTGGTGGACTATAGCCTAAATCCCTCTCACTTGTGAGAAGGAGACCTGTGCCCAGCAGTGGGACATAAAAAAAAGGTTGAAAAAAAAATTCAACTTTAGCATTTACTAGCTCCTGGACTGCCTTGGTACGGCATCCTAATTGCGTAGTAACACACTAGAAATGACAATCCAATTCGACAGTTCAACAGTTTTTGCTGTCGTGAAAATGAATTTTTAAACAATTATGAAGCAATTAATATTGTTTAGATATATCTCTCAGTATTATTTCTCCCTCTTCCTCTAATCCATCCATAGGTTGTCTTGTAAATATTGCTTTTAGCGATAAGACCATCTATTGTGTCACGCACGCTATGTGAAATATTTTTCTTTGACGTTTGTATGGTGTACATAATAAAGAGTTTTTCTTTGACATTTGTATGGTGTAAGTAATGAATATCTATATATTAGTAATGTGGTCTGCTAATTTTCGAGAACTTGCATTTGATACCCATAACAAAATTATAAGAAACTAGTGGAGCCTGCAAACTTGGTCTTGCCCGGGAAAGCAGCCCCACCTAACGGGTCCGATTGTGATATCAAACGATCCAGAAACCCATTGAAATCTACTCACAAAATATCATCCAAATCGGCCCAGCCGTTTTAGAAGAAGTCGGTGACATACCAACAACAGCGCCCCCTACCGAGTCCAATTGTATTTTCAAACCTTCCAGAAACCTATTGAAATATACACACAAAATTTCATCCAAATCATCAAATCAAAAATACACAGCAAAAAAGAAATAATAAAACTTGGCTCAAGTATCGAGCCGTGTCAGTTCACTCATAATTTCGCCGCTTCGCACAAGTCGCTGTGTGTGTGAGCCGTGCACGTGTAGTAGTAAGTCTCAATACCTAGAATAGAAGCGCGACAATTCGGAAATGCGTCCTTAATAGGTGCCTAGGTTGGAAAATTTAGTATGAGAAATAAACGCAAATGAATAAGGAAATTATTTATTAAAAATCGTACATGAAAACATATTAATACATTATTCATGCAAATAGAAATATCGTACATCAATCGAATTGTTTTAGTACAAATTAAGTATGTCCCTAGAGGAATATATGTACATATATACCTCGGTAGAGAGTACTATGATGTTTGACTACCTAGAGTAGTATGAGTACCTAGCTTGTTTCACAGATTAGTTCTAATGCCTAATTAAATCATTTAGTTATTTTTACTAAAACGTTTGTATTTATTATAATAGTCTTGCGCATATCTTTTTATAGGATCTACACCCTCATCATATGAATATTTACCAGACAATATTCTTTTTATGCCTCTACACCAACTAAATAGGTACTAAAACATTAATAACTTTTTCAGTGAAGAAGTTTTTGAGATATTCCTTATGTCTATGACAGTTGAAGGGGTACTTGACAAAAATATCACACAAAGTTTTAATATCTGTTTTCAAATTTTAATTTCTTACTATCTGTGCCCCGCGGTTTCACGCGTGTTAGAGAGGATCATTCATAGATTAATATGAATATACCTGGGATCATTAGCATAAAGTGAAGTCCCTTCTGAAGTGCCGTGGACCGGCTTTTTTGTAGGACTATTAAGATAATATAACATCATACATTACATTTGTGTAACTCTAGCGGTTTTGGCAGCGCTCGCCAGAATAGCTCGCAGATGGTAGATTTTTTCCTACTTACTTGACACTTATCGTCATATTTTGGACAATTCACACAATATCTTTATAAATTGTAGCCTATGTGTAATAATTGATGTATGAGCTATATTATTGTAAAGTTTCATTTAAATCCATTCAGTAGTTTTTACGTGAAAGAGTAACAAACATTCATACTTACAAACTTTCGCTTTTATAATATTAGTAGGATTTTCCAGATCATTTGAGAAGTTACTGGAACTTTGTCGAACATTCTCAATTAATTAAAACAGTTTGCAATTACTTTTTAAATCCCCAGAACATTTGAGAAGTTTCTGGAACTTTCTCGAACATTTTCAATTAATTAAAAAAGATAGCAATTATTTTAAAATCTTCTTTCTGGAACTTTCTCGAACATTCACAATAAAATTAAAATGAAAATAGTTTTCTAGATCATCCCAGAAATTTTGAGATCCACCCAGAAGTCCCTATTGGTTAGAAAAGGACAGATATTTTTTTTCAGATTTTTGCCTCCCACAACCACCCACCACGACCAAACTCCCTTACTATCATGTACCCACTAAGTATTTACCACTCCAACGGGAAGTTGATTGGAGTTAATGGTAATAGAGAAAACCATGTCTTTACGTACAAAACCCTTTACTTAAATATATATATATATATATATATATATATATATATATATATATAATATAAGTAATATAATTAAGATTAAGATTGATTTTTTGCAAATAATTTAGTGTTAATATTTTGAAATTCATTGAAACATGTGATTAACTCTTTTGAAGGGTAGCATAGCCATTTTTTTTAAATAATATTATTTGGTCTTTATAAATGTGTTATTAGCATTGCTGCTAC